>CM045944.1:4968130-6168130 GCA_025177825.1 Aechmea fasciata | reverse complement strand
TGAGATTTCTTGATTCAACTGTTTATTATTCTGACACTTGCTCTGCTTCCAATTCTGCAATTCTGACAGGGATAATGGATTCAATTCTGCAATCTGTTGTTCACTGCATGCTGTAAATGACTGTCATTGTATGTTACAGGCATATGTAACACAGGAAAATGTGCTGCTCGGGACGCTGACGGTGCGCGAAGCCATCACCTACTCGGCACTTCTGAGGCTGCCGTCAGGCATGAGCAAGGAAGAAGTGCGTCGCGCGGTAGAGGGGACGATAGAGGAGCTGGGCCTGGAAGACTGCGCCGACCGTCCCATCGGCAATTGGCACCTGCGGGGATCAGCGGTGGCGAGAAGAAGCGGCTCAGCATCGCGCTGGAGATTCTGACGCGGCCCCGACTGCTCTTCTTGGACGAGCCCACCAGCGGCCTCGACAGCGCGTCGGCCTTCTTCGTCATCCAGACGCTAAAGCAGATGGCGCTCGACGGCAACAAGACTGTTATCTCCTCCGTCCACCAGCCCAGCAGCGAAGTCTTTGCGCTCTTCGACGACTTGTTCCTCTTGTCCGGCGGAGAGACTGTCTATTTCGGAGAAGCCAAACAGGCAACCAAGGTAATCTGCTGTTGCATATGATTTAATTTCTGGAATGTGACACAATTTTATCCGGCGTATTGAGACCATTCCTATACTGTATCCTGTCAGATATAATCTTTTTCTGTAATATGGTATTGCAGCCATTCTAAGCCCCAACATGCATGTCGACCGTGCGCGTGAACGGGGCATGCAAATTGATCTTTTAGTTAACGTGGTGAACGATAAGTATATCCTAACATATAATTTTGGCTTTTGTACAGTTCTTTGCGGAAGCTGGATTCTCCTGCCCTAGCAGAAGGAACCCGTCTGACCACTTCCTTCGCTGCATCAACACTGACTTCGACCTCGTGACTGCGACCCTGAAAGGATCGACGAAACTGCGCGCAGTATGTTCTGCGATTTCTAGTTATGTTTCATAGAATAATTGCATTCGACTTGAAGGTAAAATTTTACGACAAAAAAAAAAATGACATTGGTTTGTCTTTTCTTTTCTTTTCTTTTCAATCTTGCTTCTGTAAAGGAGGCAGAATCTCTTTCAGACCCTCTGTCGAAGTTCAGAACCTCAGACATTAAGGCGATGCTCATAGAGAAGTACAAGAGTTCGGACTATGCGATGTTAGCTCGGAAACGGCTTCAAGAGATATCTAAGATAGTAAGCATCAATCGCCACTGCTCTCGAATCACATGGCCAGCTCAAAGAAAGAGCGAATCGATAGAGAAAGTTGTATAGAAGTACAAGCATTAACCAAACTTTGATTTATGTTTTTGCTAACCTTGCAGGAAGGCCTTACTGCAGAATCAGATAAAGGAAGCCAAGCAAGTTGGTTGAAACAGCTGAGGACACTAACAAGGAGATCATTTGTGAACATGTCGAGAGACTTCGGTTACTACTGGCTAAGGATGATCATATACATAGTGGTCGCGGTGTGCGTCGGGAGCATCTATCACGACGTGGGGACGAGCTACACGGCCATATTGGCTAGAGCATCTTGCGGAGGCTTCGTGGCCGGGTTCATGACCTTCATGTCTATAGGAGGCTTCCCGTCCTTCATCGAAGAGATGAAACTGTTCACCTGCGAGAGGCGGAACGGGCATTACGGTGTTGCGGTGTACATATTATCCAATTTCCTATCCTCGCTCCCTTTCTTGCTCACAGTGTCGATTTTAACTGGATCTATAACTTACCCCATGGTGAAGTTTCGCCCCGGTTTCGAACACTATGCCTACTTTACATTAAATCTCTATGGCGGAATCTCGGTGGTAGAGAGCCTCATGATGATCATCGCGTCGCTCGTGCCCAATTTCCTGATGGGAATAATCACAGGAGCAGGTGTCCTTGTAAGTGAGAGCTATTGTTTAGTAAACAAATCTTATTCATTGCCAAATTGTGATATGTTTATGCCACAACATGGCTTTGCAGGGAATTATGATGATGACGTCCGGGTTCTTCCGTTTGCTTCCGGATCTTCCTAAGCCGTTCTGGCGCTACCCAGTTTCGTATATCACATACATGTCTTGGGCATTGCAGGTAACTCCACCCACATCTGCATAGAATGATAAACAAACTCGGCAAACCAATTAGTCGCGATTTCCTTAGCCTACTGGTTTACTCTTATCTAATTTGTCAACATGCTTCCTTTACATCTTTTTACGCACCGTATTTCACAGGATGGAAACTCAAAATTGGCGTATATTGTGTATACTTTTTCTTTTCGAGTAAACTATACTACATATACAATTTGAGGTGCGACCACTTCAAATAATATTACAAACGAATAGACCGTGTATTTAGCTATTCTTTAGCGCAGAGCGAAACATCCGTATAAGAATTACTCGTTATGGTGCCGGTAATCTTAAAAACATAGCTGGCTTTCTATTTTGTTCGAGTAAATGCAGGTTTAATCTTTAGTAGAACTTTGGCGAAACAATTGCTTTTCTCTGAAAACTTGAGCTACCAGAGAACGGTATTTTAATATTTTACATTCAACAAACTTTGTGTTTTTTATGTCCAGGAGATCAGTTTTTCCAATCTTTCAACTACTAGACATTCAAAGTCTCCGACTTTTCAAACTTAGGTTTAGCACCAATCAACTGTAAATTCTATATCTATTATGTGCGTAATCTTGTGTTTTGATTGTGAAATACGATTCGGCCGAAGCTTGTTTGTTTCTTTTTCCTTTTCTGATTGTCTTCAATCAAGTCTTGAATTGAAACCGAAATAACTGACGTACCGACGGTACGAAGATCTTCGATAGGATCATACTTGACACTGGAGATTTTACGTAATGATTTTGGTTTCATTTGTTCTTAATGCTGACGACATCGATGGTGATGATCTCCACTTTACAGGGAAGCTACAAGAATGACTTGATCGGGCTCGAGTTCGATCCCCTGTTGCCCGGCAGTCCAAAACTGACTGGAAGATACATAATCGAGCGGATTTACGGAATAAAGATCGACCATTCGAAGTGGCTGGATCTGGCGATCGTGTTCTTGATACTGTTTTGCTACAGGATTGCATTCTTTCTGGTCCTGAAGTTCAGAGAGAGAGCCTCCCCGCTCTTCCGAACAATCTACGCTGCGGCGACGGTGAAACATCTTATGAAGAAGCCATCATTCCAGAGGAAGATGTCTTCGCTGTCGAAGAGACATCAGCCTCAGAATTCATTGGCTGTCCAGGAAGGTCTCAGCTCTCCACTGCCATGATACCAACATCTGTCAGAGACAGAGACAGAGACAGAGACAGAGACAGAAGATTTTACATGTTACATTTATGTTGAACATATTTTATTTGATGAGAAAGTTTTTTAAGTGTTACATACTTAACATGCGTGTGTGTAATTAATTACCATTGCAATTATATTTGTTGGTTTGTTTTGTTCAATTAAAGGAGAATAGCAACATGAATTCATGGGTTTTTTTTTTTTTCTTTTTTTTTTTTTTTGTGCATCTTACTCTTAAGAAATCACCATTGTAAAATTTTAGGACTAAAATTGCACCCAAAAAAAAAAAAAAAGCCAATCCATAGGTTTATTTTTACGTCATTGAGTTAGATGTAAATCAATCAGAATTCGAATTTAGAACTTCAGATATCAACCACCAAATCTTTGGCCACTTGCACTAGGAACTGTCGGTGTCATTTAATATTATTAGATAAAAAAAAATTTTGAAAAAAAGTATATAAAAATATTTTTTTTTATTTTTTGAGAGAACAGAAGAAATTAAATTATAACGAAATAATTATGATTTACACAATATACAAAAACTCCTCGTACCTTAAAAAAAAAGAAAAAAATACAATAATTCGGTAAAAAATAATATAAAATTAACCAAAAAAAAAGGATAAAAACGCTTTATATGTATAAACGTACCAATGTCAAGTGGTCTCTATAGATTAAGCACACTACGACAAAAAAAAAACTAAAATAAAAAATATAAAAAATATAAAAAATAACCAACTGAAGCTTCAACCAACATTAGCCCACAATTAATTAATATATTATTTTATATGAGTTGTAGTTAAAATGTTACATTATACTACTTTTGAACTATTCCTAGTTGTCACTTTCATTAATTCACCAAGAAAAAGCTCCATGTAAACACTTAAACTTCCACTAATTAATAACTAATTTCTCTACTTAAAATTAGGGTAAATTACAATTTTGATCCTCAAACTATAAGGCGATTGACGCTTTAGTCCTCAAACTTTAATTCGTTGTAATTTCGACTCGAATTACGAGAGGCGGAACACGTTGGTCCTCGCATTTTAATTAGTTGTAATTTCTGACTCGAATTAGAAGGCATATAACACTTTAGTGCTCAATCTTTCTGAATTGTTATAATTAAGTCATACAAATCAATTTTTTTTTAGTAAGTAATAATGAATTATTACTGATATCGAGACAATGTATCTGAGGACTAAAATATTACGTATCTCATAATGCGAGCTAGAAAATGTAAAAAAATTAAAAGTTCGAGGGCTAAAGTGTCACTCGCGCCTTAGTTGGAGGGCAAAGAGTGTAATTTACCCATAAAATTGCATGCAGGTGAACAGAGATCTATAACACTACTCTTTTGCTTCCTTGCCCTCCACAACACAATGGTTCACAACCTGATCTTTGTATTCTTTTTCCTTTTGCCGCGTGTTTTCGCCGCGAAAAACTCCGGCGAGTCGGAGAATGCGAGGCTCACGCACCTGCACTTCTACCTGCACGACACCCTGAGCGGCCCGCGCCCGTCCGCGGTCCGCGTCGCGGGGCTCTCGTCGAAGAACGCTACGACGACGACGACGTCCCTCGGGTTCGGGGACCTCGTCGTGATCGACGACCCGCTGACGGAGGGCCCGAGCATCAGCTCGGCGCTCGTCGGCAGGGCCCAGGGTTCTACGTGCACGCGTCGACGGAAGGCATTGCTCTAGAGATGGTGGTGAACCTGGTGCTCCTCCGGGGGGAGTACAACGGCAGCACGCTGGCGGTGCTCGGCCGGAACGCGGTGCTCGAGACGACGCGGGAGTTTGCGGTCGTCGGAGGGAGCGGGGCGTTCCGGCTGGCGCGCGGCTGGGTCGTCGACAAGACCTACGCCGTCGATCCGAAGACCGGCGACGGCGTCTTCGAGTTCGATGTCTACGTGCAGCACTAAACTTTGTTTTGGAGATTTGAGTGTTTCTTTCCTCAGAAGTTGTCGAATAACAATGAACCTGCAATGAGATGTGCATCTGCAGGTGTTCATAGCTTGTTTTTCAAGTTCATTCACCAGGTTAATGAGATGCATAAATTGCTTGCATTGATGTTTAATTCATGTTTGTGTTTTTGGTTAACACTTCTAAAAATAGTTGCTTATTGAATTATTTGGATAATTTTTAACTATGCATCAAGTGGGATTAAGGCAGTGTAAATTAACAATCAGATTCTTAAACATAGAGTAAGAGCTCTTTTAAAGTCAAATATGCTATTCTTGTGATGCGTATGGTTAGTTTCTGATTAGTACAAATTATACTCTAGATTATGAAATTGAACCAAAATAGTAAAAAATTGAAGTACAAAACAGGATGAGCATAAAATGTTCTAAAATATGAACATTCCATTCTCTCAACATCTTAAAAGACCCATCTATGTGCCTTTTCCAATAATTTTTGCTTCAGAAATGTTCATTCAATCCTCAGCAGCATCATAGCAATCATCAGTAACAATAACTCCTAAAAAAATACTAATCAAATTACACCAGATGAAGGGCCCAGAAGAGACTAGACCATTGTATAGAGTTCATAAAATCAGAGAAAATATGCACATCACTAAAAACTGCATACATACCAGATGATTTAGTTACTGTTGATACAGTAACTGGTCCCTAAGCTTCACACTAGATGATTTAGTTCATGAAAGCTTCACACTATAGTAGAAGATTTAGTCCATGACCTTTCCTACATTTCGCAATCACATCAATGAGTCCCAATTCAAAATCAAGAAACACAGATGTTCGTTACGCCACTTGCTATGCGTGTGCATATTCCTGTAACATGACACCATTTCCACAATTCCACCCCAGCATGAGATTATCACACCGCGACAACGAACAAAAGAAAAAGATCAATTATCTGATTAAAATGGCCATTTTTAAAATAACTGGGAGATTGTGGTTGGATTTAAGAAGGCATTTTACTGGAACAGCATCATCAACAGGAGAGTACATAGAGTGGCATAAGAGGGTCAAGATGTAATTGCAAAATATATGAAAGTTCTGGGACTAAATCATTTTAGCGAAAAGTTCAGGGACAAATTTGCACTATTGCAAAAGGACGGGGCCAACCATTCATTTTGCCATAGTTCCTTTCTACAAGTAAACTATAAATTGACTAAAAATCAGAAGCATAAATCAAATACGCATCTCGAAACACATGAAATCAAAATTCTCTTGATCGAAATCATCAAATGTTTCAAAAACATCCACAAGATGACATTCTCGTTAGATATTACAAGTTGGTGCCAAAGGAATTACAGCTCAAATCAGCAAGATATTACAAGATAAATCCTTAAGTTGGAGAGAGGAAACCAAAGTTAAGAAAGTGAAACAAGTTCGAACACCAATAGAAAAGAAATACCAGGCAATAAAACATGAGACCCACCGGTGAAACTCAGAACGATATCCACCTCTTTCTAAATCCCACAAAATATCCCGAACTGTTCGATTACTGGCTAAGACCAAATTTATCATTAGAGCAGACAAAGTCAGCCAAGTGAACGCAAATTGACAGAGTTTTTCATACAGAGTTACAAACCAACGAATATCATTGGAGCAATTATAGCAGTATCCACTGTTGGGAACTCAGGTAGTAAACTTTCAACTTAACATGTTCTATAAATACTATTAGATTCAAATCATACTTGACCCTCATGGAGATTGGCAATGCAGGTGTTCTCTAGGTTAACCTCAAACCGCTCACCTCCTCAGTCAATCCATACGCGCATTATCAATCAATACCAACAACATATCCCATAAAACCTCCAAAATGTTTCAATGCTATTCAGCACCTCTCATGCTTGTCAAGGAGCATTTTGGTATGTTTAAAAAGCATGACAAAAATGTCTGTAGATATATAAATCGATCAAGAATTCCTAATTATGCAGGTTAGAATTGATTGACTCGTCAGTGGAATCTACCTTGCTGAGAAGTCCTTGATCAGTAAGAGCTCACAAGATACTAAAACTCAACTTTCCAAGCGACAATCCCCAGAGCAAACCTCGAGAAGCAGCACTAGCTACAACCGTACAACTTACTTCGACATCTAAATTGGACCTTAGGGCGTGTTTGGTAAAAAAAATTACTGCAGTCAGCATGACTGGCGAGAGCTCGTGCCATAAACGCAAACTCAGTATCAGCTTTCCACAGGACGAAATCACAAGTTTGTATTTGTATGCAAGTTCGCGACTGTTACTCACAGCCCATACACATCGTGATCCATGCCTCCAATTTCAAACTTTGCTGCTCAATCGAAACACAAATCTTCCATTTTGCAGGGCCAAGCAAGTTTTCACGTGAGAAAACCCCCCTTTAGTCATCACGCTCAACTGATCTCACGACATCTGCATTCATAAACTAATAAAAGCTACACCCAGCCATAACCCAGTCAATCAGCATATTCATTTCAAACAGGTTCCACTTCATAATGGAAGAATACATAGTGGAACACCACTTACTATCAACATTTGCATGTAGCTGATAAAATCTGAAGAACTGGCAGAGTAAAAATGAAAAAATTGAAAAATGCTCATCATTTGCTACTGATATAGAATTTTGCCACGTATGCTGAGGTTGTGGCTAAACCCAGGGTAGGGTTTGTGATCTTAAAATATTATGATATTATGACCATAAACATTGTTAAAGAGAACTAGCAAACCTTTCATACAACATGTAAGCAACTCTCTTTAAAACAGCTCCATCAACTGCTGGACAACATCTGCAATGCAAGCAAAGCAAGGAAAAACATAAGAAGTTTTGAAAACAATACATACCGATCTAGCTTAGCAACCACAAATTTGTGAAATAAGTAGACTTACCTTGAATAATAGATGGTGTCGTCTGGAACTCATGCCAAAAGTTAGGAAAAAAAGAAAGATCGTAATTTAGGAACTTAGCGGCAAGGAATGCAGCTCCAGCAGCAATATGATGGGGCTTGAACTGAAGCCAGAGAGAACTCCGAAGCCTGAAACATGTAGGGAACTAATAAGCAAAAATTTTCAAGTCATCAGAACTTAAAAGCATCAACTGAAGAAAGAACTAATAACCAAACCATTTTTCCGCAGCATTGCTATGTATAAAACCTAAGATCACATGGAAACTTGTTTTAACAACAACTTAAAGTTATATTAATGCATGCGAAACAAAGACACTTAGCAGTAACAACAGCCATATTAACAAACAAAACAGGTTATATGCTAGCAAACTCCTTACCAAAGGAATGCAGCTTCCCAGGTGAAAAACATTCGAAGAATCTTCTGCAGAAATGTTGTCAGAGTGCTAAACTATAGCAATTAGATGTGTCAATTGCGAACTACCACATCAATTCTTTGACCAAATAATGCCCTCCAGCGGCATTTGCCACTCCAGAAATCCGGAAACACCACTCTATAAGGAAAAGATTAGACATGTGCGACATCTACTAGATGATGTATCCATCTCCCATGGACTCTTGTAATTCTCAGCCTACGAATGCTATTTCATAAATGAACTAATGAGGTAACATTTGTCATTCGAAGACGTAGTAATGATGGATCTCCTCTCCTAAATTGCTATGGCATGTAAAAAATGATGAGTAAGTCTAAATATTGAGAGTTTTATATAATTCAAACATGTGAAGCATTGGAAAATAGGGAAGGCAACATACGCATAGTCTTGTGAACTGAGAAGAAATCATCTCTACTCAGAATATGAAATTCTAGAAACTCATTACAAAATCTCCTTCATCCTCGTTACGAAGGTACAGCCGTAAGAACTTGCTATGCAACAAATAAAACACATTGAAAAAAAATAGTATGAGTTACATAGAACTCCGTTCTTGTGTTAATTAGTAAAGTACTTTCCTATAAATGTGGCAGCTAGCAATCTGTTAGCTAAGAATCCATAAGCATGGAGAAGAGAGTTTTACAGATCCCATGTTTTAATTTAATGCAAAGCTATAACTGATAAGTATAGGAGGTAAACAACGTATCAGCACTAAAAAGAAAGATGTCCTTTTAACGAAGTAATATCATAAGAATAATGTTAGTACAGCACAGTCAAATAAAAAATAAATCATAGGGAGGAGATCCTTTTCTCAGGTGTTTTTTTTGCTTTTCTCTTCGTTTTCTCACAAGAGGAAGAGAAATGAGGGAAAATAGGTGTGGAAGCATGATAAAAAGAACGTGATTAAAAAGAACGTGATTAAAAAAGGTAAAAAATAAAAAAAAGAACGTGATAAAAAAAAGAACGTGATTAAAAAAGGTAAAAAATAAATGAAAAAAAATAATAATAACCATGATCTGATGCATCAAAAGATAGGAGCGGACAAGGGGACAAGACAGGAAGATCAATAGATAGACCAATAATCAAAATGCATTCACCTTGAGAAGGGGCAGGAATGGGGAGTGGGGGGATGGGACTGGACAACTGGACATGATGGAACAATGAATAAACTCAGTTTAAAGTATGTTCACAAGGTGCCAAGAGGGGGAGCAACAACGAAAAGAAAGAGTCTTTAGATGAATTCAAGCATGTAATGAGGAAAAGTGTCATGATCCAGACAGTTCAAATCGACATAAAGCGACTTTCGAGAAAAACTCTAAGGTTTAACCCAACCAGCAGTAAAGGTTTATGATGTACATCAGCCATATCTAAGATCCAGGATCCAGTAATATTTGGTTTCAATTGTCATTAATTGCATAAAAACTTGCAATTTCTCAATTCCAGGTGAAACAAAAACATGCTTTCCGTGAACAGCACATCAATCCTCCAGCTAAGAATATCACATATGTGAGCATATTATTCTCTTGAAGAAATACCCTGCAATTTGTGCCATACCAGAGAAATCAATATGCCACTAAGAGAGAAAAAATGAAGTAGAAAGTTCTAATGCAAAAAGAGGGCCAAATTTGGCTACAAAAACTAAAAGCCCCATACATCTTCTAATTGGTAGTTACAACGAAAAAAATTCACATATACCGAATCATAAGACTTACATTTCTATACCACAAGAGAATTTAAGATGTAGAAGCCACATTAGAACAAAATGTACTACTGATGCATAACTGCAGAAAAATCTTTAGAATGAATGACTCCTACTAGTTTGCAAAGGTCATGCTTACCCTTCGCTGACCAGACTCCAAGCCATATTAAAAAGAATAGTACGTGAAAGTCCTAGTTTGAGAAGGACAGATGTAAGCGGAGCGTATGGATGCTTCACATCAAGTTCAAAATCAAGGGTTGTCAGTATCATTTGTTCTGCCTCAGTAACCCGCTCACGGTATTGCTCAAACCAGTCCTGCTGAAAAAAAAAGAAGTTATATTGTTAATAAATATATATTATGAACTAGGCTACTATACTATCGGTAGCACGGAGGTTTCCGTGTTACGTACCAAGTTGTTTTCGATAATGTAGTTTTTAAATCGACGATCGACTCCGTTAAACTTGATCTACGCTATTAAAAGTATTTAGAAACTAAATTTCATAATTTTTCGATATCATTTACCTATCAAACAAGTCGTCTAAAATTGAACGGCTGAAAATAAAAATCTTATAAAAAATGATGATAAAAGATTTAAATTCAAGATAAGATATACTGATCTTACTCTAAATAGTGAAAAGAATTTTCTATAAAATTTTCATCGGATTTGGATTGTTTTACACCGTTGAACTTACAAACACACCACATCGGCCATTAAAATTGTCAATTTTGAGATCTTTTGATTACTAGTCAAATGATGTCGAAAAAATTTGAAATTTAGTTTTCAAATACTTTCAATAGTGTAGATCAAGTCTAACGAAGCCGATCGTCGATTTGGATGCCGCTTCATCGAAAACAACTTGATAGCACGAAAGCCTCCGTGCTACCGATAGTATAGTAGCCGGACTCTATATATTATTGAGTACTTCTTCAAATTCAGTTAGCCACTACAAAAAGAAACTCTTTTCGTCATCATCATTATTATCATTATTACTCTTATGGCCTCATTGTTGTTGTCACTTTTCATCATCATCATTATTCTCATTCCATACTTCTCCATCAATATCTGATTTTCACATTAATGCATTTAAGATAAGCAAGAATCTCTCTTGATTTCACATGTATTAGCAGAGCACGTACATGCTTTAAATTCCCATGTCATCTCAAACTTATAAAACTGAGTATCACATCTAAAATATGGCCTCACTAACAGCCTTCAAAGCTACTTCTTCTGCCTCTTCATCTATTCGAGTTAGCCCTTCTGAATATCTTTTTCTACAGTTCTAACAAATTCCTTACACAACTTATTTTTGAAACCTCACCGTACAATGATCAAGCACTTTCAGAATATATGTGACTGCATATATATTTGCAATGAACCTCTTACCCCATTCTTTTATATTACTAGCCATCTCATTCAAGCTCACTGTCATCATGCTCCTGCTTTCACAATTTTATTCTTAACTCAACTAGTACTTTATCCCGTCATGTTAACAAGAAGCTTTGAGAAATTACTCTATTTTGACTTTTCTCTGCATGTAAATTATCAAAATTAAGCCAAGAGAAGGACTATGATCTAAAAATAAATAATTTAAAAAGCAGGCCAAACCTCTCTCTTAGGGGGGGAAAAAACATATCTTGGTGTCACATGGTTTATTATCAGTACGAAGAATATTACTGCTACTTACACCATGAAACAAATATGGGAAGAAAGCGAATTCTGGATTTTGAGAAACTTCGCAGGACGCCCTGAGTACTGTATTCAAAAGACACGGAGTTTCCTCAGACTTTGCTGCCAAGAATAAAGCTGCAGTAGCAACCAACTGCACAAAAAGTTCAATAAGATCGTCATTGTAAATTAATGTATGGAGTAGCACAAAATGCACCTAGAACACACAACAGTAGGACAATACATAAATGAAAGCCACTTACTATGGCAGAAATGCAGAACAAAGAAGGTTGGAAAACTTTGAAATTGAATCAAAGAATACATCAGATAAATGGGGAGGTTTATCTCTTCTCCATAAACAAAGTTTGGCCATCATATTTCTGTTTGACCATGCCGACTCCTTTTTTTTATTTTTTAAGAGTACGCCTTTTACAGCCATGAATAAAATGTAATTCTCGTAGGTGTCGGAAGCTATCCAGTAACTGTAGGAGGTATGAATTGCACTAGAAATGAAACAAGGAGTATCGAAAATAAATGTGCTTTTATGGGTTCTCAAATGGTTGAACACACTCATGTATGGTGAGATACCATTGTAGAGGTTCCCGCAGTCTAGATGCTAATAGTGGGAACTCTTATAGGAAAAGGTGTTGCTTGCACAGGCAGGTGAAGCAAGGGTTGAGCCTCTCGAGTCATGTACAAATTGGCCGCATCAGCAATTCAAAACAAATGGTCAACCTTCGCTGTATAGCCACTAAAAACTTATTGCCTCATTAAGGGCAAGGTTATACGGGGTGACACTATATGAATGTAAAGGTATAGAGATAAAGTTACAGATCAATTTTGATAAATTTGTACTTCCGAATTTTAAAATTCTAATTTTTAAGTCACCTACATGTTATCAAAAAAGTTATCTGTAGCAAGCTATGAAGAACCACGTAAAGAAGCATTTTTTTAAAAGATCTTCACCTTCATCCAAACCTTAACAAGAAATACAAAACTTATCCAAATCTTTTATAATAACTACAGACATTTTTTTCAGATTATCAGGCAAATTTGTTAGGTTTGATTTCGCCATCTGACTCTAAAATGGGTCTTATTTTGTAGGCTCGCATAATATGTGCCGCAAAACCCATCCATCAATCTGCTATCTCATTAACCACATAATTGTTTACAAAAAGAAGCCACCTTGCGCGTCCATAATCCTCAAACAATCTTCTAAAAAATCACAAACAATGGAATGAACGCTAAATCCATCGAGGATATCGAAACTCACGAATCTGTCGTGACAAGCATGAGATCTCCGGAGAAAGAAGCGGTGGCAGAGGACCACCGCCGTCGCGATCGTCGTCTGGGGCCTGCAACATTAACAAAAAAAAAAAGAAAAAAGAATCCAAACTTTTCTTCAGCATCAAATAGAAACCCTTGGGAGACAGCTAACTAGGATGGAAAATTCAACACAAGGATGCATCTCACAGCTCCAGCCGCATCCCCAGGCTCTGCAGGTAGGAGCAGTAGGAGTACCGCAGCCGCGTCTCGAGGACGGAGTCGATCCCGTCCTTCCGCGACGGCGAGCACCGCTCGATCTCGTCCCTCGACATGAACGCCACGACGTCTCCGGCGGCGGGCTCCGGCTCCGCGCGGAGGCCCCTCCTCCCGTTGAAAGAGGAGGCGCTGGTGGAAGCAGCACCACTCCCGCCCCCGCTACCGCCGCCCCCGATCCACCTCCCCCGATCCGCCGCAATCTCCCCCGGCCGCCCCGGCGCGTCGGATCGCCTCCGCTTCAAGGGCGGGGGCCCTCCTCCTCCGCCTCCGCCTCCGCCGCCGCCGCCGCCATATGCGGCGTGGGAAGCTCGATCCTGGTGATCTCTGTAGAGCAGGGGATTGTGGTAGGGGTGGGATTGATCGGAGGCGAATTGTTGACGATCGCGGCGGTTCGCGTGGGGCCGATGGTGGTGGTGGTGGTAGCCCACGGCGCCGTCGCGAGAAGCGGCGCAATTTTGAGAATAGGGCATGGCGATTGCTCGTTCGATCGATCCGTGCCCTAATTGCGAAGGATCAACGAGTTCGTGGGATCTTAAGATGGTGAAGATGGGAGATTTATAGAGAGAGAGAGAGGGGGGGGGGAGAGGAGAAAAGGGGATGATGAGGAGAGCGGTTACAAAGTCATAGGGGATAGAGAGGAAAGGCGTGAGGAGAAGAGCTAGGCTAATAAAGTTTTGCCTCAACAGGGAACATCAAAATTCATATCAAGATTTAAATTTAAAATAATTATTTTTTTACTATATTTAAAAGATAAGTGCAAATATTATAATGTTAATCATTCATATACTGGGCTGGAATACTATTAATAGCACAAATGATTTGTGCTATTAAGTTTTCTGTCCTTGGATTAAAAGATGTACGGTTAGGATGACGTGGGCCCTCTAGGATTGAGTGGGTGGTTGCTTGAATTGTATAATCGAACGGATGAAAATGATAAAAGAGAGAAATCTAACGGTAGAAAACTTGATAGCATCAAATGATTCGTGCTATCGATAGTATTCCAGCCGGACTCTACTATATAATATAAAATTAATTTGGATAGGTATAAAATCTATATTAGAAGCTAAAATTTATTGGCTTTTTATTTTTGTATCTGTATTCAAAATCATATTATTTTAGTATCGAATAAATCATCCCGTTATGATTATTTCTAGTCTTAGCGAGTAGCGCAAGCAATCCACCACCTTAGTCACAATTCATTGCGTGCTTGATTCAAAATGGGCTCGACATCAAGTCCTTGTTAAGATTTAATTATACTATATACTAAATTGTATTTTATTATATATTTTTCACTTTCTACATTGTAATATTTTTTTTAAAAAAAATACACCACTCAATTATACTTCTTTTTTTTTCAAATATTACAATGCAAGCAATAAATCTATAATTTTAAATAGAAGCTATTAACAAATGTATATATATTCAAAATAGTAGAGCATTTATTCAACTCGTTTTAATAAAAAAATAAAAAAATACATAAAAACAAGGAAAAAATAGTTGAAGATATATTTGAAAAAATTCAATAAGTCTATTAAGGAGATCAGTGTTATATTTCATTTATCATGTAATCAATACTTCTTAATAACGTTGCTAGATTATATGGAAAGTAATAGATTTATTAATGATAATGTAGAGAATGGTAAGAAAAATTAGTTTAGTGGTATTTACAAAAAAAAAAAAAATAGTACAGTATAAAAAAATAAATTTCAAATACAATGTAGGGATTAATAAAATATAATAATGCGATGATGTTTTAAAAAATAATATAATATAGAAAGCAAAATTTATTAAAGTACAATTAATATAGTATAGTATAGTATAATTAAGCCTTCATTTAATAAACAAGCTATCTTCGTTTTTTTTTTTTTTTTTTAAGTCTTGTAAATGTCAAAACATTCGAAATTTTTAACTATTGCTAATATTTTAACGAGTCGAACATGAGCTGGAATCAACACATTTACTTTCACCTCCATATACTTTAAATATATATATATTTTATGCTGAGTAGGGCTACTATACTATTATGAGTATAGAGCCCTTACTACTCATAAGTTGTTTTCGATGTTGGGGTTTTCGAATCGGCGATCCACACCGTTAAACATGATCTAGAGTATTTGAAACTTCTAGAAAATAAATTTTGTAATTTTTCGAAATCATTATAAAGTCCATCAAGCGGGTATAAAATGAACGGTCAAAATCGAACGACATCCTAAAAATGGATGATCGAATCTTTCAATTTAAGATCGGAGTTATTGATCTTTATTTAGGTAGTGAATAGAATTTTCTATCAAAAATTCAACATATTTCGATTCTTTTACACCGTTAAACTAGCAAATTGTTGATACCAAAATTGTGCCGACCTAACCCACGTACGAGCCAGCAAGGACACGTGGTACACCAAGAGTCGGCAATAAGGCGCGACAAGAAGGCGGGAACGGATGAAGATTGGGGCGTAACTACACGAGGAGTTGGCATAACTTCCATAAGGAGTTAGCATAAGCTACGTGAAGAGTTAGTGTAACTTCCACATGGTTACAACCACTCCCCCACTACTTTCAACCAACTTTTAATGCAGGCTATAAATAGGAACTTTGAAGCCTGCAATAGAGGTCTTTGCCCCTGCGCACAAAAGACCACCCTTATTCTACCGCATCTTTCTTTCCTGCATTTACTGCTTTCCTAGGAGTAGCATGTAACCTAGAATTTTGGAGTCTGTCTGCCCTTCGGGCATCACTCCTGGAGTCTGTCTGCCTTCGGTGGCATCACTCCGCTCTTTGTTGTAATCCTTAGAGTCTGTCTGCCCTTTGGGCATCACTTTTGAGGATTACGGTCTATCCTTTGTATTCCCCAGTGTATTTTCTCAATATAAATCATTACTCGGCTGATCCGGGCCGACTGTTTAAGACTTTTTCTAGCCATTCGGCTCTTACTTTGCTTGATCTTTTACTTGTGCTGGCTATTCGGCTCTTTCAGCCGAACCGAAGTGAGAATAGAGCTTTCGAACCCGATCGGTTTGATCCCTCGCCGATCGAATCGTTTGAAGATCAGAAGGGCGCATTTCTCGAGGGTCATCAATCTGAACCGCTTTCTATCCCGACGCGCTTCCCGAGGAGGATCTAGTACCGGTTCTGGGATCGGGAGAATTTCAGAGACAAACACAAATATTCCATATCGGCCATTAAAAATTGTCAATTTTGTGAGCTTTTGATCGTAGGGTAAATGATATCGAAAAATTATAAAATTTTATTTCTAGAAGTTTTAAATGCTCTAGATAACGTTTAACGGTGTGGATCGTCGATTCGGAAGTTCTATCATCGAAAACAACTTATGAGTACGAGTGCGATCGTACTCGTAATAGTATAGTAGCCGGACTCATTTTATGCTTATATATTTTAAATATATACAATATATATTATATATATATATTTCTTTCGAAAGCATTGGATTTTTTGTGCTTTTAACTTTTTAACTCTTGGACTAATTTCTTTGCAATTTAAGTAATACATATTATATATATATTTCTTTCGAAAGCATTGGATTTTTTTTATTGCGCAACCAGTTTTTTTCTAACTATAGTATTCTCTTATTATTTCATTTAAAAGAGTTTGCGAATTTATAAGCGAGATAACAAAAAGCCTTGAAGAGCGTATAGTTTATAAATCTATGTGCTAATTAAAGAATATTTGGTACTTCTTATATGTTCTTACACTTCAAAATATAAATTTATTTTTACTTTCATAATTTTAATTTTGGTTAGTTATATAATTTTATCGCCTCCTCTTTTTTCTCCTCAACTAAAATCTTTATATAATTTCAAAAAAATTTAGTAAATTTCAAACTTTTCGATTTCAAAACTCGTGCTCTTAGAATTCAAATCCGCTTCCCGCCCCGTCCCAGCCCGAGCCCGAGCCCACATGGCCTGACAGCCGCAGGGAGGACCTCAAAGACAAATCTCCCACCAGACCGCCCGGGATGCGACCGCCGCTCATGTCGAAAAAGGCGATCACGAGAACCGCCTCGGCTGAAAAAGCCGGAGCAGATCATCGTCGCGAGTACCGAGAAGGGGAAGAATATCGTGTCAGCGACAGCGGCGACGACGACGACGACAGCGATGGCAGTGGCGGCGGCGAATTCGGTACAGGTTCTGACGAAGGTGGATGACTACTTCCTCCAGGCGTCGTCGGGCGCCCGCGGCGTGTCGAAGATGCTGGAGGCAACAAGGATGCATTACCACTCCAACTTTGTAGATAGCCGAGGCAAGTTAAATTACTGCTTCAGCTACTGATCAAGTCAGTAATTTTAGGTTACTTTGTATTGCTTTTGTGTGCATACAACAGAGGAAAAAAAAACTAACATGTGATAGCGGATCGAGCCTAAAGAAGTTTTATCTCCATGCAATAGGTTGATAAACATTTTTAAATACTTTTTTAAAAAAAAAAAAAAAAAACCTCTTAAGAGAGAGAGGGTATGCCCGCGAGTAGAGAGAGTGACACTTGATGACGGATTGAGGCTCCTTAACGAGATATCGTTGGAGAGAGTCAGGGTCCTGACTAATGTTTTTTTAATTAAATGAAAGCAGAACTAACATGCGGCAGCGGATCAAGAATTGAAGAACTTTCCACTGAAATTTTATCTTATCCCACGGTTTGTGGGATATATTTTAATACTCAAATCTAAATAATAATAATAATAATAATAATAAACTCTAGAGGAAAAGAATATAACTTTTGGATAGAGAAAAAGGTGACACATAGTGACAAATTGAGGCTTTTTACGTGACAACGAATCGAGGCTCCTAAACGAGACGTCGTTGAGGAGCTCCCCACTGAAGCTTTATCCTTTACAATGCATGTCTCCAAGTTATTATTTTTGTAACTTTTCTATTTAACATGTATCACTCCATCTCCATGTTTTAGTAACATCTTGGTTGTGAACTTGTTAAGGACACATTGATCATTCTGCGAGAATCATGCGAGCCATTACGTGGAATCGGTCGTTTAAAGGTTTACCTCAGCAAGATGATATTGCTCATGACGATTTCGATACCGAAGAGTTGGAAACTCATGCAACGGTTCTCGATAAGATGCTAGCATGGGAGAAGAAACTGCACGATGAGGCGAAGGTACGCGGAGATCTCATATTCTGTTCAGTTCTGGTATTTGATTGCAGTTCATTTTACCCTGTTGGTTTGAATTTTATTTTATACGAACATGAATTATTGTCGGTAGGAAGGCGAGCTTATGAAAATCGAGTATCGAAGGAAGGCGGCTTTGTTGAATCAGCAACGAAAGCGCGGTGTTCGGCCCGAAGTACTGGAGAGGTCTAAATCTGCTGTTGTTTACATGGAAACAAGGTGTTCAGTCGACAGGGAATCGATGAATTCGACAGTTGCGGAAGTTATTCGGCTGCGTGATCATCAGCTTTACCCGAAACTGGTTGATCTTGTTGAAGGGTGAGTTGCGGAATCTAGAGGGTATGGAAAATGAAGTAACAAAAGTTTCTCTGCTTAGCATGATGGTTACTTCTTCAGCATGGTTCAATTCAACTAAATTTGAATTTGAGAAAAGTACATGTTTGTATCATTTGATGGAGGCTATATATTTCAGGATGGCGAAAATGTGGGAAGTAATGTTCGAGCATCACCGGAGCCAGCTGCGGGCAATCACAGAGTGCAATTTCGCGCTCGCGCCGCGAGAGACGCTCGAACAGCACCGCCAGCGGACGGCGCAGCTGAGGGACAGCGCGAGAGAATGGCATTCGAGCTTCGCGGGGCTCTTCACTCACCAGAAGGACTACATCAGATCACTCAACAGTTGGTTGAGTCTGAACCTTGTGCCGATCGAGAACGGCAGAAAGGAGAAGGATTCATCTCTGTCGCGGGAAGCCAATCCCCCTATCGAGATTCTTCTGCAGGTGTGGCATCAGTATCTCGACGCGCTTCCGCATGATCTCGCGAAGAATGCCGTGCATGGCTTTGCCAAAGTCATATCTGTGCTGCTAGCACTTCAGGATGATGAGCTGAAACTGAAGAGTGAATGCGAGGATGCGCGAAAGGATCTCGACAGGAAGAGGTGGCAATTCGAGGATTGGCACCGCAAGCACGCAGAGAGGAGGGGTGCTCTACCTGCACTGAAGGGCGCTGAAAGCGCGAATCAAGCTGCTGCTGTAGTTGAAAGAAGGATAATCGTGGAGGCTGCGGAAATGAAGTTAAAGGAAGCTGAGGAAAACTACAAGAAGCTTTGCAAGCAGGTGAGGGAGAGGTCGATCGGCAGCCTCCGAACGCATCTGCCGGAGCTCTTCCGCGCGATGTCAGATTTCGCGTTCGCCTCCTGTCAGATGTATAAGAGGCTGTGGTTGTACAGCACCGATTTCCTTTCGTCGTTTGTCGATAAATTTTGATCATTTTTCTTTTATGTTCAGTTCTCTTGATTGTGTTGGTGCATAGTGCTCTGATAGATCCTCATTGAACAGATACTTATCAAATAGTGAATTGTAAGTTCCAAAATGGGCTGTAAATAAATCATATGCATATACACAATTTTCCTTTTTTTTTTCCCCCACCCTGAATGTATACTTGACTACTATTTAGGCCTCTTTTTAAATTTTACTTTTTGTTATTCTTTTTGGGCTTGTGTGTGATCTCTCTCTGTTCCTCCATTGTGTCAGTCACATTTATCATCAGATCATTTCAAGCAATGCATAAACTTAAAAAACTCAATTGCAGGCATTTAAAGACGAGGGACCAAAGTAAAATGTCTCAAATATGTTGAGAATCAATAATGCAACTAATCCAATGCCATTCAGTTTGGATCTGGTTTCCGAGTAAAATGGTGCAAATCTCAGCTAAAAGAAAGAAATCTCCCAGTGTACAGTGCAGTTTTGTAAATTTGTTGCATGATACCTTAAAATAAGGGCAGTTGATTGGAAGAGCAATTGTCTCGATAATATCGACCCACGGGTGAAGCAAAATTGAGAACAGAAATTCATACGGTAACAGATTTACTTTCGAAGAAAAGATTCACGAAATCCTATAAGATTCATATTTACAGACGACAAAAGCGAGAAGCAGCAGTAGCATTGAATATATACAAGGCAATCCAAAAGCGCAACCTCACAGTTAAAGCATTTTTAGTCTCGACAGAGTTCTCACATACTTGTACGAAATAAGAAGGTTTTACGATCACGAGTCCAGAGACAGAGCTAAAGCTTGTATCTTTATTTCTTGTTACCAATGCAAATGGCGCAATCTTATCAAAAGATTTCCCAGTCATCATCATCAATAGAAGCCTTGTGATCTTCAACAGAGATTTCCCTTGTCTTATTCTCAGGTAGATCGTTGTTGGTGGGCATTGGGTTCTCACTTGTCGAGTGATGCTCAGCTCCCTCGGACAATGTGGGTTGATTTTCTGACAAGTGAGCCGCAGTGGCCAAGTTGCTAGCTGCCAATGGCATAGGCGCATCGACTCTCTCTTTCAGTGATGCCACATCCTCAAAGATAAGGGAGATTTCTCGTCTGGAAAAAGAAAATATAAAATGAGGTTTTCATTCTTCGCGTTGTGTAAAATTTTTGAACCGGAGCTTGAAAAACAAAGAAATCAAAGCACACTGGATAGATGCAAATTTACTGCAAAATGTCAAAAAGGTGATTACAATATGTATATAATTAGAGAGTCCCATTCAGTTTTTTCAAATTTTGTATAAGCAGAGCTTAGAAGCAAAGAAATTGAAGCAATGGGTAAGGAAACTTACTGCAATATCTCAACAAGGTGACCACGATCCATCAATAAAGTCTTCAACTGTAACAAAAATGTAAAAACATTAAATTCCGCCCACAAGAACACTTCACCTGCCTCAAAAACACAAAAACCTGTTTCACAATATCTAATATCATGTTCATGCAGTGCGTGTTATTACCATAGCATTCTCTTCTGCCTGTTTCTGAAGCCTTTGTGACTCGCGTTGAACGTTCTGCATGGTCGCCTCCTTCTCTTTTAAAGCCCTTTGAGCTGACTCCTGTCTTTCAACTATCTCCCGTTTGGCCGCTGCCTCTTCTTCCTCCGCGGCAGCTAACCGTGCGTCTAGAGTGTGACTTATCTGTTGAAAATTGGAAGATGACGTTGAAGCAGAAGTTTCCCAAAAAAAGTAAGAGCAAATATCCACAAAAGTGAAAAGAGATAGCTGCCCCTTCGGATTGTGAAAAGAAGAGTGAAAGTGACTCCTAGAATCTTATTCCAAGGAATGAGCAATTCACATTTTCAGTTTGCAATCCACATGACTATACCCCTTGCCACAATATAATAAATAACTAAAACTGTTACTCATGACTATACCCCTTGCAATCCAAGGTTGATACTGCATAGAAAACTGGAATTGATGCTAAATAGTTAAATCTTTTAGAAAAAGGAGGTTCTCACCTCCTCAACAATTAAAAGTGAATTCTCTCGCTTAGCTGACAAATTGATAAGGCTGCACCAAAGCTCCTGAGCTTGACATGTTAATTCATATTTCTCCATATTAACTTCTCCAGCTTGCTGCTAACATATGAACAGTGTTACTCTCTACTAGTAATGAACCTACAGAAAAAAGAATGAGTAACATCAAGAGGAAATAACCTTATCATTTGATTCTTGGGCACTCTTAATCATTTCGCCAAGGTCCTCTATCTTGACGAGAATATCTTGATCAGCCATGGCAGCTTCTTCTTTCGCCCGTTTAGCCTTTTCCTCATGAATCTCTACTTCTTTCATTTTAGTAATTGTAGATTCCAAAGCAGCACCAAATGTTTCCTGTTTTTTTATCAGTTTCAGACAAGATCAGAAATTTCTAGAAGCAAGCGTTTAGGCTATCGTATAAGGGAAGCATAGGCTTATTGGGACAACTATGCTATTCATCATTATATCCCAGATAATCAAAAAAGAAAAAAGATTCACAATGATATGATATGAGATTGTAGTCATGCAAAAAAAAATTATTATAATTAGGCAAATATCTATAGCTATGGAAATCCAGCATTTAAGTTTTATAGTTTCGCAGCAAAAAATAAAACAGAAACCAAGATAAAACTAATTTAAAGATACAAATTTACATTTGGCCAACACCAATTTTATATTAAACAAACTATTCTAAATTACAAAGTAGAAGTACCTTGCAATCTTTAAAATCGTAGACTTACATAAGGTTTTGGCCAAGCCATTCAAGCCCATTAGTGGTGGTAAACAAGTCATTGTCTCAGCAGTTCGAGATCGATCAGAACTTCCTTATAATTGATTAGAACTTCTCATGTAAGGAACAAAGCAGGCGACCCCAGGTTTTAAGACTTTTGTTTGCCTCAAATCTCTCTTGTGCTGACTTTCTAAGATTGGTGGATTTTTCCCGACCTTCATGATACTATGGAGCCACAATTTCTAGCAACTTGAGGGCAAGCACACTAGCAACTTTAAATTCTGAGATTGCAATTAGTTTTGAGTGTTGCAAATTTCTCACTTGTTAAAAACAAGTGCAAAACTTCCAGTATACCAAAAATAGGTATCAGAGTATATCATGATAATAAATAATGAATATATATAGTGTTCCACTGCAGTTTTTAGACTAATAAACTCTATTTCAGGTTAGAAGAACTTACAGCAGGTAAATAAGAGAATGAAGAACTGCATGGCTTTTACACACTAAATCGCCAAACTAAGGATCAAGATCATGAAAATCATTACCTTGCTCTTTGTCATATCAGAAATTAACTCATCAAGAAGATCAACTTGTACACTCTGGCTCGACTGTGTGGCTACACCTGAAGATTGATTATCATAACCAGTAGAAACCAGCTTTACTTCAGACTCGAATTCAGCCGAACTCTGAGCAGTACTGTTAATGTTCATCTCAGGATATAACGACAAAATATCCTGAACATTGGCACGAAAAGCTGGAGAAATTGGTCTGGTTTCAGCTTCAAAATTTTGTTCAAGTAGGACTGCACTGTCCAACGACTTAAAATCATTAGTTGATTCCTTGTTGGAGATTTCGTCGTGATTGATGAGATTAGAAAGAGAAGCAGAAGCTTCTAATTCGCCAATGGAGATTGGTTCTGATTGCAAAGGAACGGCTTTGTGGCCAGCAACAAGATGTGGCTCACGCTCCACGAATTGTGATTCAGATTGCGTGTTCATATATGCCTCAACTTCTTGCGTCGACGGCAATTTTGACTCGTTAGATGGAGCTAAATCTTCAACTGGAAAACTTCTTCTCACACCATTATCCAAGAGTTGGGCCCAACCAGGAGTCGCAGATGTATCTTCGTCTCGTACAACATTTTTACCTTTGGTTAAAGGTTCCATAACCAGAGCAACGCCGTCCTCAAAACTTTGATTTCCTGATACCTTGTCATTCCCTTGCATCCCAGCTACACATTCAACAAGTCTTTACCGTTAGTAATTCAAAAGAAGCACATCTGTGCGTCTAAATGCATTAATTTCAATTCAACGATGCACCAATGGTTACAGCAGGAATACAAACCATTATTAAACCTTATGGTAATTAAAATATCCTAGGTAGCAGCTTTATCATAATCCGAGTTCTTAAATTTTTACTTACAATTGCTATGAGAATGTTCAGCACCGGCAAAATCATGCAGAGTGTAATGTGGTTCAGTTGGTTCGCTTAGCGTCGGCAGAACTTCAGAGAGAACAAATTCAACAGCTGCATCAACATCTTCATAATATTCGCTGGCGACAGCCTTCAAGATGCGAAGATCAATCTGATCGGAAACAGAAGAAAAGCAGTCGATGGTCAGTGAGAAAGCAAAAGATGTTGTAACAATGCAGCAACTACGCAGAACATGCATCATAATGCGGCATTTGTTTCTCTTGAAGTTCTACGTAGTTGTTGAAAGCGCCGACGGACGGTCTTCGTCGTTCTTGCACCAGGGACGAAACAAGAACAGAAATAATCATCCGTCTCGCCGAATCAAAACTATTTCTGATATGTTCGACATTCTCCATTGTTATTTAATAACGGATGAGCAAACTTCAATTTGCCCCCATGAGCTTTAGCTCATTTCTACTTTGTCATCATGTGATTCAAAAGTTGCACTTAACTATTCTGTAGTTTTATCTCTATTTTTATCCGAAAAATCTACTATCAAATAGGATACCAAAGTGAAATTTTTTGATAACCACAGGATAATTTAGCGTAAATTTTTAAACTACGCGATGACAAAGTAAAAAATAAACTAAAGTACATGAAATTTACCCAAGAAAGATATATGCACACAAGTTCAATGTGCCTATCTTGATTACTATAAACAGCCCTTTGTCTCAAAAATTTAAGATTTTAGAAAACTCCTCTCATTCAATATTTCGCATTCAAAACTCCTCTCATGTTCTCGAAAAACTCAAAAACCACGAACTCTAGCTCTGATACCATGTCGAACAAAACTGTTCTTCTCTAAAAACTTAAGCTTCTGGGGAGCCGGATTACGATATTTTGCATTCAACAAGCACAAATTACTGAAACCATCAAAGTAAATTTAGATTCAAACTGATCATCTATGCACAAAACGAAGATTCTTTTTCTTGGCAGAAACTCAGGATGATAAATCAGTAATAAAATAAAGGATAAAAAGGAAAAAAAAAAAAAAAAAAAACAATTATAAATCAGATAACACATCAAATTATCAAACAACTAATGATATAATCAAAACAAAAATATTATCAAGCGACAACCAGAATCGATCCGATTGTGAATATTTGGGAGGAGAAAAAAAGGATCGGAAAATACCTAATAATTCTACAAAATTAGCTTAATTTACCTGAGGAAAAACATCTCGCAGAGCTTTAAATACGGATTTGAAGGCCATGATCTCTCTCTTTTTTGAAGGGATTTGTGAAAAAGGAGTGTTTTTTTTTTCTTTGGAGTAAAAGAGAGGAGGAGGAGACGAAGAAGAAGCAGAGAGTCTTCGAGTCGAAGTTTACGCAACAAGAACGACTCTTTTCGGAGTGTTATTCATCGACTCACACAAATAAAAAAAAAAACAAAAATGAAGGTTAATTGCACCTTTGGTCCCTAACCTTTTTACATTTTAAAATTTGGCCCTAACTTTTTGTTATGCTATTATATTTGGTCCTTCAACATTTATATTTTGCTTCGAGTTAGGTTCCATTTTATTCAAATTCTTATTGATTTTGATAAAATAAGCCACACGTCAATTTTCATAAAGTTTTGTTTACTCATATTGATTATGTTCGTGGTCTGATAATATTTTGCTGATCTCAATATCGATTTCTTTTTTTATATATATATATTTCGAAAGAGTTTGATGGCATGTTTAGCTCGATGTATAGAATATCGCTTGCTTCAACAGAAGAGAAAAATGTTGTGTAAGATCAAGACGATTGTAGTCTTGTAGATAATATCGTATTGATTAAGTTTTGATGAAATGGGCATGCATACTATGGGAGAAGAGGTTGGGGTCTTAAAAAAAAAAAAAAGAGAAAGGGTAAAAGCGAGAGAAAGTGATAGTAAAATTTAGGGATAATTTCATCAATACCCCTCTGGAAGATCTAAATTTTATGAATAACCCTCTAAACTAGAAAATACCATCAATACCCCTCTTAAAATCAAAAATATTCATAAATATTTTTTAGGTTAACTTTCCGTCAATAGGTCATCCAATATTTTTTAAATACCAATTTTACCCCTAGCAACAATTTAACAATGTAATATCTAAGATTAATTATATAATTATTTTTTAACATTTGAATCACATAATAATTTAACATTGTTTTTAAAATTTTATATAATTAAAAATCTATAGTCTATTAAGTGTGATAGTTAAATCTCATTATGATTTTTCACTTTTAAATTATACATAGTAGTAATGCAATTGTCCATAGTAGAATTCAACATTAATTATTTAAAATTTTATTTTTTAAAATTTTATTAAAATAACTCACATATCTCACGCTAAAAATATTTTGATATCAAAATTCTTGATATTAGAGCATTGCTTATATGATCTGCTCAAATAAAAAAATTTTAATTAAAAATTTATTATTAACAATAAAGTAAAATTTTATGAAACTCTGTCACCTATAGTCCACTTCGACGTGATCCTAATTGAAAAACGTGAAATTTGATTTTCAAATAGTTTAAATAGTTTAGATCATATTTAATGGTGCCGATTGTCAATTTGAAAACTTTATTATTGAAAATAAATTATAATAAATCGAGCTTTACTATTTATAGTATTATAGTAAAATTCTCTCTATATATATGCCCTCTCAACCTGAGTGTTTTTTTTTTTAATTTTAGCAATTGAGTGTTTTTTCCAACAAAATTAAAATTTTAACAAATTCATTTGAGGGATCTCAATTAAAAAACTTTTAACTAAATCCAAATAAAAAAAAAAATTGATAGTTCATGAGCTCTTAATGTTAAAAAAATAAAACTTAAAGGGGTCTAAATCAAGATGATCTATAGGTGAGGGGTTTCTTTATTTTTTAACCCACTAATAATTAGCGCTAGATATGTAATTTTTAAAATTTAGAGGGGTACTTATGAAATTGCCCCTTTATTATTCACTGCCAAAATAATACCTAAGCTTTTTAAGGGTAAATTAGTAATTTTGTAACTCAATCTTTGTTTAACCAAATTTTAACCATGGTTACAGTAACGACTTGGAAGGAGGGGTAATTGTGAAAATTTTTTACATTTGAAGGGGTATATATATGATATTTTCAACTTTGTAGGGGTATTTACGATATTTACATATTTGAGAGGGGTAGTTTGGAGGACAAATTAAAATTTTTGTAAAGATTGGGGACTTCTAATTAACTCTAAAAGTAAGAATTTAAATATCCATGATTATATTTATCATATTGTATCATGCTAATAAAATACCCACGTGATACAGTAACCTTATTTTCTTTAATTTAATAAGTAATTTTTTCAACAAAATTCAAAATATTTAATAAAGATACATAATAAATAATTTAAAAAATTTATTACTAAAGAAAAAAATAAATATTTTATTTTATATTATTATGTGTCGACAAATTTTGAATATGATTCCGTGTCACAAAGACTTAATTCTTATCTAAAAAAATAATAATATAAAAATAAAAAATTATAGATAGATATTTTAAATTTTTACCAAATAATTTAAGAAGTCTCTCTCTACCCAATTCGATCCAAGTTACTAACTACATTGTCACTTTGGCTGCATATCTTATATATAGCATCATAAAACTTTAAAAATACACAGAAAAATTATTTTTATATTCTAATGCATGCCTTCATGTTCAATTGTCAAAAAAAAAAAAAAAAAAAAAAAAATGTTTTGATCCCATGTCCTTTTGATCTCATATCATACACCTAATTCTGTAAAAATTTAAAATATAAATAATCTATATTTTTCTCTCAATTTGATATTTTTTTTTTTGAGAGATAGATAGACGCTACTCGCTTCGCTTATTTTATTTAGAAATAAACTTAACTAGAAATATGAATTAACTAAGATTCGAACTTTGGTGCATCAACCACCAATGCTTCACTTACTCTGCGACTTACTTATTGATAATTAAAAATGATGATTGAAGAATATGATAAACCTACATTTAAATTTTTATTATTTTTTGTGCGCTAGAATATTAAAGAAAAAATTACTTTTTTATGTTTTAAAGCTTTAATTAATATGTAAGACATATAATCAAAACAGCTATAAAATTAGTAAATTTAATTGGATAGAGAAGCCTACTAAATAATTTGATAAAATTTAGGGCAAGTAATTGCAAATATTAAAAATTTAGGCCCTTGGTTATAAAATTGCTAAAGTTTTGGAGATGAGAAATCTATGTATATTTTCTTAGACTCCCTAAACTTTAAAAAAATTTTATTCTAGTGCCTAGCCTTTTATGTCCTTGGGTTTAATTATTTGATTTTTATGGGCCAATTAGTTGTAGTATTTATTTTTTTTAGTTAAAAATTAATCGATTGAAATAAACAATTTGAGATGTAATTTTAAAAAATTAAAATATAGTGTATAAATATTTCGATTGATTGATTGATGTATCAAGTGTATATAATTATTTTTAAGAAAACAAATCAAGCTATTCGGAAAAAAGATCAGATAATAAAATTAAAATTTTTAAAATTAAAAAAATTATTTCTGAATAATTCTAAGCTTAGATTGTTTTTCGGAAGATCAATCTAATTAAATAGATGGAGATTTAACACATCACGATCTCACAAAATAAAAAAATTTAAAATTGGCTTTGATATAATGTTATCTAAAAAATCGATAAATTGGAAAATAGGTTTAGTACTACCTATATTTTACTTTTGTTGGAGAGCGTAGAGGTTACATTTGGCCAAAAAAAAATTAAAAGACTAAAATAAAGAAAATTTCCTATAGATGTAAATTTTTTTTATTTTTCTCTCACTTTTAAAAATTTATATATTTTTATAAAATTTTAAAATTATTTTTAAGAATTAAAGTTTTAATAGAAAAGGAAAGCAAAATGACCAATTACTCTTACTTGTTCTATAAAAAAAATAATTTTTAAAAATATATATTTATTATTTTTAAGAATATTTTTAGTATAAATTATAAAAAAATAAACGAAATATTGATGGAAACTGACGGGCGAGGGGTCTAAATGCATCAACTTGAAATGTTGAGAATATAAAATATGAATTTTTAAAAGTGAGAGGATAAATTTTGAAAAATAAATAATTGCAGGGGTTTACTGTATTTTAGCCAAATTAAAAGCTTTTTTAATTGGTTGAGAGAGACATCTAACCATAAGACAGATATTTGGAACAATCACGTCCATCAATTCAACAACGAATTAGGGGGTGTTTGGCCTAACTTTTAAAAAGTGTTTTTGGGTTAAAAAGTAATTTTTGATTTAATAAAGCGTTTGGTAATCTCAGTTTTAAGATCTGCTTTTATTTTTAGAATTAGAAAACTGATTTTGAAAGCCCCATAATCAGAAACAGAAAAAATAGGGGCAATTACTTATATACCCCTGAAAAAATTTTAACTTACTTATCTTAGAAGGCTAATATTCAAAATACATTTTTACGTTCAACCTATTTTAAATATATCCTTAGAGTTAAAATCATTAATAAACTATTAGCAATATATATCTACAAAATTATTATTTTGCTTTCAAATATATTCTTCGCTATTACCGACTTTTTAAATTTATTCCTAAGTTATGGGCCCGAAAAGTATTTTATTTTATTTTATTTTATTTTTTTCAAATTTATCATTCTACCATCATCAATATTCTTTATTTGCCATTAAGTTAAGGGCAAAAATTGTATTTTAATTTTTTAACACAGGTAGATATTTAACTCATGTTTAATCCCAAGTTAACTTAACGAGTGGTAACTGTAGGAGTATTTTGAAATAACGGAGAAACATATGAGTAGTATATTAGAAAGAAAAAAAAAAGAAGATATTTTTAAAGTTTTGAGAGGTATATAAGTAATTATTCCTAAAAAATAACACGTGTATGACATTTCCTTTCGATACCGGCGCATGTTTGGTTCACCGAATTTACATTTTTTTTCCCCATAAACGTGAAATGGTAAAAAATAATTTTTATAAAAAAATTTTGATGAAAAAAAGTTTTAGGTTTTACAGCATTTGGTTTGTAAAAAAACCCTATATTTATTTGATTCGATGAAAAAAATAAATAAAAAAAATTTATGCAACTTAAATTTTCATTTCTAGCCAAAAAACAGCAAAAAAAATTATTTTTTTAAATATATTAAAAATATTTTTAGGAAAAAATATATTTTACAATAAACCAAACAAACGGAAAGACATTTTTTACGTCGAAAATAATTTTTCGCTTTATTTTACGCCAAGGTAAATTATTCTCATAATAAAATTTATATTTTATTGAAATATTTTTAGGGTCCAATTAATATTGAGGCTCATATAAAGCTAATAAATAAAATAAAATTAGGACAAAAATACATGAAAATATAATTTAGCGTTTTTAAACGAATCGAAAAAATTGTCGTATTTTTTCACATAACATAACATAATTTTTCTGTTATCACAAATAGAGTCTTAAAATATCTAATTACTTTTCTATTCAAATAATATAATAACAAATTTATATTTTAAAAATAAAATGCATGATATTTCTGAAAACAATTTATGGATATAAGCTACAGGGCTTTGTTTGCAATTAGCCTCCGGAGACAAATTTATTTTAAAAATAGTCACAAATTTAAATTTATAAAAATGATTACGATCTTACTACGGGTGCTACATCGTACTGCGTGGACGGATTGGAGTGTTAAGTTGAACACGGTGAACCATTCACCGTATTTAAACACGGTGAATGGTTCACCATATTTCATACTCATTTTTTTATAATACGTATATTTTTTTTTTCTCATCCTTTACTCGGACACGGTGAATCATTCACCGTGTTTGACGAGTAAAAGGTTCACCGTATTTAACTTAATATTCGACCCAACCGACCCGCATGGCGCCCACGTTATAGGGTCGGGACTATTTTTGCAAATTTAAATTTGCTAGGACTATTTTTAAAATAATTTTTTTAAGAGGCTAATTGCAAAAAAAACCCCAAGCTACATCATATAAAACTATAATTTTAAACCATATTTTTTCCACAAGTCACTTCAAACTATAATTTCTTTATATTTTGGTGTAACGCTATGATAGGCTACAAAAGTCAAAAATAGAGTTAGTTAATTTGGACTATTTTTCTCAATTTTTTGTTTGACTAATTTTTTAAATTTTATAATTAATTTTGTTTTATATTTTAGTGATTGCAATTATTAAGATTCTTGGTCATAAAGTCTATTAAGTCACACAAAAAAATCAATCTAAATCGTAATTAGCATAACGAACATGCTTCTCAGTTTTTCAATAAGATTGTAGAAAAAATTTAATAAAATTATAAAAAATATACCGTAACTGACTCATTACAATAAATCGAATTCAATATAAAGTGTAGAAACAAATTAGGTATAAATTGGTATGATCGAAATTTGATGTTGAAATGACAATTTCTATTTAAACTAATAATCTTTATTAAAAAGCTTAATTAAAGTAATTGGTAAAAAAATCTAAATGAAATTACAAAACAGATTATAAATATTAGGGAAAACTTCCAATAACCCTCCTATGGTTTAATACTTTTTCACTTTAGTACTATAATTTAATTTTTCTCCTTCTTTTAATATATATATATATATATATATATATATATATATATATATATATATATATATATATATATAGTTGGATTGAGTTACTATTAGTAGCAAAATTCTATTATTCTTATCGAGTTTTTAGCGCTTTGAATCAACTTTTTTCATAATTTTTAATTATTAAATTAAATACTATAACAGTGAGAACCACTCAACCTTAAAGGGACCACTCAACTCTAACCGACTAATATCATCCCAACCTTATAATTTTTTATCGAAGGGTTAAAAATTTGATAGCAAAAAAAGTGTTTTCTTATTAATAGTATTAGTCTAATTATATATATATATATATATATATATATATATATATATATATATATATATATATATATATATATATATATATATATATATATATAGAAGCTACTATCCTATTAATAGGATAGGAGCACTTGTCCTATCAAGTTTTTAACCCTTGGATGAGAAATTGTAGGGTTAGGATGATATTAGTTAGTTAGAGTTGAATGTTCCCCCTAGGGTTGAGTGGTCCCCAGGTTATAGTATTTAATCCAATGGTTAGAAATGTTGAAAAGAGTTGATCCAAAACTAAAAAATCGATAGACAGAAGTCTTCTTATCCTATTAGTAGGATAGTAGGCGGACTCTATATATATATATATTAGTATTTTGTGGTTTGAGGTATTTTTACTTTAGTACTTTATAGTTTTAATTTTTTTATTAATTTAGCGAAAAAATTAACGGAAAAAATAACGAAAAAAATAAAATAAAATTATAGAATAGTAAAATAATATAGTTTAAAAATAAGATACTAAAGTGAAAAAACGCTGAACTACAGGGATTGTATTTGAGGTTTCCTTTTTTAAAACATAAGTGCAATACTGGGCCCAATAATAATAGGAAAAACAAAAAAATCAGCAACAATGCAATTTACCCCCTGAAGTTCTCCTAATATACGTTAGAGTCTCCTCCCCTACTTCGCTCGCACCGTTGGAGGCTCCTCTCCTCCAACCTCACGACACAATTAATTAACCCCCCCACCCCCTAAAAAAAAAAAAAAAAAAAAAAACCCAACCTCTCCATTGCCTCTTCACCTGCGCCATTGATGAACCCCTCCACCGCTTCCTCATCCTCCGCCTCCGCCTCCTCTTGGTTCTCCGGCATCGTCCGCTCCCGCTCCGCCAAATCCTCTACCGCCTCCTCGTCCTTCTCCGGCTCCGGCTCCGGCGGCGGCGGCGGCGGCGGCGGCGGAGGAGGAGGAGGAGGAGGAGGAGGCGCCGCCTCCTTCGCCGACATGTCCGGCTCCGGTAGCCGCAAGAAGCAGCTCCGGGGGACACTCTTCAAGTACGGGCCGAAACCCATTCAGGTGAGGAGTTAAATCGCCCTAATGAGCTCGATCTGTTCTTTCAGTAGCTAGTTGGTGAAGGGTTTCATGTGCTATTTACGACTCGAAGATGATAGTGTTATCGATCGCTGAGACTAAGCTTTGCGTTGCTTTGCATATCTACTATTTTTAAGCTGAATAGATCGAATCTTATGATTAGCTATCGAGACTCTAATAAGAAACTTGTACGATTTAACACTCCATCCAACGGAAACAGGTCGTGATCTACTATATTGTCCAAATTCAGAAGTATATGTGAAAATTCGACTAAGATTCGTCGTTAATTTATGGCAAAATTATTAAGATCGCAGTTCATGAGCAAAAATTCTTCAAGTTTCATCCCAAGGAAACTTCATGTGCAAATGTCTATGGGTTAGGAGGGGAGGGAGCGTAGCAAAAGATAATGAGATGCAGGTCCGCCTAAAGCATGGGAAGAATATGGGTAGAACATATACCTTTTCTTTGGAGATCTGGGCTTTACTGTCTATTTGTGCTTTTTCAGTTGGGTCCCGCATAATTTTGTAGTATGAAAATTAGAATAAAATGAACAAGTAGGGATCCGACAAACCCCCATACTTGGAGGATGATTTTTTTCTTGAACAAAAAGGACGAAAAGATTCATCGTTCATTTATGGTAGCTATGCGTTCATATCACAGCCGAAAAAGTGTTCCTACAAATTCTGGGGCGCAAGTCAAGTTGAAATCAAAGAGAACCTAGACTATGCCACTATGTACATTTTACTTTTATGCCTATAAAGAACCTGCGAACTGTTTTCTCCAGATGGGTGCTAGTGGTGATCTTGAATTGGACAGCTCTTTATTGTTCTATTTCCTTCCAAAATATTTCAATATTTGTTTAGCGGTTGGAAGCCTGCTTCGCAACCTGTCTATAGCACCAGCTTTTAGGTGCTTCCTAATTTCGACTCTTTTTACGAGTGCTGCTGCTTCAAACTATACTTTCATCCTACCCATGGACGTTTCAGTTCTACATTCTTTGTAATTTCCAACTAGTATGATCTCGAGGCCTATAAAACATAAAGAAATATCACTGACCATAATTTTATGAATTGGTGCATTACTTGTCACATATAGTTTGTCTCAACTAAGGGCACACCAAAATATTTAACTCTTCCATTAGCTTATTGCACAATATGGAATCTCTACCATTTGCATCGATTAACTTTATGCCCACTTATATGTTTTCTTGAAACTTTGTTAATTTTTATCTTGCAGGTGGCATTTAAAACTGGTGACTTCAATCAACAAGTTATCTTCATTGGTGGTTTGACTGATGGATTTCTAGCGACTGAGTATGTTATTTATGCTTATTGATGCTTTATTTTTAGTATAAAAATAACAAAAGAAAATCTCTATCCAAACTATTTTCCGACACCTTGCTTTCTGATTCTTTACTCAGGTTTTATGCACCTTGTTTCTTTCACTACCATCATGGATATTTGTTTGAACTCACCAGAGTTTTATCCTTGTTTAAGAAAGGTTTCATGCCATACAGAACTAAGGCTATGTTTGTTATGTTCAAGAGAAAAAGGAAAAAGGAATAAGTCGATATGGATAACTTGTTTAATGAGTGTGAATAGATGTCGTTTTTTTTAGCTTTACTTTCAGAATTATAAGCTTGCCTACAATGTATGTAGTGTTATCGAACATCATGTGGAGGCACTCAAATTGTCACTTTTACCATTAGGACCAATATTTGTGGAACATGTTAAGGTTTGAAGAATCTCATTATGCCAATATAGCACAGTCTAATGAGCTTTTTTTTTGTATTAAGTTGTTCCACTTCCACAAAAGTTTGGATAGGCAGCTAAAATTCGGAGTAAAACCACATTAGCTTCTTTGCAGCTCATCAAATCTTTAACTCCAATATGTAAGTCTTATATCATTGCTGACAGGGCCTCATTCATGTTGTCTGCTTGGTACTATGGTAGATGTTATTCCAAAAGAATATTCTGATTATAAAAGTTGATGTTGCCATTAACTTCATTTAGTTTAACTAGTTGACGGTATTGTGATTATGCAATTCTAAATTTGACAAGCTTAGGCCTCGTTTGGTACCGTTGACATTTTTTTTTTTGTTTTTTTAAAATACTAATTCTATATAATTTGATGAGGAAAGACCTTTTTTTTTGGTTGTTATAGTTCGTTAGCTTACAATGCATCTAGCTAAGTGATAAATGACAACTTGTTTTTTTTTTAAAAAATTGAAAGAAAAAAAAATTATTTTCATATTTTTGTCTTTCGTTGCCAAATAAACACTTTGGATGAAAGGCAAGCAATCTATTGTCCACTCCTATACCTTAAAGACGATACCAAATGAGGCCTTGACTTACATGGTTGTATAGAGAAAATTTCTGGCTGGTTATGTTGTTTCTTCCGTTGGCAAACATAACAATATTACTAGTTGGCAAAGGAAAATTTTTATTATTTCTGACAGCTTGATCTGAAAACTACATGCTTTCAGGTATTTGGAACCTTTATCATTAGCTTTGGAGAATGAAAAATGGTCCCTGGTGCAACCCTTGCTGTCTTCATCTTATATTGGATATGGCACCTCCAGCTTAGAGCAAGTATGGCCCATTAATTGATTGCATATTTTTTCTTCTTTTCTGGTTTTTATTCATCAATCTTTGTATAACAGAGAGTTGATTATTTCAATAGAAAAACTAATACCACTTATTGTTAGAAGACACTTGCTAATATATTATCTTGTTACCTCAGTTGACTGACTTAACAATAGCAATAGCAACTAATTGGCAGCTTATTTGGCACCCTTTGTACTAAAGTATGGTTGCATACTAAATTTTCTCTATAAGAATGCAATAAATTCGTCAAGCTGTCGAGAAATTTCTCTTTTATCCCTACAGATCAATTTGATAACTTTGTTGAGCATTACAAACTAGCTGTAAAATCTTAATCATGCGTTCTAGAGAGTGACCACCATGACTGGCCACTATGGCATGTGCCTTGGCAAATCCAATCTTGGTGATCTATTCTGATGTTTGGATTCGTCATCTTTCGTGATTGCTTCAAGTACGTTACTTGTTTTGTAGGGCATTCGAATGCCATGATTATGCATTTCCATGACTAGCAAAGATCAATGATTCCGTGCGTGAGGTTCAGACTTGATCTTTAAAGTTCAGTCTTGATAAGGATAGGGTTGTGCATGATTCAGTATCAGATAATGTAACTTGATTGTTGATTTTGGAGTTGGGATTATTTTTACCGATGATATATTAGATGTAGCAATTAGATTAGCTGATTTCCATTTATATCTGAAGATTTGATATAGAAAATCAATAGAAGGTAATCATCTCATTTGATTTTAGTAAAACCGCCCTTACTAATTAGCTTAGGATCAATGGGCTGATTCAGTATCCTTTTGACATGCGTACTCTTTATCACCTTTTGTTTAATCAGTTGCTAAATTTTAGCTTAATCATATCTTAGCTCCTTTCTTTCGCATAATACTTGGTATCTTGGCATATGGATATCCTTGCGCTAATTATATAATATTATTTATAAAAGGATGCAGTGGAGCTAGATCAGCTAATTGGATATTTGATAAACAAGGAGAACTCTGAAGGTGTTGTGCTACTTGGTCACAGTACTGGTTGCCAGGTGATTTTAATTTTTGGCCCCGTAATGTTACTTTACAATCAGTTACCTGCTGAAGTTAACACAGAATAGGACCATCTTACTAATGTATGCAGGATATTGTTCATTACATGCGTACAAATTTTTCATGTTCCAGAGCAGTTCGTGGAGTCATTTTGCAGGTGATGACCTATTCTGCATGTCTCCTCACATTTTAGGTTCAGTAAATTCAGAAAGCTTTTAGGTGCCAATATTCCAAATTTTTGTTTAGACGTCAATACTTTTGTATCTTTTGAGGATTGAGAGAGGTCATGATCCTTTACTTTTCCCGGCACTCGTCTTGTGACAACATGTTTGGGAAATGTAGAATACCTTTTATGATTATTTTTCTCAATTTGGCTGATTTTGACATGAATTTCTATCAGGCCCCAGTCAGTGATCGGGAATATAGAGCAACTCTTCCAGAAACTGCTGCAATGATTGACTTGTCTGCAAAAATGATTAGCGAAGGAAGGGGAATGGATTTAATGCCAAGGGAAGCAGATCCAGGTGCTCCGATTACTGCTTACAGGTGAATGTTATTATGGTGCCATATCTGCAGAAAATATACATGCATGATTTTCTTATTGGTACTTTCTAGATGATATTATTTACACTGCTGATATTTTACTTTTAAGTTTTTCAACACTCTATAAGGAAAAGTAAAAACTGCAAGCTTAAGGTTTTGGCTAACATTAGACAAGCAGTACAAGAGGTTACCAGGTGGCAGGAAACCTCTCTCTATTGTTTGGTACAAGAAAGCGATTAACTTGACGTGGTTTAGTCAGATACTCGGCTGTTAAACTGTCCTTTTCGGAATTTTAGAAGAATGTGAGCAAATAAGGGTCTAACCATGTATAAAAAAGCAACATATATGCTGCTTACCTATTCTTACTTACCCTTTGCATCTGTCATCTCTAACAAAATATTGATCTCAGGGATCAAAAATTGTTTATTGCTATCTATTTTTTTCTTGTGGAAAATCTGATTTGTGCTATAAAGCTTTTTAACAACATTATCCCTGTAAAAGAGAGTGATAAGGGCCATGTGCCTTTGCACAAGAACTGGAATTGATCACGAAAGAGAATGTCCGTCTGCCATCACTATATCTACGATCTGTTTCAAGTTGAATCGACAACTTTAGTATTGAGTTGAATAATCTTACTAAAAAAGTTCACTGAATATTTTTGCAGTAACTGGAAATTATCTTAGTCCTAGTTGGTTAAAAATCTGGCCGTCATTGAGCTAATGTCCCATAAGGGCCTCTTTCAATAATTAACGAGGTTGACAACTTACTACTTGATGATGTTTTGTTTTATTGTGGAAATGCCAGTACTCTGTAATCATTTTGGTAAAGAATATGCGCCTTCTTTATTTGCTGTTATATGCATATATATGGATCTAGGTACCACTCTCTTTCCGCATACGTGGGGGATGATGATATGTTCAGTTCAGATCTTAGTGAGGACCAATTGAGACAGAGACTTGGTCATATGTCGAATACGCCTTGCCAGGTATGTTTAGATAAAGACTGTACTCTATTAAACTGCTATTTATGTCAAAATTTAGGGATATGATGGTCAGTACTTGTTAATCTATTTCAAAGAAGCAATCTGATGCAATGACTCTACTATTATAAGTTATTTCTAATTTCAATCTACCTCGTTAATCTGATTTCGAGAAAACTATCTTTGAATCTAGGAGTTAAAGAGTAAACACTATCCCGCTCCACATCTTTATCCTTCAAGTCATTTTTCTCATGGCTTCGGGGAATCAATTTTAGGTTGGATTGTACTAGCAAGTAAACGAATCGGACATTAGAATGTCGAATTGAAAACAGGTAGGAGAAACCTAAATAAACATTTCAGCTCTTGATAGTAGTTATCACGAATGTCTTTAACATGCCATTGCAACATAAATGCAACGAACTGCTACTTGATTGTTGTTCAAGATTACTAGTACCTCTTTAAATTTTATAGAAAATTCCGTCCCTTTCTCTTCTTTTTTCTGGGGAATTAAAAAACACAAAGTACATGGTTTTAAGAGTGAGTTTTTGCAGGTTATTTTCTCCATGGCAGATGAGTATGTCCCGGAGTATGTCGATAAAAAAGCGCTAGTAGAAAGGCAAGCTGAAGACACTTCGTAAATCTCACAAGCAGTAGTATTGATAACAAGCTTTCCACTAGAGTTATTAACATGAACTTTTTATTGTAGACTATGCCAAGCAATGGGAGGCGCGGAGAAAGTCGAAATAGAATGGGGGAACCATTCTCTCTCCAATAGGGTTCAAGAAACAGTTCTGGCCATCTTGGACTTTGTTAAGAGGGAGGGGCCAAAAGGATGGGATGATCCGTGGCATTAGAAACACATTTCGGCCCTGTTTGGATCCAGAGTTCGGTATATTTCTTTAGATTTGTAGATTTGGTAGATAGGAGTATGATCAAATATTTATAATGAAATATCATATTCGACCTCATGTTATTTTTTTAGAATGAGATAAATCACCTCTTAAGTAAAGTACGGTATCACATCAAATCGTGGATAACAAGATCTTCGAAAAAGTAAAAATTAAACTCCTTACGATCATACTCGAAGATTCTCATACCGAATATGTTATTCCTGGTTAACTTATTCCGACATCCAAACATGGCCCATTTATTATTGTATATCTACTTTAATTTTTTGTGTCTGTTCATTTTTTCATCTATCCAATTCCTGGTATTAATGTGATTATTATCTGTTTTTTTTTCGCCTATCAACTTGGGATAATTTCGTGTTGAATAAATTGGCCATTTTCTATCATTTGAATGTATCTCCTTTGTGTCATTTGATGTAATTAAATTCCCTGTATCTTTAATTTCGTGCTTATTGGATGTAGGAACAAGTGAACTTGTGCAGTACGAAACTTCCTTTTATGATTGTAAATTATGAGGTTGATTTTATCTATTATTGGGTCTTCACAAACGTAAATTGTCTAGAAAATATATTTCAGCTACAATATAATCTTGGGAAAACTTCAAATACCACCCATGTGGTTTAGCACTTTTTCATTTTAGTATCTTGTGGTTTAAAGTGTATTAATTTAGTACCATGTGGTTTCACACTTTTTTAATTTAGTATCTTATGGTTTAAAGTGTATCAATTTAGTACTCTGGTTTTATTTTTCTTTTTTCGTCGGTTTCTCTGTTAATATTTTGTTAAATTATATACAAAAAACTTCAGATACCCTGCCTATGTTTATTGAATATTTAATTTAGTACCCTTTAGTTTTAACTTTTTCATTGATTTTTTTTTTACTTCGTTAATATTTTGTTAAATTATATATAAAAAAATTTTAAATATCCTATCTAGATTTATCGAATATTCACTTTACTACTCTTTAGTTTTAATTTTGTCACTGATTTAACGAAAAAATTTACTAAAATAAATAATAAAAATAGAAAAATAAAATTATAGAATACTAAAGTGAGAAAGTGCGAAATCACATGGGCTAACTTGATGTGCTTCAAATCACAGAGTACTAAAGTTAGAAAGTGCGAACTGAGGCTAACTTGATATATTTTAAACTACGTGATCTTAAAGTGAGAAAGTGTAAAATCATATGAGGGTATTGCAGTTTACCCTATAATCTTCTAGTATTCTTAAGTGAAAACTTATTAAGAAAAAACACTTAAAAGTGCGTGCGCATGCGCCACATATATATATATATATATATATATATATATATATATATATATATATATATATATATATATATATAGTATATAAGTTTACAGGTTGGTTTCTATATCTAAACTATTTAAACTATCTGAAATCAAATTTCACGCACTTTCGATATTGTTCTTTTATCCATCAAGTGGACATAAAAATAAACGGCTGAAAATGAATACTCTTTAAAAAATGATGATAGGTGTCTTGTAATCAAGATCAAGAGTATAGATCTTGTTTTAAATAGTTTAAATAATTTTCTAACAAAATTTCAATTGATTTGGATATCTTTACGCCGTTAAACGAGAAAACGCCTCTTATCGACCATTAAAATTATAAATTTTGCGACCGTTTTGGTCATTAGGCAAATGAGGTCGAAAAGGTTTGAAATTTGATTTCTAAACACTTCAAATGATATAGACCATGTTCAACGGAGTCGATCGTCAATTTGGAAGCTCTATCATCGAAACAAATCGGTAGTAAAACGACCGTTTACTACCGATAGTATTCTAGTTCAACTCTATATATATATATATATATATAGTTTGGGTACTACCAAGTTCTTGGTATTATTGAGTTTTCTAGTTAGATCTACCCTTTGATCATTTCCACCCGTTAAATTATCTATTAAACCAACCGTCCACTCAACCTTGGGGACCACTATCATTCTAACCGCATCCTTTTATTCAACGCTTGAAAACTCAATAGTACCAAGGGTTTGGTACTATTGATAGTATAGTAGCATATATATATATATATATATATATATATATATATATATATATATATATATATATATATATATATATATATATAAGAGAGAGAGAGAGAGAGAGAGTAGGTCTTGTGTGCTATTAGGAGCACGGAGACATTCGTGCTCCTAAGTCATTTTCGATGATGGAGTTTTAAAATCGACGATCGGTTCTGTTAGATTTGATCTAACGTATTTGAATTATCTAGAAAATAATTTTTATGATTTTCGGTCGAGTTCAGATTCGCATTGGGTATAGTAAAAAGTCAACATCCGAATTCATATTTATCGGATTTTTACTTTTGATATTCATATTCGAAACTATATCCGTTTAACGTCGGATAAATCCGTTTCGTTCGTGTTCGAATTCAGATAAAATATTGAATATCCGTATCCGTTGAAAATGTGAATCAACTAGTATTCAAATTTTGGACCTCGGATATCAACCACCAAGTCCTTTACCACTTGCTTTAGGAACAGTCGGTAATAGTCAATACTATTTATTATTTCATACACTATGATGGTAAAACATCTTTTATTAGGCTTCTTTTAGGAAAGTAAAGTTAAAATTTTAACAGTAGGCATCTAAAAAATTCTCCATCAGTAGGTATGGCTGCCGGAGAAAGTAAAAATTGAATGTCACACACACACACACACACACACACACACACACACAATAGCTGTCAGGCTTCTTCCAAAGAAGTAACAAAAGTCTTGACAGCAGACATCTCCAAATTTGAGGAGTCTGTACGTAATTGACGACTGGAGAAAATAAAAGAGATTAGATGTCACGTTTATGGAATTGATTGATATGATATAAAACAACCTAATTATAACCAGTTTCACCATTGCAAACCGTGGATAAGAAAAGATCAATTAAACCATACTACGTGCGCTGATTAAAAAAAATAATAATAATAGAACCGGTCCGGTATATTCAGGAGTGAAAAAGATCTGAGACAAAGCGCGAGGAAGAAGACTCTGGATTATACTAAATCTAACAATGATTTCTAATTTAGTTGAACCTGAACGAAAATCTTTAAAATTTGAGGCTCTATTTCAAATAAAATGAAGTTTCTTGACAAAAGGCTTGGTGGTTGGTATTCAAGACCCGATTTCGAATCCTAGTTGATTCACATTTCTAGCTAAGTTTATTTTTTAACGAAATAAACAAAGCAGGTAGTGTGCTACCTATTTCTCTCTAAAAAAAAAAAATGAAGTTTCTTGATCGAACTTACTACATATATATTTTTTGTCTTTAATTTGTGTAAATATATCATCATCTATATATTATGTTTTCCCTTGTGCATGTCAAATGTTACACCCTAATAATTATACATTGGATAGGAATGGAGATGTGATTGGGTATATAAGAGACTTAGACTAGTAATAATAACTGGGCTTAAGTATTTTGGGTCGGTGGTTGGGCCCAACGAGTTATTATTGCTAGTAGTCTGGATCGTTACATTTGGCATTAGAGCCAGTTCACCAGTCGAAAATGTGTGTCGAGTCTTGGCTGAGCTCTTGGGCTGTGTGTGTGGACATTGGATGTGGGACATCGGATGGGATTGGGTATATAAGAGACTCAGACACTAATAATAATAACTGGACTTAAGTATTTTGAGACGGTGATTGAGTTCAACGAATTATTATTGTTAGTGGTGGCTGGATATCGTTACACCGAACCTTTAAAAATCACATTTTGTCCATCATAAAGTTTAATTTCCCTAACTCAACAGGCCATGCCAGAATCCATGGCCAAGAAGGGACAAATGTTTCATTCATATTGCACGAAAAACCCATCAACCTTTCCCAAAAGATAACCTCTATATGATTCATCCATGTGTCAGTTGATAACTAGAAATAGACACATCAAATATAATTAAAATCATATCATTCAAACAGGAACATGTATTGTCAATCACTTCATTCAAAGAAACTCTAGTTGTACCATTTTAATTCACTTAATAGGTACAAACTTAATTTAACTGCTTATACTGTAAAAAAGGAGCATATAAGTGGAGCTAGAATAGTGCTGATTGTATACTAAGGTATCGTTTGGTTCGGGAATAAGCAAAAAGTAGCTATTCCAGGGATAGGTATAAATTGAGGTATAAACGAGGATTATATTAATTTTGCGTTTGGATGAAAATTGGTTATTCCTGAGAATAAAAAAATTAGTGTTTGGTTAGGTAAGATAGAATAAGAAGGATATATAGTAAGTTTTTATAAATAAAAAATAATAATATTACCCTCTAATTATATTTGAATTTGAATTTTTAAAATTTTAAATTTATATTTTAATTTTAAAATTTTAACTTTGAAATTTTAATATTTGAAATTAAAATTTTAAATTCAAAATCCCAAATTTTAAATTCAAATTTTTAAATTTTAAATTTTAAACTTTGAATATAAAATCAAATTTAAATTTGAAAAATATAAAATATAATATTTTAAATTTTAAAAATTTAAAATATCAAAATTTAAAATTTAAAATTTAGAATTTAAATTTATAAACTTTAATTTTGAGATTACAAATTATAATTTTTAAAAATTTAAATTTTTAAAATTTAACTATTTAATTAGATAAATAATAATAAATTATAAATAAATTATTATTTAAATATTTAATAATTTAATAATTTAAATAATTAATAATTGAATTATTAAAATAATAAATTGTATTAATTAATTATAATTTATAATTATTTATAACTTAATTAGTAGAGGAATAAATTAGACAATAGCTTATTCCACCGAATTGATGGAACTACTATTCTCCCTCTTAACGGGTTATTCCGGAATAACCCGTTAACGCGGGGATAAATTAACATGCCAATTTTGCTTGATGTTTGGCAAGAATAGTGGGATAAAAGGGTTATTCCCCTTTTATCCCCCAACCAAACATGGCCTAATAGTATTTACTATTAATTTTTTAAATATTGGATGCTTAGAATTTAGTACAAATTTAGGGTTTAATAATAATAATATTCTAAAAATAAAAAAATTAATAGTAAATACTATTTATATACTATCAATAGCATACTAAGTGAATCTCTCTCTCTCTCTCTCGCTCTCTCTCTCTCTCTCTCTCTCTCTCTCTCTCTCTCTCTCTCTTTCTCTCTCTCTCTATATATATAGAGGTATAAAGAGAGCATTTTCAACATTGCAAATTTACTTCCATTCTTAAGCTCCATTAAAACAAATGAACATACATTTCTATTTTATACCTCATAATCAAAATATATATAATTCCTTATCTTTTTGCAAATTTTTTTTTATTTTTTGTTTGAAGTTACTATTATTATTTTGTACGAATTCAACTGATATAGTTAGAACTACACCTACAGGAGGTTCAACTGCGGCAGACAAAATCATACTTAATTGGCCTCAGTTTTAATTTAAGTAATTGAAAATTAAGAATAACTTTATATAAATATAAGCATATCTCCCTAATCATATTTTAAGCAAAAAATGTAATTACAATCCCATATATAAAAAAAATAAAATTTGTAAATATAAATTCCCAATTATATACAACAGAATAAATTATTTATAACTGCAGTGCTTAATTTCTCCTTTATTCAATCAAACAATATATATATATATAATTAGGTGGAATACTATTAGTAGTAAAACGCCTTTTTTACTACCAAGTTTTTAACCCTCGGATGAAAATTTGTAGGGTCGGGGAAGATATTAGGTAGTTAGCGTTGAGTAGTACCCCTAGGGTTGAGTGGTCCCCAATGGGTTATAGTATTTAATCCAATGGTTAGAAATAATGATAAGAGTGATCCAAAGGTTAAAAAGTAGCAACAATGGAATTTTGCTACTAATAATGTAGTCCGACTATATATATATATATATATATATATATATATATATATATATATATATTATAACTGTTGTATTATTAACTGTATTAATTATGTCTATAAGTATATTGAATTATACGTCCCTATTGCTTTTAAAAGTACCAAGTCATTTGTCTTGTAAGTTTTTAGCCCTTGGATTAATAGATGTATGGTTAGGATGATTTGGGCCCCCTTGAGTTAAGTGGGTGGTTGGTTGAATAGTATAATCTAACGGATGAAAATGATCAAAGTCGTAGATCTAACGGTAAACAATTCACAAGCACCAAGTACTTGGTGCTTTTATAAGCACCATGGCGGGACTCTCTCTCTCTCTCTCTCTCTCTCTCTCTCTCTCTCTCTCTCTCTCTCTATATATATATATATATATATATATATATATATATATATATATATATATATATAATTAGGTTATAATACTATTAATAGCACCAATGACTTGGTACTATTAAGTTTTCTGTTCTTGGATTAAAAGATGTACGATTAGAATGATGTAGGCCCCCTAGGGTTGAGTGGGTGGTTAATTAGTTGAATAGTATAATCAAGCAGATAAAAATGATAAAAGAAATAAATCTAACGGCAGAAAACTTAATAGCACCAAATGTTTCGTGCTATCGATAGTATTCCAGTCGGATTCTATATATATATATATATATATATAGAGAGAGAGAGAGAGAGAGAGAGAGAGAGAGAGTTGAACTAGAATACTATCGGTAGTAAACTAGACGTTTTACTACCGATTTGTTTTCGATGATAGAGCTTCCAAATTGACGATCCGCACCGTTAAATATGATCTAAACCATTTAAACTATCTAGAAATCAAATTTCACGCAATTTCGATATTGTTCCTTTATCCATCAAGTGAACAGAAAAATAAATGACTGAAAATGAATACTCTTTAAAAAATGATGATATAAGTCTTGTAATCAAGATCAAGAGTGTAGATCTTGTTTTAAATAGTTTAAAAAATTTTCTAACAAAATTTCGATTGATTTGGATATCTTTACGCCGTTAAACGAGAAAACGCCTCTTATCGACCATTAAAATTACAAATTTTGAAACCCTTTGATCATTAGGCAAATGATGTCGAAAAGATTTGAAATTTGATTTCTAAACACTTCAAATGGTATAGATCATGTTCAACGGAGCCGATCGTCAATTTGGAAGCTCTATCATCGAAAACAAATCGGTAGTAAAACGGCTCGTTTACTACCGATAGTATTCTAGCAAAACTCTCTCTCTCTCTCTCTATATATATATATATACACTCCAATTCCATGTGTGAGTGATAATTGGCACCATGCTTAATTAGTTATAGCAGGTCACCTTGATAGGATATAGTGATAATAGAAGATGGAGCTAAAAAAATACAACTCCTAATCATAGCTTGGGTACTGTAAACAAGTAGTCTTCTCCCCCACAATTGATGATGAAAGTAGCAAACCCACTCATGTAATGGAGAATCCCTTTTTGCCCACTGCCTCTCTCAAACATCTCTCATGTGAAAAGTTGATTATTATTGCCTGCACCTGATTTATTTGGTGACTATATTTTGAAAACAGAGATAGAATTTATAATATTTAACATATGAATTCAACTTCTATACTTTTAAAACTATCGAGTCATTAGTGTTGGTAGGTTTTTGATCTTTGGATTAAAGGAAGTGTGGTTAGGATGATAGTGATCATCTATGGTTGAGTGGTGGTTGGTTGAATAATATAATTTAACTAGTGAAAATAGTCAAATGGATAAATCTAATGGCGAAAAACTTATAGGCACGAAGCACTAGATACTTTTACAAGCACTATAGTCAGACTCTTTAATATATATATATATATATATATATATATAGAGAGAGAGAGAGAGAGAGAGAGAGAGAGAGAGAGAGGCTCCTACTCTTTGGAAAGCATAGAGGTTTTCGTGCTTATAAGTTATTTTTCATGATGAGATATTCGATTCAACGATCAGCTCCTTTAGACACATGACTACTATTTAGAAATCAAATTTCATATTTTTTTAATTTTGTTTGCTTAGTGAACAAATGGTCTCAAAATGAATGGATGCAAATAAAATTCTTATAAAAAATAATGATAAAAAATTTAAATTTCAAATCGGAAGTGTTGTTCTTGTGCTCTTGATGTTAAGTAGAATTTTTTGTTAAAGTGTCATGTAATTTGGATTTTGTATATCATTGAAATAATAAACGTACCATATCGACAGTTAAAATAATCAATTTTTTAATTGATCACTTGGTACATGATCTAAAAATTATAAAATTTAATTTCTAAATAATTCTAATAGTGTAAATCATATTTAATGACGCCAATTGTCGAATCGGATATTCTATCATCGAAAATAACTTACCGGACGGAGGTCTCCGTACTTTCCAAAATACGAAACGTACTATATATATATATATATATATATATATATATAGAGAGAGAGAGAGAGAGAGAGAGAGAGAGAGAGAGAGAGAGAGAGTGTTGAGTGGAATGCTATCGGTAGCAAACAAGCTCTATTGCCATCCATTTATTTTCGATGATGGAGTCCCCAAATCGATGATCAGCATCGTTTTATTTTTTTTTGAGAGAGAGATAAGTAGCACGCTACCCGCTTTGTTTATTTCATTGAAATGTGAATCAACTAGGATTCGAACTTGGGTCTCGGATACCAACTACCAACCACCAAGCCCTTTGCCGCATGCTCTAGGGACGGTCTTAAACCATCAGCATCGTTGAACATGATGGGTAGAAATAAACTATCAAGATCATTGAACATGATTTATACCACTTAAAATATCTAAAAATCAAATTTTAAATTTTTTTCGACATTATTGATCTAATGATCAAAGAATTTTAAAATTTATAATTTTAATGATCAATATAAAGTGTTTTTTTATTTAACGCATAAAAATATCCATATCAATTGAATTTTGGTTAGAAAATTCTTTAAATTCTTTAAAATAAGATCTATGCACTTGATCTTGATTACAAGATTTTTATCATTACTTTTAAAAGAGATTTATTTTTAGCCGTTCATTTTTGTGCCTATTTGATACATGGATAAAAAATTAATATCAAAAAAGTATAAAATTTAATTTCTAAATGCTTGAGTGGTATAGATCATGTTGAACTTTGTTTTCTCTTTAGTTGCAAAACTCACTGTAAACCTGTTCTACTTTATATCCCAAGAACACATCCAATAGGAGCACTCACTTCCAAGGAAATGGTGCATGCATGGTACGTACACTCGGTGCATATATATATATATATATATATATATATATATATATATATATATATATATATATATATATATATATATATATATATATATATAGTAGGCTACTATACTATTATGAGTATAGAGCCCTTACTACTCATAAGTTGTTTTCGATGTTGGGGTTTTCAAATCGACGATCCATACCGTTAAACATGATCTAGAGTATTTGAAACTTCTAGAAAATAAATTTCGTAATTTTTCGAAATCATTATAAAGTCCATCAAGCGGGTATAAAATGAACGGTCAAAATCGATCGACATCCTAAAAATGGATGATCGGATCTTTTAATTAAGATCGGAGTTATTGATCTTTATTTAGGTAGTGAATAGAATTTTCTATCAAAAATTCAACCTATTCCGATTTTTTTACACCGTTAAACTAGTAAGCATCCCATACCTTAGTTAAAAATTGTCAATTTTGTGATCTCTTGATCGTAAGGTAAATGATGTCGAAAAATTATAAAATTTAATTTCTAGAAGTTTTAAATGCTCTAGATAACGTTTAACGGTGTGGATCGTTGATTCGGAAGCTCTATCATCGAAAACAACTTATGAGTACGAGGCGATCGTACTCATAATAGTAATGGGACTATATATATATATATATATATATAGAGTAGAGCTAGAATACTTTTAGAAGCACCAAGTTCTTAGTGCTTCCAAGTTTCTAGCCCTTGGATCTATACCCTAATTACTAATACCCCTTGGATCAAACACTATTCCACCTACCACCAACTACCACCACCTACCACCATCATCTCAACCCCACATCTATCCATCCAATGGTTAAAAACTCAAAAGCACCAACTCATTGGTGCTTTTGAGAGTATTCTAGCTCAACTCTATATATATATATATATATATATATATATATATATATATATATATATATATATATATATATATATATATAGTCCATTTGCTATGTGCTATTAATAAGCGAAGCGTTGATGCGACCAAATTTTCCGCCATTAGATTCACCCCTTTAATAATTTTCACCCGTTAGATCATACTATTTAACCAACCACCCACCTAACCCTAAAGGGGCCCACATCATCCAAGTAAACCGTGTCTCAATCTAATGGCCAAAAATTTGGTAGCACCAATGATTTGACACTATTAATAGTATAATAGTCTAGTTCTATATATATATATATATATATATATATATATATATATATATATATATTCAACAAGGTTTCCTCTCGTTCGTACCCACCTTATGCTTATACTGAGTGATATTTGTTTTAAATGAGATGAGCACTTTATCTGCAATAACAAACCTAGCTAATTCATCAAAAGGATCACAGACTCTTTACCTAAATTTTCTTGGCAATATTCAATGCAAAAGACACTTTTTATGCCGAACATTAAAGCGGAGGTGATGAGTGCTAGCTCTATATATATATATATATATATATATATATATATATATATATATATATATATATATATATATGCAACAAGGTTTCCTCTCGTTCGTACCCACCTTATGCTTATACACGAATGATATTTGTTTTAAATGAGATGAGCACTATATCTGCAATAACAAACCCTAGCTAATTCATCAAAAGGATCCCCAGACTCTTTACCTAAATTTTCTTAAGCAATCTTCAATGCAAAAGACACTTTTTATGCCGAACATTAAAGCGGAGGTGATGAGTGCTAGCTCCTAATTAATTAACATTATTATAAAATCAATAGGGTGGTTAATTAATTAGTTCTCTTGGTTTGGTTGACCACACTAAGCAACAACACCTTTTATAGCTTAATTTGTGTGTTTTAATATTTTTCAAATAATTCATCGTCCTATTAGTTGCGACCCTCAGATTCAACCCAAAAACTTAAGCTGATAGATAAAAATATTGTACGTATTATACCGATCGTCTCTAATGCAAGTAGCAAAGTACTTGGCGATTGATACCTAGGATTTCAAGTTCCTACGTATTATATGTTGGATATATTTGTTATTGGATATACTGTTATTGGATATACCGTTATAATATAATCCAAATAATATGTTCATATACAAGCCCAATAGGTGAAAGCGTATTAAGGCCCATATCAAGTGGAGCCCAATAGCTTATTTATAAATTCTAGGATTTCCTACGCTGGAGGTAACACTGTTGAGCGTTCCAAACTTGACGTCTCTTGGTGTAATACTTCAAGCTCCTAAAAACACCTTACTCTCTAACCTCCAACATTATATATAGGTTGGAATTCTATTTTGTATATATATCCAATATAGGACTTTTATTGTTAACATTCCACCTCTATTGGATCGATATTTTTGGTTAATATGATATCAAAACCAATCCTAAGCTTTTGCTAATCTCCCAATTTCATGTGGTTTTTCACGCATCTTTTAGATCCATTATTCATGTTAACAGGATGTACTTAAAGGTACTTTTAGATTATTTTCTTGACCTAATTAACCGGATACAATAATCCAATTATTTCTGACACGTCCAACGCTTTTGAGTCGCTAAAGTCCTTCGAAACATTACAATCCCGAAAGCAAACCCTAAATCCTAAATCCTAAAAAGCCTTAAGAGCTGTATGGGCTTTAGGCTATTTTTTAAATTGCATGAAAGGTGTCAATTTTCTATTTTATTTTTAATTATTTTAATCAAAAAAGGTGCCAAAGGTGTATATGTTAGGGGCTATAAAAGATGGTTCTATAGTCACTCAACACATTATTACAAAGCCAATGTGCCAAGAGAAAGGGAGGAGACTCCTCAAATCCATGCCCATTTTTTAGTCCCACTCACTCCACTCTACACCCTTCAACAAAAGCCCCCAATATTGATTGTGACCGTTACAATATAATCCTACATAAAAATTTAAATTTAAAAATCCACCACCCTAAAGCCTATTTCCCCACTGGTCGCCGCGTCCATGCACCTTTGTAATTAGGATAAACTTATATATACATTACATATCATTTCTAATCATTAATTTCAAGGTGCTTCATTTTTTTTCATATATACTCTTCATGAGAAACTATATATATATATATATATATATATATATATATATATAGATATGACTCTCATTTAATTTGAACTAGCTAGGATCATCAAATATTTATGTACATATAGAGAGAGAGTGATGTTAACGGCACAGTACTACAACAACCTGCAGATTATTCCGGCAAAGGATCGGCGGCGGCGAATAATTCGACGGGTTTGGCCGGAGCCGATCGCGATGTGCGGACCGACGTTCCTGATGAGCCGGAAAAATAAGGCGGTGGTGGTGGTGATGGGGGCGACGGGGACGGGGAAGTCGCGGCTGGCGGTGGACCTGGCGCTGCGGTTTGGCGGCGAGGTCGTGAACTCCGACAAGATGCAGGTGTACGACGGCCTCGACGTCGTCACCAACAAGGTCACCGACGCCGAGCGGCGCGGCGTGCCGCACCACCTCATCGGCGGCGTGCCGCCCGACGCCGACTACGCGGCCGCCGAGTTCTGCCGCGACGCGGTCGCCGCGGCCGACGCGATCGCGCGGCGCGGGCGGCTCCCAATCGTCGCGGGCGGCTCGAATTCCTACATCGAGAAGTTGTTCGGCGGGCGGCACCGACGCAGCGTTCTCCCGGTTTGACTGCTGCTTCCTGTGGGTCGACGTCGCGCCACCGCTGCTGCACGAGTTCGTCGCGGAGCGCGTCGACCAGATGGTCGAGCGCGGGATGATAGCTGAGGTATTATGTCTGCTATCTTTGTGAAACAACCGATTCTTTCTGTCACTCCTTCTGGATAAAAAAATAAATAAATAAATATATTTTTTCACATGTACGTAAAAATAATATTTTTAATATTTATATTCATCAGGTGCGTGCGCTATTTGACACCAATCCAAAGGCGGATTACACAAAGGGGGTGCGGAGGGCGATAGGGGTGCCGGAATTGGACCGGTACCTGCGGTCGGAGCGATCGACGTCGGACGAGAACGAGCGCTCGAGGCTGCTGGCGGCGGCGATCGACGAGATCAAGGCGAACACGTGCAAGCTGACGTGCTGCCAGCTGGAGAAGATCCGCCGGCTGTGCTCGCGGTGGGACGTGCGCAGAGTCGACGCGACGGAGGCGTTCCGGAGGCGGGGCCGGGACGCCGACGCCGCCTGGGAGGCCGCGGTGGTGGATCCGAGCGCGCGAATTGTTAAAAAGTTTCTCTACGGAGGAGGCGGAGGAGAAGGAGAAAGCGGCGACGACGAGTTCGGTGTCGTCGACGTCGCGAATGTCGCGAATGCGGGGAATAGGACGATTGTTTTTACGGCGACAACTGCGGCTGCGGCGGCGGTGGCGGCGGCGGCGGTGGAGAAGGGATTTGGCGGCGGCGGCGGCGGCGCGAAGATAACGAACTCGACTCTCGCAGCGGTGGGGGCCACAGTGTGAGAGGTTTTGTGGTGTGGGGACCACGCCACGTGTCAGAAGGAGTAGTTAGCGTGAGATATTATCGCCTGTACCGGGTACATAGTACATCTCGTACACCGTACCCTTATTACGCTCTGTTTGGATGTCGGTATAACTTATTCCGTATGCGAATTTTCTTATATAATTGAGAGTAAAGATTTTGATTTTGGCTCTTTAAGATTCCGTTTGGACGTCAGAACTTATTCGGTATGAAAATTTTCTGTGTGATTGTACGAAAGAAGTTTAATTTCTGCTTCTTAAATGATTTTGATGTCAGTAATTTGGTGAGATAGTATATTTAAGCTACGAAATAATTTATTTTATTCGAAAAAATGATTTGAAGGCTGCCTACAGCATCAAATTCTAGGCATTTGATCATATTTCTTATTTACCAAATGTACGAACTTTTCAAATAAATTTTGAAGATATATCAAATAATATATCTGTGCATCAAATAGAGCCTAAAAACTCTCGATATTTATGATTTGGTAGGATAACATATTTAAATTGTAAGATAACCGAAGGGCTGAACACTCTATTAAATAGATGTCCATACCATCTTATCTATTAAATCCTACAACTTTTTTTAGTAAAATTTTTTACAAAAATATACTGCAAAAAAAAAAAAAAACTTCATGTGTACAAACAATTAAAACCTTAACTGCATTAATATTTTTAAATCATTTCTTATTGTATCAATCTTTCAAATAATAAAAAATTAGAATCAGAATCAGTACTAAAGCCCTTCGTGCTAAGAGATTCCGAGAGCACAATTCCTCCATGAGCTTGATTCCTCCGTCCACTATAAATTTGTGCTAAGAGGTTTCGCGATCGATTCCTCCATCCACTGTACGTACAAATTGTGGGTCACTACTTTATTCTTTAGTAATAAATTTTTAAACACTGTAAGCATTTATTTACGCATAAGTGCTGAGACACGCTGTTTGGCTCCTCGGAAAAATGTGAAAAAATAATTTAATTTCAAGAAAAAAAATTCTTCATGAAAAATTATTTTTTTAGTTTTCTATCGATAAGATTTTAAGGAAAACGAGTTTTTATGATAAATTTCCTTTCATATATTTTCGTAGAAAGTTAATATTTTTGGTTTTTCTAAAAAAAATCGAAAAACAAAAATGCTAATTTTTCATGATATATGAAAAAAAATTTTCAAAAATACTTATTTTTCTTCAAACTAAACCGACAAAAGATTAGAAAAAAATATTAGAGAATTTTTTTCACATTTTTTGAGAAACGAAATAGCAACTCACATACAGTAGAAATTAGAGATGTACAATAGGTATCTGAGATGCGAAGTTTTATCCCAACCGAACCGAGCGAATGAATAAAATACTATATATAATAATATATTTATCTACTGTAATAATATTATATATATATATATATATATATATATATATATATATATATATATATATATATATATATATATATATATGAATTTTCGATCGAGTTCAAATTTGGATATAAATTTTTAAAATCCGTCGATTCGAATGGAATTTCGATTTCAGGTTGGGTAGTCAGGTTTTTTTCCTCGAATCCGACCGTTGACATTCCGGTAATAAATCTAATTCTCAACCAAATAAACAAAACACTATTTTACCTATTATCCTTCTTATCTCATCTACTTCAACTAGAAATTAATTATCCGTATCCTGACTAAACCCAATTCTCAACCAAATACAAAATTACTCTAACCCTGAACTTAACTATATCTATGAAATAACAAGTTTTTACTTAATCCGAACCAAATGGTGACTAAAAGAAAATTGGGTGCGGTGCATGAGACGTATGTGTACTCCGAGTGCACCCAAATGATTTCTCAGAATATGTGGAGTGGGAGCTGGGCCCCACGTGTGGGAGGCGCGTGTTCGAAAGCGATTGATGTGGACGCGATAAAAGCGACGTTCTCTCGTGGGGGGATTCGCACGCGTGGACTCTTTTTTTAAAAAAAGAATATATATATATATATATATATATATATATATATATATATATATATATATATATATATATATATATATAGAAGTCATTATCTTTCTTGTAAAACGTTTAGTTCTTGTAAATTTTTTTTAGTTAGATTACTATTTTGATCATTTTTATCCGTAGATTATCTTATTAATAACCACCCATTTAACCTAAAGGGACACATCATCCTAACCGCACATCTATTAATCTAAGGGCTAAAAAATTACTTACAAATGTTTTTGACTCTTTTAAAAAATAAAATATAAAAGTTTATATATATATATATATATATATATATATATATATATATATATATATATATATATATATATATATATATATATATATATATATATATATATATATATATATATATATATATATATAACTAAAATTTCTTATCTTATTAATAAGTCATTAGTCTACCAAATTTTTATTGGATTGAGAGATATGTGGTTAGGATGATGTGGGCCCCCTAAGGTTAAGTGGGTAGTTGGTTGAATAGTATGATCTAATGGATGAAAATCATCAATAGGTGGATCTAGCAATGAAACTTTGGTAGCACCAAATCGTAGTCTTATCGATAATCTTAACTATATATATATATATATATATATATATATATATTAAAAATAATATTTGAGTGTCCCTGGCACTACCAGTGTGGTGGCTCCGCGGCTTCAGTTTTCTACGTTTTTTTTTTTTCTGCTTTTTCTCCTTTTTTTTTCTTTTTTTTTTTTTTTTTTTTGCTAAATTACGAAAAAAAAATTTGTAAAATTTAATTTTTTTTCAAATTTTTTGATTTTTAAAATTAATATTTTATTTTTAAAAAATTTTAGAAATATTTTTAGGAGTATGGATATGGCTTTAATGGATATGACAAAATGACCAAATTATTCCTTTTTTTTTATAAGAAAAAATATTTTTTTTATGTATTTATCTTATTTTGAAGTGTATTTTCGTTATAAATTGTAAGATTTGAACAGTATATTACTATATTGATGAACTCAGACGGGGAGGATTAAATATAACCGTTTGAAATGTTAATGAGATAAAATATAGATTTTTAAAAGTTAATTAGAGAGAAAGGGTAAAAATAAATAAATAAATATTTATAACGAAAGTTTGTGTAATTTAGTTTTTTTCTTAATGTTAAAAAATTATATATAGGCCATGGATACTATATATATATATATATATATATATATATATATATATATATAAGTCCTATTTATGCTATCAATAAGACGAAGCAGCTATCCAGTTTTCCACCGTTAGATCCACCCCTTTGATGATTTTCACCCGTTAGATTATACTATTCAACCAACCACCCACTTAACCCTAGGGGGCCCACATCATCCTAACCGCACATCTCTCAATTCAACGACAGAACTTTGTAGCAAGACCAATGACTTGGTGCTATTAATAGCATAAGAGTTTCTCTCTCTCTCTCTCTCTCTCTATATATATAGAGAGAGAGAGAGAGTTCGGCTACTATCCTTTTAATAGGATAGGAGCACTTGTCCTATCAATTTTTTAGCCTTTGGATCAATTCTTTTCATCATTTCTAACCATTGGATTAAATACTATAACCCAGTGGGGACCACTCAACCCTAAGGGGACCATTCAACTCTAACCGACTAAAATCATCCTAACCCTATAATTTTTCATCCAAGGGTTAAAAACTTGATAGTATATATATATATAGGCCATGGCTACTATACTATTATGAGTATTGGAGCCCTACTACTCATAAGTTGTTTTCGATGATGGAGCTTCCGAATTGACGATCCACTCCGTTAAATATGATCTAGAGTATTTGAAACTTTTAAAAAATAATTTTCGTAAATTTTCGAAATCATATTAAAGCCCATCAAGTGGGCATAAAATGAACAGTCAAAATCGAATGACGTCCTAAAAAAAGATGATCGAATCCTTCAATTCAAAATCGGAGTTATTGATCTTTATCTATGTAGTGAATAGAATTTTCTATCAAAAATTCAACAAATTTCGATTCTTTTACACCGTTAAACTAACAAGTACTCCATACCGGCCGTTAAAAATTGTCAAATTTGTGACCTCTTGATCGTAAGGTAAATGATGTCGAAAAAATATAAAATTTGATTTCTAGAAGTTTTAAATGCTGTAAATAACGTTTAACGGTATGGATCGTCGATTCGGAAGCTCTATCATCGAAAACGACTTATGAATACGAGGGCGATCGATCGTACTCATAATAGTATAGTACCCGGACCCTATATGTATATATGCTATGGCTATTATATTTTTATGAATAGAAATTTTTTTGTACTGAGAAGTTTCAACCGTTAGATGAAAAGATATGCAGTGAGTACAATAATGGTTGCCTCTTATGATGTGGTCCTCTACGGTTGAGTGGGTAGTGAGTTGAATAGTATAATCTAACGGATGAAAATAGTACAAGCAGTTTTACTCTGTGTTGCACATACACAAATTACTTTTGCATTTAAAAGTACGCAACTAATTAATATTCTAACGTGTAGAATTACTCATTCTGTGTAGGTAATATACTCGATCCGAATTTTACATCAACACTGTATGTGCACATCTATATATAGTCTTACAAAAACATGCGAATCGACAATTGAATGTACGCGAGAGTGTTCTGCAACTGTGTTCAACTGTCGTTTTTTAAACACAAAACGGAGCAATCAGATTCTGTAAATGTACGACTCAGTTTCTAACGACCTAGTTCCTACCATCTTCCAAGTACGGATTACGTGACGCAGTATTACGTACGACGATCGAGCATCCGTAAGTTTCTAAATGCTACATGTACTGCTACCGTACTTGAAAGTTCGATAAGTGCGAAAGCCGGATAAGTTTCTGGCTTGCAATATTAATGGTGCGCAAGTAGGGTTATTTGACAATCGAGTAGTTAAACAAAAAAGTGTACAATTAACCTATATATTCTTTATACAATCAACCACCTTCAAGAGTCACAAATCATGACTTATCCTTTTACTCTATATTAATCTCTAGCAACTCAAAAAGTTTTCAAAGATGAAGTGATTACATGAATCAAAAACCTAGAAAAAGGCTGTTGTAGGTGGTACATTTCTGAACCTAGCTAGCTAGCCTAAAAGAGTTCATGAGCTAGTCAAACTGCGGCTTCCACATCCTGATCTCCAAAGAAGAAGATAATTTTAACTTATTTCAATCGGCGCCCCCAATCATTACGACGATGATGATCGAACTCCACAACTATAAAAAAAAATTTCAGAGTAGCAATGATGCATGTGAGAGTCTTTAGTTAGTTCATGTACACAGTCCAATAGTATGACATATATTTACTAAACCTCTGTTTGGTTCGGAATTAAGGGGTGGAATAACCTCTTAACTCCCCTATTATTCCCAAACATCTTTAAAAATAGATGGGGTTAGCTAATCTCAACTCAAATAGGTTATTCCGGCTTAGCTAACCCCACCAAACTCCAACCAAATATTATTTTCTATTCATAAATGTTCACTATCCTTCTTATCCCATCTATTCCAATCAAACACTATTTTTCACTATCCTGGACTAACTCCAACCCCCAACCAAACACAAAAATTCTCTAACCCCACCTTAACCCTGAACTTAACACTATTTCTACAATAACTAGTTATTTTTAAATCCTGAACCAAACGGTAGCTAAAGGAAGAGACCAATAGAGGCGTTTGGACCCAAACAATTAACAAATGTCCACTTCAACTCAAATAAAAAGGACACTAAAAACTAAAAAGGCTTAAAATCTTTAGGAACTTCTATTTTGGCATTTGCACTACTTGAGCACGCCGGCGCAAAAGTACAGCTTTATTCTAACCTCAATTACACTAAAAAATAGAAAAATGCTTAGGTTTTTATGTAGTGTTTCTTTTGTGGACCTTCTATCCATGATGATTGATGAGGCCTAAAAAAGCAATTAATTTTAGAGCAACGCTCCTATACACCAAAAATATCTGAATCCTTAAATTTTTTAAAATGAATAGTGGAGATGTCTTTTAGTTAATAGTAACGCTTTTGTCGCCATAGGTATCACCACCCTCCTACCAAGGGTAAATTATTTTTTCATATGTAAAATTAGCATAAAGGACATTTTTGTAAATTTCTATTTTCATTCCATGATGCCCTTCTAGTAATATCCCATTTTATTTTTAGAAACTTTTTACCCACAGATATTTTCCTCGAATCTATTTTATCTTTTCTTTTCTTTGTTGAGAGAGAAACTCATGCATGTCCAATCTATATTTAAATCTAAATTTAAATTTAAATTTTAATCAATATTTTTAAACTTTAATTTTGTTTTTACTATTGAATGAACAATTTGAATTTAATTTTAAAAATAAAAGCATTTAATTTAAATGAATAATAAAAGTTATGTTTATAAATACAACATAATTTACAATTTAAAATAAATTAATATATTTCAAATTTCGTGTCGCTTTTAATATCAAATTTACAATTTGAATTGAAATATACCATTCATTTAAACATAAACTTTTTCGTTCTAAAAATTTAAATTAAAATTAAATTTGAATTTAATGTACACAATTATAAAGTTTAAATAAAGGTTTATTACTTATCAAATTAGCACTTGAATTTAAAATAAGTTAATATATTTAAAATTTTGTGTCGTTTTAATATCAAATTAACAATTTGAATTGAAATATACTATTCATTTAAACATAAATTTTTTCGTTTTAAAAATTAAATTTGAATTTAATATACACAATTATAAAGTTTAAATAAAGGTTTACTACTTATCAAATTAGCACTTTCTAATTTGGTAAGTAAAAAAATTAAACAAGGAAAAAAAATATTTGTATAGGATTAATCAAATTTGATAATTAGCTTGTATTTGTTTTTCAATATTACCCTTACGAATGGTAACCTGTTGAGCAGATAACTATTATGTAAAAGACACTCTCGCCCCTCAAATATGAACGGCTAGATTTAATTTAGTTGGTGTATTGAAGCATTCCTCTTAATTTTATATGGAGATGAATCTAGAGCAATGCGAATGCATGATTGCATCCCACTATTCCATTAATTTGTTTTTTATTCAAACCATTGTGCTTTTTTGGACTTTTTACTTGCTAACTGTAGAACTTTTTACTTACTAAAAAGTGGATATAATTGCCAAGTTTAAATGATTCTACTGTTGTAGAGGGAAGCTGTAAAGAAGATTCTGGTCTTATAAACACTGCTGTAAGGTCAAACAAGCCCTTAATTGGTTCTGCATTTGGCATGGGTTGGAATTTCTGTAGAAGTGAGTTCTAGTTGGAAGTTGAAATAATTTAAGGCTTAGTTTGATATTGAGATATATTTAATGCTTTATTAGATAAAATAAAGTTGAGAAAAAATATATAGAGATATATACTTCGCGTGCTCGCACGATCAGAAAATTTATCGTAATCGACTCATCGCGATATGCGGAACGCAATATTACGTACGGAAACAAGCATGACATTTTTCCAACGTACTTTCTTACTGCACGCAAGGCAATCTTCCCGCAATCCCAAACGAAGTCATATTCTATTTAGTATGAAATTTTGTTATTGTGATTGGAAGTTAGGACTACATGTTTAAAATAAATACTCTATTCAACCTTCAAATAATATTTTAGGAATAAGATGAATTATCTCATAGGTAAAGTATATTAATTATTTCATCAAATTATGGATGCTAAACTTTGCAATGAGCAAAAATCAAACTCATACGTTATACAAAAAGAAAAAATTTTGTACCGAATAAGTTATTATCAGATAACTTATCCGATAATAACTTATTCCAACATTCAAGCACGACCTAAAAGCTTTTCTTGACTTTTCATATATATTCTATCATTTTAAAAAATAAAAAGAAAAAATAAAAAAAAAGACTCCTCATGGTACCTATGATATATTTGTAGATTAAAATGTAGTTTTCTGTCAGCTTCATGTAAATTTGTTTCAGTTTTATATTTAACAAACTATAGAATGATAAAATATGACTCTTTATTTTCCCGCTATGTATGTTTTATTTTTCTATTCTTCACAAAATATAAACTGTCCTTCTCAAAGACGCGAATTTATTGACAAAAACAGGAACCATAGTGAGTAAAGCTACACCTCTAATCAAAGATATTAAAATGCAAATATGTTATCTCATATTGAAGCTTTAATCTATTCCTTCTTTCCCTTCTTAATTAATTCCATTAACACTCGATTTAATTAAGTTTTAACATGATTAATTAACTTAAATCAAATTGCTTTTGAAGTATTAAAATTTTATTCCAACTTTTGCGTGAAACAAGAGATTGATTATGCTTCCCTATTCTCATCATATATATTTTTCAACTTCCACTTCTCAAATAAATTAAACATGAAATTATAAAAACCAGCTCAATCATGCATGAAGGGGTAGTAGGAGCATGCATGAGTCCAAAGGCACTCCATTTAAAAATCCATAACATAAATAAATAACTAAAGCAAATTGTTTTTTTTTTATCACAATTGAAGGGGCATCAAGTATATATATATATATATACGTTCCAATTATATTTATCATGGAACAGCACAAAAGAGTTGTCTCTTCCTTTATATATTTCTTTGTATATATATATATATATATATACACCATAAGACCTTTTCTAAATTAATGCTCATCACACCTTTTTATTATTGTAATAATATTGTGTTTAATTTATACGTACCCTTTCTAGCTACTAAGGATTATATAGGGTAGTTTATTAGTACCAGCTTGTACGCATTGTGCAAATATATATTTATGTGTTAAGTGGGAGTATTTTGCTACATAAACAAGGTATCATGGTGTCGACATTGGCCGACGATCACACTAAAATGAAAATAAACTAACCCTAAATTATTTAAAGAAATCGAGTGATCATCGATGCTCACGGACACTTCAAACTTTATCGATGTTGTCGTTATAGCCAATTTAAAAATACAAGTTTTGTACTAGATATTGTTCTTAGGCTTTATTATTTTGTCTTAATTAACAATCGATGCTATATATATATATACCACCCAAATACAAATCAATGAGCCCAATAATACATGATTAAGCTTCATTAATTAATCAATTCTATTGGATGTGTTCTTAAGTTAATTTCTTCAATAAATCTAGTAATTAATATATAATCTTGTTAAATTTTGAGGATATATAGGAGTGTAACTACACTTGAGCGCATAATTAATTAGCGATTTGAAATGTAAAAAAAAAATTAATTTTACAATTTAATCTTAATTTCATTCTATTTGATTTGAGCCATTTGATAGCTCGTTCAAACTTATAGGGGTAATTAAGTTCCTATATATGAATTCTATAAAAAAATTTATGGCTCGTTTTTACAAATTTGAGTACATGTCATGTTCGCCTTAATAGAAAGATAGTCGAGCAAAATGATTAGAAGAAATATTCAAATTAAATGAATTTAATGATTAGATAGTAAACTCAAAACTTTTAAAAGTTAATTAAAGGAAATATAGAGAGAGAAAAAGGAAACAACGAGGGAGAAAAAAAAGAAAATATATTAGAGGTAAAATGACTAAATAATCTATGTATTAAAAGACAAAAATACCTTCATCGATTCGATAATCACCTCTTCCAAAGTGACCTGATATTGCAGGTCATAATTTTTAAAAAATTAAATCTGAGCCGTTGAATAGACGTGAATGAACGGTAACGAAAAAAAGAAAGTATAGGAGCATTACTCTAATTATATACTTATTTCAAAATAGACCCCAGTTTAGATAGATAAATTTCATATAGATATATAGCTAAAAAATAATGTCATTTTGCCGAGCTAGAGGTCCTCAAATTTTATTTTTTTGTGCTCTAAATTTTTCTTCAATTTTTTATTTTCTTGATTTTCTTATCAGGGTGTTAAAAGAGTCTCCGTCAATTTCTTCCACGTTCGTGTCCGTAGGAGGAGGAATGTTTTCGGTTAATCCAAAGACGAAAGACGGAATACGCCTTAGGACAGCTTTCGACGCTAGCTTCCTGGATCAATTAAGTATTTATTTAGATTTAGCGATCATCTGTAAGTTGATTTATTTATTTTCATAATAAGACTTAGTTAAATTTAAATTATAATTAGATTTTCTGTGCCGTATTTGTATTAACACAAATATGATCCAGAGCATTAGAAAAGTTAAGGAATCAAATTTAAAAATTAATTAACTAGTAAATCAAAAGACCACAAAATAAAATGTTTGTTTTTTAGAGAGAAAGTTAGATACCCGCTTCGTTTATTTTATTTAAAAATAAACTAAGTTGGAAATGTAAATCAACTTAGGATTCGAATTTGGGTCTCTACCAACCACCAAACCCTTTTGCCACTTACGCTAGGAACGGTCGGTCACAAAATAAAAAGTTGAAAACAAAAAATATTGTAAAAAGAGAGGTTAAAGTTTCTCAAAATAAGATCAGGGCTATCAAACATGTTTCCATCAATTAAAGATTCAACCGATTTAAATCGTTTAAACCGATAGATAGACGAGTAAACCGCACTCGCAGGCCGTCAAAAAATTTCTAATGCGAGGTCTTTAATTCGACCATAACGTAAATAACTTTAAAAATTACGATTCGAATATTCTAAATTAAATTTAGTAATATCGATCATCGATTCGGACTAGTCTTAATCATCTAAAATGACATGATAAGATAAAGTGTTTTGTCCTGTTAATAGAACAGCAGCTGGATTCCACATTGTTAGAAAAAAAAAAAAAAAAAAAAAAAAAAAAAACACACAAACAATATGTCATTTAAAAAAATGGCCCTACCCTAGAGGAAAGCCAATATTTAGGGTAGCTTGTCCAAATTCAAGATAAGGAGCACCACTCAAATATAGGGGCATTAAGATAGCTAAAAAGGTGGACCCACCTATATATGAGATCTCATTGGCCTTTGTTGTAATTGTAAACAATCATTAAGCACATCATCTTTTTATCATTGGTAGAGAGCACCCATCACTTCACCAGTTCCATGCTTTTCAATAATTAACTATTTCCTTGTTCCATTAATAAGATTATTCAAGCCATTGATGTCTAATCCTTTTAGTCCTCTTGAAGTACGATTATTCCATTTATAAGCTTGTGCATAAATTAATGAAGACCTTTGACTAGTGCCAAAATTTTGTGTTGGGAATCCGGCACTCGATCGTCTCGGTACCGTATTTTGTGAATCTGCAATCCGTTTCGATACCGACTGCTGTGTATTCGGTACCGATTGTTGGGATTCCGCAACGGAATCGTCGAATCGGATTTTTACCATAAATCTGCCGTCTTCTCAGCAGAATCAGATACAATCATAAAAAATAAAAAAAATAAAAAAAAAAAAAAAAAAAAACTAAAACAAAAAATATGGGGGTAAAATAAGATACATTAAATAATGCATTACACCGACTTCTCTTTAGTAAGTAGCTACAACTCGAGTCCTCTTTCTGAATCTCTCATATCCTTCTCTCGTCTTTTATTAATCTAAAAGACTATTCACTCATGAACGCACCCATGCACAAGGTGCATCCAACTCATGACTATCTCTCTCTTTTTCTCTCTCTGGTACGACACACCCAAAGGCTCCCGTACTCCCTCTCGATCACGAGGAATTCTACATTATCACACTTCCACCACGTCATCAATAACAAGTAAATCACTTTTCTTCTTTTCAAACAAAAGTACAATAAAAATATTTTTTTATAATCACGATGGGACATATTTAAAAAAAAAATTTTGACTGGCTTATTACGTCACGTCATCAATATATCCATTGCATTCTAGAATTTTTTCTCGATCACAGCTTTTTTGCTTCTAGGCTACAACTAGTTAATTAGCCCCAATACATATATATAATGCTCAATCAAGAATTTAGAATTCCGACTTTAATTAATATCTAAATTTATCTTAATTAATCTCTAATAGATTAGATATTAATCCTAATCTAATTAGGTTACATATTTAAATATTAATCCTAATCCAAATAGAATTCAACTACAAATTTAACCAAATCCTAACATTTTGTTTGTTGGAACAATTCTCTAGGTATCAATATGTGCCTGGTACGTAGTTGATGAATCAACTGTAATTCGAGTATAACACTAAATATTTGGACATTAACTTTGATAAGCTAAACGACTAACTAGCTATTGTGTGTGGATTACAACACTGATTTATTAATAATAATAATACTTCGTAATATATATATCCTTTTGCATTATATAATTTCCCTTCGTATATGAGCTTAGCAACCCTCTTTCTACAACGAATCTCTCTATTCTGATAAATCGGCCCCAGTTTGTGCCTCGAATTCGAATATTCTATTAATCACTTCGGATATATATTGATTCTATCATTTTAAACCACTATGAAATGTTCACCATTAATGGCAAATCAACTAAGTATAAACTTTCATCAACAACTCATGACTCGGTGTTTAAAGAGACTTGATGCTTTGGTACCTCTTACTTACAGATACGTGCATTGCTGATGTGCCGATTTATACTATATTTAAAATGTTAGTACGCAAACATATCAATAACTTACAAGAAGACTCATAGCGTTACTCAGTGATTAAAGGTGAAATGTGATAGTGTATCTTATTAAGATCTTATGTAGCCTAAATATGCATGGCCCTCTCATAAAGTGACCTATGGTTCATTAGGGCAACTATTGGGATCAAATTCTCCTTGTCTTATCTTAAATTAATAAAAAAAAAGTATTAAAAAAAACAAACAAACAAACATGAAGCTTTGGGCTTGAGAAGACTCAAATGAAAACCAGCTCATCCACTAAAAGGCACTGGGGAATTTTGGAACCTGGAATTAAGTATGATCTTATGCACATAATGCTTGAGAACTTAAAAAAGTGTTTTTGGCTTTGCATGCCAATGTGCTAAATTTTTTTATGTGAATGAAATTTTTATTTTGATAAGATGCCAATAAATTTGCTGTCTTTTCAGTTGCTAGATTTATTCTTGTCCTCTTTGTCAAAGCTTTGTCCTTAATGAACAAAAAGGTAAAAATGTAATGGAGTCCCCCTCAATTATTCGCTATTCGGAACTAACCCCTCAGCGCTTTAACCTTTCATTTTTTTTTTTTAGTTGAGACTCTCTTAACTTCCAATTGTTGAAATTAAGTGATTAGTATCGAATAGTCATATATGGTTTTATCAAATTTAATGATTTTAATCACTTGGAAAACTTTTTAATCAAAGCGACCAGAATCACTCAATTTCAGAAAATCGGACGTAAACAGACAAAACTAAAGTTGCCAGAGGGGGGCATTTAAGAATGCGCCATTGTTGAGTGGGTCTCAATACATTTTCACCTTAAAGGAATATTACATATTGCATATATCACTAGGTTAGTATTGCATCTTTTAGCTGCATGGGATTCTTCAAAAATGGGGAATGTGGGGCCAAGAGTGGAAGAATCTAGAAGATTTACTTTTTGTCTTGTGGAAAAAAAAGAAAAGTTCTTTTGTCCTATAATGTGAAGAGCAAATGGAATCAAATGTGAGGCGCATGGAGAGAACTAGCTAGAGTGGCATGCATAAGTCATAACTAGAATGGGTAAATGAATTGGGTTAAATTACACTACTATTCCCCACACTTTTGTCCATGTTTCACATTGGTTCTCGAACTTTTGGGTTCGATATTTGAGACTCTAAACTCTCTATTTTACAGGGAAAGAATCAGGATAGGAACAAAGTGTGCCTATCCCACTCGGCGATCGCGAATCTTTTGTTTCCCTATTACCTTAACTTGATAGGTTCAGCGCAACATTCCAGCTCCTCGATCTATCAATTTCTCCATTACCGGCACTTACTAGGCTTTGTTTGGATGTCAGAATAAGTTATTCAAGGACAGCTTATTCTGTATGAGATTTTTCTAATACAATTGAAACTAAAGAGTTTGCCTTTTGTTTCTTCATATAACTCGTTATTCATGATTTAATAGAATAGCTAGTATATTTCACCTATAAGATAATTTATCTTATTCGGAAAAAAAATAATTTGAAGGTTGAAAATAATATTCTATTTTAAACATCGTACTTTTCATCTACCAAATATATAAATTTCTTGAGTAAATTAAAAGAACATATCGAACAAGATATATATTCACGCATTCAAACAAGACCTGCATAAATAACTACGTTAATGTACTATACTACTATGCATCTACCATGTGTTGATCTACTATTTCTCGGTCTAAAGTGAGGACTTTAGTAAGTGAAACAATTTAAAAAGTTCGAGGCCTCAAAATGTCGAACGTAAATCCTCGAGAACTTGACTAAGAATTCAGGAACTAGTGATGGAACTTACCCTAGCTAGAATCGACTTACAATTGCAGAATGTAAACTGCAGGTAGTGGTGCGAATGGGCTGGATCGGGTGTCGCGTCGCAGTAAACCCGAGCTCGAATCGAACATTATTTGCACAATCCTGGGCCTGAGAAAATACGTTATGAATCCACAACGACGTAGCCCGACCACCGGAGAGAAGAGGTTGGCCCAACTTAACTCATAATAGATTATCCGCAACATATATATTTTTTAATTACAAAATATATATTTTTTTAATTAATATATATGTCTTATTTATCTACTATATGAAGTCATCCTTCTATGCATTTTTATGCACAAATTCATTTCCTTTTGCTTAGTTTCCGAATTATGTGTTTCGAAAGGCACTTGCTTTAATATTTTAGAGAGCGCGAGATATCAAAGAGTTCTTAAGCGTAACAACTACTACCACCACCAAAGAAGAACTAGCTTTCGACTTTTTAGACCCCCCGAAAACATCAAATGAATGTGTTTAAACGAAATGTTCCGAAATTAAGCTTAAGAATATATATGAAGCCCTTTGGAATAGGTAAAAAGCTTGCCTTAATTAAACCATCCAGAGTAAAGGTGCAGAGTTTGATGGTTGATGAGACCCAAGTTCGAATCCTAACATTGATTCACATTTTCTAAAGTTTATTTCTAAATGAAATAAGCGAAACGGGTAGCATGCTACCTATCTCTCAAAAAAATAATAATAATAAAGAAAGTCTCTCTTCTCTCTTTCTATGTTAGTGAGCTACAACTATAAAAAACCCTCATTCATAAGAGGCTTGATCTAGTTCCGGCCCGAAAGGCGTTCGTGACCTGCAAACCTGACCATAACCTATTTTATTTTGGACTAGCCCGATAGTCCGATGGATCGGCCCGCCCCATTTTCCGCTGAATATATGCATGTTGCCTAGACCTGGCAATCTTGACCCAAACCCGCGGGCACCCGAGGGTTACCCACAAATTTGCGGGTATGGATTCCAATTTTTTCAACCCAAAAAATTATGGGTAAAACGGGTGGGTGCCCATTAAGCAGTGGGCATTTTGGGTAACCCGCGGGTACCCATGATTACCCGCACATATATTTTTTAATTACAAAATATATATTTTTTTAATTAATATATATGTCTTATTTATCTATCCTATAAATTTTAATCCTAATTTTTCTTTGCATGTCTTTCATATTATAAAATATTTTTACTTTAAGACTTTAAATATTTTTATTGTATGTTATGATATTTTAAGCAATGAGTTATATTACGCTTTTAAAACTTATATATATATGTTTTGTATTTAAAAATATAAGAGCAAAAAAAAAAAAAAAATTTACGGGTAACAAATAAACCCGCATACCCACCCGGGTATGGGTAAAGATATTGGCTACTAAAAATTTGCGGTAAATTTTACCCATGCTCAAGTAACTCATGGTACAATAACCCGCTTACCCAACCCGCCCGTTTGCTGTTGCTCCGATGAGCTAAGGTGTGCTGCAATACCTGCATTTTTGCCACCCATTTATTTTATATATAGAGTTGAACTAGAATGCTGCAAAAATCCCGTTCGAATCAAAATCCCGTGCCGATGGCACAGTTTAAAATCCTCTATTCTTTAAATTAGTAAGTAATTTTCTCAATAAAGTTCAAAAGATGTAATAAAAAAACATAAATATTTCATGCTATTATGTGTCGGCACATAAGAATTTTTTTGACCGACACGCATCGGTGCACGCTGCACCGCAGTTTCTCGATTTACGGCCACGCACTTAAATCCTTACCTGATTGTATCACAGAGTTCTACCGATCGCCATCCAACGATCCTATTATTTATTGTACTGAAACATCACGCAAATATGAAATGGTACAAAGGAAGAAACTAACAAGAAGGGAGAATCGTCAAAAGGGGAGCATTTTTTGAACCTTTGTAAGTAGCCTATAAGCCTCCGTTTGAGAATAACCTCTTAACCCTCATATTATTTTCAAACACTCTTAAAAATAAGTGACATTAACCCCACCTCAAATAAAGTTATCCCGCTAAACCCCACCTAACCCCACGAAACTCCAACCAAACATTATTTTCTATACCGACCGTCCCTGCAGTAGATAATCTATTCGAGAGCATTCGAATCCTAGTTGATTCACATTTATGGCTAAGTTTATTTCTAAATGAAATAAAACGAAGCAGGTAGCATGCTACCTATCTCTCAAAAAAAAAAAAAAAAAAAAAAAAAAAAACATTATTTTCTATTCATAAATACCCACTATCCTTCTTATCCCACCTACTCCAACCAAACACTATTTTTCACTATCCTGAACTAACTCCAACCCCAACCAAACACAAAAATTCTCTAACCCCATCTTAACCCTGAACTTAACCCTATTCCTGAAATAACTAGTTTTTTCTTAATCCCGAACCAAACGGTAGCTAAGAAAAGGTTCACTATCTACCATATGCATATACATACAACAAACATAACAACAAAAACTAACCTTTCATGCCTCTTTGCTTTATCACAGGCCCCAGTTGAACTCTTCTTCCTCTTCCTTCCATCTCAACAAGCAACCATCCGAAAACTATTCAACCATTTTCTCCTTCTCCACACTCCATCCATTTCAATCTAAAACTATTTCGATTCGAACAAGAACTCGAACAGTCGAGGAACCGCAGAAAAGAGAGGCCGGAAAGGAGAGAACGAGAAGTCGAGCAAAATTCGTCATGGGTCAATCTACAAGCAGGCGGCAGCGAAGAAGGTACCGATGTGATCATCCACTTCCCTCTCCCCCTTGCATTCCGGAACCCCTTTCTAGTACTGCTGCCCAAATAATGTTTTACAGAGATGCTCTGACTATCACTGCCAGCTCTGCTGCCACCTCTGCGCAGACGAAGGGCTTGCCGGCCGAGACTGTCAAGAGCCTCATCAACGTGCACAAGGACTCGATCTGGATCGAGCCCGACGAGTGGGAGCCTGACTGCCATTTGGTCTCCTTCTCCTTTGATTCATTGGCCGCCGGCAGGTAACAACTGATTGATTCCTGCTTTTGCATACAAATAGTAGCCTTTCAGTAATCTCTTGGTCCCAATGAATTTTGATTGAATTCAAAGTAGAGATAAAAATGGATGAGTTCTCTTTTTATTGTTGGTTTTTGGACTCATTCTGAATCTGCAAACAGAACATAAAAAATGGGAAAATAGAAGAAAAATGAGGACAACTGGAGGAGAAATTGGAAAATAAACTTCAATACTAACTCATCTTAATCACTTATGACAGTAGAATTTAGGTTCTATTTGAGTGACTTCCAAATAGTTGAGAAATAAGATTTTCCGATTTATTTAGCATTAAGGGAGCTTATATGCAACTAGAATAGAATGACCTAGAGTTTGCTATGACCGCGTAGATAATCTATTGTAGTCGATTATAACTAACTGGATATTCAATCAAGATGATAAACAGTACTCAATTTGAAAAAGAAAACAGCACATTCTGTTCTATCGCAAATTGGTGTTACTAATATTATGAAAGAAAACAACTTTCAATTGTTAAAAAAGAAAAAAAGGAAAGAAAAGGAGCATAATCTTACAATATAGTGGCCTGCATAAGATTACCATATATCCTGTGCGAAACAACGCTCGAACAAGCATAAGTGGTTCTTACTAATGGGTATAAATAATAAATACGCCATTCTCTAAAAAATTAAGCTATTGGAGAATGACGGTTGTTTCCCATAGTTTAACATGGTATCAGAGTACGAGTCCCGTCAGGCTCCTAGTGTTATTCAGTTTCGTCTCATTTAATTCACATGCGAGGCAGGTCTCCGAGGCCTTGATTTTCTCATTTGAACATGAGATCAGAGATTTGCTCAGTTTCTACTATCTCAAGTTTTTGAACACAAAGACCTTTTGTTTGTGGTGACAGTTTCACTATATTTTACTTTGCAAAGGAAGAAAAAAATTGCGGCTTCTCCCAAGTGTATCCTAACATGGACAGGCCTGTGAAAGTACCTTTTCGACAAGGGTTCGGCCAGAGATTCATACAGCCTCCAGGATCTGGAACGGATTTGGGATTCTTCGAATACAGTGAACTCTCGAGGCCTATGCATGGCAATGTCTTCCCTCTTGTTCTTTATGCCGAATCTTATTGCGAACCAATTTCTCCATCCACAGCCTCTAAGTGCACGCAGGTCACGCAAGCTGTGATCGAGAAGGTCGATGATGGACCCTTTGGATTCCAAGTGAAGGTCAAACGGCAACTTTTGTGGGTCAACGGTGAATGTTATGACCAGGAGTTTTTCGGTGTTGGCTCTTCCCCAGAAGCAGAAATCGGTACTGATATTTCGGAGATAGAGTGTGTAATATGTATGTTCAACGCAAGGGATACTGCTCTTCTTCCATGCAGACATATGGTAAGAACTGAACAAACTTAACTGTGACCTGAAGTGTGAGAAAACTGAATCAGTCTCTTAAGGTGAATTGTACTAATGACCAAACTTTCTTGCATTTACAGTGCATGTGCAGAGAATGTGCTGAAGCCGTTAAGCTTCAGTCTAAGAAGTGTCCAATATGCCGCCACCCTATTGAGACGATTATCGAGATACCGATTAGCTACTAAATGGAGGTATAAGAGCCAGGGTAAATGCTTTTTATCACAAAATTATAATCCTTCGCGATATGTTGCTTGATATGTATACTTCAAATCAGTTTTTCATGGCTCTGTTGTATCATATACACAGCTGATTTCAATGTGTACCAATTTTCATGCCAAATTTAAATGTTAATGGTTGTTTTGCTCACTTTGCTTTTTTTTACTTTTATTTCGAGTACCCTCGAGTTTGAAAACTGCATAATATCTTATTATATCGTGCTACTAATTACAGAAAACTACCATCATAATCAATCTGCAATTTCTTTGGAGATCTTTTCAATTTTCTTTAGTAATCGTAGTAGTACGACTAAGTACTAACTAACTTTTTCCGATGATCAAGCAGCCTAATTTAGCAAATGTAAGATACTGATAAAGTCCCCGACATTTAACACGGAAGAGAGAGAGGACGATCTTGTAGAACCACTGCAAACTTAGTAAACAAACAGAGTGTTTAGTTGAGATTGTGAACACCTTTTTTTATTTGAGAGAAATGATTGAATATATACTGGTCCATGTGCATTCGTAGTACTAGAATTATTATTTACCATCATGGCACAATAATATTGGAGCTATCCAATCAGACTGTTTTCGACTAGCAGGAAAAGCTTTATTTCAAGATGGCAGTAAAAGAGAAGTGCTGGTGCTGTGTATCCTCAAAGATCCCTTAAAAAGTTGCTGATGTGCGTGCAAACATGCATTGTGTGAAACAATTGGTTTTGTACAGTACAACCAACGCGTCACGACTATAAAGTGGCAAGATAAACGGTAACCAAAGCATTACTGACCGTCAAATATTGAGAAAATGTTTTAGATACTTCTCATACAGACAACCATCTATTGTCGCTAATGTTCTAGTTGTATTGCGCAAGAGTTTATTGTTTTTTTTTTTTTTGAGAGAGATAGAAGAGATGCTACCCGCCTGCTTATTTCATTTAAATAAACTTAATGTAAATGTGAATCAACTAGGATTCGAACTTCGGACCTCAGGTACCAACCACCAAGCCTTTTGCCACATCCTCTAAGGACGGCCGGTCAAGAGTTTATTGTTGCATGCCACACATGCAAGCTAGAATGAACCTATTGTTGCATGCCACATGCTCTAAGTGCAAAAATTGATCCACCCGAAACAAATATTTAAATGGGTAAACCTCAATTTGCCCCACTGTAGTTTACAGAGTATTTAGAATCAAATTGAGCGAATTAATTTTTTTTTATTTCTATTGTTTTTTTCTATTCAAATTCTATTTGAACTTTATTAAATCATATGCTAAAAAAATAATTTGTAAGGACATAGCAGTTCCGATAATATTAATAGAAAAAAAAAAAACTCAACGGTCAACTTAGGATTTTTTTTGCATTTGGCCATCTGAAAAATATTTATTTTAAAAATAGTTCAGCAAATTTATATGTGCAAAGATGGTTCTGAGCGTGCCACGCAAGCGCCATGTCAGCGCTACGTGAGTGGGACTAGGACCATACAAATGTCTGTATTGCCTAAAAATATATATATATATATTGCGAAAAAATATAAGTACAGAAAAAATATATATATTAAAAAATATATATATATAAGTATGGAACACGGTTAATTATTCACCGTGTTTGAACATAACGATTTATCGTGCTCAACTTAACATCCTTCGCTTTACGTTGTCTTCGATATGCGTGATACGAATAGGGTCGTGCAATTATAAGTTTGATGGAACTAAGGGGCCAAAAAAAAAAAGCTCGTCAACTTAATAAGGAAATAAACACTTAAACGTTGTCGAACCTGTGCCATGGACGACGCCGAGTTCGGATCCGTTCTCCTCCCCCTCAGCGCCGGCGCCGGCGACGACGACGCGGCGGCGGAGGAGAACGCGCCGAGCACTCGGCGGAGGACGTGCGACGCAGGGTGCGGGCGCCCGGCGAGCGTGTGCGTGTGCGCGCACCTCCCCGCGTCGCCGATCCCCACCGCCGCCACCGTCGTCGTCCTCCACCACCCCCACGAGCTCCGCCGCAACCGCCTCGCGACGCTCCCCTCCTCTCCCGCTCCCTCCTCCGCCTCGTGCCCGTCCCCGGGCGCCGCCTCCGCCCCGGCTCCTCCCCGCTCCTCGACTCCCGCCCCTCCCCGACCCTCTTCCTCTTCCCCGGCCCCCGCGCCATCGACCTCGCGCGGTGGGCCGCGGCCACGCCGCCTCGGGACCGCGCGTCGCCGGTGCTCGTGGTGTTCGACGGGACGTGGGCGCAGGCGCGGGAGATGGCCGCGGCGAGCCTCCCGTTCCTGGAGGGGTTCGCGACGTGGGTCACGCTCGGGGGCGGGTTCGACGAGGGGACGGGGAGGAGGGGCGAGCGCCTGGGACTCGGAGCTGGTGCTGAAGAAGGAGCCGCACAAGGGGTGCGTGAGCACGGCGGAGGCGGTGGCGAGGGCGCTCCGGGTACTGGAGCCCGAGGGGCAGGGGGCCGAGGTGGAGGCGGCGCTGCTCAAAGCGCTGAGGGCCATGGCGGGGTTACAAGCGTCCTACATGAAGCCCATGAAGCCGAGGCCGAGGTTGACGAAGAAGACGAAGGAGAAGTAGAATGGAGATGTCGAAGAGGGACGAGGAAGAGCCCGGAGATTGATACCGCGTTCTAGGTGTTCGATGAAATTTCTGAGAGAATATAATTCATTCAATTTGATTCTAAATACTACTACGTAATATTCAAATCTCAAAGCACTTCTTTTTTTTTTTTTTTCTCTTTAACATCCAACAAAACTGTGTATACTCCACCCAACTAAACACAAAATATAAAAAATTTACAAACACATCAATACATGCTTTGTAATAAATTTTCAACTTATTTATATATCATATACAATTATTAAACAATAATTATATTTCATCAATTATTAAAATTATTAAATTCAAGGTAACTTCATATACCATAATATATAAATAAATAAATAAGTACCAAATCATCCAATTACATATTCTTAGCAATAATTTTGAAGATGGGTTTACATAACATCTCAAATGTAGTGCAATGTAGAAGCAGGATCAGGATGATGAGATGCAGATGGTTTTTCTTCTGATAATTGAAGAAATCATAGTAGCTGCATGATTGCATTGTACACTGCCAGCTTTCATCTGAACTCAAACCTAGCTGTCTGGGAAACTTCCATGCTACATATACTCCGAGGCGGCGGATGATGTTTTAGTTCTCAAATTTTAATTTATTTTATTTTTTAGTTTGAATTTTTAAAATTATTGGAATCAAGATTCATAATCCAATTTAGTTGACTAAGATTAATATATCGCTAATGTAGAGGAGATAGTAGTGTTGTGATTGATGATGAGCAAATAGTAAGATATCACATTATTTTTATATTAACGATGTGTTAAAATTTAGTCACGTAAATTAAATTGTAGAACTTAATTATAATAATTCTAAAAACTTGAGTCTAAAATTATAATAAATAAATTAAAGTTTAAAGACTAAAAGTGTCTCTTTTACTCATAGTTTGAGGGCCAAACTTGCAATTCACCCAAGAAAACTAAAAATTAGACGCATCAGGTATTCAAAATCCACCCCTTTTAGGTAATTCCCAGAATTTGAATCGAAAGAATTGGATATTAGATAAGGAATGGAAATTCTGCGGAGACGACTTCGAATATGAAACATCTATTTTATTTGGGTTTATTTGGTATTTAACTCCCTCTCAAAAAAAAATTTCACAGATAGCCTTATGAAATTTATAATTATAAAACTGATCTCATTTCCGTCGTATAAGCGCCACCACGTCAACGACGGTGAAGAATTAAGTGAAATATATTTAATCATTCATCGTATTTGAATTACGAATAATACCAAAGTCCCGCAATGTAGAAAAACTAAAACAGCTCTGAGTGCACTTGGCTTTAAACATTTAATCATTCACCGTGTTTAAATACGGTGAATTATTCATCATATTCAACTGATATCACTATTCCAGCCAGCCGCTGACGTGGCACTTATATGGTGCTTGTGTGGCAAAAATAGTATCAATTTTATAATTATAAATTTTATGAGTTCATTTGTGAAAACTATTTGTGAGGAAACTAAATGTAAAAAAGGGTTTTTTTTTGCAAATAGCCTCTAACAAATTTTTTTTTACAAATAGCACTATGTAAAATTTATTACTGCCACGGCGCCCGCCACACGCAAGGGACGAGAGATATTTATGGACACGGTGAATGATTCACCGTGTCCAATACAAAATTGTATTGGACACGATGAATGATTCACCGTGTCCAATACAAATATCTCGGACTTAGCCAATTTTTGGCTAAGTCTGAAACATTTTGCGGGTCTTACGTGTATTGGACACGGTGAATGGTTCACCGTGTTCAACTTAAACACTTGGCCCCGCCCCGCCCGCGTGGCGCTGATGTGACGCTTGCGTGGCCGGAATAGGGTCATTTTTGTAAATAAATTTTATATATGGCCAATTGAAAAAAAAAAAAATTGTTAGCGGGCTATTTACAAAAAAAAACCCTAAAAAAAAAAAAAAAAAAAAAAAAATATAAAAAAGGCTCATTTTATTTACTGTTCAGTAGGGAGATGACATGAATCTTAAAATATTTTGGGCAAAATTGTCTCGTCTAAAGAGACATTTTCCAGCAAAATATTTTCCCAAATGCGGGCATAATCGTCATTTTCTAATATTTACATGGGTCCCCTCCCAGAAAGAAAAGGTTTAAACCTGAGCCAATGAACGACTAACAAATGTCAGAAAAATGTCTGATTCTCTACGCCAAGATGGCAGAGATAACACGCCAACATCTCAATCCGTTTCCTTTATGTGGGTCCCTTAAAATATTGCCTACACTTGGTGTATAAGTTAAGTTACATGGCATATACAACATTACCAAATGTATAATTTAACATTCTCAGTAATAAAACTCGGTAATAAAAGCATGAAACCATAATTTAATTTCACAAATGTATATTTGTGAAATTTTGTTTACAAATTTTTTAGGCCAATTTACATAAAAAATTTACTAGTTTTGCGCTTTTGCAGGAGTAAGCCACTTTTTTGATTTTACAGATTCAGACCGAATTTTCAGCAAATTGATCAAAATATTCTTATTATTTTTTCTCTCTTCTTTTTCTCTCTCTCTTTTTTATTTTATTTATTTTTTCTCGCCAAAGGGACAGTAGAGGCAGAGGCAAAAGCAAAAACGGCCCGCCTTGCGCTCACGCGTGCACCCTCAACCTTCCTCGCCTCCGACCCCGTCGAGGCCGCATCGGACTCTCTTTTTTTTTTTTTTTTTTCTCTCCGACTCTTCTTAACTGTCTCCGACGACGACGGCGCATCTCTCGCCCTTCCCCGTCCTTCTCGTCCTCTCTCTCCTTTGCCCCTCCGACGATGACGCATCTTCGCCGACGTCGATGTCGACGCTATGGAGGTCGCTGCTGCATTGCAGCCTGAGAGCTGGGGTCCTTAACAGCGTTGTCGTTGGCACCGTGACTGTTGACAGAAAAAGGTGACAAAAAATTATTGAAGAAGTAAGAAAAAAAAAGATAAGAAATTATAGAAAAAGAAAGATGAAGATGCAATTGTACCGTTAAAATAAAATTGTACTGTTTTTAAAAAAAATTGTACTATTATGGACATAAGTTGCACTACTTAAGATATAAACTGCAGTTTTAAGATAAAAATTACACTCTTTAAATAAAAATTACATTTTTTGTGAGATATTTATACTATTTTCTCCTTTTATTGCACTCTTTCGTATGTAAATTGTATCTATTAAGATGAAAATTATACTCTTTAAGAAATATTTACACTGTTTTTTTTCTTGTTGCACTATTTGATATATAAACTGCATTCATTTAAGAGATATTTATACTGTTTCTTTTCTTATTGCATTGTTTCTTTTCTTGTTGCACTATTTCTCCTCTTATTGTATTGTTTCTGCTCTTAAACTGCACCATTTAATAAAAAAAACAGTACAACAAGAAAAAAAAAATAGTGCAATAAAAAAAAAACAGTATAAATATTTCTTAAAGGGATGTAGTTACACCCTTTAACGAAATATTAACAAAATGAAACCATATGTTATTAACTTCATACACTTTAAACTATATGGTACTAAAGTGAGAAAATAAGAAACTACATGAGTGGTGTTTGAAGTTTACCCAATAATTTTTATGAGAATTCAAGAGAAACCTAGGTAGCTAATTATACTGGAATACTATCAATAACACTAAACTATTAGCGTTATTAAATCTTTAGTCTTTGAATAAAAAAATATACGATTAAGATGATATGAGCCCTCTTGGATTGAGTAAGTTATTAATTTAATAATATAATCCAGTTGATAAAATAGATCAAAAGGTTAAACTTATCAGTAAAAAAATTGATAGCAAGGATTTAAGTGCCGTGGCACGAGGTCGTGCCGGAAACTTGCCGGCACGGTGCGACACGGTGTGTGCCAAGCCGTACCGATGCGTGTCGGTCAAAAAAATTCTTGTGTGCCGACACATAATATCGTGAAATATTTATTTTTTTTAGCAACAAAATATTCTAACTATTTATTATGTATTTTTATCACATCTTTTGAACTTTATTCAAGAAATTACTCACTAATTTAAAGAATAGCCATCCGTGACGGCTCAGATTGGCCAGAATTTCATTTCCAAGACGGAGCATTACCACACGACGCAAGACTTAAAACCTTGGTTGATAGCATCAAACGCTGTACGCGGCGTGCAGGCAACAGTTTTTCCTAATTTCCCCCGCCCCTGTGGGTCACCGCCCGCCACGCCGACGCGCCTACTCCGCTCGCGCAGTCACGCGGGCGGCGCCTGTTCCTGTTTCCCCGACCCCACTCGCACTCTCCCGGCTTTTATCATTCTCCTCCTCGCCCAACCCCCTCCACCTTTCTCGCCTCCTCCTTTCCCCTCTCTCCTCCCCCGACCTTTGTTCCTCTTTGATCTCCCTCTAGGGTTTTGTTTTGTTTTTTTTTTTTCCTCCCTTTTCGAATGCAGCGATCGATTACTAATTTGTGAAAATTTGCGCAAAAATTTGGGAGAAAGAGATGGGGACGACGCAGCGGCAGCTGCGCGCCATGCTCCGCAAGAACTGGCTCCTCAAAATTCGCCACCCGTTCACTACCTGTACCGAGGTATTAATCTGTATTCATTTATTTCTCCTCACTGATCACTGATCCCTTTGTTATTTGTAACCGGAGAGAGTTTGTGTGTATGGATGTGTAACTGATCACTGATCCCTTTGTTATTTGTAAGCGGAGAGAGTTTGTGTGTATGGATGTGTATATGTATATTTTCTTTTTGTGGTAAAAATATGTAAAACTTACCTGAACTATACAAACTTTTAATTTTACTACCCAATCTTTCAGTTTATTTTAATTCGGCTTCAAATTTGGAATTTATTTAATTAGTATATTTTATATGTAATACTCGCAACTATGAGATACATTCTTAAAGTTAATTAATTAGCTTAAATTTTGAAGTTAAAGTGTTGGTGACTTATCCGAATCAAGCAAATTGAAATGTTGGATAGTAAAATTAAAATTTTGAAAGGTCGGATAGCTAAATCAAAATGATCTATAGTTCAGGTAAGTTTTTTATGTTTTTACTTCTTTTTTTTTTTTTCTATTTTGGTAAAAATATATAAAACTTAGCACAACAATAGACCGTTTTGATTCAACTATCCATCATTTTTATTTTTTGATTTTGGTATCTAACCTTTCAATTTATTTCAGTGATTTGGTGGGCTCTTCGGAAATGAAATTTAAGCTAATTGCTTGCTACAATGAATTTATAGTTATATAAATTGCACAAAATATATTGACTCAACCCGTAAAGATAAACATATTTAAAATTTGAAGTTAAAGAGTCACTAGTTGTCTCAAATTAAATAAATTAAAATAGGTCAGATAGTAAAATCAAGATTTTAAAGGTTAGGTAGTCAAATCCAAATGGGTGGTAGTTTAGGTAAGTTCTATACATTTTTTACCTTTTTTGTTTTTGGTGAAACTTTTAGTTTTTATCGAATGGTTTGTGTTACATTATGCTCTGTTATCAGATTCTGCTGCCAACGATTGTAATGCTTATGCTGATCGGCATCCGCACGAGGGTCGACACGCAGATTCATCCTGTGCAAGCGTACGTTTTTTGGATTATACTTGTAGTCATTTGAGCATAACCCTTCTTTAGATTTGTTTGTTTCACTGATTTGATTTATAACGCGGCGTATGCTTAATATTTGCTATTTGACACGGCAAGGGCATATGGCGCTTATTAAAGTGATGGAAACATTGTAGATTTTCCGATTCGTAAATATCTTACATTACCATGGGGTGGGACCTGAACATTGTTTGTTTCACTGATTTGAGTTACAAGCCGATTTTCTCAAGAGGTTTTTTATCTGTTGTCTTTCGATTCAATGATCAGGTATATCAAGAAGGGCATGTTTGTTGAAGTGGGCAAGAGCGAGATATCTCCGAGTTTTGATAGCATACTGAAGCTGATGTTTGCAAATGGTGAACATTTGGCTTTCGTGCCCGACTCGTATGAGACTAGGTCGATGGTGGATGTGCTTGCTTTAAAATTTCCACTGCTGAAGGTAAATTTATTTTAAGAATATTTACAAATAGTTAATTGTCATAGTTAAATGCTGAATTTTTATATGCTGCTTCAACCTATACCTTTGGTGGTCATTTTTCTCTGGTAGTAGATGGTTGGAAGAATATACAAGGATGAGTTGGACCTTGAGAGTTACATACGCTCGGATCTATATGGCATTAATGATCACACCAAGTAAGTTTTGTTTCTCCTATTCGCTTTACATTTTTGAGGATTACTGTTCAGTTAACTAAGTAGGTACTATCTTCTGTTAATCCTTTGTACCTTATCGGCATCTGCATGTTATCTATGCAGTTGCGTGATAATTTTTAGTGCATGTTAAAGTTGGAATTACACACACATTTTTTTTTCCCACTTAAAGAGTTATTTTGTTCCTGTAGTCTTCCTTTGTCTATTAGGGTGGGTAGCTCGACAAGGACATATCAGTTAAACATGTGAATTTTGTAAATGTGGATATTGGTGCACAGATTAATGCTAATCTTTTTGTTCAGGAACTTGTCAAATCCCAAGATTAGAGGAGCTATTGTGTTTCATGGGCAGGGTCCTACATTATTTGACTACAGCATACGCCTCAATCACACCTGGGCTTTCTCAGGCTTTCCTGATGTTAAAACCATCATGGATGTAAATGGACCGTTTCTCAATGACTTGGAACTAGGCATGAATATTGTACCAACTCTTCAATATGGATTTAGTGGCTTCTTAACTGTATGAGTTCTTTTCCCTCTCTCTTTTAGCTGCATATCTTGATCACTTAGGAGACACTAGTCATTTCGAACACAGTTTTTGAACATTAATAACTCTTCTGCCTTCATCTTTTACTGTTTGATACTCTTCATTCGACTTTGGTATATTTTATATATAAATGGCTCAACTATCTTTTATTAATGGTATAAGTTTTTTCAACTGTTTGTTAATGTGGTTTTATACAATATTCCTTTAATAACTTGACTTTGCTATCCCTTCACTTATTTTGATCTCTTCTTCATTTCTTGCAGCTGCAGCAAGTTGTGGACTCATTAGTAATACTTATGGCACGGCAAACTGGAAATAATATTACTGCAGAGATTAGAGAGCTACAGCAGTCTCATTCATCTGTAGTTCAGTCTGATGTTGGCTCTTCTTGGACACGGTTTTTCCCTGCAAACATCAGTATAGCTCCATTTCCTACTCGTGAATACACAGATGATGAGTTTCAGTCCATCGTAAAGGATGTCATGGGAGTACTGTAAGTGCAATCCCATTCTCTCTGAGTTTCTTTGAACTCATTTTCCTTGGGGAAACTTTTAGCTGCAAATTATTGCTTTTGTAAATATCATTATCAAAGATGTATGTTATTCTCCGTAAGTCTAACGTACTTGGTGATTTGAAATTTGGGAACTGTCCCAAATTTATTGGGGAAAGCCCTTAATTTTCTCTACATGAGAGAATTGCGATGGACATAGGATGTTATTTAGTTGGAATGTAATTATGAACTGAAAGAGATTTAGAAAAGAAAGGTTTGGAAGAATTTTTCTTTTCAAGGTAGTGTAGGGAACTTAGTAAATAAAGGAGGAAAATAACTAATTAACATGTCCATCACATCCTATTGCTGGTGTATGGGAACTAAATTTGGAGAGGATTTGTTTAAGTTGTTGATTGGCTAGAGCTAGACTTGTATCCAGGAAAGAAATGAGATCTCCTTTGTCAAATTAGCTTGATATGTAGCTGCATAGAATTTTAAGCTTAATTTATCATGTTTTCGTACTTTTTTTTTTGCAGTTCATTCCACATAACTGGGTTAAAATTGTTATTACCAAATATTCATCATCCATTAACTCGTGTAATGGGCATCTGATGTATTTAATAGTGAAATAGGGGCTTAGTTAACATTCAACTATTATGTCTCTCTGTTCATTCTTAACTCTCCTTTTTTGTATTTTTTGTACGTCCTTTTCGTTCTTCTGTATTTTCTTATGAAATGACTTTCTCTCAGTATCTGCACAGTTCCTGTTTTGTTGTTTCTAATTAAATAATGTCATGAATAGAATTTTGTTTTCCTTAGCTAGTCTAAGGCTGTTTGCCATAATTTACAGCTGTTGGGCTTTCTGATTAATTTTCCAATTGAAGCAGATATCTTTTGGGATTTCTCTATCCAATATCTCGTCTAATCAGCAATTCTGTCTATGAAAAGGTGCAGTAGTTGCGATGTATCTTGGTAATATATTAATTTAACATTACACTCTTCATTATCTTGAAGAATGATTGTTTTGCTGATTTTTACTGTATCAGGAGCAAAAGATCAAAGAAGGCCTGCACATGATGGGTCTTAAAGATGAAATATTTTACCTTTCTTGGTTTATTACGTATTCTCTACAGGTACTTACTGATCATCTGACTACATATTTCATTTGTTTTCAGGCATCAGACAATGTTCTTCTGAAGTTTCTAATGAAAGCCAGGAAATTGAAGATCAGCATTGCTTATTTTGATCTAAAACATTTACACTGTGTCGCTGCCCATAAAGGAGAAATTATTTTGTTTGAAGTTCTTCATGCATTGAGTGTGATAAAAAGGAAAAGAATGACCAACAAACTGGCAATTTGTTTCTAGCAGTCTTACTGCCACCATTTTATTTCATGTTATGTTAATATTTGTTAATTCTTTTATGATGCATAGACGTGTACTTCTTGAGCTGATATTGACACCAATTTATATATGTAAATTTCTCATTAACACAGGTTGGCATATCTCACTATACTTTTCCTCTTTGTTTTGTAGTTTGCAATATCTTCAGCAGTCATTACAGTGTGCACAATGAGCAGCCTTTTTCTATACAGCGATAAATCAATAGTCTTCGTGTATTTCTTCTTGTTTGGGATAAGTGCAGTCATGCTTTCATTTTTGATCTCCACATTCTTTTCTCGAGCAAAGACAGCAGCAGCAGTTGGCACTTTGTCTTTCCTTGGGGCTTTCTTTCCTTACTACTCGGTCAATGACCCGGCTGTTCCAATGTTAGTATTAATTTGTTTTGAATTGCATTGGACTAAACTTCATGATGCATAATGCACTAATGTGTCTTTTGTGATAGGATATGGAAGATCTTGGCTTCTTTGCTTTCCCCCACTGCCTTCGCTCTTGGGACAGTGAATTTTGCTGATTATGAGCGTGCTCATGTTGGACTTCGGTGGACAAATATGTGGCAGGTAGTTGATTTTCATAATATTGGAATCTAGGTCACTGCAATTCCAGATCATATTTTGAGGAAGAAATAAAAACTGCAGGCCTCATCTGGAGTAAATTTTTTGGTATGTCTTGCGATGATGGTGGTTGATGCTATTCTCTATTGCTTCATTGCTCTCTACCTTGATAAGGTAATTGAGTTGCTTCTTTTTTGAATTGGCATGGGAAACGGTTTAGCGTGGCTTAGTTATTCAGCTTCTCTTAGATTGTTACTTGCTTAGGTGGTGGTTCTATGGTCTATAGGTATCATTGTAGGTATCATTGTATCTCTACAAACACTAGCTTCTCTTATTAGTTTAATAAGGGCTTCTTATCCGCTTCTGAGGTTGAAAATGGTAAAATGCCTATCTTTTTTTAAATTTTTATTATGGAATATTTTCTTTTGCGCATTTGAGTTTCTATTTTGTGTCACATGTTTTAATGAGATTTAGTATCCAAGATATTTAGTGCATATACATCCACATATGTATCTGCTGCAACAACCTTAGGACACTGCATGTAAAATAGAATGAGTGTGAAGCTCAGTGGCTTCACCTTCATGTCATGCAAAAGCTCAGTGGCTTCACCCTCATGCCATGGAATAAAGTACACAATTAGCCAGTTCACTCTGGAATATTTTAGTGCACCTACCGGCTACTGGGGATAACTTAGCTGTTGTCAACTCAATGGTCATATCTCCCTTTAATACCTCAATATTTATAGCTGCTGAGTAGAAGAATAAACATGTGCTGAGTGTTAGGTTTGTAGATGAGATAGTATGTTTTTACTATTATCTAATTAGTTCAATTTTCAATTTTCTTTTCTATCATGTCGCTCTGCTTTAGCTGTCAAATGCTTCCTAAAGATAGTTTCTCTCTATCAGATCATTTAGACTTTTTTTTTTATCTAAGGAATTAGTTGTTTTATATCTCTCACCTTAATCTGATGATTATTTGGGTCTTCTTTTACTCTTCAATTTGATAGAGCCTCATAAAACTAGATCATCTGTCACTGATGGTCATTTTCCTTTTTCTTGTGATCTTCTTCGTCCCATTGTTATAAATTTTCCTCGTAATCAGGTTCTTCCTAGAGAGTATGGAGTTCGTTATCCGTGGAACTTTCTGTTTACAAGGGTATACTGGCAGAGAAGGAAAACATTTGACTGTTATTCTGAGAGCCTGGGATCTATAAGTAGTGATCAATTATTAGGAGGCAAGGTGCACTCTTCTAGTCAAGTTTTCTCTGCGCCCGCCGTTGAGCCAATAAGTTTGGATATGAAACAGCAGGAACTTGATGGCCGGTATATGCTGCAACTTCATAGACAAATTGTTTTTTTTTTTTTTTTTAGAAGAAGATTGGGCCATATAATGTTTTTCTCTGTTTTCTAGTTGTGTTCACATCCGGAATTTGCGTAAAATCTACACGACAAAGAAGAGAGTCTGTTGTGCGGTCAACTCACTTCATCTTACTCTATTTGAAAATCAGATACTTGCTCTTCTAGGTATGCTTGCTTTTTTATTGCAAGTTTGCTTTTGATCATAATTCTCTTATTGAGTTTCTAAGATTTTCCTTTTCTTTTTTAGGCCATAATGGTGCTGGAAAAAGCACGACTATTTCAATGCTTGTTGGTCTTCTTCCACCGACATCTGGTGATGCTGTAATTTTTGGCAAGAGTATAAGGACACACATGGTAAGTCCCTTGCAGATTCTTAGTTGTTGCTTCATCTTCATCTTTACAAATTTCCCATTGCAAGTAACTAGGTTTTTGTGGTTTGCATTGTCAATTTCTAAATAATCATTCTTTCTTGTAGGATGAGATACGGAAGACATTAGGTGTCTGCCCTCAAAATGATATACTTTTTGCAGAACTAACAGTAAGCATAAACTAGACCATCTTTTTGTGTTCATTTATACTCAGGCTACTTGTTTCATCAAGCACACATTGACATAGCGTACAGGAGGTGATATATGTTGTAATCATTTTTGACTTTTGCCTGCTCATGTTGATCACAGTTATTTTGCTTTGTTTCAATTAATAAATTTCTAGTATGAACCATGTTATTATCATGCTATTTTCCTAGAGGATGAGAATAAATAAAGAACCTAAGTTATTGCTGAGGCGGCTGCCGATTATTTCTTCATTATATATTTGCTAATTCATGTGTGACATTCTATTATTATAAAATGGTCCATGTTCCTGTAGCATCAATTGCAACATCACCTAGCCAGACTACATACATATATAATTGGGCATGTAAAGCTTTATTACTAGTAAATACTAATGGCTTATATTTTTGTCATTTTGGTCATTATTGGCGTTGTTGAACTATTCAAACTGTATGGCGAGATCACATTTTTAACTTCATTGCAAGTCCTTCAAGAGCTTGTTTAATATTTGGGACTGTGTAGACAGAATATATTTTGATAAAACTGAATTACGAATGGCTATTAAATTATTGACTCTACCAATTAAAAATGTTTTTGATGGAATGTTTGAAGAGTTAAGAGGTTAGGAAATAATTTTAATGAGATATGCATAGGACGTATGACTATAAGCTGCAGCACAGAATCTTATGTGAATGCTTATGTTCATATTAGTGTCGGACCCCTCTTGCAAACAGGGAAAAGAACATCTAGGTTTCTTTTGATTGTTGAGTTTCGACCCTCTAACTATATTTGGGGTCTTCCTAACTCTTTATGCACTCACTTTGTTTGCTATTTTTCACTGTTTTAGTTTATCACAACATGCATTTATATTTAGAGCAAATGCTGCTATAACTTTATGAGTATGAAGGCTTCTCTCTCTCTCTCTCTCTATATATATGTGTGTGTGTGTGTGTGTGTGTGTGTATCTATATATATACACACATATATATATATAGAGAGAGAGAGAGAGAGAGAGAGAGAGTTGTGCTAGAATACTATTAATAATACAGAAATAGCGTTTACTATCCACTTTTCCACCCTAGGCTGCCTAGGGTTTAGTGGGGGTTGGTGGAATCGTAATAATCCAAGGGTGGAAAGCGGATAGTAACCACTATGCATATACTATTAATAATATCCTAGTTCAACTCTCTCTCTAGAATTTTTTTTATAAATAATCCTATCAATTTTTATAATTATAAAAATAAATTTTTTAAAAAATAATTATAAAAATAGATCTCTAAATGCGGTAAATGATTCACCGCATTCATAACTCCTCATTAGCAGTAGACAAAGAGTAAAACCATCATAAAAATATAGAAAAAAGTGAGAAAAACACGAAGCGGTGAAAGTGGTGAACGATTCACCGCTTTTATAGGACTATATTTATAATAAAAATTTAACAGGTCTATTTTTAGAATAAAATTTTAGGAGAAGACTATTGTACTAAAAAACCCTATATATATGTATATATAGTTTGGTCCTACAATTGGTTCTTGTGCAATTTTTTTTTCTAACCTTACTCGTTTATTGATATAGATATTCCTATCTTACCATTCAACTGGATTTCTTCTAGGTCAAAGAGCATATGGAAATATTTGCGATTCTCAAAGGTGTTGAAGAAAACTGCTTGGAGAGGGCTGTGACTGAAATGATTGATGAGGTGAGCATCTTAATGTCTTCATGAACCATTCAAGATTAGTTATCAGACAAAATTGACACCTTTACATTCTGAATCTTCACAATGATTTCACACAACTTCCGGGATCCAATCTGTATTTCTACTTGGCTGGGAACAGGTTGGTTTGTCAGACAAAATTAATACAGTTGTTGGCTCTCTTTCTGGGGGAATGAAGAGGAAATTGTCTCTTGGTATTGCGCTTATTGGAAATAGCAAGGTCTAGCTGAACTTCGTCTCCTTTTCTATTCATCTATTTGCTCTTCTTGCCATGTTATTCAGCTGCAATTTTTATTTTTAATATTCAGGTAATCATCCTTGATGAACCGACTAGTGGAATGGATCCATACTCGATGCGATCAACATGGCAGTTAATAAAGAAGATTAAGAAGGGAAGAGTAATATTGTTGACAACCCACTCCATGGATGAAGCTGATGTTTTGGGTGATCGAATAGCTATTATGGCTAATGGTCACCTGAGGTGCTGTGGAAGGTCTCAACTGCTCCAAATTCTGAGTTTGTCTAACTTCTGATACAACTATATACCAGCAACAGTACATTTTTTTTAAAAATTTTTCTGTAAGAAGGTGCAAATTTTTTATTGTTCATCTACATGGTGCATCTAAGTTTACTGAATATGATAAGTGTGAGTTCTGAATCAACTACTCAAGGAATTTACTTGCCGCAGCACTGTACCGTTCTCAGTGCCAATGCCTCATTACTGCACTGTGATTCAACATCTGTGTCATTACTATTTAGGGCAGTATAGCCTTCAGTACATATTCTGCTTGGGAGGTCTCAATCGGGCAATTTCAGCTAGTGTCGACAATTTAAACTTAGAATATTCGTTTTTGCTATTTAATTCACTGTATATTCCGTGATCTGCAGCTCCCTTTTCTTGAAGCATAGATTCGGGGTTGGTTATACGCTTACTATCGTAAAGGTTTTTTTTCTACCTTATTTTCCGCATGTTGCCTTTTTTTTTTTGAATTATTCTCCTTGAGTAGTGATTCTAATATTTGTGAAAACTTTTTTCAGAATGCTCCTTCTGCCTCTGTGGTTGTGGAGATTGTTCATCGTCATGTCCCAACAGCAACACTGTTGTCCGATGTATGTAACTTTCCCCTTATCATCAAACTACTCAATGCTGTTTCCTTTTTTTCAATGATTGAAGTGAAGCTATGAGTAATAAACATTACTTAACAAGTTTCTATATTTTCTTTTTCTTTGATACATGAAACTATCTTATATAATGGAATATTTATCCAAGTCCTTTCTGGAAGCAATTGCTGAACTTTCATAGAAGCCCGGATCGCTTTCTTCTCATCTAAACTTAGATAGTTTATGTCCCTAAGTTCTTCCCTTTTTATCATAATTGATATATCCAACTGAATTGAAGTTTCTGCTAAAAGATCTATTCCTAGCCCTACTTATTCCATTTTACTAGGAAATGATGTCCTTTTGGACTAAACAATGCTAAACTCTACGAGCTTCGTTAATGTGACCAACAAACACATCTGATTTAGCCTTTGTATGAATCAAGTATTAAATTGCACGTGTGATTATGATGGAAGGGTACTGAGTTGGTTGAGTGGAGTAATAGTGATCTCGACCACAGTTAGTAATTTTTGGGTAGTAAATTTGTTGCAGGCATATTTTAATTTTATTTTATCATGAAATGTAAAAACATTTCTCCATTATTCCAAACCATTATGTCCTTTTTGCTCCTCTTTTTTTTTTTTGACTCGATCTCTACTGGTGCTTCTTTTAGAAGTTTTTAGGTTTCATGTACCCTTGTCTTTTTAGGTTTGCATAACTTCAGATTTAATCTCATGTTTTATGTTATTCATTCTGAACGCGACAAATTCCTGATGTTATGGGAAGAAACAAACCCTTTGTTGGTACGTACTAAATTAATTTGTTTTTCTTAAACCTAAGTAAACATTATTACTGTTTGATCTTTTTTTTTTTATTTGATTAATATTTTACAAATCTTCCAAGACATGTAGTTAAGAATAATATATTTCTGGACCTGCGATTATTATTCTTGTGAAGCATGCAATCTTGTTTAGATGAATTATATCACAAGTTGGTGAATTTCTCATCATATAGCTGTAAAAGCAAGCTCTTATTTCATTTTAGCGATTGCAGATATAGGATTAATTTCATACGGCTCCCTGCAAACGTGTCGAATAGCGGATAAATCCCTACAAAGTTTAAGTGATTAGATTTATACCTTTGATAGTTTAATGATTTGCAAATATATCCCTCCAAATTCCGAAAGTTTTGATACGTTCATTTTTGTCTCTGTCGTGTGATCCACTATTAGTTTTTTAATGGTGGGTGCGTGAAATGACCATTTTGTCCTTACAAATTTGTACCTGCAAAAAGCTGTCTTCTTCTTCTCTCTTCTCTTGCCTTTGTTGTCGATTGCGTGTCGTACTCATCTTCGCTGTAGCCGAGGGCCTTGCGTTTTACACCATTGTTGCCGCCATGGACAAAAAGAAAGGGGAGAAAAAGATGATGGGACTCAACATTGTAATACGAATTATATATATAAGGGGTAAAACGGTCATTTACCCCTTACCGGTTAACTATTCTTACTCTTGGTTATCCACGTTTTTGTAATAGAAGGATATATTTGCAGACAGAGGGACTTTTGGAGGGGCAAATCTGATCACTTAAGTTTTGTATGGATTTGCTTGCTATTTGATACGCTTGCAGGGAGTTGTCTGCAATTATCCCTGTTTTTTACATGGTTACTTTTATAGAGTTGTCTTCACTCTGCTTATGAGTTTTCACAGTATTAAGCAAATTTCAAGTTTCTCGACTCCCATGACCTAAGTTATCCATTATCAACTCTCTCTCTGAAAACTCTTGTTATTTTTGGCTTCCAGGTAGGTACAGAAATTTCATTTAGACTCCCTCTTTCAGCTTCGTCATCTTTCGAGGGCTTGTTTCGTGAAATTGAAAGCTGCATTAGAAGACCAGGCATGAAAACCGAGGATGACTTTGTATGTGATGATAACTTTTTTGGCATCCAGAGCTATGGTATTTCTGTTACGACTTTGGAGGAAGTATTTATGAAGGTCTCTGGGCAAAGCATTGATGATGATGATACAGCCGAATATCACATATCTCATAATACGTCGGACTCTTTGGTTTCTGAAGCTTCCAATCCTGCACTGTTAAAGCCCTCAAATACAAAACCACTATGTTTTGGAGTTCATTTGAAACATTGCAGATCATTATGTTTTGCTGTAGGAAAAGGTTGCAGTTTGATATTTGCTGCAGTGTACAGTTTCATAGCATTTTTCACTGCTAAATTCTGCGGTTGCGGCATGCTTACACAGTCTACACTGTGGAAACATTCCAAAGCCCTTATCTCGAAAAGGGCAATTTCTGCCCGAAGGGATCGAAGAACAATTGTATTTCAGTTGTTCATTCCAGCCGTCTTTCTGCTGTTTGGTCTGCTTTTTCTCAGACTTAAGCCACATCCTGATCAGGATTCTCTGACCCTTACAACTTCATATTTTAATCCTTTACTAAGCGGGGTGGTGGTGGCGGAGGTCCGATTCCATTCAATCTCACTCTGCCTATTGCTAAGCAGGTTTGCTCTATTTTTGACCATTCATTTTCTGGAGGAGAAGCTGTTATCTAGATAATCTGTTGTCATGGTACAGGTTGCCGCTAATATGAAAGGTGGTTGGATTCAAAAGCAAGAACCAAGGGCTTTCAAGTTCCCCGATTCTGAAAAAACACTTGCTGATGCTATTGATGCAGCTGGGCCAAGCTTGGGTCCTGTTCTTCTCTCCATGAGTGAATATCTAATTACTAGTTTGAATGAGTCTTACCAGTCAAGGTAAGCCTTCATTTGGACTTTTGATTATCTAGATATGCTGTCAGATGCATGTGTTCCTTCCATGTTGTCAAACTGGCAAAATATTTAAAACCTAACAAAAACATTTTTGGAGTAGTGAGGAGAACTGCTTGCGTTTTTAATCGAATTTGAAACTGCTTGTGATAAATTTCTGATAAAACTGTGCTCTCACAATCGGAGAATGTGTCGTGCATGTTCATGTGTATTTGTCTGTGTGGGGTGGTGGTTGAGTTCTGTCGTTTCTTTTTCTCTTTTGCTTGCCCCTCGTTCTTTTTCCCTAGTGGGGGGAGGGGGGTGTGGTGGCAAAGGTATGAGAAAAGATGCAACGATTCATAGCTCAATGAAGGTCATTACGCAAATATAACTTTTGCAAATATATTCATGTCGCTGAAACTGATTAATAAGATTACAGAACAATTTGTTATTATCCTCCTGGTTTTAGCTTAAAGCTGCAGTAAGTCTGCTAGATATTTTCAATATTGTTATCTATTTGTTTTGCAGGTATGGTGCTGTTGTAATGGATGATCAGAATGATGATGGGAGTGTAGGATACACGGTGTTGCACAACAGTTCTTGTCAACATTCAGCACCAACCTACATTAATATAGTAAATTCTGCGATTTTGAGGCTTGCAAGTGGCGATAAAAATATGACAATTCGAACTCGTAACCACCCATTGCCAATGACTGAGTCACAGAGATTACAACGACATGTAAGTACCTTTCTTTAATAGCGTTGTGCTAACTTCTGATATTACTTCCTATTATAGCTTTCTTCTGCAGCAATATTTCCTAAGGTTTGTATATGTTTTGATGTCAGTAAACTGCAGCTTCTTCTTTTTACTTTTCTAACTCATTGATGACCATAGTAAATTAATATTCATTCATTTCATAGATGGATTTTATAGTTATTACTACCCGAACTCTTTATAATAATCACTCTTTGCTTGTTCATGCGTAGTTTCTTCATACACTTGTTTTCACTGCCATCATTTTACTTGCTTATATATATATATATATATATATATCTATATAGAGAGAGAGAGAGAGAGAGAGAGAGAGAGAGAGAGAGAGAGAGAGTCTGGCTGGGACACTATTGATAGCACCAAGCGCTTGGTGCTACTTCCACCGTTATATTTAATTTTTTGACTATTTTTACCCGTTAGATTATACTATTCAACCATTAACTCACTCAACCTTAGGGGGCCCATATCATCGTAACCGTACATTTTTTCATCTAATGGCCAAAAATGTAATAGTATCAATAGCTTGGTGCTATTGATAGTATTCCAGCCTAGTTCTATATATATATATATATATTTTGAAATGCTTTATGCATATGGAGTCCTATCTAAGGATACTTGCTGTCTTGCTCAATGCATTTTGTTTTATTTTGTTACTTCCATGCTAACATGCCTTTTTTTTGTTTGTTATTGGCTTATCCGTTGAGTGTAGGATTTGGATGCCTTCTCTGCTTCAATCATTGTTGGCATTGCATTTTCCTTTATCCCTGCCTCATTCGCGGTCGCTATTGTTAAGGTAATTCTTCTTTAGCTTTGATTTTTTATTTGATTTTTCATCTCATGGATGTCATGACTACTTTCCGATCAGTTGGTTTCCAGTTAATCCTATGATGGCTTAATGAATCTATATATCATGTTAGTGATTTTGTGACACATTTGTAAAGCCGTGCGAGAGATGATGAAGTGCAACAATGAGAGGGAGAGAGTAGAAGAGAATTTCTTCTAAAGAAAATGGTTGTTATTCCCAAAAGATTGCAATTACAGAAACCCTAGGTCTTATATTGAAGCGTTGTGTGGAAAAAGAAAGACCTTTCTTGTCCTTGTGCCTCATTTCTTAATGTAGCTTTACAGTTGCATTAAAGGTTTTTATTAGCATGTAGCAGGCAAGTAGCGGCTAAGAGGTTTCATAGCAGATGGCAAGGATTGTCGTGCCAGTCAGCAGAGTCTGGCATTGTCGCCCATGCCACCTGTGCCATTAACCATGCACTGACCATGCCAACATATAAAATGGGGTGTGCCGAGCCGTGCTGGCGGCATGCCCTGTGCACTAGTGCATAGAAGGCGCTAGGTGCCCAAAACAGGGAGTGTCAAGAAAGCACAATTTATAACGTCAAAAGAATTGTAACATTTTCCCCTGGAACATATAGCACAAACCTATATTACTATTGCAGATCTTTCTGTTTCTGATCTTTTTCATTTCATCTTTTCTTGTTATGTTGATTGATGAAGCTTTTAATTTTATATTTCTGTAGGAGCGTGAAGTCAAGGCAAAGCATCAGCAGCTAATTAGTGGGGTATAATGAATCAATGATCTTTAACTAACTTGGTTGCTTCTTTTATGCTATTTTCTTTATAACTAACAGCAGCTTACCTTTAGGTTTCTATATTATCATATTGGATTTCGACGTACATATGGGACTTCATCAGTTTCTTATTTCCTACATCACTTGCCATGCTACTATTTTTTATTTTCGGTGAGCCATGAAGATTAATTTAGATTGCATTATTGACCACATTCTGTTGAATTTCGCATTTAATTCTTGCCTTAAATAATTAACTTGGAGTGTTATATAGTCAGGACTAAAGGCCTAAGTTGTTGGTTCTATTTTTGTTCTTGACATGTTGAAAGGCAGGATATGCTCAAGATCTTATTGTTTATTTTCTGCCTGCAGGTTTGAATCAATTTATTGGAACTAACTGTTTCATACCGACACTTGTCCTCTTCTTGGAATATGGTCTGGCGGTTGCCTCATCGACTTATTGTCTTACATTCTTCTTTTCTGACCATTCAGCTGCACAGGTCTCTGTCCCTTTAGGCAAATTTTGACTCACTAACACATAATGCTAATATTTTTCCCTTTTTGTTTTCAAGTTCTTCACATTCTTTTGAACTCTTATTGCAGAATGTGGTTTTGCTGGTTCACTTTTTCAGTGGGCTTATTCTTATGGTTATTTCATTCCTTATGGGACTAGTTGAGGCAACTAAAAGTGCTAATTCTTTACTGAAGGTTTGCTTCGTCTTTGGCAATTTCTTTTGATGCAATTATGTACGACCCGAAAAGAAGTTCTGCAATGAGCTTCTTGTAGAAGATCTCATGAGGTGAAATGTAGGAGGATAGATGTCCTCTCTCAAAATTCATACCAACCATGGCATTACACCTTTTTATTGGTTGAATGTTACTTAGTGGAAAAGTTGGTTTGATGGCACAGTGCTAATTAGAAGAAGGATTTCAACCCCTCCTTATGCTTTCATCCACAAGGAGCTCCATATGAAATCTTTGCTCTTTTCCTGTAAAATAATGTTCACATGACATGTTCTTCCTAACTATCTGCCTATTATTTTTTCAGATTTTATTTAGGTTATCCCCTGGATTTTGCTTCACTGACGGGCTTGCTTCGCTTGCTCTGAGACGGCAAGATATGAAACGAGGAACTGGTAGTGGTGTTCTTGACTGGGATGTTACCGGTGCCTCTATCTGCTATTTAGTTGCTGAGGTTCTCCTTTGCTACTCATTAAATATACTTTCTTATGTTATTTGTCAAGTCCCCTTAATTTATAATATCATTAATCAATGACAAGAGTATGTTATAACGCACTGGAAAAAGGAAGATGTCATACTACAGGCTGCATTTTGCTACTTTCGTTATTTCTTTTTCGTCCATTTTCCTGTCATTCATCTAGAGAAGCTACTAGCTGATTTCATGTGCAGAGAATTGCTTAAGTATGCAAAAAATGGTAAAAAGTTTCATTATACTGGGTTGGAAATAGTTTCATTGCTAACAAATTGTGAAAGTTGACTAATAGGGTCAACAGTTCTTTGGCCGAAACATCAAAACTGTTTCCAATTTTCCTGTCTTGTTAGTCATTATTTATCATTCTTTTACATCTCCTGTTGAAGCCCCTTGTTTTTGGGCCCTTGATTTTCATTTTCTTAGGACAGAGGAATTTGATAAGAGTTCTAGATCTTATATGCACATCACATAGACACGGTGTCATCAAAGGACATGATATCTGCAGAGACTAGCAACGGAGCGTGTCTGGAAAATAGAGAAAACCTTATGTATTTGAATTGAGCAAGATGGACCTTAGAATGACCTTGCTGTGGTTTGACTCCTTTGGTATTAGAGTTTGATATATGTATCTGGCTAAGCTTCTAACTTAAGAAAACAAACTTTGATCTTTGTTTGGGATTTATAAAATCAGAATACTTTAACTGCTAGTGGTGGAAGGATCAAAGACCTTTCAGGGTACAGAGTCCTAAGAGAAACTGGGCTAAAAGCTTGGGGTGTTGAATGTCCAACTTCAAAGTTTGAGGACCAAAGTGAAACTCGGCTAGAATTTTGTGGATTAGTGGTGCAATTTACTCAATAGAGTATTTAGTTGTCGATGTGTATGTGACTCCAGAGACCAGCACAACTTCAGGAAAACTTTCACCTTATTAACTGAATAATACATCTTTGCAGTGTTACTTTAGATATTCATTATCTTTTCTTATTTATAATGATCCTGCCATCTTTTCCCTCCTGTTGCTACAGAGCATAATATATTTTCTTATCACAATTGGACTGGAACTGATGCCTTATGAAAAACCAAGATTAACCACATTTAAAGACTGGTGGCATCATTTTGCCTCTCTTAAAAATGGCAAAACTGACAGCCACCTCCAGCCTCTTCTTGGATCGCAAGATGAGACTTCTGTCACAATGGATGATGAGGATGAAGATGTAAGAGCTGAAAGGAACAAGATACTTGCTGGTTCTGCTAATAATGCCATAATCTACTTGCATAATATGCGGAAGGTGCCACTTATCCTTTGGTTAAATATTTCTTTGATTTTATAGCATCTAGCACTTGTTTCCCAGCCTCGCCTCTTGTCCTACAACAACTAAGATTATTAAACTAATGAATTACAGGTGTACCCTGCTAGAGGAAATCACGCTGCAAAGGTAGCCGTTCATTCACTGACATTCTCTGTTCAGGAAGGTGAATGCTTTGGCTTTCTAGGAACAAATGGGGCAGGGAAGACCACAACTTTGTCCATGTTGACTGGTACATGCTAATGCTTGATTTACATAATTACTTCAAATCTTTTGCTCTTTTATCTTGGTAAATTTTGTTTCCTAAAATGTGGAAGGTGCTATTAATATTTTTGTTTTCGAAGAAAGAACAAGAAAAATCTCAAATGATGTTTGGCTTCTGCAGGAGAAGAGTGTCCATCAGATGGTACTGCATATATCTTTGGGAATGACATAAGATTACATCCAAAAGCTGCTCGTCGGCATGTATTCACATATAACCTTCTCAGCTGTCTTCACTTACTATTTTTGGACAGTTCTTTCCCACCTAAAGAACACATTTCCTTTCTTTTATACAGATAGGATACTGCCCACAGTTTGATGCACTTCTAGAATTTTTGACGCCTCGCGAGCATCTTGAGCTTTATGCAAGAATAAAGGATGTTCCTGAAATCAGCATAAATAATGTATGAGGGCTATCTAGCCGAGTCTTTTGGTCACTTATCGGAAATGCTTAGTTCAGTTGGCTTCTAATTTTTAACCTGCACGCTCCAAGTACGTGATCTAGTAACTTTCTGCTGTTTGTTAGGTTGTCAAAGAGAAGTTGGTGGAGTTCGATCTATGGAAGCATGCTGATAAACCATCTTATGCACTAAGTGGAGGTAACAAGCGCAAGCTGTCTGTTGCTATTGCAATGATTGGGAATCCGCCGATAGTTATTCTTGACGAGCCCTCAACCGGTATGCTAAGACTCCTTTAGAAATCAAGTAAATCACTGCTATTCTAGATGTGAAGTGATGTGTTATAATCTACATCTCTATCTGTTACCAGAAAGTAAAACCTAATTACTGTTAATTGTTTATCTTTTAATTTCAACATACTGAAACATGTAGCCCTGCAATCAAAATTATCAATTTCCCATATTTGCGAGCAATATTTGAATTTCATATGGCATACCTTAGAAAACCTAGTATCTTAGTTTTAAACTGTGCTGGATGAATATCACTGTTTATTTTATAGGAGTTATTCCATGTAAGGGAAAGATTGCAATGGAATTCAAAATTTGGGGAGCCAACTTTAGAATTAGAGGGTGGAGGACCAAATTAAAAGTTCAAGAACACTGGCAGCAGTTTACCCTTTTAACATACTGGGTTAACTTTTTCTTATTTCTTCTTGTCTACCCTTCACAGGTATGGATCCCATAGCGAAGCGGTTCATGTGGGATGTCATCTCTCGTTTATCAACTAGGCAAGGAAAGACGGCTATTATCCTAACGACTCATAGCATGAATGAAGCTCAGGCCCTTTGTACACGCATCGGCATAATGGTATGCATTCAAAACATGGCCTGCTTAACCAACTTTATATGGAGCAAGGTTTATCTGAATCCTTTTTTTTTATTTGTCCATTAATTATCTATTGTTTAAAGGTTGGAGGCCAACTAAGATGCATTGGGAGCCCACAGCACCTGAAGACTCGTTTTGGAAACCACCTTGAGCTTGAGGTACTTTTTAACTTTATACCCTGTGATCTGACAAGCTATATATTAATGGTTTTCCTTGTTTACAGGTGAAGCCCACTGAGGTCAGCTCAATTGAGATAGATGCTGTTTGTAGAACAATTCAACAACTTCTCTTTGATTTCCCTAGTCATTCAAGAAGCCTATTGAGTAACCTAGAAACTTGTATTGGTGGGAATGGAAATTTGTTGTTGGAAAATGTTTCAGAAATCTGTTTGACACGGGAAATGGTGAGTTTGATAACAAGGATGCTTGGCAATGAGGATTGTGGCAAAACAGTTTTATGTTCCAAACGGGTCACTGATGGCGTGTTTGCTGAACAAATATCTGAGCAACTTACTCGAGATGGTACGTAATATTCCAACCACCATATTATTGCTTCCTTTTATTTCTTGCTTGATTTTTCATTTTCCCTGAGACCCAAACAGAACTTTGTTTGATTTTCTGATAAAACACTCTTAGAAATTGCATCAGAGCATTTTGGAAATTGCTTTGTTTGATTTTCTGATAAAGCATTCTTAGAAATTGCATCAGAGCATTTTAGAAATTGCATCACCTTCTTATTGCTATGGCTTCGATTTTTTTTTTTTTCCCCTGCAACCTTCTTTAGGTGTGATATTATAGTTCTCTTTTCTCAGCCCTTTTAATTTGTGAAAATAGGAGGGGTGCCGCTGAGAATATTTGCTGAATGGTGGTTGGCCAAACAAAAGTTTTCACTGATTGATTCTTTTGTTCTCTCTTCGTTTCCCGGGGCTACATTCCACGGTTGCAATGGGTTGAGTGTTAAATACCAGGTAAACGTAAGCCAATAAGCAGAATTTCGCATTGTTGACCTGCATCAATCTTCTTCATAAATAAGATAGCTGTTCCTCTAAATTTTGAGTACATTTTTGTTTTGCGATTACAGATCCTTTTCTAAAACCAGTTTCTTTTGTTGAATTTCAGTTGCCATATGGAGAGGACTCTTCTCTTGCTGACATATTTGGGCATGTGGAGCATAACAGGTATTATTGAATAGGAACTAAGCTGTAATATATCTAATAATTTTTATTTTATTTCTTTCGCCTAACATATCCTTTTTGCAATTCCTCTTTGTGAAGGGAGAAACTTGGTATAGGAGAATATAGCATCAGTCAATCAACCCTGGAGACTGTATTTAATCATTTTGCTTCTACTTACTAATTCACCCAAGATGAAGAGAACGAAATAAATCCGACTCTGTGGTCTTTTTCTGACCTTGCCAGTTCTATAACTGCATTGGTCGAGAAGAAAACACGATATAGCAAAATGGCCTCTAATCGCTCGATAGAAAGAAAAGGTACAGAAGAATACAGCATCAATCAGCAAAAAGAGTTAAAAAAAGAAAGAAAGAAAAGAAAATCGAAGCATTACACATGTAATATTGGCAATGTTGAATGCCTCTTAACTTTGTCTGTATTTTGTAAATACTCTGCTGTATCCTATTTCTCCCATAGAAAGTAAAGCTCGGGATGTATCATAAGCCTGTTTTTTATTTAGGCTAAATTATAGAATACTACCCTGTCAAAACCGAATTTTTCACTTTCCCTCCTGTCATTTAAAAACCTACACTTTGCCCCCTTGTAAAATAAAAAATGTTTACAGGGACGTACGGTGTGAACTGTGATGATAAAATGACCATTTTGCTCCTCACCATTCTGTCCCTCACCATGTACACAGGAAAAAAGGCTGAGGGGGCGAAGTGACTATTTTTCATTTTACAAGGGGACAGAGTAAAGGTTTTTAAATGACGGGGGGAAAAGTGAAAAATCGGATTTTGACAAGAGGGTTTGATGTAATTTAGCCTTTTATTTATTTATTTATTTTTTACTCTTCTTCATTCTTGTCCTGAAATTTTATTATGGCAAGAAAAACTTCATTTGGCCACATGGCTTTGAAAAGAATGTACAACTGTGTATAGTATGGTATGAAGATCCCTGTTGTATGTGGTGACAAGTTCTTTGCTATATGGTGATCAGTTATGTGGTGAATTTATTAGGAATTATCCTATTTATAATATAGCATATGTTGAGTCTCTTATGAAACCTATTTTTCTTGACAAAATACAATGTGTTAATCTTTTCTACAAGTTTGAAAATTAATTACTTACATAGCAGGACTCTTCAGAGTTCTCAGGTTGGTTTCTGAAAGCAGGTTTTCATAACAGGACTGCAGATTGGGTGTGGGAGTGGCAATCTTGAGTACATACTACATGGTACTATGCAGTAACATGGAAAGGGCTAAATTGCACTGTTGGTCCTTGATCTATAAGGTGTGTGGTACTTTAGCCTTTGAATTTTCATTTATTGCAATATTTAGCTTGAAATTTTTTATATTGTTGCAATTAAATTCTACAGTGCAATTTAGTTGATTAGAGGATGTGGTGTTGGTGTGACAGTGATATAGCAGTATTATGGTTGATTGATGATAGGAAAATAATTAAAATATCACATTTCTCTTGTATCAACAATTAGGGGTGTAAACAAGCCGAATACGAGCGAGCTGGGGTCGGTTCGTGTTCGGCTCGTTATTAAACGAGCCGAATACTGGCAAGTATCGAGCCGAAAAATTCGGCTTGTGTTTGGCCGACACATTTAGCAAAAGACAATAAAAAAATTAGATTAAATATATCAAGAAAATAAATTTATAAAATCTTATCCATTAGACTTTGATCTAATAGTTAAAACTTTATATACAAATGAGTGTTTTTATAATTAAGATCGCATTTATATTTTTATTTTGCTAAAAATTAAATAATAAAAATATATATTACATATAATTATTTATTTATATATAAAAATATAAATTATATAAATATAAAATATATGTATTCGAGCTGTTATCGAGCCGAACACGAGTGAGCTGGCCCCAGCTCGTGTTCGGCTCGTTTATTAAATGAGCTGTAAAATTCAGCTCGTGTTCGGCTCGTTTACTAAACGAGCGAGCCGATCTCGAGCTCATTTCAAGCCGAACACGAGTTGGCTCGCGAACAGCGAGCTGGATTGCCACCCCTATCAACAATGCATCGTTATTTAGCCAATAAAATTGTGCTATAGGATAATAATATAGAAAGTTCAAGTTAGAAATTATAAAAATTGAAGTTTGAGGAACAAAGTGTCACAGCCCTCATAGTTTTGAGGACCAAAAGTGCAAGTTAGCCTATGGAAAACTATTCTCATGGGTGTCAAATTGTGGTCATGTTTCATGACAGAACTATTTCATGCTCATTTTGCAAATTTGATGTACCTAACAGAGGGAACATTATTACCTGCATCCTATGCATTTGAATATCTATGAACAACAAATTTATCAGCCTCCAATCCATATTCCATACCATGTTTCTCGCAATACAACTAAACTGAAATTTTTACTCCATTAAGTCAGGCAAGTTTACCACTTCCCATGATTCAGGAATTGTGGATCACCACTCAAAAAGGGCCAAGAAACAATAACAAAAGAATTGTACATTAACTGTGTCCCCATTTATAACTGGAATTTTTTTTTACAAAAGCAATCAAGCTTCTTCTAGTGGCCAGGATCCTTTTGAGAGTAAGAATTCATTCAATGTGGAACTGTGAATATCCGAGAGCCGGAGAGCAGTAGCACACCTTTGGTGCTCTACTCGCGGATCTTCTGAATCCCTATCCAGCGGGCGTAGTCGACCCACCTGATCAAACAAGATGGTTCTAGTCAGGTAAAACAGGTAAAGAAAACTTCAAGCAGTCATACAATTTAGGGCATATGTTTTCGAATAAATCGCGGTAGCCCTCACATTAAGGATCCCAGAAATGTGTTTCCTGTACGAACAGCGAAGCACATCGCGCTCAGTGCTAGTTTGCGGTTGTGCAGCAGCGGCTCCAGCATTCGCTGTTCGATTATTCCTGCTAGGATTTGGTACCTGTTGCATTAAGAAACAAGATCATTACTAAGCTTAAGATGCAAATGCATAGTAGTCCTTACGTTTTTAATATCAGTTGGAAAACTGCTGCTCAAGAGTGTCAGATATCAGAGACATGAAATGTTCTACGCTTGTAATTATAAATACATACCGAAGGTTACTCGAAACTGCCATGTAGACGCCATACGCAACGCTAGTCGATAGAACCGGGACATCTTCTGCTTCGCTAGCGAAATCCTTGTCGAATGCTTTTCGTATGTTAATTAAGACATTTGTGATCCCTGTCCCAATCTGCATAACACATGATTGAGTTCACGACCAGTGTTTTAGCATAACGATGTTCACGTAGATGATCACCGATAAGCTGTTACCGATGTATCAGTGATGCATGTTATACACGGTAAATTTTCCCCACACTCGGCGCGATCTCGACTGTAATCTCCTTAACATACCTCGAGGAGGCATGTATTTGCTTGTTTCTTCAACTAACTAGTCCCTTTTTTGTCACTTCTCTCTACATGCACACAGTCGACTGATTTTGGCCTACTGTAACACATGCTTAAGGCAAAACAAATGAAGCAGTTACCTCGCAAATTATTATCTGATTTTGATGTATTTTGGACTGTTTCGATGCACTCCGGCCCTTATCTGACATTATGTGTTCCACAATGTTCTACGATTTGCGGAACTCGCAAAGGGATTTTCGCCGATATTAATAGCATCACAATAATTAGTTCAAAGTTTACTCAACTGTGGTAAAATAGAGGGGATTATCTATTTTTAATCCTGGCTACAGAATTTTTAGGTTAAAAACAAGAAAGCCATGCATATGGGGCACAAGAAAGTCTTAGATGAATAAATTGATCTGCTACTGTCGAGTGCAGGAGCAAAATTTTTGTCCCAAACAGAGCAACTGGTGAAGCAAGTAATATCGGATAACAACATCAATTAGAAGGGGACAAAACATTAGTTATGTGATTCAATCATTAACCAAGTGAAATATGGTACTTTACCAGAGAAGCGCCGGTTCCGACAACGAAAAGCTTTGATCCATTTCTCTGAATGCAGAAAAATAATCAAGAGGAAATAAAGATTGAGTACAAAAGAAAGGTTTTGTGGAAACATAACCAAAAAAACAAGTAATATGTCGGTTTTTTACTCTACCACAATTGCGCCAACTCTCTGCAAAAATGAGTACGAAGTTCCGGCTAAAGCAACCTGGAAGATTCATAAACTCGAAAGTTTAATCAGAAGATACAGTAAAAGGGTTTTGCAAAGGACAAAACAAAACAAATTGGTCAATTGCATTTTGGCAATTCGATTCGAAATTTACCGACGAGTATTACCTGAAAAGCGTTATCAGGGCAGCTGTAGAAGAACTTGGCGATCGGTCCGGCGCTTAACGCGAGAGGCGGTTTAAGCGATACGGTAGGAGCAGGAAGCCAGACTAGCATGAAATCAGCAATTATTGCCATCACCTGAACAAAGATTAGGAGACCATAAACAGATGCTGAACTGAATAACTAGTTCAGATCAAAAGCCTGCAAAAAATTCCCAGAATTGTACTTCCTGGAATCAGGTCCAACAGAATCATACCACATCTGCGAAAACAAAGTCCAGTTCTTTCGGAAACTTGTCCCTGCGCCGCTCCCACTCTGCAGCAGTCTGGAAAATGCAATCAAATAGACAAATAAACCAACTTTCTGGTTCTTCAGATAGTCAAATTGAAGGAACAAAAACTCATTCACTTAATTGTTTGATTTTCTATTCTGTAGAAACAGGAGATACCTTATTTCCAATCACTATAGCATGTAGTTAGTAAGATATGTAAGCTATAGAGTTATTTGCCTTCTTCTTATCTTTTGTTGAAAATAGATTGTTATTTTGTTTGTTTTTTGGCTTTTTCCAATAATAGGTTCTGGATTGACCTTGGTAGTTGATACTCTAGATCTTGCTTCACATTTCTAGCTAAATTTATTAGATTTGGAGTTTGTCGGAACTCAAATTCAAAATCTTATGTTCTCATGCTATGTTAAAGAATATGAAATAATCGTTAGTCTCTCCAACTGTTATAGTTATTTGGCGCACGAACAAGTAGAGTACAGAGAAATGAATCACCTTAGTGAAGATCCCCACTCCGCACTCGATGGCGACCTTGGTCAAGAAGAGATCGTCGGCGAGGAGCCGCTCCTTGAACCCGCCGAACCGGAGCAGCCACCGGAGCACCGGCGACTTCTCCAGGTCTGCAAACCGTCTAACGATCTCCCCCGGGATCCTCCCGGCCTCGACCGCCGCCGCGAGGTCCTGCGGCAAGCTCTCCAGCCCCTGCCCCATCTCCGCTAACACTAGCATCGCCTCCGCCCGATTCTTCCGGCCAAAATCCCCCTCCTCCTCCCCGCCGCCACCTCCGCCGCCGTACCCGCCGCCATCGCCGCCACCGGAGGATCGGGCGAGGGGGAGGCCGCGGTGGGCGATGCGGAGGCGGCGGAGAGAGGGGGCGGGGGCAGGGAATCGGACGGCGGAGGAGGGGGTGGGGAGGGGAGATGGACGGTGGAGGATGGGGGCAATGAGGGAGGAGTAGGAAGAAGAGCAAGTGGCCATGATACTGTATGGAGGGTGGGAGGGAACGGGTGGTTGGTTTTGGTGGTTATGGTTGTTAACGCCTGTCTGCCTAGAGAAAAGTGAGGTCTGAGAATGTCCAGTCTGTCAGTCAGTCCGATGTGGGGTGAAGTCGGGTGCGATCTGATGGAGGAGCAGCAGGCAGCACTAGTGGTATTTGCACCACAGATTCTGTTGATTGGTGCAAGGTTTGGATGACATAGAACTCCAGTGGGAGTTCTTCAACTAACTTTTAGGAAAATCTTCCAATATCACATCACACTTTCTCGCTTTAGTATCCTATGATTTAAAGTGTATCAATTTAGTGTCCCGTGGTTTTATTTTTATTCTTTTATTATTGATTCTACTGATTTTTTTCGTTCAATCAGTGACAAAGTTAAAACTAAAATGTACTATAAATATTCGATAAATCTAGGTAGTGGGATATCTGGAGTTTTTTTTTTTTGTATATAATTTAACGAAATAATAACGAAAAAGCTGATAAAAAGATAACAATAAAATCACATGACACTAATTTGATACGCTTTCAACAATAGAATTCTAAAGTAAGAAAGTCAAAACCATAGGGTATGAAGGTAGTGATTCTCCGTCACTTATTTTTAATACATTTTTTAAAAAAAATTAAAATTCTTAAATAAAAAATTATAATGTTTAAATAAAGATAAAATTAATACATGACAATGACGTAAGACTCATCAACAAGATGTCGTTAGAGAGCTCAACACTGAATTTTTTTTTTTTTATTTGTATACAAGCTTCTCCTAATAGCAAATAAGAATGAGGATTAAACTAAAACAATTATAAGAGTCTAGGATATCAAAAAGCTAATTTTTTTAATACTATTCACCAGGATAGAAATGTAAAGAGAACCCTCAACTATATGGAATTATGAAAAAAAAAACCTTTCCAACTTAATGATTAAATAAAAATAAATCTTTCTAGTGTTTTTAGGTCAGTAGGCCGGAACCGGCCCGGCTAATTTGGACCGGGCTTGGACCGTATTTTCTCCGGCCTAATGGCCGTGTCGACCAAGCCCAAACTCGAAACCTTGGGTCCGGTAAATTGGGCCTCTCCGGCCAGGTATATTGGGCCGACAAGTGGCCCAGTTAATTGGGCCTGGATCTTAATTATGATTGACCCGGACCGGAAATTTGGACCGGCCCAAAAGTACACCCTGCCCGGACCGGGCCCAGGTTTTCCCCGGCCTAATCTCCGAGTCGACGATTCCCAAAGTCGAACCCACGATTCAGTTCATCACCTCTCGCTCGCTCGCTCGCTCGCTCGCTCTCTCTCGAGTCTCGTCTCTTTAGCATCTCCTTCGCGCCTCTTTTTCTCTCTCTACGAACTTCCCCCTTCCCCAATTTTTAATTCTCCGGAAACCCTAAACCATTCCAAGCTCCGATCTCTCGCATCGCCATTAGAGCAAAGCCGAAGCTCTTTGAGCTCCCCGAAGAGGGGACGAGGTCGATCAATGGCGCATCGCGCCGCAAAGCGCCCCAAGCTCACCCAAAGGTACTCTTCCGCCCCGCCCCCATCTCTCTCTCTCTCTCGCTCTCGTTCTGTCAAATTTTGAGAAGATTTTACATGGATTTAGAGGGGAGGACGATTACGTGCCGGGGAACATAGTAGAGATCGAGATCCACAACTTCATGACCTATGATCACCTCAAGTGCAAGCCCGGTTCGCGCCTCAATCTCGTCATCGGCCCCAATGGTTCCGGGAAGAGCTCTCTCGTGTGCGCCATCGCTCTAGGGCTTACCGGAGAGCCGCAGGTTCGACCATTTCGGTGAAATCGATTTTGGGGTCATCTTGGTTTTAACTGCATTACTTTGTTTCAGTGTTAATTTGAAGTTATGAAACAGCTTCTCGGAAGGGCATCGAGTATTGGGGCGTTTGTGAAGAGAGGGGAAGAATCTGGCTACATAAAGATATCGTTGAGAGGTGACACCGCGGAGGAGAAGATAACTATTATGAGGAAGATTGATACCCGCAACAAGTCTGAATGGGTGCTCAATGGTATGATTTGTGATAGATGTTTTCTAAGGTTTGATGGTGGTGTATAATTATATGATAAAATTTGTTAGCCTTTTGTCGATTAGTTGAATTCTATTTGGATTTCATTATTGTCTTCTCTCAAATTCACTGTGATTCATAAACATTTTGCGCACTATATTCACTAGAGTGAAAGGGCTTATATGCTATTATTTAATAGCAGTACTCTAAGAGTGAAAGGGCTTAAGGCATCCTATCATGGAAACATTTTTTTTCCCTTTACATGAACGTTATTGGTAGAATTATATATTATTTACTTGATTATTGAGACTTGATAGCTGTTTTAATTTTTATAGTCAAATTTCTGTGAAATAACATATTTTGATTCTGAGGCATCGAGAGCAAAATGCTCCTTTCAGGTGCAACAGTGCCTAAACGAGATGTAATTGAGATCATCAAGAAGTTCAATATCCAAGTGAACAATCTAACTCAGGTTAGTGCATGTACATTGTTCTAAATACCTTTCTGTTGTGAGGAGTGAAAAATATTAAACCACAGTTATTCCTTACTGGATGCATAAAAGCCATATATCGAGGAACTATTCACCCTTTTTTTTTGTTTTGAAAGGTTTTAGCACTGGATTTCAGTGTTGATTTTGAATGAACCTGAAAAGGTTCAGTTTTGATCCTTGACTAAGTGGTGGTTGTGCCTGCACATACTGCTTAATGTTCATCGTGTCCCATTATTATTATTATTATTATTTTCTGCTTTTCTAGTTATACCTAATGGTTTCTGAACTAACTTGGTTTCTAACTTGTTAAACTCCGTGTGACTAACATGAATCCTTCAAGAAAATATGATGCCGCAATCTTTCTTTTTCTCATTGAATCAGTCTATTGCAATTTTCCTTTCAGTCTACTTGTGTTTGGATTGTTAGATTGTTATGACATCTTCAGCAATGTCCTTTTAGTTCCTGCCACAAGATCGGGTATGTGAATTTGCTAAGCTAACTCCAATTCAACTTCTGGAGGAGACTGAAAAAGCAGTTGGTAATCCTGAGTTGCCAGTTCAACATCGTGCACTTGTTGAGAAAAGTAAAGAACTAAAGAGGCTCGAGTTGGTATATTTCCGTCCTTTTCTGTATTCTCTGAAGTGATTGGGAGTTTTTAAAGACACAATTTCAGCTTTTGTTGCTAGTTTCTACTTATTTGCAAGATCCTGAAACTTAGTCTTCTAACACTAACCGTACATGTTCATTAGTATGCGACAATAAAAGTATTTTCTTTCACATTCTCACAAGTCATAAGCAATTCTATGTGTACTCTCTTAGGCTGCCAGCCAAAATGGAGAGACATTAAATCAGCTGAAAGCTCTTAATGCTGAGCAAGAAAGAGATGTAGAGCGTGTTCGTCAGAGAGAGAAACTTTTGGCAAAGGTATTTTTCTAATCTTGACATTGACATTTCTTTGTTGATCTTTCGACTATCCTGCAAGGTCTCTGATGCCATCGTCCAACCATAGGTTGATTTGATGAGGAAGAAATTACCATGGCTAAAGTATGACATGAAGAAAGTGGAATATAAGGAAGCTCAGAAACAGGAGACTCTTGCTAAAAATAAAATGGAAGAGGCAGCTAAAATTTTGAATGATCTCAAAAGCCCTATTGAGTAAGTTGTTCATGGCTGTCAAATATAGTAAGGTTGAGATAAAAGGTTACAGGTTCAGCTTCATAAAATTTCGGAGGAGAAATATATATATTTTTTAATGCTTTTTTTATGATGCTTGACTTTATCAGATAGCAGTGGTGAAATGTGTTAATAAGTGTAGCATTTCATTATCTTTTTTTTTTTTTTCCATCTGTCTCCTTTTGTAGGGAGCAGAAGAAAGCCAAAAAAATGCATGAATCGAACAGCAAGAACATAAACAACCAGATAAACCATAATGCCAGTTCTCGCAGAGATATTATAGAGAGGGAGTGCCAATTGGTAATTCTCATCGTTTAATTAAATAATCAATGCTCAGAGTTCTATGTATATTTTGATGCAGTCGATTTCGACTATCAATTATTTATATTTCCTAGGGTGTGCAAGTACGAGCTAAATATGCTGAAATGGAAGACCTGAAAAGACAAGAGGAATCTCGCCAGCAAAGGATTTCGAAGGCTAAGGAAGATCTTGTTACTGCTGAAAAGGAACTAGCAGAGCTTCCAATTTTTGAACCTCCCAGAGTTGAAATGGTTCATTTCCTCACTTCTAATTTAGTTAGTTAGCTCGTTACTTCATTTGTATGTTAAATAATTACATGATGATTTTGGTGTTTATTTTAGATAGACTTCTAACATCTTATATAGTATGTAGTGGAACTGCTAGTTGTGCTTATCACGCTTGCTGAATTCTTGTTGTTATTAGGAGAAACTTGGTACCCAAATTACGGAACTGAATTTTGAATTAAATCAAATGAAAGCGCGAAGGAAGGAGAAGGAATCACATTTACTCCATGAGAAAGGACTCTTGAGAAAGAGCTCAGAGAGGTAAGGGTGCTTTTAGCAACAAGTTTACTCATTACTGCATGAGAAATTGATGATCAGTTGCACAAGTTCCTTCTGCCTGTTGTTTCTCTTACAGATTGAAGGACATGGAAAGCAAGAATAATAAATTGCTTCTCGCATTACGAAATTCTGGTGCTGACAAAATATTCGAAGCATACCAATGGTTGCAGGATCATCGTGGTGATTTGAAAAAGGAAGTATATGGGCCAGTCCTTATTGAGGTAACTGCTACAATGATATCTTTCTTTTCTTTACTTTTCACACACAAGTTCTGGAGGTATTTCATGTCTTTTGGTTATATATATTCTCAGGTGAATGTTCAAGATCAGGGTCATGCTGCTTACTTGGAAAATCATGTGCCAAACTACATTTGGAAGGTATAGTATTTGTCAGTTCAGTTGTTGCATATTGTATTACTTCTGAATTGGTATCAAAGAGAACATATATGTGAGTTATTCAACTCATAATGTTAAAATTTGAACCATTGTCTTCTAGCTTTCAGCACAATCCTATGCTGATATTTACTTTATATGATCTATATCATTTCTAAGTGCTTTCCTTTTTTTGCAGTCCTTTATTACTCAGGATGGTTCTGATCGAGATTTCTTGGTTAGAAATCTAAAATCCTATGACATTCCGATTCTTAATTATGTACCTGAAAGAGGCTCTAGAAGAGCACCATTCAATATCACACCTGAGGTAATCATTACTAACTGCCTACTTGTGTTTAAAATCTGTGAAGCTCTATATGTATTGCACAAATTTTGCATGTAATATTGAGTTTGTTTGATAGATGCGAGAACTTGGAATATGCTCCCGGCTTGATCAAGTATTTGACGCTCCTAGTGCTGTAAAAGATGTTTTGATCAGCCAAGCTGCTTTGGATAATTCGGTATGCTTGCTTTGTAATATCTTGTAATTTAATTTGCCTATTTTGGGCAATGAAATGATGAAGCCATAACATCTGAATGATTATGATGTTATGTTATGAAAATATTCAACTCATGGCAACTTTTCCTATTATTTTAGTACATAGGTTCGGATGAGACTCATCGGCGAGCGGATGAAGTATCACGATTAAATATTTTAGATTTTTGGACTCCAGATAATCATTATCGGTGGACTAAATCAAGATATGGAGATCATATGGCAGCAAGTGTTGAACAAGTGAACCCTTCTCGTCTTTTTATGTGCAGTGTGTTCTAGAACCCTGTCCTTGATTTCTACTTCCATGCATGGTTCATGTATTCTAATTGATGACTTAGTTGAGAAATCTCCATGATTGCAGATTTGGATGTTGGTGACATAGAAAATCTCAGGTCTAGGGTGGCTGAACTAGAAAGCAATATTACAGATATGGAGGATAGCCTGAAATCGCTCCAGAAAGAACAGAGGCAGTTGGAAGATGAAATGGCGAACATACATAAGAGACGGGTTCGTTTTATTGTCCATTAAAGAGGGGTTCTCGTCATTTTTTAGGATTTTACCATTTATTTTTCTCTTTCTGCTCTTCAGGAGGAAATTACTGAAAATGTTAAGTTTGAGAAAAAGAGGCGCCAGGAAATGCAAAGGCGTGTTGGTACGTGCCAAACCTATTTCCTACACATCGGGTTGTATGGTACGGCTTATCTGCTTTGTTCTGTTCTCCAGATATGAGGAGAAGAAAGTTGGAAGACATAAGTAAAGAGGAAGACCTCGAGTTAAGCACAAAAAAGCTCATCGACCAAGCTGCCCAGTTGAATGAGCAGCGCTTTCAAATGGCAATTAAAATCAAGGTCAGGATGCATCAAGGGAAGCACATAAGCATCTCGTAATGCCAGTAGATGATTATCTATTTAATTGGAGTCAGCAGATTTTTTGTATAGGTTGTGTGCAAGTATTCATGGGGTCTCTTTTGTTCTCAGAATTTGCTTGTTGAAGCTGTCAACCTCAAATGGAATTACACCGAAGAGAACATGATGGCAATTGAGCTTGACATGAAGGTATATATTCTTCAGATTCTGCTAAAATTGCAGACTACAATTTTACAGCTATCATTATTTCTCTTATTTTTCATTAAGGGGATGAGATGCCTGCAATTCATTCTCTTCAAGGGGAAGGATCTCCCCTATTTTAGAATCCTAATTTACTCATAGGTTACACACTTACACTGCATTAACCAACTCACTTTCAAAGCCAACACAAAAGGGCCGTGAGGGACTGTTTGTTGGACAAGTCTTTGAGAGACTCCTACTATGATGTGGACCACTGAGTTCCAACATAGGAAGGATAAATCTAAGCATAGACACATCTCAATTAGGAAATAAGATTATAGAAATATATCCTAAATTAAGGCATCGTGTCAAATAGAAAAAATTGCCCCTAAACGTAATAGGTTACCAATCTGTGTTTCGGTGGTCAGCTATGCTAGCTTGATTAATTGATATGCCTAATGTGGCTGTGGGTCTAGATCTGATCCAAGGTTTGTAATTAATGCCCTCCTCATGACACATCTTGCCCTCTAGGTGTGAGTCAGCAGTTTGGTGCAACAATCAATGATTAGTGCCTCTTCACCTTTACCTACCTGTAAGTGTGACTTGAGAAAAACTCTATTTGCAATGCCTTGTCACCTTCGAAAGAACATAGTTTGAGGTGCCGTCAAGAGCCAAAGGAATGACACTTGCTTTTTGTTCACCTCTCTTCTCGAAGATGTTTGTTTGTGCTTTTTTTGGTGTTGTGTCTATTCCTCTCTTCTTTTAAGTTGGGAGTCCTTATATACTTTTATGAGTATAGATGCTGTTTGTACTCATAAGTTTTTGGCTCGTTTGATCCACCCTTTAATCATTTTTATCCGTTAGATTATACTATTCAACCAACCACCCACTCAACCCTAGGGGACCCACTATTAACTTAACCGTAATCACTCTTATCCTAGCCGCACATTTTTTCATCTCAACGGTCAAAAAGTTATGAGTACAAAGGGCTCTATACTCATATAAGTATAGTAGCCCCAGCCTTTAAGTTGGTTATATTATAGAAGTTGGCTGTTTGTGCCTTTCTTTGCTCTTTTTTAGGTTGGTGTTTGTGAGTGAATTAAATGATTTTATTGCCTCCAATATTTATCTATATATTTGTGATCAACATTGATCTCTAGTACATGATGGGAGTACACTGAAAGGCTTTGTTAACTTTTTATCTATATCATATGTCAGTGTCACGAAAATGTTTTGTTGGATTGTTCTTTCGACTTGGCATCTTTTTATATATGAGAATAGGTGGCTCTATATTTTGTTCATTTCTCAGATCATGACAACCGAAGGTGTTATTAGTACATGGTCATCTAAAAAGGTGTTTACACATTCCTTAATGTTTCAAAGGTGTTGTGTATAAGTACGTACATACGGTATACATGATTCAATATAGTAATCTTTCCTCTCTTATGATATGCTATTTCCAATCGTGGTTATCACTACGCTGATACCTGCCATGTCTTTTCTCCATAATTTCTTGCAAAACAAATTGATTTCATTGTTTATTTACCTTCATTTGACAATATATTAGGTAAGGGAAATGGAGGCAAATGTTAAGCAACATGAAAAGTCTGCTATTCAAGCAGCCACATGCTATGAAAATTGTAAGTTTGCTTCACAATTCTCCCTGCTAATTATTTTTTGCTACTGGGCAAGTTCTAGTTAACAAAGTATTAAGATACATTTATAAATCTTTGCCGAAGAGATGGTAATATTTCCTATTACCTGCAATAGGAGGTGAGATGCAGTTCTTTTTTTGTATTACTTTGCTGATTAATAATGGGAGATTAATGACCTTCAGTGATTATTATTTCTAATTACTGTCTTTCTTTATCCTATATAGAACTAGATAAATGTTAAGTTGAGAAACATAGTATGTTCATCATTACCTTTTTCTATGCCAGCTAGCTTCTTAAAGTAGAGATATATTGTAACGTGAAGTGGAAGGATCAAAACTTCGAGTTCATGTACCTATTTCAAACACTGTATAAAGGTTGGTAGTAAAATGAGAACTTTTGGTGACTTATGACCTCCCAGTTGGAACCATATTTTAGAAGACCTAGTTTGATCTCTTATGTTTAGGTTATATGGATCCATTTGATAGTACTTCCTTGCTCAGTGATTGTTTGGGTTGTAAAGCTTTGCTTTTGAAACATGATAAAGACTCTGGACAGGTAATAGAAATATAGTGAGTAGAAAATTCGGTTGACACTTGTCAAAATAGAGCCACTTGTACTCTCCTAAGTGTATTGGATACGTAGATATGATAATACATATTGAAAACATAATAATTTTCTCTAGGTTATCCTCCTCGATATAATGTAATTGACAGGTAAAAAAGAAACAGAACAGTGCAAGCGGCAACTCAATGATGCAAAGCGTCATGCAGAATCAATAGCTGTTATTACTAATGATCTTGCAGAAGAGTTTCGGCAGGTACGGACTTCTTAAGTATTGTTAATGATATCTAGTTTTGGGAGCTAGGTTGGTATACTATCGGTAGCATGGAGGCTTCCGTGCTACCGAGTTGTTTTTAATGATACGGCTTCTAAATCGACGATCGGCTCCGTTGGATTTGATCTACACTATTGAAAGCATTTGGAAACTAAATTTCATAATTTTTTGGCATCATTTACCTATCAAACGAGTAGTCTAAAAATGAATGGCTGAAAATAAAAATCTCATAAAATATGATGATAAAAAACTTGAATTTAAGATCAAAGTTACTGATCTCACTCTAAATAGTGAAAAAAATTCTCCTAAAATTTTATCGATTTGAATTATTTTACACCGTTAAATTCACAAACGCATCACATCTACCATTAAAATTGTCAATTTTGAGACCTTTTGATCATTAACCAAATGATGTCGAAAAATTATGAAATTTCGTTTTCTAATACTTTTAATGGTGTAGATCAAGTCTAATGGAGTCGATCGTCGATTTGAAAGTCGCGTCATTGAAAACAACTTGGTAGCACGGAGGCCTCCATACTACTGATAGTATACCAGCCTAGCTCCTAGTTTTGGCTATCTTATTTTGTTCTTTGCTATAGAAAATTCTCGCAATTGCTCTTGCATGAGAAACTTTATTGTGTTATTATGCTTGCGCATGTTTGAGCACTAGTCACAATTTTCATAGTAGATTCTGTTTATAATATACTTTGCATCTGTCACTATTTTCATACTAGATTCTGTTTATTTCATTCAAGAATACTTTCTGATATTAAGAAACCACCAATTGTTTTGAATTTTCTTTTAAGCAACTCTTGTATCTAGGAAAATCTACCATTTTTATTAAGGATGAATAACTCCCGGTAACGGAAGTTGTAATTCTGACATGAGAATTTTCCCTTGCTGACTTAGTAGGCTTATTCAGTCACTAAAACATATTATGCAACTGAAAATGTAATTATAAACATATTGAATCACGCACATAGCCAAATACAGAACAAGGAAATGTGGCATATTATATGTTTAGAACAATCTTAGATACTTTATATGCTCTATATGTAGGGATTCCCGGCCAAGTGTGTAGTTATGGTTGTGTCGTTTAAGTCCTTTCTTTGGTTCTTAGTGCAGAATAAGCATTAAATGTAACTAAAAAATTGTGTATCCTACATGTAGCTAAATTATAAATAGTCAGATGTGTAATAATTGGGTATTCAGATGACACATTGCTTCCATAGTTCCATGGCATTAAATATTGAATTTCCGTTCTCCTTGATTGACAAAGCAGGATGAGAGGAGTTTCTTGTATATTCTGGGGTGAGCCTTCTCTTTCCTTTGTTTAGGTTTTTTTGTGTGACAATGTGAAATATTGAACTGATTGCGGTAAACAGAAATAATTCTTATCCGACATACATAATACTAATCTTTTTGTAAATCATTTACAATCGAAGTTGCCATATAATTTTAGGGCATTCTGATAGGATGTAAAATCTTCGATAATCGTCTTGTTGTATCTATCTGCAGATGCCTGAAACCATTGAGGAGCTGGAAGCTGCCATTCAAGATACTTTTTCTGAAGCGAACTCAATTTTATACCTTAATCAGAACATTCTTCAAGAATACGAAAATAGGCAGCGTAAGGTACAGAAATTTGAGCGTCTGCTTACCATTTACTCATGATATCTTAAACACTGCATCCATACTGTACACAGATAGCTAGCATAGGAGCTAAACTACAAGATGATGAGAAAGAACTGAAGAGATCCTTGTCCCAGATAAACACCTTAAAGGTTCGAATAGATCTTTCCTTCTTGTTTTATCTACCATCTTTCTTTGCCTCATTGAAGGGTATTTCTCAGTTCACTTAGCATATAAACTGGCTCTAACAGAAAGTTATTACAGGAAAACTGGCTTCCGACATTGCGTGACCTTGTTGCAAAAATAAATGAGACTTTCAGTCGTAACTTTCAAGAGATGGCTGTTGCCGGAGAAGTTTCCTTAGGTATAAGCATTTGATATCTTTTTATGTTATTTCTCGGCTTAATGAAAATTTGACTAATGTGTTTTCTCAATTCCCCCCCCCCTAGATGAGCATGAGGTCGATTTTGATCAATTTGGTATTCTTATAAAGGTGAAGTTCAGGTAAAGCTTTTTGCCTATAAACTCTACCCTGCATACTCATCTATCTTGATAAGGTGGCTTTTTGGTAATATATTATGTACTGGTCAAGAAAGAAGGTTTAATGACTCAAGTTATCGAAATTTTTACATATATGTGACCAAAATATTAATGTCTTCCTCCATTTAATAGCTGACGCGTACTATGTATGAATTTTAACCACTATGATGCCTTTGTTTTTAGTATGACCAGAGTCTCCTTTTGTGAAATGAATCCGTGGAAGTAATTGAAATGCCTAAATCTCCTTTCAGAATGCAGTTTGACTTTATATATTCTGCATTAACAGCTAATGAACATATTTGTTGCACTTGCTTCTTTGTTATGCATTAGCAAAGGATTAGTGTTGGAGACCCATGTGAACTAATTACTTCAATGCTGTTTTCAATAGGCAAACAGGACAGCTTCAGGTGCTAAGTGCTCATCATCAATCTGGAGGGGTATTATCGAAAAGCTCCAGTTTTTGTTATTATTACATGTGAAATTTGCAGATAAAAGCTTATTAACCTTGACTTCCAATCTTAATAGGAACGTTCAGTTTCGACGATTCTTTATCTCGTCTCCCTTCAAGATCTCACAAATTGCCCATTCCGTGTGGTTGATGAGATAAATCAAGGTAGGCTAAACCAGTATCGTGCATTTTATGACTGTTTAAATGTCGTTCCGTTATATAATGTTTAAACATTTAATACTTAGGGATGGATCCTATAAATGAACGGAAAATGTTTCAGCAACTTGTGAGAGCCGCCAGTCAACCAAATACACCTCAGTGAGTAAACAAATATCTGCCATAAGTCTAGCAAGAAACACTTTGTGTCATCTTTGATCAAAACTTCCCATGCTTTTTGCTGCAGGTGTTTCTTGCTCACTCCAAAATTGCTCCCGGATTTGGAGTACAGTGAGGCATGTAGCATTTTGAACATCATGAATGGTCCATGGATTGATAAACCAGCCAAAGGTATTGTAAGGGATACAAATTTTTTTTGGAGAAACCCTTAATTCCCCACCACTTTTTTAATTGACGCCGTATTGTCCGTTTAGTTTCATGACCTATTTATTAAATTTGAATGCTCTGCCAGCTTTTTAGCCAACGAATTGCGGACACCACTAACAGTTAACAGAGCCCTTGATTTTAAGGGAATCCTAGATTCAACTGATGGAAACGAACAATAATCGGAAGTGGGTGTCAATGAGAAAAATTAAAAAAAAATCTGAGGGCTTATTCCAAAATCGTCAATAGTTTAGGGGATCGACATTTCATTTTACCAAAGAGAACTTTTGCTGTAGTTTACTCTTCAGGTTGATGTGTGAATTTCTTGATTCTTTATTTACCGAGTGCAAATGTACAATGACTATTGCAGTATGGTGCAACGGTGAATGTTGGGGAGCAGTGATGGGCTGGGAAGGGGAGAGAGTTTAAGTTGATTTGATTTTGTCCAAGTGATTGATAGATCATTGGATAGAGCGCAGTAGCTTTGGTCGAGCTTTTGCCTTTACTTTCGCCTCCTTTCTGTATTATATTTGTATGCATGCTGCATGCGGCATGCGGCTGGCTTTTATTTATCCTTTTTAAGTGATGTAATCTCATTTTAGCGCATAAGATAATGAATGCAGGGCATGATGGTGCTAACTTTTGAGAGAAGACAGAAAGGTACTAACCCTTTTGTTGTATTCTAGCGCTAATTTAAAGTGGCAGATTGAATGCCAGCTTTGTGTTACCGAGCCATCTATGCTTCTGCTTGTATGTTGTTCACTTTGAAGATAGTACTCGCAGCATATAAATATAGTCTAGCCTTTCTGTTTGATGACCCTCTGGGATCATTCACATCGACTCGTCAATGTCAACTTTCACCCAACAGGACAATGTTTTTTTTGTGTTGTTGTCGTCAAATAATTCGTCTTGCGGAGTAGGACATAAGTTTTACCAGATTGGTCTTTTCAGATACGCCCTTCTCCAGTAGGGATGCAAATGGATTCAGGTTGATGGAGTTCTCGTCGTCTTGATCCATCTTGAATCGGGTAGAAAGTTACGGCCAAAAAAAAAAATGTCCGTTCCCAAACCGTTCCGATCAGCGTCCCAATTACTCACCAAGAAACTGAGTGGGAGGTGGGAATATCTTCCCGTCTACAATCCGTTGCATTTGCATCCCTACTCTCTAGTCTCAATTGGTGGTTATTAATGTATAGTGCTTTCATATTCAGTGGACATAATCCAGCGGTAATAATGATAAGTGTTTTGAAAAGGATGTGTCTAATAAAGATGCGTATTTTGAAAAGGATGCTTACAAACCTGCTTCCCCATTATTCCCCCAACTGACACATTAGATATACTAGCGTGGCGATGGACCACTAATGTGAGACCCCAGTTAGTCCTATATATAAGATATAATAGGGCTAAAAACTCTTAACCTGGCTTAAGCATTTTGGGTGGTGGCAAGACCCAAGAGGTTAAGAGAGTTAAGCGTGCTAGGACGGGAGTAGTCCTAGGATGGGTGACCCCTGGGAAGTTGGGGCGTCACAGATGGTATCAGAGCCAATTACCAGCCGGAAGTGTGAGATGAGTCTCGGCTGAGCCAGGGTCTGGATGACGGGCTAGCGAGACGAGTCTCACATCGCCTGGTACTTGTCTGAGCCTGACGAGGACGTCAGGGCTTAAAAGGAGGGGAGATTGTGAGACCCCAGTTAGTCCTATATATAAGATATAATAGGGCTAAAAACTCTTAACCCGGCTTAAGCATTTTGGGTGGTGGCAAGACCCAAGAGGTTAAGAGAGTTAAGCGTGCTAGGACGGGAGTAGTCCTAGGATGGGTGACCCCCTGGGAAGTTGGGGCGTCACAACTAACCAAATCTTTACTATTAAATCTCTTTACGAATTCATCACCGATGTTAGCCGAGAGACCTAAGTTATGAACACCTTTGGAAGTTAAAAATTCCGTCCAAAATCAAACTCTTCATTTGGATACTACTACGCAAGAGATTACTTACTGTCGATAGATTGATTCGTCGAGGGTGCCCGGTGGATCCGTATTATATTTTTTGTGCAGTTGCTCCAGAGAACTGTGATCATCTTTTCTGGAAATGTGTTTTGGTCAGATACCTTCTATTATGTGCGGGAAGTTCGGATACAAGCGAACCAGACACTGGGGATGTTAGGCACCTATGGTCAAAGACAGCTAACTCCCCCAATGTCGGGACAAGAACAATAAGCCTCACACGTTTGGCGGCAATCTGGTGGGTCATCTGGACGGAGCGCAACAACAACATCTTCCGCGAGGTGATTCCAAACGCTACCCGAGCAATCGAACGTGTCGCTTCCTTGAGGAAAAGACTGGACTGATGATCTTGACCTATGACCGTTCATACTTTCTCGATCTCTACTTTCGTCGTATTTTATTTTCTCGCTTCCCATGTTTTATTGTTGGTTTTTCTTCATTTTATTTTTATCCGGTTTTGTTAGGAGCCCTTAACTGTCTTCATCTTATAAGCTAAATTCATTTCTCTTAATGAATGAAGCAGCTACGTCTTTCTCAAAAAAAAAAAAAAAAAAAGAGAAAAAAAAAAAAGGATATGTCTTATACAATATTATAAAAGACTAGTGGAAGAGGAGGATTAGAGATGGATTTGAACCACTGTTGGTTTTGGATCGGGTCAGCATTACAAGTCATAATCCCAAACTCGGATCAGGCTAGATTTTTACACCCGTGCTACTTCAAAGTCTTTATCTTTGTCTTAACTTGGCGCCAACGTACGTAACAATCACATTATTTAAATTTCAGTAACTAAAATTCAGCTGGTGGCAGCTGCAACAGCAGTAGTTATTTGTCTCATCACCAACAATAAAAGGAATCTAGAAGTGGAAAATGATCGAAGAGGAGTCACGCGTGCAAGAAAGAAGAGAAAAAAAAAAAAAAAAAAATCCTCTCTTCTCTTTCACAAATATAACAACTGTCAACATCGAAAAGTCCTCTTCTGCTTTGCCTGAGCTTGAGAAATGGATAGAGACAACCAACTAAATATAACATTGAAAAGTCACGCCCCTCCACTGTTGTGTAACAATTTGATCTTTCAAAGTGCACCATAATAAGTGAACGAGAAAGGTTCTACATAGTGCTTAACCTAATTAGCAATCACTATAATTAAGTTTTTAATGAGATAAACTTACGTGTGTCGCAAAATGATTAACGTGTCGGCCTATTAACTTATCGAATTATTCGGATTGACGGTTGGTACCTGATCAGCTCTTAACTTCGAACACTAGTTGTTTCATATTTTTGATTGAGTTAATTTTAAAATTTACCTTTCTCCAAAAAAAAAAAAAATCTCAAATTAATTATAGGGGCAATTGTTTTTATATTCCTGAAAAATTCCCGATTTTTTTATTTACCCCTCTTAGAAGGCTAATATTGAAAATACCCCTCCTACGTTCCAACCTATTTCTAATATACCCTTAGAGTTAAAATCTGTTAAGTAACTCCGTTATCTCTGTAAAATTATTATTTTGCCATTTTCAAATATACCTTTCTACCATCATGTTTTTCTTATTTGCCCTTAAAGTCGAGGCACGAAAAGTATTTCGACTTTTGGTCTTTTCCAATTAATATATCCTCTACCGTCACCAACCTTTCTTATTTGTCCTTAAGTTAAGGGCAAAATTGATATTTTAATTATTTTAAACTGTGGAAGATATTTAACTCACGTTTAATCCAGATTACCTTACCAGGAGTTAACTGCGGAGGTATTTTGCAATAACGGTGGAAACGTATGAGGGGCATTTTAGAAAGGAAAAAAAAGTAGGAATAGATCGGATATTTTCAGCCGCACGAGAGGTACATAGTCAATTATCCCAATTATATTGGAGGTACTATTGAAATATGGCATTAGCAACCTCACCTAGTTCTAGAAACTATACCTAGCTCCCCTTTTTTGAACTTTGAAGATATTGTCACCTTGCTCCTCAAGAAGTTTCCTAGTCAACATATAATCACATCATTAGTTTGTTCCCTCCAAAGATTAATTTTAATTTTCTATTTTCCTATTTACCAAAAAAACCATTTCAAATTATATATCCTGTGTAGCTCAACATCTAATTCTTCTTCTTCTTCTTCTTTGTTTCCTTAAGAAGAAAAAGGAGGATATATATAACTTGGTTGAATTTGGAACACATTAACAAAGGACAAAACCATGTGTGAGAGTTAGTTAATAATGTTACACATCTCTCTCTATGATCAATATTTTGAGAACACAAAACCTTGTGTTGATATACATATACATAGGTCTCATCAGTCATCATAAAATTGGAAGACCCTGACTGGGTCAAATCCAATTTTGGTTCCAACCCATTCTAAAATATCAGGCTACGGTTGGAGCGGGTTGGTGAAATTAGTATTGCGACATTTTGATGGTCCAACCTATGTCATAATAATTGGGGTCATTTTCTCCTAATCAAGAGGGTCTAGAGAGTGTTTACCCATTTAAACTTAGGCGGTAAAAGTTGCGAACGAGTTCGGGACGTTTGTTTAGATCTTGTTGCAAGAAAGTTGGAGATTCATCCCGTCATCGATACGAAATATGATCGAAGACGTGCTGAGTTCACGTACTGGGTTGATCGGTATCTTCCAATCTTACTAAGTTTAAATACGCACTACCAGCATATATATATATATAACACAAATTCAATTAACATTTTTAGACGCTCCTAGAGCGTGACAAAGAATTTATATGCTCAAACTAAAGGAGTGTATTGAAATCTAACATTAGTGTTGAAAAGTTCGAATAATTATCAAATTAAATAAAATATTACAAGTCGTAGATAAAGATTCCCTTCATATTGTTGATATGAATTCTATAATATATATATGTCAAATTGTCAATACATCAACAATATATAAGTATACTATTATGAGATCTAACATCAGCATTCTAATATTTAAGCTAACTGATTAAAAAAAAAAATCTTTATATATTTAAATATTAATCTATATTTTTATTTTATATTCTTTACAGTATTATTGACCAAAAGTTGAGTGGATTGACCGAATTTTTGGGTCTGAGAAAGTTGATGGCATAACATGAGTGGATAGACCCAATTTTTGGGTGAGGAGAGAAGCACAATTCCGTGGAGAATTAGTATAAGCCCTTAACACTAATATATCTACCTTCTAATTTAGGTTGGAATACTATTAATAGCATCAATAACTCTCACATAAGTTTTCTCGCTGAATTAGAAGACCGGATTTGGCCACGGCATGGACACTCGCTGGTTGAATAGTATAATCGAACGGATGAAAATGATAAAGGAGGTAAATCTAACGGCAGAAAACTTGATAGCACCAAATACTTCGTGCTATCGATAGTATTCCAGCCGGACTCTCTATCTTCTTTTAAATGTTAATATGTTGTTAAATTATACAAAAAAAAAAAAAATTCAGATTTCCTACCTAGATTTATCGAATATTCACTTTAGTACCCTATTAAAAAAAAAATTAATGAAATAGATAATAAAAAGAGAAAAATAAAACCACAGGATGCTAAATTAATGTACTTTAAACCACGTAGTACTAAAGTGAGAAAGGGTGCTAAATTAATGTACTTTAAACCACATGGTACTAAAGTGAGAAAGTGCGAAATCACATGGACTAACTTTGTACATTTTAAACTACGAATACTTTTTTTTTTTTTTTGTTAAGAAATAGATAGACGCTACCCGCTTCGTTTATTTCGTTAAGAAATAAACTTAGCTAGAAATGTGAATCAACTAGGATTCAAACTCGCATCTCTGCACCAACCATCAAGTCCTTTGCCACTTGCTCTAGAGACCGTCGGTTTCAAAGTGAGAAAGTGTCTCTTGATCGGATAAAACTACTAATCAGTAGTTGGAGCACTGGGCTTTGAAGCCCGTATGTAACTTTCACATCAACCTGACTCTCGGGACCTCTCTTCTTCTCTTTCTTTTGGTTTTCTTTTTATTCTTTTAGTTACGTTTTATGTCTTTTTGACGATCTTTCGGAGGGCTAAGCTGCTTCCAACTTGTATACTTAGTTTACTGGTCTTAATGAATGAAGCAGGTAGCTCGCTACCTATTTTTCAAAAAAAAGAAAGTGTGAAACCATATTGGGGGTGGGGGTTACCTTTTAAATGATAATAATAATGCCTATGGAGATTTTTCTCCTTTTTGGGGGGTTTGAATCCTATCAATGTGTGATAAATGAGTTGATCAACAAAGCATCTAAACTTGTGTTGCTCATGGACCGCAAAATTTTGAGTGGTGGTGTTTTAATGCGGTACACCTCATTTAAACCCTAACATCGTCGTCATGGTCGTTATCATCATCTTCCTAATAGTGACAACCATTTTGGGATGATAGAGAAATAAAATCTCAAAAAAGACTATATAAAAAAATATTGGCAAGTTGCTTATATACCCCCTTAAATTTTTTTTGACTTTCTCATTTATCTTTCTTAAAAAATTAATATTAAAAATATATTTTTTATGTTCTAATGTAAAACAACCGTTGTACTCTAAAAGCTTAAGCTGTTAGAGAACGGTGTTTAAACATTTTTATATTTAACACTCCTCCTCACGTCTGGGCTCGAGACTTCTTGCATCCCAGACGTGCTTGAAATTAAATGGGAGGAAATTAATATGCTAGGAACCCGACGACTCTCGAACTCCTCATACTACGTGTGAAACAATCGTTGTATTCTAAAAGCTTAAGCTTTTAGAGAACGGTGTTTAAACATTTTTATATTTAACAATATATTTCAAATATGCTCGAGAGTTAAATTCTATTAATAAACTATTAACAATAGCTGTTATCTCTATAAAATTATTATTTTGTTATTTCAAATATACTCTTCTATTATTCCTTAAGTAAAGGGTACAAAAAATATTTCAATTTTTAGTCTTTTTAAATATACCCTTCTATCATCACTAATATTTCTTATTTATCCTAGGTTATGGATAAAAGAGTCATTTTGATTTTTTAAAACTATAGTAGATATTTAACTCATATTTAATTCAAGTTAGTTTAATAGGTGGTAACTACAGTAATATTTTAGAATAACAGAGAAACATACGAGAGGATTAACCTGATTCAAAAAGATCTCTTTTAGGCATGTATACCTATGGGCTATGGCCAATGGGGTGGGCACGTGGGTAAGTAATGCCTTTTTAAAAATAAATAAATAAGTTTAAATTCTTTTTTATTTTTTTATAATAGTAATAAAAAAAATATTATATTAAAAGAGTTTGGATTACGTGTTTTAAAAAAATACGGCGGCTTTAAATCGTTAAATCGTTTTCGAAACTTTTGAATCGTAGATCGTCTCTCTGCATTGAACTTGATTTAAAATATTAAAAGTACATAAAAAATTAATTTTATAATTTTTAAATATTATTTACACGTAATAATTAAAAGATTGAAAATCACCGGATGAAAATTTTTTTTCAAAAAATGATGGTACGGACCTTGTTTTGTATAAATAAAAGATAATTATCAAAATTTTATGAGATTTGAATTTTTTATACTATTGAACTAGAAAACGACTAACCATGATTATTAAAATTGCTAATTTGGGCTCTGTCAAATACTAGATAAATAATATTAAAAAATTACAAAATGTTCAAGATGAAGTATAGTACTATAGATGTTAAAAGTTACCATTTGACATATATTCGAAAAAATAAAAAAAAATTATGGAAGAGAATATGTTTTTATAAAAAAATCTAATTATATGCAACTGTTTCCTCTCTCTAGAAAAAAAAAAAGAAATAAATATATAATGTAGGAGAGTAAAGGGTTGTATTCTATCATATTTTTCGTTTTTTATAAGATTTACATTAAAAGTATTAAATAATAAATTTTATTGAATAAAATATAAATATACAAAAGTTTGAACAGGATTATAAAATTTTAGTTGCAACATGTGTCTTATTCTCGCTAATTTAAATTTATATATTTTTATGGGAATAATATATTTAGTATATATGGGTTGTACTAGTTTGCTGCAACCGGTGTTGCAGGGGATTCCCCCAGTTGAAGCAAAATGAATGGAATGGATCCTCCTGGTATGTTCCAGAATACGAAGAAGCGCTTTCCCCATGTCGGAAGCAATCCTCGGATTCTTGTGTCCAAAAAACCGCTGTCCATGACTAAGCCAATCACAAAACGCCAACCCTCCATACAAAAAAACAAAAAATAAAAAGAATAAACAAATAAACAAGGATGAAATGTATGAAACGCCAACACATTGATGTAACCAGATTATATTATACAATAGTAATCAAGTCTAACGGAGCCTATCGTCGATTTGAAAATCGCATCATTCAAAATAATATATATATATATATATATATATATATATATATGAGTTGGGCTAGAATACTATTGATAACAAAACGTTATTTTTGCTATCAAAGTTTTTAGCTTTTGGAACAACTATTTTCATCATTTCTAATTATTGAATTAAATATTATAAATCAAATGTGGGGACCACTCAACTCTAACTCGACTAATATTATCCTAATCATATAATTTTTCATCCAAGGATTAAAAACTGATAGCAAAAAGAGCGCTTTTATCAATAGTATTCCAACCTAATTCTCTCTCTCTCTCTCTCTCTCTATATACATATATATATATAGCACAAAGAAATTTATAGTTTTATTTTCTTATTCAAATTTGATGGGTAGTTAGGGTGAAAGGAAGAAGAGTAACTGAAGAGAAATTGAGTTTTTCAATTTATCTTCTCTTTGAATTTCTCTTCTTCATTCACCCTAATCATTTATCAAATTTGATGAACGGTTAAGAACTTAGGAGCACAAGGTTCTTGTCTCTTAATAGTACGATAGCCTCTATATATATATATATATATATATATATATATATATATATTTGAAATAAATGTAAAACTAGTAGATTATTTTCTAAAGAAGCTCGAAATCATTTTGTAAGAAAATTTTGAATCTCCGAATCGCCTCTTCTTCCTTTTTAGAAAAAAAAAATCAGAATTTTGAGTTCTCAGCTTCACTATATACAGAATCAGTTATTTATAGCTTCATGGGCTATATCATATATCATATATAATATATTATTTTTAGATCTGAATAAGTTTTTAAGATAAAAGGTTTGTTAAAAAGCTTTGTAAAAGATGAAAATTAAACTTAAAATTTTTAAGTAAAATATACAGAAACCAAATCATAAAATTATAATACAACAGGATCTTTGCCCATACATTTTTACCACTAAAAAAATAAAAATAAAGTAAGGAATATTTTCCAAACAAATACAGAGTATGCATTACCCAAACACTCAAACCCCTTTTGGGGACCATTATTTAAAAAAGAAAAAGAAAAAGAAAAAGTATAACTCCTTTTTTGGGACCAAAACCACGCCGCCCAAATTCCAATCCAGCTTTGCAACCCAAATTCCGGTAAACCCACCTCTCTTGACTTTTCCCAACACCGCACGCCAACAGCACCCCGCCCACCAATATCAACTATGATCTTTTTTTTTCTTTTTTTCTTTTTTTTTTTTTTTTATAATCCACATATGTTCACACTTTTTTATTTTAATATTTTATAGTTTAAAGTAAGGATTTAAGTCTTTGTAGTACGGGATCGTGTCGAAAACTTGCCGTGCGGTACGACACGGTGCGTGTGGAGTGGTGCCGATACGTCGATCAAAAAAGTCTTGTGTGCCAACACATAATAACATAAAATTTTTATTTTCTTTAGCAACAAAATATTTTAACTATTTATTATGTCTTTTTATCACATCTTTTGAATTTTATTGCGAAAATTACTTACTAATTTAAAAAATACAGGATTTTGAGCTGTGCCATCAGCATGAAATTTGTATCGTGCCGGTATCTTGTTGGCTGACGCGACATGGATACAGTAACATGGCACTTAAAATCTTAGTTTAAAGTGTGTTATTTCCGTACTTTATAATTTTATTTTTTTTATTAATATTTTTTTTGTTAAATCATTGATAAACTTAAAACAAAAGAGTACAAAAATAAATATTCGATAAATTATAAATAGAATATCCTGAATATTTTTATATATAATTTAATGAAAAATTAACGAAGGAACTAACGAAAAAAAAAAATAAAACTATAATATATTAAATTAATATACTTTAAATTATAAAATACTAAAATAAAAAAGTGGGAAACCACGTGGATTGTATTTAAAATTTATCCATGTTTTTTTTGTGTCTCTTGAGCTGGTCTATAGACGGCAACAGCAAAAATATGAACTTCTTTTTCTTTTTTTCTTTTTTTTTTTTTTTTTTTTTTTTTTTTTTTTTTGAGAGAAACAAGTATGAAAAATTGGACCGTTGAAACTATTGAGGAGAAATTAGATATTGGCCAAAAAATCTCTTTTGTAGAAAATAAAAATATTTATTTGGAAATTGTTTTATTGAGAATATTTATTCTAATGTAGTGTGATGTTTTTTTTTTTTTGTTTAATGTTGAAAAATATGAATACTGAAAAAAAAAAAAAATTAAAAAATTATTAACAATTTATATTATAACAAAAATAAGCCTCAATTTAACCTTTTTTTTTTTTTTTTCAGAATCTCCTGATGCTTTTTCTCCAAGCAAGACATCTAGACTTTTCATTAATCCAAACTCACATTAATTTGCATGTCGAAATAGAATTGTAAGTGAGACCAAGAACACATTAATTTCGGCTAAAAAAATACTGAAAAAATAAATATTCAATATCACAATTTCAATTATACGGTTATTTTTTTCCTACTTTAAACCATGGTTAGTTAATACGGATTCAAAAAAATTACGGATATAATACGCATAAAATTCGTTTTTTAAATTTTAAATTCGTCGAAAAATTCGGCTTAAAAAATGGATTTAGTATAAAATATAAAATATTTAAAAATAAAAACTATAAGCTTTTTATTCATATTTTCAATAATTTGGGAATAATTCGAATTATTCAAAAATTCGCGAATAATTTGAATTCTTTAGGAAAAATTTATAAACGGGCCGTTTAATTTGAATTTTTAATAATTCGCGAATAATTCGCAAATAATTCGCAAATTAACTAACTATGCTTTAAACTATCACTCAGAAATTTATCACGTTACAGTATATACCACTGGTACTACTATCTCTCTATTTAGAGAGTAACAAATAACTAAGATTAAATTTATTTAATTTTATTTTATTAATTAGTGCGTGAGACTCTAAAAATCTCTAATGCATTTATATTGGTTTGCTAATTTAGCCACCGAAACATTAGCGACTCTCCAAGGGGTCGTTTGGTTGCATGTAGTTGCGACTGGACTATAGTTATAACTGTATATAAATACAAATTTTGTATTTGATTTGATATATTTAATTGGGGCAATTGCTTATATACCTGAAAAGTTCTCGATTTTTCGATTTACCCCTCTTAGAAGGCTAATATTGAAAATACCCTTCATACGTTCCAACCTATTTTTTAATATACCCTTAGAGTTAAAATCATAAGTAACTCGTTATCGCCGTAAAATTACTATTTTGCCCTTTTCAAATATACCATTCTACTATTACTGTCTTTCTTATTTGCCCTTAAAGTCAGGGGCACAAAAGTATTTCGACTTTTAGTCTTTTCGAATATACCCCTCTACCGTCACCAATTTTTCTTATTTGCCCTTAAGTTAAGGGCAAAATTGGTATTTTAATTTTTTTAACGTGGTAGATACTTAACTCACGTTTAACCCAGATTAACTTAACAGGAGATAACTGCGGGGGTATTTTACAATAACGGTGGAACGTATGAGGGGCATTTTAGAAAGAAAAAAAAAAGTAGGGGCTGATCAGATATTTTCATACGCATGAAGGGTATATAGGCAATTATCCCTATTTAATTCTAACTGCTGTAGTAGGAACTCCAAGAGGAGGCCCAACTGCAATAGTTTTAACTACGTCTAAATTAGCCACAGTTCCAACTACAACAATGGAGAGAATAACTTTAAATAAAAAGTATGCTTATGGCCTCCTCAATATTTTTTGAATAAAAAAAAAATCTTTTTTTTTTTTTTTTTTACATTGGTAGTAATTTCATCATCATATATAAAATAATAAAATTTTTAAAAAAAAATTTCAACTGCATGCAACCAAACAAATTATTTATACTAGCAGCACTTTCTACTATATCCAGCCAAACAGAATTCATATAGTTTTAACTGTTATATTTTCAACCGAATGTTTTTCTGACTAAAGTGTATTTATAATTACATCTAATAAAACGGTCTGGAGTCACGAACCAATGAAACGGCCTACTAATTCCCAGCTGTTCATGCTTTGGGTCAATAGACCGGGTCCAGGAAAATAGCTTTTTCATTCCCCCAAATTAATACCAAAGAAAATAAACACGGTTTCTTTCCCTCCCCCACTTCCTCTCCTCTTCCTCTACTCCATCCAATTCCCCCTAAATCATATATACATATATATATATATATATATAACTCTTCCCTTACTCTCTTTCTTCTATTACTATATATCCTTTCCCTCCTCTATACTCTCTCTTCTTCTCTTTGGTGCAGCACAATTGCATAAGCCACTGGAGCAAAAGTGCTTGTGGAATAAAAGAGAGGCTTCTTGATAAGAGAAAGGAATAATAAGTTTAAGCAAAAAAAGGAAAAAGAAAAGAGAGAGAGAGAGAGAGATATGGTGCACCATCATAGGAATTATCATGTGCAGCTGCATAGGAAAGGAGATTTGGAGCAGCAGCAGCAGCAGGAGCAGCAGCAGGAACAGAAGCACCAAATTCAAGATCCTTCGGTGGAGCAGGCTCATCGCCTGCGCCACCTGATGGATTACGCGTATTTCGTGGGCCACCACCGGTCGAGGGTGTCGAACGCCGCCTTCCTCCGCCTCCTCTTCCTCTTCTCCCTCATCTCCTGCACCCTCCTCTTCGCCCCTCGCGTCTTCCTTTGTAAGCTCTCTCTCTCTCTCTCTCTCCTTCTGCCGTCGGAGTATAAATGATTAAAACATCGTTTTATGGTGATCGAAATTTTCTTCTTTTTTTTTTTAAGAAATAAATAGTATATTATTTGTTCCGTTTATTTTTTTTAAAAATAAATTTAACTGAAAATATGAATAAATTAAAATTTAAATTTTAAACTTCAAATATCAATCATCAAATTTTTTGCCATTTTTGATAGAAACGATTGCTGGGGATTGAAATTTTCATACAAAGCAATCGTGTGATGACCGAGTCGTAGTGGTGGTACTGGTCAGAGTCACACGTGCAAATTGTATGTTATGATTTAATATAACTGCTTTCTTTCTCGATCGTGCGCATGCAGACACCTTCGGAGCAGACGAGGTAGAATTCCGAATGCGGGCGCGGGAAGACGACCAGAGCTGGGCCGCGCCGTGCTCGACCGTCGGGAACGACAGCATCTGCTGCGACCGCACGGCGTTCCGCACCGACATCTGCTTCATGCGCGGCGACGTCCGCACCGACACCGCCTCCAACTCCATCTTCCTCCTATCTTCCAATTCGACCGTCGACGACGTCGAGAAGATCAGACCCTACACTCGCAAGTGGGAGGCCAGCGTCATGAGCACCATCGACGAGCTCCGCCTCCGCACCGTCGCCGCCGCCAACGCCAACCGCTGCGACGTCGTCCACCGCGTCCCCGCGGTGGTGTTCTCCACCGGCGGGTACACCGGCAACGTGTACCACGAGTTCAACGACGGCCTAATCCCGCTGTACATCACGTCGCAGCATTTCGACAGGCAGGTGGTGTTCGTCATGCTCGAGTACCACGACTGGTGGATGACGAAGCACGGCCACGTCGTCTCCCGCCTCTCCGACTATCCGCCGATCGACTTCTCCGCCGACCCCCGCACCCACTGCTTCCCGGAGGCCATCGTCGGGCTCCGCATCCACGACGAGCTATCCATCGACGCGGCGAAGATGAACTCCAACAAGAGTATAAGCGACTTCCGCCGCCTCCTCGACGAAGCCTACGCCCCGCGCGTCCGCGCCATCGACCGCGACGAACAATCCAACAGCAGCAGCAACAGCAACAGCAACAGCAGAAGTAATGAGAAGGTTCTTCCGAAGATGGTGATAATGTCGCGGAAGGGATCGAGGGCGATCGAGAACGAGGGGGAGGTGGCGGCGGCGGCGGAGGAGGTGGGGTTGGAGGGGGAGGGGATGAGGCCGCAGCGGGACACGGAGCTGGCGAGGATCTACCGGGCGCTGAACTCGTGCGACGTGATGGTGGGCGTGCACGGGGCGGCGATGACGCACTTTCTGTTCATGAGACCGGCGCGGTCGGTGTTCGTCCAGGTCGTGCCGCTCGGGACCGACTGGGCGGCGGAGATGTACTACGGCGAGCCCGCGCGGAAGCTCGGGCTGCGCTACGCCCCCTACAAGATACTCCCGCGCGAGAGCTCGCTGTACAGAAAGTACAGCAGAAATGATACAATATTAAAAGATCCGAATAGCGTCAACGCGCAGGGCTGGCAGGTGACGAAGAAGGTGTACTTGGACGGGCAAAACGTCAGGTTGGATATTGGAAGGTTCAGGAAGCGCTTGGTTAAGGCGTATGAATACGTGACTAAGAAGCGAAGGAGGCAACGGCTGCAGCAACTGCAGCTGCACCAGCAGCAGCAGCAGCGAAGATGAATCGAGAGATGAGAAATAACGGAGGGTGCAAATTGTGAATTTTGTTTTTTCAATTGATTTTCATACTATTATATGTATACATCTATGATTTTGTTTGTGAATAATTGTTGCTGAGAAAAGAAAAGTGTAGATGCCTGTGTAGTGTTCTGCAAATATTTGCTGTAATTTATCTACGCGGAAACGTATTCATGGGTTTGTGAAGCACTTTTACGTGTAAGTATTAAATAGAACAGTATGTTAATCTAATTCCTTTGATTTTTTTATTGCAATTCAAATAATTCTACTCCACATCATAAATTATATGCATCAGGATCCAATGTTTGCCTACATCATTTCTACATTTTTTTAATGCCTCTCAAAATATTTTTATTATTACAATATTTTTCACTACAATTATGTAATTTTATTATTATTTTTTTTAAGGTGCCGTTTATTGCACGAAATCAAAAGCTCAGTGCACATCATATTGCAATTGCACAAAGGCAACTTATTAATTATGATGAGGAAACAAATCCAAAACAACACGTTTTCTATGTATGGACAAGTCGTTTTGCTATTAGAGATAATAATTGCATATGGAGAACTAGATAAGTAATACTCCACTTTCAATGGGTTCTATCCTTTTCAGGAATTAGGATGATAAACCTAAATATTGTTGATACCATTTTTGAAGTTTTCAAGTAAAAAGTATCATGCCATGGCCAATATCTGAACTGCAAGAATTTTCCAAAAACCAAAGGTGTTGATAATAATTCACCTCAAAACTCTAGACAGCAATTTTTTTTTTTTTTTTGGGAGATAGATAATAGGTAGCATGATACCCGCTTCGTTTATTTTATTTAAAAATGAACTTAGCCGGAAATGTGAATCAATTAGGATTCAAACTTCGACCGTCCCTAGCGCAACTGGCAAAAGGGCTTGGTGGTTGGTATCCGAGATCCAAGTTCGAATCCTAACTAGTTGATTCACATTTCCAGCTAAGTTTATTTAATTCTAAGTGAAATAAACGAAGCGGGTAACATGCTACTTTTCTCTCTCAAAAAAAAATTAGGATTCAAATTTGGACCTCAGGTATCAATCACCGAGCCCTTTGTCACTTGCACCAGGAACGGTATGTAAAACTCTAGACAACATTTGGTTGCGGGATAAAGTGGGAGTAAGCCACTTTATCTCTCTAATTCACCCAAATACTAGATGAATCAATGGGTTAATTTATTTAATCTCTCTCTTAATGGGTTATCCTAAGATAACCCATTAAAAGGGTGAAACTGTTGTTCCACCTTTTTATTGGAATAATAATTCCTTCTATTTATACCTCTACTAATTTAATAATTAAATATTACTAATTAATATATTATATATTATTTTATTAACTAATTAGATAGATAAATACTTATCTACTTGATTTACTATTATAATAAATATTTAATTAACTATTTGAGTAAATTAATTTATTACTCGTAATTAATTAGTGAATTAAAAAATTAATAATTTAGGGTGTTTATATAATAACTATTATCTACATTGATTAACCAATTAAATAATTAATATTTTGATCAATATAACTAACTAATTAATTTATTAACTTAATTATTTGTTAATTTATCAAATTTTTTGTAATTAGTTAATTTGTTAATTAACAGTACTCATGGTTAATTAATTAATATTCTGATTAGTTTATTTATTAATATTTATAATTCTCTAATAGTATTCATAATTAATTAATTAATTAACTTGTTGAATTGTTATTTAATTAATATTTTGATGTTACTAATTATATAAAATTTTATTATTTTATACTTATTATTAGTCTTAATTATTCCTATTGTTCCTATCTAACTAATAACTATCCACACAACTTCATGTATCAGAAAAAGAAAATGTTGAGAACAGCATCTTTTTCCATCCAAAACAACTCAATACAAAAAGGGCCAAGGCCCAATAACAGAAAAGCCCAATGAAAAAGAAGCACCATATTTTTTTTTTCATTTTTTTTTAAACTAAAGGTATCTGCGGACCGGACCGGGTCTAAATAGTAGATATACTATAGCCATATCTTGAAAAGAAATGGATAGAAAATATATATATATATCGTACTCATTTAATTTCACGTCGTATCTAAATTTAGATACTTAAATTACTACTTTACCTGTCGGGTCTATTTGAGTGGGTTTGAATAGTGACTATCCATATACACCCGTCTAAGACTGGATACATGTCGGATATAAGATCAGATACATATATTTGTATGCGTATACTTTTTATAGATAGTTTATGGATAAAATATAAACCTCTCACTATAAAAATCTCGCATTCTAATTAGTTGCACACAGTCCAATAAAATTTGCGGCTCAGATTTGATTTTTTTTTTTTTTTTTTTTTTCACTCCTTTCTTCAACTTCAGAAATAAATAGAGACTCCTGTTTTGAGAAGAAGACTCAAGAGTAAAAAGAGCAGCTAAAATTAAAAAAAATAAGAAATAAAAAATGAGTAAAAAAATATTAAAGAAACAAAATAAACAAATCAGCTAGGGCTTCACTTGGATGAAAATACACAAAGACTCCTTATCTATAAGTCCTATTGTAATCGATCCCTCAACTTCAAATATATTTTATTTATTATCATGTATTTTCACTAGATTTGTGTCCGGATTTGAAAATTATTCCAAACCCTAACTATTAAATGGTTGGATTCAGGTCGGTCTAAGTTAGGTATGGTATAAAATATCCGAACTAATATCGGACATTTTAATGGGTAACCCTTTTTTTTCCGCTCAATGCTATGCATTTTTTATTGGTCCAGATAACGTCCAAATCGAATATGAAATATCGGATATTTTGAATAATTTTACTTTAAACTGTCAACAAGCATTATTATATTCATGTAGTTATCCTAAAACTTTAACACTGATCAATCGAGAGAGGAGCTTTCAAGCTTTAGGGATCTAGTCAATTCTTGCCAACCTAAACCACCGAAGTATTAATGGTTTGAGTGACTATGATTAATTTTGTATAAAATGTTTACAAATAATAAAAATTTGGGGTTAATTTCATACAGCTTCCTGCAAATATAGTGAATTACAAATATATTTCTACAAAGTTCAACTTTTATATGTTGTTTCTGTAAAAATTCTGATGTTTTCAAATATATTTCTGCAGTTAGGATCCGTTAGAAAAAATTAGTTAATTATAGATAAAATACTTAACCCTAGTTAGTTAATGAGGTGAATGATCTTTTTACCGCTTAGGACTTTTAGAGAAATATATTTTTGACGAAAAAAATATCTTTTAACTTATAAAATAAACAAACTTTAATAGTAACAAAACAGAGAGACATATTTGAAAATATTAGGACTTTTGCAGGAGTAATATTATTAATATATGAAAGTTGAACTTTGTAGAAATATTTTGTAATTTACTATATTTATAGGGACCTTAATAAAATTAACCCATATTGATAAGTCCATGTCCTAACAAGTAAATAGGATGTGTGGATATCATACCATATCGATAACATGGGTTATTGACACGGCAATTTTAATATAAAAAATAATAGGTTAATTGTATGCCGGTTTTTTGTAAACATATTGAATAAATATATATATATATATATATATATATATATATATATATATATATATATATATATATATATATATATATATATATATATATATATATATCTATAAAGTTTAACTTTTTATATTTATTTTTATAAAAATTTAACGTTTTCAAATATAAGTTAATGTTAAAATTCATTAGAAAAATATAGTCAACTATATATAAAATATTGAATATATAAAATATTGAGTTCTGTTTAGTGACTAAGGTAAATTAATTATTTTGCCTCTCTCTTATATTATTTATGGTGGTAAAAAGAAAGAAAGAACACCGACCGTCCCTACATCAAGTGGCAAAGGACTTGGTGGTTGGTATTCGAGACCCTAATTCGAATCCTAGTTGATTCACATTTCTAGCTAAATTTATTTCTTAACGAAATAAACGAGCGATGCATGCTACTATCTCTCAAAAAAAAGAAAAGAAAAAGAAACCATTCAAAAACGTAATTTTTTATTTCTATCTTATACTCATATTCTTATCCAAACAAAAAAAATATTTTTATTTTTATAAAATTTCATACTTGTATTTATATCTTGGGAGTAAATTGTCTTGTTGCCTCGAACTTTTGGCGGAGTTTCACTTTACCCCAAACTCTTAAAACGGTCATTTATCCCCCTATACTTTAATATTGCATCTTGTTGCCCCTTCCGTCAGTTAAAGTTAACGGAACTGAACGGGAGTTGACGGAAGGGTTAGGTTTTGACGGTTTTTAGGATGCAAAAACTATGACAAGAAGAGTTGGAGGGCATAGAAATGAAAGAAAAAGAGTTTTTAAGAAATAAAAGTGAGTTGGTTGGAACAAGGGACAGTATAAGCGGTAGATTTCCCGCCAAAATCTAATCCTTCCGTTAACTCCCGTTCAGCTCCGTTAACTTTAACTGACGGAAGGGGCAACAAGATGTAATATTAAAGTATAGGTGGGTAAATGACCGTTTTAAGAGTTTGGAAGGTAAAGTGAAATTCTGCCAAAAGTTTAGGAGACAACAGTGTAATTTACCCTATATCTTGGATATAACTAGTTCTTACTAATTTTCGAACGGAACGGAGCCGTAACGTCCCCACCACCATGGGGATAAGATAATAGCATGCGACGCCAGTAAACGTGGCGGGGGGTGCAGCGAGAGCGACGGCCCAACACATCCTAGCCCCCCACTTGCTGGAAAGTTCCAGAAAACAGCCGAGCAGGTAAAAATGCATGGAGACACCTCACCTATATGTTATTTATAATTACCTCCCAAAACTTTTCTAAGACCGTTTGGTTAGGGAATAGGGATAGGAATAGATACTTATCCCCCCTTTTATCTACCAAACGCTAATTTTTTATTCGAGAATAGTAGTTCTTGGTTATTCCCGCCAACACATTCATTTTTTATATAAAACTATAATATTTTTCTTATCCTCAAAACCTAATTTTCATCCAAACGTTATTTTTCTTATCCTCATACTTGTACCTATCCCTGTAATAGCTAGTTCTTGCTTATACCCGAACCAAACGGTACTTTACTATATGTTATTTATAATTAGTTTTCGCTTTCTTGGAATTAATACCCATTAATTAATGGGTTAATTACACCATTGGTCCGCAACCTTTGCCCCCATTTTTACTTTCCTCTCCAACTTTTTTTTTTAATTTTTTTTTTACAATGAGATTTCTAACCTCTTGATTTTATTGCAATTAAATGTTAGCCGTCAAAATTGGAATTCAAATTGAGGAAATATGTTACGTCAGCACTATATTGGTGCCTCGGAGATGTGTCTTAGTGCCACGGAGGCGCTGTACTGACTAATTATACAATTTTAATTTAAAATATATTTTGAATTATATTATAAATTCAAAACAAATTTTTTTTATGTAAGATTTAAATTTAAATTTTAAAATTTGATATTGGATTCAAATTTAAATTTGAATTCAAATTTCAATTTTGTATTTAATTTTAAATTTAAATTCACATTTTGTTTAATTCTAATTTAATTTCAAACTTTTGATTTGAAATTTTAAATTCAAAATGTGAATCTGAATTGAAATTTTAAACTTTTAAATTTAGAATTGAAATCAGATCTCAAATTCAAATTTAAATTTTGAATTCAAATTTAAAATTTAAAATAAAATTTTGAATTTGATTCTAAATTCAAATTTAGATTTTAAATTTTAAATTTAGTTTCAAAATTTTTATTTTAAATGCAAATTCTAATATCAAAATCCAAATTAAAAATTTAAGTTTGAATTCAAAATTTAGATTCAATTTAAAATTTGAATTTTAATTCAGTTTTAAATCAAAATTATAGTTTTAAATTCAAATTCAAATTCAAAATTATAATTTCTGATTAGTTTTAAATTTTAATTTTAAAATTAATTTTGAATTTAAATTTAAAATTTAAAATTTTTACTTTTAGAGACTAAATTAAAAAACGAGCAAAGTTTAGAAACCAAAATTAACATAATAAAGAAAGCGCTGAAATGGTGATTCCATTAATTTTAACTCATTTTTTAACGATTATGACGCAATTGTATTAAATCAAGAGATTGGGGGCTTGATTGCAAAAACAATGTTAAAAATTAAAGTGAAAATTAGTAAAAAGGTTAAAGACCGATAGTATTATTAACCCTTAATTAATTTTCCAAAAATAAATTAAAATATTTCTAAATTTATTACTGATTTATATTAAATTTAATGACTTCAAGTACTTTGTAAAAAAATTTAATCTGACGCTGGTAACTAATGTAGCTGTTAAATTCAACGAAATTTTTACTTTAGCGAACCATGAAATTTTAAAAAAAATTGATGACTTTTATCAAATTTATTGATAGTTTTATCTTAATATAATGTTTTACTTGCTTTGTAGCAAATAAAACCAGAATAACCAACTGCTAATAGCTGATCGAGTTATTAAATTCGACAAAAAAATTAACTCAGCTAACTAACAAATTAAAAATAAAAGAATCAAGTCTTTTGGAACTGAATGATATTAGCTAACTAAATTAAGAAATTTATCAAATTTGTTGATAATTCAGTCGAACTTAGTACATTGTACATTGTAGCAATTCAAATTTAGAGTTCGTTTCGGGAATTACGCGAGGGATGCAGCATTACATGCCTATTGCTTACGATTACGAGAGAGACGATATAAAAATATTCTCGTTGATCGCTTAAGATTTGATGTTTGTCGTTACGATGAATTTACGAGAGATTTTAAATGTAAAAAACAAAATTAGGTGTTAATTTCAGAATTCGGTATAGTTGAAGGGGTCATCATGCAATTTTACATCGAAAACTCAAATTCTAATTCTAATCCCTTTTCGCGAATTGAAACCCAAACTCGGAGAACCCCTACTCCCACGCAGCCAATCAGCGCCGCGCATTTGATCGACCCCTCTCCGCCACTAGCCGAGATGCGGGCCTACACACGTGCGCTCCCTCGCGTGCCCCCCGACCCGAACCACCGCCGTACCGACACGTGTTCACCGGCGCACCCGTCCATCCCTCTAAACCGCCCGAGAAATTGCCGGTACACCGGGTCCACCCAGAGCTGCTTTCCGAAAATCCCACCGTGGATATTTTAAATTTTTGAAAATTAAACCGCATTTTGTAACACAATGTAAATAAAATAAAATATTTCTTTTTTATAATGTGTTATGTTAATTAATATTAATATTCGGAACTAATAACGTTGAACTGCATACATTTAATTTAATAATTACGAATCTAAATATTTTAAAAATTATAAAGAGTAAATTTTTATTTTCCATGTAAGAAATAATAAATATTATTATTTATTACTTTACTATCGACTGATTTTTTTGGGAAAAAAAATTAATGTGCGACTATATAGCAAATGGTGGGGACTTTTAATTTTAAATATGAACATATTCTATGTCTGATTAGCCCATATATTTAAAAATTTTTAATTTTATTTTATTTATAAATAAAATTCCTCTAAGACCTAGTTTGGTATTGATGCCTATCTAACATTATTAGATAAAATAAAGTTATAAAAAAAAGCATATAAGAATATACTTTTGCGTTCTACGGTGGGACCGCGATATACGTAACGTAATACGAAAATAAATAGGATATTTCTCTAAGACTTAGTTGGGTATTAATGCCTATCTAACGTTATTAGATAAAATAAAGTTATAAAAATAAATAAGATATTACGTATGAAAATAAATAAGATATTTTTCTAACGTATTTCCTCACCGCATTTAATGTGCCTTCGTTTCGGATTGCGGAGAAAATGCGTTACTTGCGGAGAGAAAGTACATTGGGAAATATTGCGTTCCGCATATCACGATGAGTATATTTTTTGCGTTCCCACCTAAGAACGTAGAAGTATATCCCTATATGTTTTTTCCACAACTCCATTTTATCTAATAGTGTTAGAGAGAAGCACAATACCAAACTAAACATAAACCGGGTGCACAGATGGCTCTATAGGCCTCGGTAAACCGGGAAGTAGCGATTTGCGAGTCGTGAGACGCCAAAGAACGGGGAAGAGAGAGAGAGGGAGAGAGAGAGAGAGAGAGAGAGAGGAGGTGCTTCTGCGAGAGTGGATTCAGAGGCGAAGGGTTTTGGAGATGTGCGTTTCGGATTGGGATCGTTTTAAGCTTCTGAGATCGGGGTCGGAGATTTTTCGCCGCTTCGAACATGTTTGATTGGAACGATCAAGATCAGGTTCCCTTCAATCGAATCCATCTCCCCTTCGTAATTTTTTTCCCCTTTAATTTTGGTTACTTAATTTTTCATGCACTTTGGTTTAAGTAATCGGGGTTTTTTTGATGTGTTTGTTAGCTTAATTGTGGTTTAATTTTACTGTATAGTTTTTTTTTTTTTTTTTTTGATTTGGCGAAGTGAGTTGATCGACATGTACAGATTTTCCAATAATTTTTTCCCATTTTTCGTGTGTTTTTGGTTCGATTATTGTTGTTTCTTGATGTGTTTGTTACCTTTAATTCCGCCTAATTTTGCTGAATAGTTTGATAATATTTGTTGGTTGTTTGGCTCTTTGATATGGTGAAATGAGTAGATCGGCTTGTATAGATGGCCCGATAATTTCTTCCCATTTTTCGTATAGATGGCCCGATAATTTCTTCCCATTTTTCGTGTGTTTTTGGTTGAATTACTGTTGTTTCTTGGTGTTTTTTTTTGGCTTAATTTCGCCTATTTTGCTGAATAGTTTGTTGGTTGTTTGGTTCTTTGATATGGTGAAGTGAGTAGATCAGCTTGTATATGTGGTCCGATTATTTCTCCCCATTTGTGGTTTGTTTTTGGTCAACTTATTGTTGTTTCTTGATGTGTTTCCTGGGTTAAATGTTATCCAATTTTGTTGTATAATTTGGTATTGTTCTTTCGTTGTTTAGCCCATTGATTTTGTGAAATGAGTAGATCGACATGTAAAGATGGTAAAGTAATTTGTCCCTATTTTTCAGGTGTTTTTGTATAATTTCTTTCTGTTTCCGGGTGTGTTTATTAGCTTAAACTAGGTCTTATTTTGTTGGGTAATTAGCTGTTGTTCTTTGTCTGTTTTGTTCATTTATTTGGTGAAATGTGTAGGTCGATATGTAAGATGACCTGCTAATTTTTCCCCAGTATGATTATTATTATTATTATTTTGTTTAATTCTTGCAGTTTCATGATGTATTTGATCTATTTTTTGTTTGCATAATTTGCTATTGTTCTATGTCTTTTAGGTTCATTGATTTGGTGAAATGAATATGTTGATATGGGAAAGATGGTTAGTAGCTGCTTGATAGGAATTAGGGGCCTTTTTTTATTTTTAATGCAAATAAAGGGTTTTGACTATGTATGAAGGTACACGGAACCAATTATTCAATTATTAGATTATTGAAGTGTTTACAGATGAAGATTATGAGGTGTATGTGTCTTTGGAGTTATGGCAAGATGAGGTATCTACAAATCTATCTATATGTTGCTTTTCATCATTAGGATGAAATATATTTGGAACTTTGGTTTTCTAACTAGATAGATGTGTTGCTCTTCTTTAGGGGGGTTGAGTAGTCATGCGTGGATGTTATCAAGGAACAAACTCTATATAGGGATTGTTTCGTAATACACATCCTCCTTCATTGTGCAGAAACGACCAATCTAACGTTAGGAAAATAAAAAAATGATGGGCAATGACAGATCTAAGGAATTTAATCTTTGATTTCTTTTTGTGCAATCACGTTTTGGATACATCAAATGTTAAAATACATACTGGAGTAAAAGTAGGAAGAAAGGATGTTGTGTTTGAGATGTAGCGTGGTACTTTAATGGAAGTTTTTGTCCCTTCACTAGTGGTGTCATGATATTCCTCTTGTATCGAAATAATGCTTCGGGCATCCTAGTTGACTCTTTAGACAACCATTGGTCTTTGTTGAATGAGTAAGAAAAAAGAGAGAAGAGTCAAGATTGGAAATGGGGTTTCGAGTTTAAGATTTCAGGTCTCATGATCAAACTTGGAACTACTAGTTGTGAACATATTTCCTATTATTTGAACTTTGAAGGATATGAAACAAAACTGCTGCAAGTATATTTGTATAAAATGTGAATGTTAACATAGAGACGGTCTAAGTAATCAGCAAAAGACTAGCATGGTTTCAGGTGGCTATTCACGACAAATGTGGTTATGAAACTGAGATGTAATATAGAGGTTGGAATACAAGATCATGATCCAAGCATTTTATTGAGCATGCCACCATGTTGAAGAGTATGAATGTCACTGCAAAAACGGTTTTCTTTAAATAGTTTAACATACAAGATACAAATATGTGAAATCTACAGTTCTTCAAAGTTGTTCTTACAAGTTCCATTATATTTTTGAAGCCAAATGCCAACTTGGATGATCAACCTCCTTACCCAGCTAAGATTTGCTCCTCAAAATAGATAATTAATCCATTTTTTTATTTTGGCCAAATATTGCACAAGAACAGGTCTTAAAGCCAAAAACATTCTTAAAAATCAAAAGATTCCAATAGATACCCATGTCTGCAGTTCTTGTCTGTTAGACTAGGGTGTCAGACTAGTTGGCAATCTTCTCTGCAAACCACAAATCTGAAACTTTGACTGCAAAAATCTGCTTCAGTTGGGCTGACCAAACCTTCAATTGGCATGATAGATTGGTCTATTACAAGCTCTATAAGGAACAGGATGAGAATTTTAATCGTAGGATCTTATTAGGCCCTGTTTGGCCTAGCTTCTGAAGAAGTGCTTTATGAAAAAGTGATTTTGGTTTGGAAAAGTGATTTTGGTTAAAAGCTGTAGAGCGTTTGGCAGAGTTTAGATAAAAGTGATTTTGAAAAACTGTTTGACAAATTTTTTGTAAAATTTGTATAAATTAATATTTTTATTAAATTTTATTTTAAAATAATTTAAAATCCAAATTTAAATTTGAATTAAAATTAAAAATTTTAAATTTCAAAATTGTAACAAATTTAAAATTTATATATTTTTACATTTAAATTTTAAAATCTAAAATGTCAAATTTGAAATTGAAAGTGAAAATTTAAATTTAAATTTTGATTTTTGAAATTTGAAATTTAAATTTTGAATTTTGAATTTTGAAAATTTGAATTTTGAATTTTGAAATTTGAAATTTGAAATTTGAAATTTTTATTTTGAATTTTGAAATCTAAAATTTGAAATTTGAAATTTGAAATTTGAAATCTAAAATTTGAAATCTAAAATTTGAAATTTGAAATTTGAAATCTAAAATTTAAAATTTGAAATTTGAAATTTAAATCAGAAATCTAAAATTTTAAATTTTAAATTTTAAAATTAAAATTTGAAATTTAAAGTTTGAAATCTATTTTCCAAAATTTAAAATTTAAAATTTAAAAAATTAATCTAAAAATTAAAATTTGAAATTAAATTTAAATTTAAATATTAAAATAAAAATAAAAATAAAATTATGAAGTTTAAATCCAAAATCAGAATCAGATTTTAAGAAGTAGCTTTTTTCAGCTTCCTTCAAAATCAGTTTTCTGATTCTGAGAAGCAGAATCAAATTTTAAAAAAGAGGTTGCCAAACGCTCTATTGGGCTGAAAATCACTTTTCAGCCCAAAAGCGCTTTTTAAAAGCTAGGCCAAACACCCCCTTAGTCTGGTCGACCACGGCATTTTACTAGATTAGAACACAATAGGTTGGTTTACCTTTGGCACCAAATTAGTTGGCTGATCTACTCTACAGTTCGGAAACCGAGCACGGAAAATCCATCATAAAACCCTAGAATAATGATGTTAACCACGAAGTCAATCATCTGAATACTTAACCACAAAGTCAATCATTTGAATACCTATAAGGGAGACGGATATTAAAAATTCTTATGTTTTGTTATTAGCATATGCAATCAACATACTAGGAAATGCGAGGGAAGTGTAGGATCATAAGGGAGATGATGTGAACATGGAATGGACACTCGGCCAGTGAGTCGGTGGATTGTGAACACATGATGGATACGTCTGTATAGTGTCCCCCTAGGAACTGTGTTGGACACGGACATGGCAACACTTTTAAAGTGTTGATATATGTTTCCTACTTCGAACTCTTACAAGCTTCTATGCGACTTACTATTGAAGCATAATTGTTCCAAAACCTTGTCTTGAGCTGTTATATCCAGACCTTTATTGATTTACTCAATTCGTAAGGAAAGGACCTCTAAATCAGATGCTGTATTGGTGTTTTATCATCTAGTTTCTATGGAGTTTATTTGTTAAGTCCTCTTCATAAGATTTAGCAATGTGTGTGATGCAACTGATATGAATGTGTGTGTGTATCTGTATGTACGTATATGTGTGTTTGTTATAATTCAACTGATATGTTTATATATTTACATCACTTTGGACTATCAGCTTTGAATTAATCTTTGAATCTCACAAATTTTGATCATATGTTTTTCTAGCTTTCCTTGATATTTGACTGATTGTAGATCTGCTTTCAGTACTAAAGAAATTGGCCTGTAATTGTAGAATGCAGATCTTAACAGAAACAATGTGAATCGTTCTAGTCGTTCATGTCTTCTTCATGTATATTTTGGCTAGATATATTTGGCTTTTTATTGTTTCATATCCAAGTACTATGTCATAATTTCCTTTCATATTTACAAAGTATGTATTATTATCGCAAGCAGCCTTTTTTATTGGTGCTTCCTAATTTCGCAAGAGAGGCTTATAAAGGTCCTTACATAAATATCTTAAAATTTCAGGTTGGGGACACAATATGGGCTGAATTCAGCGAGAGTGAAGACCATATTGTCCCTTACCCTAAGGGCACAGAAGAAAATAGGTTACTTACTTATGCAGATTATAATAAGAAGCAGAAAACTGAAGAAAATACGGTATTCACGTCCACTGAGCAAACCTCTCGGTCTAATACTGATTTCCAAGGGCATCACGTCGACCAGCCGGTGCTTCAAACAAATGGGGAACTGTCTGCTCCCCAACTTGAACTAGAATCGTGGCCAGATCTTCCTTCTTTAGATGCTGCACTTGGTAGAAGTTACAATAATGAAAGTGATCAGGACTCGATGGCAACAGCATATTTGAATGACTTTAATGCTGTCCAGAACTTGGACAAAGTAAGAGGTAATATGACAGTTTTATAACAGCCAACAACTTTACCAGAATGGATGATCTTTAAGCACATCATACAGCTTTTTTTTAACCAATCATACAGTGCAGCTAGATGGTCAGTCGGAAGTATTTGGTAATGATCATGAAGACATGGAGAGCGACAATTTTCTTGACTGTGATTGGACTAATATTGGAGATTTTGATGATCTTGAACGCATATTTAGGTAAATATCTCTAATTTCCCTGTTGAACTTTTTAAGCATCTACACTTCAATGATTTGACAACTCTGATAGAAGTTATTATCTTGCAGCAATAGTGACCCCATATTTGGTAATGAAATTATCGGAAATACTGGAGAGTTTGTTTCTGCGTCTTCAGATGTCATTAGTAGCACCTCTCAATCAATCCCTATTCCTGTATGTGCATGCCTAAGTTATTGATACCATATTTTTCAGTATATTGACGTCTTTGTATTTGTTATTATCTTTGATTATTGCTCAGAATTAATAAAACCCTGAAAATTCTGGTGAGCAGGACTTGCTATCTGACAGGGATCAATCTTCTAATCATGGTTCTTCCTTGGTCCAGTTTAATGAACTTTCTGGCGGAAGAAGTAAACCAGTTCTTCCACTAGAAGAGAAGGTGCATGCCCAAATTTATATGTGTATATATTTCAAGGAAAAAATATGCAAGACCCTTGAACGATTTCTCAATGCAGATATCAATCTGAACTTCAAAAAGTCAGACAAACCACAATATTGTAAATTTTCAGTCAACAACTACCAAGCCCCGAGTAATATTGACTTTCCAAAACAATCTGGGATCATGTGAAAGCCAACTGATTAAAACGCCCTTTTCTTTTGAATGTTTGGACAATTCTAGGGTTATTTGAATCATTTGGATTTAATGTGCTTTGAAATTTTTGAGAAAAAAGTTAACAGAACTCGGGATAGGTTGTTGATTGAAACAACAACAAAGTTTATGTAGTTTATATTAACCTCTTAAGGTTCGGGTAGTGACATGTAATGGTGCTAATGTTCAGAGGGAGCTGGCACATTTTTCACGTATAGTAATTCTCGAGCAGAGGGCTTTTTTGCATTTAACTCTCTCAAATTTTTTTTTTTTACAAATGGCCCTGACAAATTTATATTTGTATAAATAGCTCTCTTCTTACCACTCGGGCGCTTAGGTGGTATTTTTAAGTTGAACACGGTAATTCAATCATTGTATTTAAATACGGTGATTGGATCACCATGTTCCCTTTTGCATTTTTTTCGTCTCTAAGTAAAAAATGAGGGACTAGAGTGTGGATATGAACACGGTGATTCAATCACGTGTTTAAACATGGTGATTCATTCACCGTGTTCAATTTAAAAATGCAAACGTGGCGCGTTCGTGGCAAGGGGAGGGCCATATGTGCAAATATAAATTTGTTAGGGTCACTTGTAATTTTTTTTTTTGGAGAGGGACTAAATGCAAAAAAAAGCCCTCGAGCAGATTAGTAGTCAGATGCTTTTTTTGTCCACTTTGGCAGGTAGGGGATTTTAATGCCAAATATGCTGAGCAGACTAAACGCGGGAATCATGCTACCAGTGAATGTTCTGGAAAACCAAGCCAGTCTGCAGAGAAGGTAGTTAATTACACCAAAAGCAATTACTACGATCCATACAATGATCTAAAAGACACTGTAGTTTCCATATGCAACTGTCACTAACAACCAATAAGTAAAAATCTTGAGCTGCTTGTATTTTAAGGACAGTAGGTGTCTAATAAGGATAAGTTGCAAATTATTGTTTACTTGTTTAGTTAAGCTTATATGTTCTCTTTTTAAGTTGGTTCTGTAGTTTTAAATTGTTGAAATTTTGAAATACTTCTTCAACAATTTGAAGATATAATAGCTGTTTCTGCTCTATTTAAAGTTGTGCTTATTATAACTAAATGATCCATGGTTTCTAAAGTAATTATGAATTCCAGTTAGGCAACTTACGAGTGTTTTGTTTTCGTGATAACATTTTGTCAGGAAGTTTGGTTAACATTGGAATCCGAGTACATTGGCAAAACCTTATTGTTTTCTGTTTGGTTAACATTGGAATCTGAGTACATTGGCAAAACCTTATTGCTTTCTGTGAAAGTTTTCATTACTCATTTCTTAAATTACATTGTGTTAAATAGTTTTCGCTTCTTTTCTTATTTGCAGCGTGATATACTGAAGAGACTACCAAAATCACGTAAGAAGGCAGAAGAAAGAAGCAAGAATAAATTTCCCCAGCATTCAATTGGTGGCTTTCTCCATGAAAATAACCGAGGCCAGCAGTTTACCAGCCCTAATATGCAGACATTTGTTAAAGCTCCTCTACAAACTTTTCAATCTCCTGCTGTTGGTCAACACATGCAAGCTGCGAAAGCCGAGCAAATAAGACAACTTGGCCACTCTCATCAGTTTGTGATTTCTGGCTATGGATATCATGCGTGTCCATTTCCTTCTATACCACAGATGCCGAATGTTCATGCTGATAGGGCCCAATCAAAACCGCCTTCTGCTGTCTATAAACCATTTCCAGATTCCTCAAAGAATTCAAAATCTTTAGATAAGATTCCGGATGTACCTTTAGGATCACTAATGATGACACCTCAAGAAAAGATTGAAAAACTGAAGCGCCGACAGCAAATGCGGGCAATGCGGGCAATTCAACAGCAACAGCAGCAGTTTGGCCAAGTCTCTGGTGGTGATACTCTGGTACCTCAAGCAGTTTCTCCAAGGAAACAAAATAGGGATTCTCTAACCAGTTCAGATGTAGTTGAAGGCGCTACGAATATGGTATCATCATCAGAGATGAACAATCAGGCAACCCATGATGAGTCTCAGAAAATCTCCACAATGGGGGATGATCCCTATTTGGAAGAAAGGATATACTATCAGCTGCAAGATGCCTTGGGAAAGGTATGCTTTCTCTTGAAGTGGCATATATTCCCTTGCAAATATGCAAAGTTGTGCTAGTACCTTGCAAAGTTGGTATATGCACCCCCAAAAGACTATTTATTTGCACGCATGCCATTGTTGGTATGTATGCAAAAACTACTTTTGCATAAATACCATGCAACGGCGGACCTTAAATAAGCAAGGAAGCCACAGAGGTACCCACACAAAATACCAAATTTGCTGGCGTATTTGCATAGTTTTGCATCCATGTATATGTACATATGCAAAAGAACTCGGAATGGACCTATGGATTTTGTGTATTGCCATTTATTGAGATATATTTTTTTAATAAAGGTTTGGCTTTTTCTCTTTCTGCATCACCATATGGTGAAGTTGTTGCAGACGAATTCCTGTTTGTGAGCTTAGTACTAACAGCAAATGGGTTTCCTTACAGTTGGACATAAGAGTTCGGCTCTGCATTCAGGATAGTTTGCTTCGTTTAGCTCGAAGTGCCTTGGAAAGGCAAAGTGCTAGTGATAGAAGTAGTACTAATACAAATAACAAAGATGATGATGAAGTATCAGAAAGTGATGAAACAAGTAGAAGAAAAAGGTACGTGAGATAATACATCTAGATTTATCTTTTCATTTAGAGTTGATTTTCTAATCTAGGTCATGATGTGGGGAAACATATAACTATTTGATGCTTGCACTGCCCTTTAATACATACCCATATTTATATTATTCTGTTACAATGAAATTTTGGAGAGTTGTACAATCTTATTGCATAGATCTGCACAATGTCATACCATGAAAATACAAATTTGACCAAATATTACCTTGTGTGAGAGTCTTTTCATGAGCCTTGTTGGAATTTAGGATTAGCTTGATGTGCTATCAGCGAAAATACATGGAAAAAAATGCCAAAAAATAATAGGAAATATGAAGAAATCACAGTTCAAGTACTCACCTTTATGTTCATTTGAACTAGATACATGAAGTCTTGTGATTATAACCACCCTTCCCTTATTGCCAGAAAAGTCCACATAAACTACCTTAAATGGACTTCTCTAAATACCAATCAGAGAGAAACAAGTAAGTTCAGTTACGCTGAGTTCCGCACTTCATTACAACTTGATGAATGCGTGCCTTTTATAATGGAGGGTGCATTGCCATGGTGTTAAGTAGTCCATGTGAGACATGAACATGATATGGGAGACAATTTTGAATTGGCATCTTCTGTAAACATTAATTGCCCTTTGTCATATCGGCTTGTTAAAAGTCTTCCTGTATGCAGTTCATGCATGAGCGTATGCTACTGTCCAAAGAAGATGAGCCCAATCTCACTTCCAAAATATTGGTAGACCCAGTGCACCGTAAACCACATTAAAATTAATTGATCAGTTGATGAGTGCAAAGTAAATAAAAATTGTTGTCATTAAAATTTTCTGTTGTATAACTTGTCCTCATTAATATTGAACTCTGGCTTTGCCCCTGGTTAGTATGAGCCCGTTCATAATTTTTGGGCACTCATGCAGTCATGCATTGTGATATATACTTAGTTTTCAATGACTATTTTCATTTTTTCCCATTGAAAGGCTTTTCAAAATTCTTCTTAAGTAATTACATTCTGAGTTTGTGTTCTCATGTTTTACCCAGATGATAAGTTTGCCTCAAAATACTCTTGCTGTCGTTTCCAGATGTGCTAAAATGGGCAATGCAGAAACATATACCAATCCCATAGACAGGACAGTGGCTCATTTGCTCTTCCACAAGCCTTCGGAAAAGTCGGTGGCACCTGTAAAAGAAGAATCACCGCTGTCTCCTGTTTCATTTGACCCTGGTATGTTTCTTCTTAAACCGATATGAGGTGCCTTTCTTATGCTCTCAAATTATAGAGATATGCTCTCAAATTATAGAACTTCTACCCAAGATTATGATTAACCCCTCTTATGCTGGAAAACTAAATTCCAGATTCAAAGGTGTCCTTGAACGCTCACAGGAGCACATCTGAGGAACACCGACAAAACATGGGAGAAATGGAGATGCAACCTTCATCATGAAGTAAGATGTATTAAGAGAAGATTTTACTGCCTCTTTCACTGCTTAATCTTCGTCAAATATATTTATTACCATTAGCAAAACTCTTTGCCAGTTAATGTTTTTCCTCCTCAGAGTGTGCCGAACACGAATCAGCAGGAATCAGGAGACATTGTGAGGAAGAAGCTGTGGACCAGTCCTGGACAACTAGGATTTGATGTGTAGATGATCACCCTTAGTTATCAATAATCAGTCTGAGTCTCATGTATAATTAGGCCCCCTTGGGATCTATTGCAAAATTACACCAGTCAGACAATAGACAATTGTGAACTGTGTTGCCGGAAGCGGATCCCCTCATGGGCAAAAACAAGAATGAGACACTGCTCATACCTCTTACATTTACTAGAGGATTCCTATTTAGCTTTTTCTGCATAGTGTTTTTGTGATGGTTTATTTTTGTTTCTTATAGTAGTGTTTCAGTAGCTGACAATTTATGGATCTAGCTTAGTTTGGGATTGTATATTTTTGAAAAGCATCTGTTTTTATACTCCGAGGAAAGAACTAGTATAAACAAGTTTTCAATCTTCACCTTTTCAATGTTCAATGTTATACAAATCTATAATATTGAATGAGGAAGGGTTCAAAACACTTTCGAATACTGTATGGTGGTTGTTTTATGAATGTTTGATCTGGCAACCGTCACCATGCTATATATATATGTAGTGGTAGAGTAGATATTTTTTTTTTTTTAGCGTAGAAGGCCTATATATATTAAAACATAAAAATAATAAACTAGACCATTGATTTCTCATATTCAGATGTTTTTTGGTTGATTTTTTGGGCTATTTAATGTCTAGCTAGTAAAGTTTAAAATCCTATAAAATGTTTATAAAATATTTGTCGTAGTAGATTTAAATTTTAAGATATTCTGCATCAAAACATTAGCCATACACTGCATATGATAATGGGTGCAAGAAATTATTTGTCATGGGTTCGAACAATTGCCGAGCTAAATTACAAAAACCTTACCAACTTCTTATTTTTATAAAATTCATATCGAGATAATGATTAAAAATTTTGATTTTTTTTTTTTTTTTTTTTTGAGTCAGTGGCAAGTCAATATTGAAATCTAAAACAAAATTTCACTAGAAACCATTATCCCTAAAAAAAATTACTGCAGAGAATTAAGGAGAACCGTGGATCTTTTATCAGGGACAATCTCGACCGTTTACTCTGATCGAAAGAAAGGGTATATCTTTTCCTCGCCGACCTCATCATTTTCGAACCGTGAAATTTGAAGCCCACAACGCGAAACTGCTCTAAACAGCTCTCATGGCCGCCGCCGCCTCCGACCCTTCTCCCTCCTCCGACTCCGACGAGAGAAGACCCCGCCGCCGCGAGAGCGAGGCCTCCGCCGCCCACAACGGGCGCGGCTCTAGGGTTCCGGCGAAGGCGGCGGAGGACGAGAGCCGCCGCCGCCGCCGGGACCGAGATGGGAGGAGGGAGCATCGCCACCGTCGCCGCCGCAGCAGCTCCGAGAACGAGGACGACGACGACGACGACGGCGGGAGCGGATCCGACTCCGGGGGGCGAGGGAGGCGGCGGAGATCGCCGGAGGAGGAGCGGCTCCGCCGCCACCACCATCGCCGCCGCCGCGGAGAAGAGGAGGAGAAGGAGAGGAGGCACCGTAGGGAGGAGGAGAACGGCGACGACAACGGGAGAGCGGATCGGAGCAGGCGGGAGGAGAGGAAGCGGCGGCCCGGTGATGACGACGTAAGCCCTAGGAGGAGGCGCGAGAGATCTAGAGGGAAGGACGACGACGACGACGACGACGACGAAGATGAGAGACCTAACAGGGAAAGGCGGCGAAGCGACCGCGAAAAGGGATCTCGCGGGAGAGAGTCTAGGGTTAGAGACCGGCACCGGCGCAGTAACAGCGGGGGCGACCAGAGCCCTAGGGATCGCCGCAGGTCTAGGTATAGTAAGGTAGAAGAAGAAGAAGAAGAGGCGAGGCCGCGAAAGGAACAGCCCAGGAAGGCCGCGACCGAGTCTCCTCCTCCGCCGCCGCCGCCCCCGCCCCCACCGCCGATTCCGGAAGCAATTCCCGGACGGACCGGCGGAATCTACATCCCGCCGCATAGAATGGCGCAGATGATGCGAGAAGTAGAGGACAAGAGCAGCGAGGCGTATCAGAGATTGAGCTGGGATGCCCTTCGCAAGAGCATCAACGGGCTCGTCAACAAGGTCAATGCCACCAACATCAAGAACATCATCCCCGAGCTCTTCTCCGAGAACTTAATTCGCGGGAGGGGCCTCTTCTGCAGATCCTGTATGAAGTCCCAAATGGCCTCGCCGGGCTTCACCGACGTGTTCGCCGCGTTGGTCGCCATCGTCAATACGAAGTTCCCTGAGGTCGGCCGGCTTCTCTTGGTCAGGATCGTGCTGCAGCTCAAGAGGGCTTACAAACGGAACGACAAGCCGCAGCTGCTTGCCGCGACAAAGTTCATAGCTCATCTGGTGAATCAGCTCGTCGCGCACGAGCTCGTCGCTTTGGAGCTTCTCACTGTTCTCCTGGAAAATCCCACTGACGATAGTGTTGAAGTGGCCGTCGGGTTTGTTAAGGAGTGCGGCGCTTTATTGCAGGACATTTCGCCTATGGGCCTTCATGGGATTTTTGAGCGGTTTCGTGGGATTCTACACGAAGGTGAAATAGATAAAAGGGTTCAGTTCTTAATTGAAGGCTTGTTCGCAATTAGGAAGGCCAAGTTTCAGGGATTCCCTGCTATTCGGCCGGAGTTGGATCTCGTGGAACAGGAGGATCAGTTTACCCATGAGACATCGCTTGAAGATGATCTAGATCCCGAGACAAATCTTGATGTTTTTAAGCCAAATCCGCAGTTCTTAGAGGACGAGAAGGCTTATGAAGACCTTAAGATAAGTATCCTGGGAGCAGAATCCTCTGAAGAAGAAGAAGGAGGTTCTGATGCTAACTCAGATGATGAGGATGAAGAGGAATCTGAGGAAGATGATGAAGAACAGATGGAAATTAAGGACAGAACCGAGACCAATCTTATTAATCTGCGGAGGACGATATATCTTACAATCATGTCAAGTGTGGATTTTGAGGAGGCTGGTCACAAGTTATTGAAAATAAAGCTCGAGCCTGGCCAAGAGGTAAGTACTGTAATCCCTTCTCTACGTACATATTAGTTTATATTTTCAGTTTGTAGAAAATTTACTGACGTTCGGAGCTTTATCGGAGCTTTAAAAATACGCTTCATTGAGCATGCTCAAGAGATACACAAATTTGTATGTTTATTGGCTGCGGTGCATATCTTTTGGAAAACTATGCAAGTATATGTGTTGATCAGATTAAGAGTTATAGGAGTAATGCAAATAATCCCTTTGGACTTTGAGTTTGGTTGAGACCGCGTTCTTGGACTTTGAATCTGGGCTATCGTCTTGCAGATTTTGAGTTTGGTTGCCTGCACCTCCCTACACTTTTAGTTTGGGAAGTGTTCCCTTGGATTGAATAAATCATGCAAATTGTTCCTCTTAGAGGTGTCTTCATATTAATGTGGTAGTTAAGTTAACATCATGCTCGGTCAAAACGTCAGTCTCACAACCTTGATATTAAATCGCTATACATTGGAACTCTTGCTTCTCTTAAGGAAGCTTAAATCAAAATATTTGTGAAGGTGAGAAATGGGCTTTTAGTTTTTTATCATGGAAACATACACAAGACACATTTGCATTCCTCAGAGAAAAGACACTTGTTAGCTGACATGCAGAAGCTAACTATGTTGGCTCCATATGGCAGCTTCAGAATACTGATTATATTTAATTGTAAAAACTCCTTCCAAACCCTATCAAAGCTGAGGTTCAGGTGCTTCTCGTTGATGCCCACGTACTCGAAGCTGTGTTAGGCTAAATACTTAAATTTAGGTCGTTTAGAGTAAATAGAAGAAGGGTATACTTTTAGGATTTTTTGGATTCTTTTTAATTCTACCTCTTGCCATTAGGTTTTACAGATCAAGGGAAAAACCATACAATACGAGATTGAGGTCAAATTTATCAATAAATTCTTTGTTTCCAGTGTGAAAACTCGATAGTTTTTTTTCAGCCTTTTCTTCTTTCTCACCTAAATTACATAAAAGCTTCGTAAAACTCTCCTTCATCTACCATCAATGTTATTACTCAATCTAAAAGCTTCATTAATCTCTGCAACAAAGTAGTACATGCGCATCCTCAAGTTAAAAACAGAATTTTTGAAATTATTAGGCCTGTCAATCTTCAGCCGACCGTTTGACCTCTATATATGGAAAAAATCCATCCTCAAAGACATAGGGTTTCAAGTTAAATACAGAAAACTTTGAAATGTTTAGGCCAGTCAATCTTCAGCCAACCGGTCGATCTCTATAGCAGTGTATTGACCTAATCTAGTACTCTGTTGATCCAAATGATTGGCCTACTCTAGTACTCTGTTGATCCAAATGTTAGACTCTGTTGCTTCGTCAATCTTCATGGTCCAACTAGTCAAAATAAATAGGGGAAAAAAAAAAAGTTCTGGTATGTTGACTATCGTGCATGATCATACAGGATACCAGTTTTATCATTTTGCAATCAGTATAGTTTACCGGTTTTTCTTCTCCTTGTCTCTATCTTCTTCTTCTTCTTTTGTATACTTTAATGATCTTTGCGTGTTTCCTGATTTCTTGTTGATAATTTAAGTTAAGTTCTCATGACATCCTCAGCATTGCTAATCTTTTTACTTTTTATTTTTATTTTTTATGGAACAGATGGAGTTATGCGTAATGCTTCTGGAATGCTGCAGTCAGGAGAGAACTTATCTTCGTTATTATGGTCTCCTGGGCCAGCGGTTCTGCATGATCAATAAAGTCTACCAGGAAAACTTTGAGCAATGCTTTGTGCATCAATATTCAATGATACATCGACTTGAAACAAATAAATTACGTAATGTTGCAAAGTTCTTTGCTCATCTTCTGGGAACCGATGCTCTTCCTTGGCATATTCTTGCATACATACGCTTGACTGAAGAAGACACAACTTCATCCTCACGAATTTTTATAAAAATTCTCTTCCAGGTATATAGTCTATTACTGAATACAGTAACCCTCTTTCAGGAGTCAATACTCTTCTCATTTCCTTCATATCTCAATGTAACTAAGTTAAGTTTTTTTGCAGGAATTGTCCGAACATCTTGGTATACGGTTACTTAATGAACGGCTTAATGATCCGATGATGAAAGATTCAATTGACTCAATTTTCCCTAAGGATAATCCGAAGAATACAAGATTCTCCATCAACTTCTTTACCTCTATCGGGCTTGGTGGTATTACAGAGAGCCTGAGAGAATACTTAAAAAACATGCCACGTCTTATCATGCAGCAACAGAAGCCAGTGTTGGAGTCTGATGATGAGTCTAAAAGCTCTGATTCGGATAGTGCAAGTGGGTCAGATTCAGGGGCAGAGTCCAAGTCAGAATCAAGCTCAGATGAAGGTGACAGGAGGGGAGGAAGGCATAGTAAGAGAAGAAGAAGGAACTAAGCAAAACATGGGGCACTACTTGTTTATTCAGATCTATTAAGTGGAATCCACTGCTGTTATCAAACAGGTATTGTATTTTATTTATATCAGTTTTTGGGTGGTTTCTTGCAGAGCTTTGATCTTCACATGTTAGAATTTGGTATTAGGAATGGAAGTTCTAATCAGTTTCGTATTTTCTAGTCAAATGTAATGGTTAGTAGTCATGTAATTGATGCTATTGAATTCCGTCGATTGGGCTAGAATTCACGTCAAGGAATCATATGCTGAAACAAAGTTTTTGATAAATATATTTCATGCAGACGGCCCTTTTATGTAGAGTATTTGATCAGTTGTGAAATATGATGCCGGCCAGAGGCCTCGGAAAAAGGTCATGCCATCCTTATTTCTTGTTTCGTTCGCACACAGAACGGACTTAGAAATTTCAGGTTCTTAGTCTGCTTTTAATTTTTGTGCTGCTGTGAAAGTGTGCATGCATTTACTTTGCAGATGGCAATGAGACTCTTTATGTACTATTCGTTATCTTGTTTTGCTTATTGGCATTGACAAGTCCGAATACTTGCTTTACCGTTCCCGGCTTATATATATACTTGTGAAGTGCAGAAAATCATTATACACGACGAGGTTACAGTTTTCCTGCTGTTAGTATGTTAGGGTATTTTTGCTTTGAAGATGGAACCTCACACTATCAGCTCGCATACTTGAATCTTGTGATTCCTGCAAGCCCAATTAGGAATCTAAAATAGGAGATTATTGATGTTTTGAGATCTTTTGTGCCCTGCTACGATGTCTGATCACGTCATCTTGTGATAACTTGTGCCTTACAGAGTTCTCTTTTTTTTTTTATTACAACATTAGTTTTCAGCTATGGTAAAATCTTAGCTGTTCCGACCTTTTAGAATACTTTATCTATGAGTGGCTATGTTTTAATGTCAGTGGGAGTGTAAAGGGACAGGAATCTTCTTGACTCTTGTGAACATAACTGTTATTAAAGATTTATATTCCACATTGGATTTTCGAATCATGATGTTGCAACAATTGTTTTATCTTCCTTTGTATGTTTTGGTGTGCCATTTTTGCTCCTTAATTTTCATGTTTCTTTCTCTTCAGTTGTCAATGACACAGTTCATCTATTTATCCCTTGTAGTGCATGTTTGTTTAACTAGTGATCTGAAGTGCTTCCATTTGTCATAGGCCCATGACATCTGACTTGGCCTCTTAATGACTAAAGAATTGCTCAGTAATCAAGATCTGGAGCCCATCAGAAATATCGAAGATCAAAGCGTGCAATGTATCTTCTGGAAGGAGCTGCTGCTTCTGCCTCTCGAATTCTCGAAGAATTTCGTTCCTGCGTTGCTGTAAGTATCTTGCGCCGCCCTAGAGCTGAACCGGCAATAGCCACACTATACGTGGTCGGTAGTGCTTATGTTTGCCGAAGAGCTTATTCAATTCGCCCGTCTTTTTATACAGTGAAGAGTGTTAAGAGTTTTTCTAGTTAATCTTATCGTTGCATACTCCTGTAACTGTTGTTTTATCTACCTAGTTCTCTGCTGCTGTGCTTCACAGTTTGGTTATGATCGATTGATTCTGTAGGCATGTTGCTTAGTTTTTAAAGGTGAAAAATGTGCTGCTACCCCCTTCAACTATAGGCCTTTTTTGAAATTAGTTCCTTCAACTTCATCATGTTTTTTTACCTAAGACTCTTTTTAGCTTTTAATTTTTTTTATTTAAATTATTATTGATGTGGTTAAATTTAGTAGCTATATTATTTACCAGCTAATTATTGTAATTTTATTAGCTAAAAATAATTGAATTTTTTAAATTCGATAGAATTACATACAAATTTAATAAAAAAATTTATTTAATTATTTAAACTAGTCTAATTTAAAAAATTGCAGAGAACAATCTTAGAATGAGACTCTAGTGATATATTGCTTTTTGCTTTGCGCGCCGCGCTGTTCATGCAGCCAAAAAAAAAGAAAAAAGAAAAAAAGAGAGCAATATTGTTGCACCTGATATACTAAATTAGTCCTAATTAAAGAGTTGCAACAAGCCTCAAGATCAGGACCCCATAGAAGGAGGAAAAAAAAAAAAAAAAAAAAAAAAAAAACCAAAAAACATCCCTATTTAATTTCCCCACCTCCGTACACCGTTACACATTAACCACAAAGCACAAAAACAACATCACATCACATCCCAGAGAAGCAGGAGCGAATCCTAACCGTCGAGACGGCGAGATGGAGATCGGGATCAGACCTTGGCGACGGTCATCATCCGGACGAAGTCGTCGAAGCAGACGAAGCCGTCGCCGTCGGTGTCGACGTCGCCGATCATGCGCCTGCAGTCGTCGAGGGAGCAGCGGTCGTCGCCGAGGCCCACGAGCATCTCCCTCAGCTCCTCCGCCGATATCCTCCCGTCCCCGTCGGCGTCGAACACCCCGAACGCCCCCGCAGCTCCTCCTCCTCCCCTCCTCCAACACCCCCCAATCCCCCCGGCCCAGCGCCAGCATCCCCTCCGCCTCCGCCTCCGCCATCATCGCCGCCACCTCCTCCTCCGGCGCCATCCGCCGCAGCACCGCCTCCACCTCCCTCCGCGTCACCCCACTCCCCAGCACCGACCTCGGGGTGCGCCCCGTCGACTCCTCCGACTCCTCCGACGCCGACCCGAACGACGAGCTGGGGTTCGACCGCGACAGGTGCGCCGCCTTCTTCTTCCTCTTCTTCTCCTCCCCCCCCCTCTTCCACGCGGATCTGAAAAACTGAGGGGGTCTCAGGGTGATCAGCTTCATCGCGTTCGCTCGATCGACCGAGGGATCGATACGATTTACGATTTTGGGGTTTATGGAGTGTGGTGGGGGTGAGGGGGCGTTTTAAAGAGCGGGGGCGGGGGTGGGGGTGGGGGAAGTGAGCTTCCGCGAAGCTTCGGGGGATATATTCATTTCTTTTTATGCTGCTGCTGCTGCTGCTGCTGCTGCTGCTGTTATTGTTATTGTTATTGTTGGGCGGTGGGGGTTGCATGATTTGAAATGGCGTGAGAGGATGCGACTCGCGAGGACGAGCAGCGGGGAGGGGTGTGAAGTTGCGGATGCTTTGCTTGTGCTGGCGCGCATATTTGCCGTATCGCAGCTTTTATATCTATTCCCCAGGTGGGGACGAAGCTATTCCTAATTAATAATACTTCGGTCCCACTATTCCTTTCAAATAATCTTATCACCCGCTTGGTTCGGAGCTAAGGGATAGAAATAACCATTTAATTACGAAGTTATTTTCAAACATCTAATTTGGGGATGGGATTAGTTAATCCCACCTCACTATTCTAATAAAATAAAATATTACTTTACCCACTATTTTTTTTATCTTATCTACTTCAACAAAATACTATTTTATTTATGAATTAAATTCAATTCTCAACCAAACACAAAATTACTCTAATCTCACCTCAATCCTGAACTTAATCCTATTCTTAGAATAATAAATTTTTACTAGCTTAAAAAATAGTAGAATTGGATAGATGATTATACTAAATAAAAATGGCTAAATAATCTTTCTTTTGCCATCACGTGATTTTTTTTTTTTTTAAGACGGTAAATAATTTATCGTCAATATATATATATATATATATATATATATATATATATATATATATATATATATATGCAGGCTAGGGCTACTATCATATTAATAGGATAGAAGCACTTGTCCTATCAAATTTTTAACCCTTGGATGAAAAATTGTAGGGTTGGGATGATATTAGTCAGTTAGAGTTGAATGGTATCACTAGGTTGAGTGGTCCCCACTAGGTTATAGTATTTAATCAAATGGTTAGAAATGTTGAAAAGAATTGATTCAAAATTTAAAAAATCGATAGACAATGATCTTTAATATCCTATTAATAGGATAGTAGGCGGACTCTATATATATATATATATATATATATATATATATATATATATATATATATATATATATATATATATATATATATGTTAAGATTGTATGTGATTGTTAGGATTATATAAAAAATAAAAAAATAATAAAAAGAAAAGATAGTGAATTATCTATCTTCAAAATTAGAAAGATAATAAACCGCGTATCCCCTTTATGAAGTGGGGGTGGTAAACGATTCGCCATCTTTAAGACAAAATTTCGTTACCACTCCTATATAACAAAAAAAGATTAGTTTGCTAATTATTTTTTTATAGAATTTTTTTTCCAATTAAAAAGTTTTATACCGTTATTTTGGAAAAAAAAAAAGGTCTACTTTGGTGAGCCGTATAATTTATTTATCTGATAAAACATAGATCTTCTTAAGAAGCTTGTGCGAGCACATATCCAATGAATGACAAGCTTTCAAACTAAGCTTCATTTTGGTGTTCGAGGCTCATTTAATATTAATAGACAAAAAAATATTTTTAATTTTCCGTTAGATCATAAACAGGCTCAAATTAAACATTTTAATATTGTACATATTAAGGTATTTTATTGGGAATCCCAAACATTGAATTATTAGAGGGTGTCTAATAAAGTTAACAAAAAAATTACCTATTATATTTTTTTTTTTTTTTTTTTTCGTCAGATGAGACCGTAGATGGGGCTAAATTAAATATTACAGGTAAATTATTACATGTACTCCACAATATATTGCACCATTTAAAATTAGAATTTGACCCCGAATTTTTCTAGTACATTTAAAAGACTTAATTATATTTTAGTATGCTATACTTTATAATTTTTTTTTATTTTTTATATTGTAATACATTTTCAAAGAAATTATTATTTTGTCATATTTTATTAATTTCTATATTGTATTTTAGATTTTTTTTTCTTCCTATCTTGTACTATTTTTTTTTCTTGTAAATAGTTTAAAAATTATTAAAGGAGTTGTTCTCACGGTGAAAAACTTGATAAGTCTTCGTCTTATTGATAGCATGATAGGACTCTATATAGAACTAGGCTACTATGCTATTAATAGCACCAAGTTATTGGTGCTACCAAGTTTTTTACCGTTGGTTTAAGAGATGTGCGGTTAGGATGATGTGGGCCCCTTAGGGTTAAGTGGTTGGTTGGTTGAATAGTATGATCTAACGGATAAAAATCATCAAAGGAGTGGATCTAACGGTGAAAAACTTGATAGCACCGAGTGCTTCGTGCTATTGATAGCATAGCAGCCGGACTCTATATAGAACTAGGCTACTATGCTATTAATAGCACCAAGTTATTGGTGCTACCAAGTTTTTTACAGTTGGTTTAAGAGATGTGCGGTTAGGATGATGTGGGCCCTTAGGGTTAAGTGGTTGGTTGGTTGAATACTATGAGCTAACGGATAAAACTCATCAAAGGAGTGGATCTAACGGTGAAAAACTTGATAGCACCGAGTGTTTCGTGCTATTGATAGCATAGCAGCCGGACTCTATATAGAACTAGGCTACTATGCTATTAATAGCACCAAGTTATTGGTGCTATCAAGTTTTTTACCGTTGGATTAAGAGATGTGCGGTTAGGATGATGTGGGCCCCCTAGGGTTAAGTGGGTGGTTGGTTGAATAGTATGATCTAACGGATAAAAATCATCAAAGGAGTGGATCTAACGGTGAAAAACTTGATAGCACCGAGTCTTCGTCTTATTGATAGCATAACGATCGGACTATATATATATATATATATATATATATATATATATATATATATATATATATATATATATATATATATATATATATATATATATATATTGAGGCACGGCAAGCACGAGCCTCCGTGCTTCCACGTCGTTTTCGACGATGTGCTTTCTAATCGTCGATCTACTCGTTAAACTTGATCTAGAGTATTTGAAGTATCTAGAAAATAAATTCTATAATTTTTCGATATCATTTGCCTAGTGATCGAAGGGACACAAAATCAAATAATTTTAATGGTCATAGTGAGCCGTTTGAAAGTTTAACGGTGTAGAAATATCCAAATTACATGAAATTTTGATAGAAAATTCTTTATACTATATAAAACAAGATCAATATCTTTGATCTAAATTTTTAATGCTATATTATCGCGTTTTGTAAGATTTTTATTTTCGTTGATTGATTTTTAGCTATCGAAAAATCGCAAAATTTATTTTCTAGGTACTTCAAATACTCTAGATCTAGTTTAACGAGCCGATCGACGATTCTAAGCCACAACATCGAAACGACGTGGAAGCACGGAGCCCTCCGTGCTTCCAAGCATAGTAGCCTTACTATATATATATATATATATATATATATATATATATATATATATATATATATATATATATATATATATATATATATATATATAGTTATATATATATATATATATATATCATGCTATCGATGACCGTTTGATCTTTATCGAGTTTTCCACGTTAGATCCACCCCTTTGATGATTTTCACCCGTTAGATCATACTATTCAACCAACCACCCACTTAATCCTAACATCATCCTAACCACATCTCTCAATCCAACGCCCAAAAATTTGATAAAGACCAATGACTTTAATTAATTTAATAATAGTAGCCTAGTTCTATATATAATTAGTAATACTATCAATAGTATAAGTTATTGATGATATTGATTTTTTTAGATTGAAAAATATACGGTTAGAATATATATTTTTTCAAATATATTCTTCTATCAATACTAATTTTTTTTTATTTGTCTACAAGTTAAAAGACAAAAAAGATATTCTAATTTTTTTTTATTAATTTTAATAGATATTTAACTCATATATATTTTTTTAAAAAAATTTTAAAAGGTTTATACACAATTATTCTTATATTAAAAAAAAAACTATAAAAATGATCCGTCTCCAACCCCAGGAACAGGCATGCGTCCAGTCTGTATCACGGGTACGTCCCAAGTACGGTATGCTGCTGTCCCAAATTCTCCGCGGACTGTCGTCTCGGGCAAGTTCCATGTGTTTTTCCGTCCGCGCGTATCCGACGCCCGCCCCTCCTCGGTTTCTGCGCCCGGCGCAGATACCGACGCTGCTACAGACGAGGGAAACCTCCTCTCCTTTTCGTTTCCTCTCTTTCTAAAACTGTATATTAATAAAATCCACTCCATATTCCCACGGTTAAATAATTAATAAGCCCTATTTCCATAAATAGTACTCCTCCCACTAGTTTTGCTTTTCCTTGTAAAAGTAGATTACTATTTTAGATTTTTTTTTAAGGTTCGTCTTAAATTTTTAATAGATTAATAAAAGTTATATATATATTTTTATCTTATTTATTTATTTTATTTTTTATTTATTTTTCTTCTGCTTTTTCTTTCTTCTCCTGCTCCTCCACTATCTGTCATCAGCATCATGCTCCACTTTCTTATCTTGTCCATATTTTCGCCTATGTGGATTCGAATATGGTACAGATTGCGAAGGTATATAAGATCGACGGAGCGCATGATTACGGAAGGTGACGGTAATGAAGGTGTCGCAGAATTTGAGAATAATTAAATTAAAGATAGAGTGCGTTGGGTGGAGGCGGCGAATACGATAAAGAACGAGAGAGACGTGATAGTAAAAAAAGATATAGATGATAAAAAAAGAAGAAATAATAAAAAACATATTTTTTTCTTCTTTGGTGAAGATCATTATGTGATGTAGCTACCGGAAAAAAAAAAAACCGAAAAGCAGAGAAGAAGGAAAAAATGACGAAATTGTAGATAAAAAAAATATTTTTTGAGACAAAAGTAAAAAAATATTTCACCCTCCAAAAAATAAAACTTCCTTTACAGAAAAGTACGTACACTATGAAGACACCTTCCACTGATATTAGTGGCGCAAGGTTTAACTATGGGGAAAAAAATCTTATTTGCAATACTAATACAACATAGAATATATTTTTAAACTAATCTTATTTTTGCCGTATAAGACAGTATAAGATCTAGCAATTGAGGCAAAATAAAATTTTTATATTAAAATAATAATTTTAAAAAAAAATTATTCTCATTCTTTTTCTGATAAATAATTGTTTATTAGATATTTCTACATAAATAACTATAATAGAGAAGTGGTGGCGTTTACCATATTAATGTTGTAAAATTAATATTCAGTACTAACATGCATGTCAATTTCTATCATAATTAATATAATTAATTTTCATCAGCAGATCATCTGATTGCAAAAAATAAAAAAATTAGTGTAAGAACATTAATTATATGTTGAATTGAGTCAAAAAAAAAAAAAAAAAAAAAAAAACTTGTTAATTACAATTTCACTCAAAGAAATATATAATTTCCCCCAAAGGCATGCAACAAGCTGCATGATGCAAACATGAAACTGATCAGCTTTTTTTTTCATGAGCAAGCTTTCTCAGTGAACTTTTGCAGAAACTACTCAGACAACAACAAGCCACATGAAATTAATGCTGCTACATATATGGCTTTTGAGGAAGTTGACACAGGTACACACACAAGAATATAAAGTTACAAACAAAGGGATCTGTTTTTCCAGGAAGTTGATACATAAGATGAGTGCTGCTGCAGATGATACCCTATAATTAATGTACCCTACAATACTGTTCATGACATAACAATATCATTTTTACACTTTAAATTTTAAACACCAAGCACATTATGTGACTGGTGTATATCTAGTATTTTCCTTCCTTATCCAGTAATGCTAGATGTACACCCCAAAATAGGTGTATATCTTACAACCCACCCATCGTTGGGTGGAAATTTGTAGTATTTTCCTTATCATATATATCCTATACTCTTAAATTCTTATCTTTTTATATGTTTATATTAATGTATTAATAATATATGAGGGTATTATAAGGGTGGGAAATCCAAAGTAGGTATTTTTAATATAAGATACAGCTTTTAAAGATTTAGAATCTACTAATTATATTGCTGACATTGCTGACGTGACATTCCCAATCAATAAGATTGCTTTCTTTTGAGTTCCTCGGTTCCATCATAATTAATAGAAAAATATTTTTATTATATTTTTTATCTCAAAAATAAGAATATAATTAATTTATTATTAATAATATGGTGCAAGTGTAATACTGTATTTTTTTTTTTTTTTTTTCTAAAGTTAGCATTTGTGACCACCATCTTTCTTTTTTTAACTAACCACTCGGATGTGTCTTTTATCCTGTGGATTGATAGACCAAGAAAATGACAAACAAAAGGAGGTCACTTGTATGGGTCGCGCCTCAAAAGGCGAAATGTTTTGGGTTTCCCCGAAGATTGTCGATTCATAGTAAGCAAGCACGCCGAGATCCAGATCCAGAAGAAGAAAAGAAAAAAAAAAAAAACCTAAAATGTAACAGTCACATAGTTGACTCCACACTTTTAATCAACCACAGCATTTTTCTAAAATTTATTTATTTCATCAAAAATTTTTAAAAATAAATTTACTATATTTTTTCTCTAAATAAAAAATATAATATATGGATAATGTGATGAAGTTACTATGTTGTAAACTTTCTCTCCGACTATAAAAAAAATATTTGGAATGTAACAGTCACATTACTGATGTGGTATTTCCCAACTAATCAAATTGCTTTCATTGAGTTCACTAATTTTATCATAATTTTTAGAAAAATATTTTTATCATATTTTTCTCTCAAAAAATAAATATAATTGGCTGAATATTGATGACCTAATGACATGAGCAATACTAATTAAGCTGTACACCCATTTATCATTGTTGCTATAAATCTTATATCTGATTTTTAAAAGACTCAAAGTTAATTATTTTATTAACTTTTAAAAAAAATTAAAAATTTTAGAAATATTTTTAAGTTCTTGGATTATGTATTGAATTTTTTAGCCACGGAAATAGCCTTTTGATTTACTAGATTCATGGTACATGGTATATATGTATTATCTACACCCTAATAAAAGAGGCGTACACATTAACTTTTTTTTTTAAAAAAAAAAGTTTTCATAGGTTTAACAAGGGTTTCTTAACAATTATATAGTGAGCACATTTTACATAGAGAATAAATTTGAACTGTTAAAACTTTTAGTATGAAAAAATTTAGTAAAATCTGCATGTTGGTGCAACCGTAATTCTTTATAATTTTATATTAGTGTTAATATTATACATAATATAGAGAGTTTTTATTAATTTATGCATACATATGTATCCTAACATATTAATATATATATATATGTACACATATGTAAAATTCATATGAAACCAATCTTATTTAGCCATAAAAGGGGATAAAAAATCAATACAATAAATTTATATAAAAATAATATTAAAAATTTATATTTATAACTTATTAAAATAAATGATAATTAAATATTATTATATGGAATAATTGGTACAACAAAATCATTCTCATTTAAGAAGCCAATGAAGTACTCGTATTAGAATGGAAAAAAAATAAAATAAGAAAAACGTTGTTATGAAAAGTTGTAAAGGACTACGGCCAAAAAAAATGTTGCGTGGACGGGGTCCACCACGTCATCACAAATTCCATAATAATTTACTTATATATCAAAATGATGGGACCGAGAAACATTATCTTTTACTCTTTTCCCCCTCTTTTTATAATAAATATATCTTCTTTTTTTTTTGTGTGTTTTGAGTTGTATTATTTACTATTTTGTTTCCACAATGATCAAGCTACATGACTCTCTAATCACTCTTTTGTTTCAATCACGTTCATTATCTATCCGTTGTTTTCTGTCGAGCATTTATCGCGTATAGTACTTAGCTCTCACACTTCTGACCAGTATTCTTTTTTGTTACTAATTATAACGACCCGATCAACTAACAATAATAACTCATTAGGCTCGCACCACCAGCCCAAAATACTTACACTCAGTTATTACTACTGAGGCACGAGATCTCTTATACTCCAATTAGAATTATTGTCCTATCCAACGGGAGACTATTAAGGCATTACAAAAAGTTTATGTGAATATTTCTATCTTACACTATTTAGTATCATTTTTATGTGCTATGTTATAATTTTTTCCTTCAACAACATATTATATGAATATTTCTATCTTACACTATTTTCGTTTCAATGGATATTAATTACTAAACTATTTTTTTCTTGTCATTTTCTACATTATTATTAACAAATCTATTGGTTTACATAAAATCTAACAATTTTTTAAAGAAAATTTGGTTAAATAGTTTTAAAAAAAAAAAACAAATCTCCATTATAGACTCATTAAAATTTCTATCAAATTACTTTTTTTTTTTTTTTTGGTTTTTTTTATGTATTTTATTAGTTTTCATATTAAAAGAAGTTGAATATATACTCAGCCAATTCTCACCAGTACTTTATAAAATTATAGATTTATTGGTTATAGTGTAGGGATTGAAGAAAAAGAATAACTAAGTGATGATGCCTTTGAAGAAAAATAAAATAAAATAGTACAACGTATGAACGTGCGTAGTAAGTGAAAAAAACTTAATATATAATGTAGTATAGTGTAATTAAGCCTTTTTCCTTATGATAAACCATGCATCTATCAGATTATTTCATTGTTCTCACCTTCATAATTACTCCCTAACATTCATATATTTTGCACTTTGATTCATATAATTAAACTGGAATGAAGCCCATGCATGAAATCTAGCTGAGCAAATTCCTAGTTAAGCTCTTTCTCCAATAGATTGCCGTGAGTACAACAGAGTACCAATCGTTGGGAATCTGGTACTCGCGTTGGTACCGGACTTTGAGAATCCATAACTTGTTTTGATATCGACTGTTGTTAATCCAGTATCAGTTGTTAGGATTTCGCAATAGAAACATTGAATTAGATTTTTACTATAAACATGTTTTCTTAGTAAAACCTGATATAATCAGAAAAGAGAGAGAGTAAGATTTACTAAATAAAAGAATATCACACCCGACTCCTCTTTTGTAACTGAATAACTTCAAATCCGAGCTCGCTTTCTAAATCTCTCTCACCCTTTTCTCCTTTTCTCGTCTTCTATAAATTTAGAAGACCTTTCTCTCGTTCTGTACACAAAGTATAACAATAACCTATAGCTACGAACGCCGTACACATCCCCTTGCCCCCATGCACTAGGTACATTCAAAATCATGACCGCCTTGATCATGTCATATGGGTTTTATAAAATCGGTAACCTCCTCATCAGCTTTCTATCTATTCAATCGCTATACATTGATCAAATGTTCAGTTACCGTCCGACGCAGCATCATCATCGTCGTCGTCGTCGTCACCATCATCGTCGCATGCCGAAAGAGCATCGCAGCATTCAGCTTTTACAGATTCTACATCAGCTTCTTTCGTAGAGCCTAACCGCAGATCGGTCTCGCCGTTTCCTTGTACAAACAGATTCTCCTTTTTCACAATACTAAACAAAATTCCGCCGTCAGTCCTTTCGGGCTGCAACAGATCACCTTCGAAACCATAAAGCTGGTAGAAGCACTTGCAAGAAGGGCTCTGCTGCCGCGAGCCTCGCATGATTCACCATCTGTATTTTCTCTTGAGCTAGCGTATGATGGACTGACCATCTGCGCGGACGCAGAATTTGAGCTCTTTACTGCTGAAGCATTAAACTCATCTTCCCTTATTGGACTGCTACTGTATTTTAGTTCTGACGCGATCTCTATATTCTGAATGAAACTAATGTACTTATTCGCCGAGGCGGTCCTCATGAGAGGCCCGCCGCTTCTTGTCCAAGAATTCAAGTCTATGCTCTCCGACTCACTATCACTACTTTCATATACACTTCGTCGGGGACGAAGGCTTCTGTTCATTCCTGGGTGAACTGAAGCAGAGGAATCCGTGAGGAACTCTTCTTCGAGAGAACCTGATGAGTTCTCTCTCGCAATGCGATTCCAAGATGGGATTCTCCTCGGAGCATTGAATCTTTTAGTTTTGGTGCATCCTTGAGCAGCAGCAGCAGCAGCAGCAGCAGCTGCTCGGCCGGCACTTCTTTTAAGCCTACGCGTGTGGTTGAGAACGGCGACGCACTCGTCCAATACAAGTTCGACCGCACAGTTTGCCTTGATTGCAGAGAGCTTCTCCCAAGTGCTTCTCCTGCCTTGGTTGGCTGCGTTTTGGAGCTCCGAATAAGATTGATTCTGTATAATCTTCGAATACTGAGGATGATCGATCAAGGGGGGGGGGGAAGAAAGGAAAAAATCAGTTACTGATATGTTGGATTTGGAATTAAAAGATGAAGAGTTAAAAAAGCTGTGTCAGAAGCACCTGAGAGAGTGTAGTCGGCATAACCATCGTGATGTCGCCTTCCCAATCTTGCGCGAACAATTTAGCGATACCGCCCAGCGGAAAGCCAAGTTCCAAAATTTGATTGCATCGATGCTTGACCTCCATTTCAGCAAGATTAGCAAGCTGCATTATGAATAACTGTATCACATTTCTCGTGTCTTTAACAGATGGTAATGATGGTAAAGATGTTCAATTTGAATTACAGAGATCAATCTTGGAAGTGAAGAAAAACTACCTTGGCGGCGAAGTTGCCTCCGTAAGATCTAACCAGCTCCTTCAACCTCAATAATGGGGTTATGTGGGGATTGGCTTGGCTGACAATGAAATGGTTTACGTTAAACAAATCCTTCAACTGCTTCATGGGCAAATCACTCTCTAAGCTTCCGTCCCTCCAACGCCGTGCCGAACCGCTCGAAGCTTCCTCGCCGCATCCCACCACCGAAATGGGCGCATGAAAAGGAACAAGCTCCCCGAACCGATCCTTCGCCATTAGCTCTTGAGCCTCGAAGATGCCCGGAAATGCGCACGAAGCAGTCACCGCACTCCATATAACAACATGAGGCGCAGTCAAGTAGTTAAGGCATCGAGGCGGCTCGTGCTTCCTCGGAGAGCAAACGGTGACGCCGAGGATGCGGCCCGTCATGTCATAAGCCTCTTGAAATGTTAAGTTGCTGGTGAGATGCCGCAGAAGCCTCTGCAATTGCCGAATATCGTGAACCGCCCCGTACGTCATTACCCGCTTCAGCACTGTGAATACACCTCCCATCTGATCGAAGAACTGCAGAGAAAGCCAAGAATCCTCGAAGAAGCTCTCGATCTCGGGCCACGACCGTGTTCCGACGATGGCGCACAAGATCGAACCCGCACTCGATCCCGCAATGATCCTAGGGAGAAGCTTGTGCTGTATGAGTGTTTTCAGAACACCTACATGAAAGTTTCCTAACGAAGCACCGCCGCTCAGGAGCAGGGCCGTCCTGCCGAACGCGTGCCGTGTCTCGTGCATGAACGCGAGCTTTTCTTCGAGGAGCAGCTCGCCGGAGTCAGAGTTGCACACCATCTTTAGTTGAGTTGAGATCTCGTCAATGTATTCCTTTATGAGTTTAGGCACCTGTATATATTGTAACAAAGTGGATGTCTCATTAAGAGGAAACTAAATAATTACAAGATAAGTGAATGATATGAAAGTTGATCATATGCAAAAGATGTCACTAAGCGGACGAGATGAGCAATCGAAATTAATGGAGTTCACTCCTACAAGAACTAAAACAACGAATCCACTACATCATCGCCATCCCAACAAGCCAAAATGAAGTTTATTGCTCACGATAGCCGCGGATATATCTAAATTAAACCTATTAGCCGATGAAAGGTTAGATACTGACCAACTATAACCCTTTATATAAATTTTTGATAGAAAATTTTTTACACGATTTATATAACATTTGATAACTCCGATCGTGAATTTGAATTATCTAGCAACTAAATTTCATAACTTTCAAAAATTATTTATATTGCGATCAAAAAATCGCAAAATCGATAGTTATTATTTTTTGCCGTCATTCTATGATTCTTCAATGGATGTTAGTAAATTTTTTATATTATTAAAATAACGTTTGATAACTCCAATCATGAATTGAGAATCTCTAACCTCTATTTCTCAAAGGTTATTCATCTTTGGCCGTTCATTTTCTGATTTTTCGATAAACTTGGTAATAAATTTTTAAAAACTATAAAAATGGGTTTCTAAACATTTTTAATAGTTTAGATTAATTTGACTTGATAAGACAAAAATTTCTATTCTCTTAAGAGGAAAATGTGATTATTCTGAGCCAAAACAGAAACTTCAATATCGTACTAATTGATATAATTAACTCTTACTCTGCGACAGCGATGCCCAAACGACACTACCATTAAGGCATTAACTCCAACAAATCCGTCGAAAATAGAAATGATGATGAATATATATATACCTGAAGGCGCCCCCTGTACAGCTCGGGATTGCACATGTTCCCCAAATTCCGGATCAAATCGGAGCGCATATGAAACACCACGTCCCGCAACGAACCCTCCTCCCTCCGCCGCCGCAGCTCGGCGAGCTTGCTCCGCACCAGCTCCGCGTCGTAGAGATCGCCCTCGCTCGCCCTCGGCGGGGTCTCCGCGTCGAGCACCTTCGCGGCGTGCGCCCACTCCTCGTACGAGAGCGCGCTCCGCATCGTCTCGCGCCAGAACCCGCGCCTGCACGCCGCCGCCGCCGCCGCCGCGCGCCGCGCCCCCGCGAGGCGGCGCAGCAGGAGCGCCACCAGCGCCGCGGCCGCGAGGATCCCCCGCGCGTTCCCGCGGCGGAGGCGCCGCGCGAGCTGCGCGCGGAGGAGGCTGGGGAGCGAGCGGGAGAGGAGGACGCGGACCGCGACGGCGCGGCCGAGGCGGGTGGAGGAGCCGGCGAAGAAGAAGGGGTTGAGCGTCGCCTTGTTGGCGATCTCCATGGCTAGGGTTGGAGCTTGCGAAATTGGCTTCGATTGTAGGGACGACGATGAATCGCGAGCTCTGAGTTGTTTGTGAGTGTAAGAGATCACAGTAATAAAAAAATGGACAAAAAAAAAAAAAAGATTAGGCTTTTTTTGGCAGGTTTTAGGTCTGATTACTGCTGAGGCTTTTATAGTTATGGAAACTGAAAGACGCGAAATTATTACCTGCGCCGGGTGTATAAGTACACTCCACGCACCACATTTCTCTTACCGTTTTAAAATTAAAATCTAACTCAATAGATATGATCAATAAGATAGTTTAGAAGTTTTCTCTAAAAAAAATTACAAATTTCGTAGACGTGCACTTTACTAATCAAGTAATGATCATTTATTTATCGCTGATTACTGATTTATTTAGATGGCGCCAGTCGCATATATCGCATTAGATTTTAATTTGAAGACATTATTTACTAGACATCTTGTGCAATAAGTTCTCTCAAAAGAGCGAGTGATCGTGATTGGTCCGTGGTTCATGGTTAGTTGGGTGTTGTGAGTGGGCTTGCAAAGAGTTGACTCCTTAACCCTGTGACCAAGTATTAGTCAATGATTGCACATCTTTTACTTTGACTATCTCTACACTATTATAAATTTGTTTTGAGTAGAACATTTTTGAATGGACCTTTTCATTACCTTGTTGCGTTTACACAAAAGCCTTAGAAAGAGAAAGGGTTAGGGTATTTTTAAAAAACTAAATAGTTTGTTATTTCACCCAAATAAAGTTAAAAAAACATATAAAAGTTATTTGAATTATAGGCCCCAGCTGCTTCTCAAAAATTTAATTTTAATATCCAACATTTAAATTTATTTGTTTTGACTTAGTAAACAATACTTTATCTTTAAAATATTAATATGTTGTTTGTCTTTATAAATTCAGTTAGTATATTTCATGTAATTATCGCAACTCTTAAATTTTAAAGTCAAACTACCGTTGGCTAAGTCAAATCAAACAAATTAAAAAAATTGACAGAAAAATTATAAATTTTAAAAGACAGGATAGTTCATTCAAAACTCTCGGACATTTTGCCCTTAATATTACATTTCAATGCTACGAATGAATACATGCTTATATATATATATTCCTAAAATTGTGAACTCGGCCTCATAAAATGTGAGGATTTTGCTAATATTTTCAATGTATGTTATTTTAAATAACACATAAACTAGTGTAACATGAGTGTCTCCAACATGTGTTTATCATGTCTGTGGATGTGGACGTGCGTGTTTAATTACTACTCGCCTGCTTTTGTGCTTTAAAAAAGATTATTGTTGATGGTTAATTGAACGTGCATCTACACACAATTGGATTTAGATGATGCAAGTGAATACGTACATTCATGTGCTGTAATGTAATCTCAAGTCCAATAACAATATTTTTTGCCACAAATTAATGGTATGATATCTGATCATGATAAATTTATTTTTATAAAAAAAAATTGAAGCGAATAACATATTATCTTTCTCTCAAAATATTCCATTAATAATATATGTATATATATATATATATATATATATATATATATATATATATAGCCCACGCGTATACTATCGATAAGACTACATTCTTGCAGATTACTGTTTTCTCATGCTGCATTCACCCCTTACGCATTTTCACTCGTTAGATCATACTATTCAACCAACCACCCACTTAATCCTGTGAGCCCACATCATCCTAACCGCACATCTTTCAATCCAATAGTCAAAAACTTGGTAGCACCAATGACTTGTGCTATAAATAGTATAGTAGCCTAATTCTATATATATATATATATAATATGAATTTCTATGATTTGAATTTTAGGCCAACCCATATATAAAAGGACCTATATTTTGTATCTAATTTTCTAATTCTCTTTCAAGTTTTCACCTAATTGTAGGACTGATAGTCTAATTTACTGTTCACGAGCCAACTGGTATTCGCTGTTTTAATAAACAAGCCGAACGTAACTTGAATTTTTCATTTAACGAGCCAGCTCGTGTTCGCTCGTTTAATAAACAAGCGAATACGAGTCGACCCTAGCTTACTCGTATTCGGCTTATTGATAACCATATTAATAACTGAGTTTAATTAAACATCTTGGATCCTAACAACTTACTAATGCTAATAGGCTGTACCGTTAGCAATCTCTAAACAAGTTTAGTTAAACATGGTGCTCTTTAATTCAACTCAATTCATTCATGAAGAATAGACAACAAGATTAGCAAGAATTTGTAAAGAGGACACAAAAAAAAAAGAGCTCAGAAGGACAAAATATGCCCAAAATTTAAGTGGGTATCTTCTTAGAACTAAACAAATTGAAAAAGTTAAATACAACAACTAAACCAGCAAAGTAAGGAGACACAAATTAAAGCCCTTGCTCTTAGAATCTTACCTTGTTTACACAATTTAGTGAGAAAGCATATAATCCTATATTTCACCACCCTACAACAAAAGATATAGAGCCAATCGTCCCTGGAGCAAGTGGCAAAGGAGACTTGGTGGTTGGTATCTGAGATCCAAATTCGAATCCTAGTTGATTCATATTTTCAGCTAAGTTTATTTCTAAATGAAATAAATGAAACGATTAGCATGCTACCTATCTCTTAAAAAAAATAAGGAAGAGACGAAGTCCAGATGATTGTGAAAAAATTAGGAAAAAATAACTTTATACGTGGTTAGAGTCAAACTTATTAGTCGAAATTTGACTGAAAATTCAGTGAAAATCCGGCCGAAAGGGCGTTGACGAAGAAGGATCTCTTGAGAGGTTGATACTTTTTAGCACCCAAGTAATAACTCTTGGTTCAAGTCATGATTTGGCATTGATCGTTGAATTACACCATTTTTTGACGGCTTAATAAAAAATAAAAGTTATTTCACATTATTAATATAGTATTTGATTTTGAGTTCAAGTTCTGCAATATGATGCCTACAAATTTTTGTAATAGATAAATAAATAAATAAAAGATAATGGCAAAATAAAAACAAATTATTGAAGAACTAAAGAAATAATGATTTTTTTTTTTGAAAAAAATAACACACTACATGCTTCATTTGTTCAGATAAAAAAATAATAACATTGATCAAAGAAACTAAAAGACAAACCAAGCTTAAAACGTCATGTAAAAGAGAGACGAGAGAGACAACAAAAGTAATAACAAGGACAAAATGGATAGTCAAATATTTGCCCATCAATTCTAAAACTGTTTTCTAGAGAAAACCACACACAAAAAAAGAAAATAATTGTCAACTTCAACTTTAGAACTTTGTTTGGATCGAAAAAGTTAAGTTAACGTTTACTACGGTGCAATCAAACAGGCATGTGATTATACTTGATATTTTACAAAGATTTTGCTCCTTAATTTTAATTTGGCCTTTTTGTGTAAAAAATTCATTTATTTTGGGCTTTTGCAAAATCGGGCCATCTTTTTCGTTTTTGCAGATTCGGTCCACTTTTTCAGCAAACTGACTAAAATATTCTTATACCTTTTTCTCTTTTCTCTTTTTTTTTTCTCTCGTTCTTTTTTTTTCTTTTTCTTCCCCAGAGCGACGGCGGAACGCCACCCTCTCTTGCCCTCGGCGACGTTGCCTCGTCCACCCGCCTCCGCCTCTCCCCGCCTCTCCCCCACCAAGTCCTCGCCCAGGCCCTCTACCCCCGCGACCAAGTCCGCTCCGCCGCCTCCTTACTCGACGACAAGCTCCACCGCGGCCTCCTTATTCTTTCTCCTTCTTCGTCGGCGCGCCAACACGAGACGAAGACAGAGGGATGCGGACTCGGCCCGGAGACAGTCGGAGTCACGGGGAAGGAGTGTGGAGAGGCGAAGCGCGCGAGCGCGAGCGCGGAAAAAGAGAATAAATGTATAAAAAATAGGAAGATCTCGGTTTTAGGAGATTTTTGTTGTTATGGTGTAATGGTGTAAAAGAAAAAGAAGAAAGCGGATAAGGATGAGAAAGAGAAATTGTGCAATTTTGAGTGAAATGGTACAAAATTTGGCGAAATGGTACAAGTTTGGACAAATTTCATCCAAAATTGCACCATTTCGTCCAAATTTGCACAATTTCATCCAAAATTGCACAATTTCTCCTTCTCACCATTTTTCTCTTTTTTTTTTTTTACACCATTACACCATTACACCATAACAACAAATTTTTTTTTAAAATCGAGGCGGCGGAGACGCGGGAGCTCGACGACGACGACGCCGACGCCTTGGACGTCGTCGTCGTCGTTTTTCTCTTTCCTTTTTCATTTTTGCAGATTAAATGGTGGTAGGGATGAAGCAAAACATTGAAAGCACAGCTCGTCGTCTCCGACGAGGGAGGAGGCGGTGGAGCGGGGTTGGGGGGATGCACGGGAGACCCGTGAAGCCGCGCGAGACGGGTAGGACGAAGGCGGAGGGCGCGAGGCCAAGCGCGGCCGCGGAGACGCAAGCCACGCCGGAGATGACGAGCATAGGACGAGGAAGGGTCGGAGAGGCAGGCGGGGTGGAGGGCTCGTCGCCGGAGCGGACGATGGCGACGTCGCCGGGCGAGGAGGGATGGCGTTTACTGCCTCAAAAAACGACAAAAAAAGAGGAAAGATAAAAAAGACAAAAGGATATTTTGATCGGTTCTTTGAAAAAATAGACCGAATATGCAATAACGAAAAAGATTGCCCGATTTGAAAAAGTCTAAAATAAGTAAATTTTTTTATTCAAAAAGGCCTTTTAATTTTAATAGAAGAATATATATCCTTCCAAGGATCACAAATTAATCCACTTTTGATATCACCTTTGCTGGCGTACTCCTCATGAATGTCACTTTTCATTAAAGTTCATATTAAAATAAAGAGAAAATTTCAAAAATTCCTTCTATGGTTTCATGCATTTTCATTTAGTATCGTGGTTTAAAACGTATTAATTTGTCCTGTAGTTTCATGCATTTTCATTTTCAATTTCATTGCATGAAATAATTTTAACTTTAAAGTAAAATTTACGGATGGATGAACTTTAAAGTAAATTTACTAAATAATTAAAAAGTTTAAATTATCTTTAACATTTAATTAACTAATTAATATATTTTTGTTATATTCTACAATTTTCTAGCTAATAAATTTATTAATTTATTAAATTATTTTTAATCAATATTTTGATGTTAATTAATTAGATTAATTAGATTAAAAAAAAATTTTATTATTTCAATCTAACCAATCAAATACTATTTAGCTTATTCTCAAAAATAATTTAATTTTCATTCAAACGTAAAATTAGTTTAGTTTCGACTTATAACCGAACTTGTAACTATCTCCAAAATAAACAGTTTTTAGGCTTCGTTTGGAATTGCAAAGAGATTGCATTACATACGGTGAGAAATGATATTGGAAAAATACTCTATTTATTTACGTAATATAGTGTTTCGTATATATACTTTTTCTCAACTCTATTCTATCTAACAAAGATTAGATAGAGCTCAATACTAAACTAATCCTTACTTAGAGCAGAGCTGCTGTGCTCTCAGGAGCACGGGAGGCTTCCGTGCTCTTGAGCCGTTTTCGATGATAAAATTTTCGAGTCGACGATCGGCTCTGTTATACTTGATCTAGTGTATTTGAAGTTTCTAAAAAATAATTTTTGCGATTTTTTTTATTTCATTTATCTAGTAATTAATCGAAATGATTCAAAATCAATAATTTTTAACAGCTGAAAATAAAAGTTCTATAAAAAGTGGTGATGGTGATATAGCAGTAAAATTTTCGATCCGAAATATTGATCTTGTTGTAGATAGTATAAAGAATTTTGTATCAAAATTTCATCTGATTTGAATATTTCTATATCGTTAAACTTGAAAACGGCATATATCAATCATTAAAAATTCTTGATTTCGAATCCTTTCGACCACTAGGTAAATGATATTAAAAAATCGTAAAAATTATTTTCTAAAAACTTCAAATACACTAGATCAACTCTAACGGAGCCGATCGTCGATTCGAAAATTCCACGATCGAAAACAACAGCTCAAGTGCTCCTGAGAGCGCAGCAGCGGCTCTAATGGCCTTACTTATATTCAAAACATATGCAGTCTAAAAATAATTTAATTTAAATTTAATTGAGAATATGATATGAACAATACAAGTAGTACTGCATTGTAGAAATTTTCCCTTCTCTCGTCGCTTTCCTCGTCCGCTTTGTCTGCTTGTCCTTAACTATCATGCCGGGCAGGTTTGGGAAGCGCCAAAGTAGCCGCGGAGAAGCCGACAAAAGCAGGGGAGGCATTTCGTGCTCTCTTCTTTGGACTCATTCGTCCGTTGTTCATTCGTCCCCTCAATTAATCCATTCATTCATTGTGGATTCATTCGCTCCTCAGTCCTCACTGGGAGAGAGAGTAGGGGAGAGAGAGAGAGAGAGAGAGTCTGTGGGGGTGTGTGTGTGGGTGTGTGGGTTGTGCAGCCTCGCAAACACCACCTCGCCTCGATCGCCACTGGCACTGAAGACAAAAGCCAAAGGAATGGCTTCTTGTCTTTTGGTAGAGCCTGCGTGGAGTCTACCGGCGGTGGAGAATAAGGAGTGGAATGACAGAGGCCGCCTCCCTCCTGTGCTCGCTGCTGTTTATTCCCCCCCACCCGCACCGCTGCAAGACGACAGAAGCGTGACCTTGAATTGGACTTGTTTGTGTCGCGTCGTCTTCTGTTAACTGCAGGGAAAAGCTACCCCCCTCCCCCCCCCTCTTCTTTTTATTCTCCAGAGACCAGCTAGATCTTCTTCCCCCTAGCTAGCTCCCATATATAGTCCCATCGTAATGAAAATAATTTGAGAAAATTTAAAAAAAAGGAAACGAAAAAAAGAAATTCGCACCCGGCCCATCCCATCCCCCCCTACCAACCAAATCGATGCGGACAAACTCTCTCTTCGCGCTTTGTCGCTCCGCGCGCTCTTTTATTTCCGCCTTTCCGCTCCTCGTTTCTGTCTGTATTTCCTAACATCTGATAGCCAATCTAAATAAGAAGAGGTTAGAGCGAATCGAGATGGGGCAGGACGAGTTCTCGCCGTCGACGGTGACGTCGCCGCCGCTGCTTCTGCAGTCGCCGTGGGCGCTGGGGCAGTTCGCCGCGGCGGCGGCGGCGGCGTCGTCCCCGACGCCGTTCCTGGGGTACGGCAGCAGCCCGTGGGCGGCGGCGTCGGGCGACCGCGGGGTGGAGCTGATCAACCTGCTGCGGCAGTGCGCCTTCGACGTCGACGCCGGCTCGTTGGAGCGCGCCGACGCGTGCCTGGCGCGCATCGCCGGGCTGCTGTCATCCTCCTCCTCCTCCGCCTCTCCGACCGGCGGCGGGGGCGGGGGCAGGCGACCAGGTTCCACCGGCTAGCGACCATCTTCACCGACGCCCTGGCGCGGCGGCTGCTCCGGCGGCCGCTGCCTGGGGCGTACGAGGCGCTGCTGCCGGCCGCGGCGTCGTCGGACCCGTGGCTGGTGGCGAAGGCGCGGCAGCACTTCTTCGACCTCTGCCCGTTCCTGAAGCTGGCGTTCCTGACGTCGAACCAGGCCATCCTGGAGCAGATGGAGGGGGAGCGGGTGGTGCACATCGTCGACCTGGCGGGGCCCGCCGCCGAGCCGGCGCAGTGGCTGGCCCTCCTGCGGGCCCTCCGCGCCCGCCCCGAGGGCCCCCGCACCTCCGCATCACCGCCGTCCACGACGACCCCGACGCGCTCCACCGCACCGGCGCCCGCCTCTCCGAGGAGGCCGACGCCCACGACATGTCCTTCCAGTTCCACCCCGTCGTCTCCCGCCTCGACGCCCTCGACTTCGACTCCTCCGCGTCAAGACCGGCGAGGCCCTCGCCGTCTCCTCCGTCCTCCAGCTCCACTCCCTCCTTCCCCCGCCCTCGCCCTCCGACACGCGCACCACCTCAGCCCCGGCTCCTTCGGCGAGCTCCTCGAGCGCGAGCTCTCCCTCGGCCACGGCCACGGCCGAGGCCACCCGTTCAGCCCCAGCCCCAGCCCCGACGCGCAGTCCCTCGCCCCCACGCATTCGCCGAGGATGATCGAGCCCTTCCTCTCCGGCCTGCTGACGCTGGCCCCGAAGATCGTGGTGGTGACGGAGCAGGAGGCCAACCACAACGGCGCCGCCTTCTGCGAGCGCTTCTCGGAGGCGCTCTACTACTACGCCGCCATGTTCGACTGCCTGGAGACGACGGCCCCGCGCAGCGCCGCGGAGTGGGGCCGCGTCGAGCGGCTGCTGCTCGGGGAGCAGATCCGGAACATCGTCGCCTGCGAGGGCGCCGAGCGCCGGGAGCGGCACGAGCGCCTGCAGCGGTGGGTGCAGCGCCTCCGCGACGCCGGCTTCGGCCACGTCCCGCTCAGCTTCGACGCCCTTCTCGAGGCCCGCAAGCTGCTGCAGACCTTCGGCCGCGACGGTTACAAGGTCGACGACTGGAACGGCTGCTTCTTCTTCTGCTGGCACGAGCGCCCCCTCTACTCCGTCTCCGCCTGGCGCTGCAACCGCCTCTCCTGACCCCCTCCTACCTCTACCTACCTACCACCAATTAAACCGATCCTAATTACTCAAGACATGCGTGCACTACGATATGGATATATATTTATATACATATACATATCTATCTATATATGTTTGTACAAATTACAAGATTGCGTTTTAACATTTTTGTGCATGGAAGTGGTGATCCATCGAGGCTTGCTTGCTTTTCTTTTCCTTTGTAAATCATGATCACCACATTTTAAACTTTTAAAATCTCTCTTTATTATATGTGCATGGTTTGTTCTCAACTCGGCCATCGTTTTGTTCTGGGAGTGGAGATGATGATGATGATGATGATGATGATGATGATCTTGTTACATTAGTCTTTCGAGGCACTTATATTTCGTGTCGACTGCTGCTTTTGTTAACATTAATTAATTCCAAAACAACTGTTTTTATGAGATTATTAGAGCAAATTCTGAAGTTTTTTATTATATTTTATTTTCTTTGGAGAGATTTTATAAAAAGTTTGATCCAGTCAATTCAGTACTTTTGAACCATTTTTTCCTTTACCGGATCTATCTTTAATGCAGTGTGTTTTCAATTTAAACCTTTGAAAAATGTTGGTTTACTCATTATATATAATTACTAGGCCTGCTGGCCTTGGTGATCGAGCATCATTTAAAAGTTTAGGCTTTTGAAAATGATATTTTTTTAATATTATATGTTTAATACCCGCGGTCATAAAATGTTAAAATGATATATAATAATCAAGCAAAAATATAAAATATTTATGTTTTAAATTTGAGATCTCGAATGCCGTTTAACTATGTGTATGTGATTGTTGCATCATCTGATTATGTGTTGTTTGATAAATATTTTGAGAAAGAAGAAAGAGATCGATGTTAACAATTTTCAGAGAAAGCACTATTTAGAGTAATACTAGAGGAGGTACATCCCATCAGGAATGTAAGATCTACATCTCATTCATTAAAATGGTAGAATAAAAGCACTAGTCATTTGATGTGACTAGTAAATATCACCCCGCTCATTATATCAGTGGGATATAACTTATACACCTCCGGACGGGTGTACATATAATATTTTCCAATTATAATTTTTACTAATTAAGACACATCATAGCACTTAGGGATTCAAGCACAACACTCATGAACTTTGAAGACGTTAGGTCTATTGTTAAGCCTTTTCTTTGTTAGATTTATTATGGACGGCGATCTCACTCGACTTATTAACAAATTATTATAAGCTAGAAACAAAAGCTAATGCCCCGCTTTTTATGGGGTCGCCCTTTCAACAACTACTTCAGTCTTAATATATTTAACCCTCTTAATTTTTTGGATCTAGTCAACACCTAAAATAATATAGCTAGATTAAAAAATTTAGCCCTAAGTTTAAAGGTATCATAATTCTCTCCCTCTTTAAGTCCTGCCGTTTTCGTTAGGCTCAAGTATACTCACAATCATCGGATGATGTGAGGCTTGTCTTGTTAACTTTAACCAACTTTACGGGGAACCACACTCTACTTACAACAAGCGTCAACTAGGGAGCCACGCTCTACTCGCTGTACGACTCTAGCTTAATAAGACTCATCTCACGCTTCCGACCGGTGATTGGTTCTAATACCAATCGTGACGCCCGCTTTCCAGAAAATCACTCATCATAGAGCTACTCCAGTCCTTATATACATACTTAACTATATCAATATCTTAGGTCTAATCACTATTCAAAATATTATAGTCGGACTAGCTAAAAAATTTAACGCTATTATATATAATAATATAAGAACTAGACCGGAATACTATTAATAACATCAAGTTATCGATGCTATTAATTTTTTAGGCATTGTATTGAAAAATATGTAGTTAGATTATACGGACCCCTATAGTTGATTAAGTGGTTGGTTGAATATATAATTTAACGGATAAAAATAATTAAATGGTTAAATTTAACGATGAATTTTTTTTTTTTTTTTTGAGAGATAGGTAGCACGCTACCTACTTCGTTTATTTCATTTAGAAATAAACTTAGCTAGAAATATGAATCAACTAGGATTCGAACTAGGGTCTCAGATACCAACCACCAAATCTTTTGCCACTTGCTCTAAGGACGATCAGTAACGGTGAAAAAATTTTGATAAGACTAAATTGTTGATCTTTATCGAATAGTATCTGATAGGACTCTGATAATATGTAAAATTATTTAATGATGTCACGGATACTCTGGAAAGTGCTTCAGAGTTGCCCAAAGCTCCACGGCACATCTGCACGATTAGACCACGAAAGCGTACTGTTGTTCCACTACAAAGTCCAAATCAATAAAGAATCCATCAATGTTGGGTCTTATTAGGCTTTAACCCAAGTTCCAAAAGATAAAAAATGCACCCCACCGAACCCAGCCAAAATCACAAGCGACGAGTTTTGCGATACCTTTGAGAGAACAACACTTTTGACTCGTTGGCATATGCAACAAGAATTCACCAAAAAAAATTAAAAAAAAAAAATATTTAAGTGAGGAACATGATCTTATTCTATTTGTCGAGATCCGGACAAAAAATTTCTTAATTAAAATTAGTATTTTAAAATTTGCGTGCAGAGTAAATCACGTGATTCATCGAATTATTATTTTAATTTTAATAAAGGGTTAAGAAAATCTCATGGGAGTGACGGGGTAATTGTTTGCTTTTTTTTTTTTTTTATAGAGAAAAATAGCGTCTTTATTTCTTTATTTATTTTATTTAAAAATAAATTTAGCTGAAAATGTAAATCAATTAGGATTCGAATTTAGATTTCTTTTCTTTGCTGACTGTCGGTGTTTTGTTACTTAATAAATGATCTAACAATGCGATGAACATTTTTCCCCTATTTGTTTTGGTTCGTTTTTTTTGTACCTAGGTAATGAATTTCGTCCTTTAATTTTTTTCATTTTTATTTGCGTCGGTAAAACACTGGAATATAGTCTCTGGCGAATAGCATGGTGGACCCGCTAATTAAAGTGCTTGATCAACAGGGGTTTGAAGGGCTTTTTTTTTTTTTTTTTTTTTTTTTTTTTTTTTTTTTTTTTTTGAGAGAGAGAGAGAGAGAGAGAGAGAGAGAGAGAGAGAGACGCTACCTACCCGCTTCGTTTATTTTATTTAAATAAATTTAATTTTAAATATGGATCAAATATGATTCGAACTTTGATCTCGACTACCAACCAATCACTCGCTTCTACTCTTTATGGGTTTGAAGTTCATTTGGAGAAGATGCATGAATCTTAAATATATATCAGATTAGCTTTAATGCAATTAAGAGATTGCTTGTAATACGCCCTAGTAGCTAATCGGTCGCTACACATTATACTAATGGTTGTATGATTGAGCTGAATATTCATTTAATATATATATATAAATATATTGAGTTTTTTTTTTCATTCATATTGTTGAGTGCCCGTGAAATCGGCCAAGTGTTATATAGCAAGATGATATAAAATCATCTAGAACTAGGCTACTATACTATTAATAGCATCAAGTCATTGGTGCTACTAAGTTTTTGGTCATTGGATTAAGAGATGTGTGGTTAGGATGATGTGGGCCCTCTAGGGTTAAGTGGATTGTTGGTTGAATAGTATTTTCCTACATATTTTATCTCGCAAGAGTCCCGCTATACTACTAATACCTTGAACTTCTTTGTACTATTAAGTTAGTTTCAATAATAAAATATCCAAATCAATAATCGGCAATGTTAGTCATGATCTATACTATTAAATATATTCAAATTTGATAAATTTTCGATATTATTTACCTGCCGAACAAGTAGTTTCAAAATAAATAGTTAAAAATAAAAATTTCATAAAAAATAATAATAAAAAATTTGGATTTCAAATCAGAGATAAAAGATTCGATATCATGGAAGGCTCGGTGTTATTAATAGTATTTTAGCCTAATGTATCTTGTTGTAAGCATATATTTTGGAATAAACCATTGATGATGTGAGTTAATTTGAAAGCAAAAAATTCTAGTTTTAAAATTAAAAAAATATGAAGAAAATGTGGCTTAGAAACCTGATTACGTCGATAAATTTGACCCTAATTGGTCATTAAAGTCAAACAATATCTTGATTAAATTGGATCACAAGTTGTTATAAACTTCCAATATCTAAATACCCCTTTTTTTCCCTCAAAAAATAAGAATTTTATTTAATGCCATGTTTGACAAGGTGCCATTTGATGTATACTTTGCGTGATCCAATATACATGTGCCATGCTCCAGCTGTTATATATCATTCAATTTGTGTGAATTATAAATCTTCGTTTTGTTCAGATATAAGTAAGAACTGTTTATTTAGGCTTAGTTTGGTATTGAGGCCTATCTAACGTTATTAAATAAAATGGAGTTGTAGAAAAAGCATATAGGGATATGTTTCTGCGTTCTCCGGTGGGAACGCAGAAAATATACCGTAACCGACTCATCGCGATATGCGGAACGTAATATTACGTACGGAAACAAACGAGGTATTTTTCCAACGTACTTTCTCACCGCACATAACGCAGTCTCCCCGCAATACCAAACGAAGCCTTAAAGGATAGGTATAAGTTCAGATATAAGTGAGAACTAGACAAATTTAACGTTTGGATGAAAATTAGGTTGTTTTCGGAAATAAGAAAATAGCATTTTGATAAATAAGACAAAATAATTATAAGAATGCTAGATAGTTATAAACAAAAATAATGATATTACCCCTCTTATTATATTTGAATTGGAAATTTAAAATTTAAAATTTACAATTTACATTTTCAAATTTTAATTTCAAAATTTTAAATTTAAAACCAAATTTAAATTTTAAAAATATGGAATTTAAAATTTAAACTTTAAAATTTAGAATTGCAATAAACTTAATTTTGAAATTACAATTTTTTAAATTTTAAAAATTTAAAATTTAATTTAAAACAAAAATCTTTCTCTCTCTCTCCAGCAAATTAAGGAGAAACAAAGAGTGAGATTGTGAGAACGAATTTGTTCCCAGGAGGCTTATTCCCACTCCTAGGTGGGAACTACAGTTCCCACTCATAGCAGGTATAACCCGCTATGGGTGGGAACTCTTTTAATAGTTCCCACCCACCCAAATTAGTTTTTGGGTACAAATAATAAGGAGGCCTTATCCATCCTCTTGTATCCGGTCCAAATACAGTGTAAGGATTTGTTTGATTACTAGAAAAAATGGTGAAAAAAAAAATTAATAATTTTATTTTTTTTTCAATTTTTCATTGTTTGATTCTCCAAAAAAATAGAAAAAAAAAAGTTTTGATGTTGAAACTTTGAGTTAAACAAGAATTATTATCGGTACCAAATGTGCCCCCACTACAACAAAATATGTTTTAAACGACGCTTTTTGCATACAACGTTTTTTTCTAGCGTCTTTAATATTTAGCATTTGTCGATACTATGATTGAGCGTCACAAATAAACATATTTTATATTTATCCCGATATGTTTATTTAACGACTCTTTACCCGACGCTTTTACAAGCGTCGGAATTATTTTTGCCGACGCTTCAAAGCGTCGCTAACTATGATTTAAAGTGCCCTTAAATGCAAGATTTTTTATAGTGTCATTGCTTAGCTACCAATTTAATTATATTTTGATGTTGAAACTTTCGAATATTGGTATCGTATAATATGATCTAAACTACTAAAAATATCTAGAATTAAATGTTTTGTCTTTACAATATTGTTTTCTTATGCATTAAGTGAACACAGAAATGAACGTGCAAAAATAAATATTCTTTAAAAAGTTATGATAGAATTTTATAATCAAGATTAAACGTATCTTATTTCAAATATTTTAACTAAAGGTCAATTGATTTATATTACTTTACACCACTAAACAAGCAAACGACTCATATCGACCATTAAAATTATAAAATTTTAGAATACTTTAATCATTCGGTTAGTAATGTGGAAAAAAATTTAAAATTTAATTTCTAGATACTTCAAATAGTATAAATTATATATATTCAACAGTATCGATCGTCGATTCAAAGATTCTAACATTGTAAACAAATTAATAGCAACGGAGCTTCCGTGCTACCGATAGGATTCTAGCTCAACTCTGCACGCATATCTAAAATAAAACATCCACATTTATTTCACAATCATGTCCCTTTCCTAATTCCTTCTCAAACGTTCCTCTCGTAAATGGAGATATAATTTAGCATCTTTGTTCCAACTTCGATAACCACAACAATAGCATATTCCTTAAGCACCACATATCAATTTTTGCAATAGTCCTAATTTATGTCTCACCTCATTTATTGAAGGAAATACCAATACAACAACCTATATTATTGTAACACCCATATATATATACAAAGATAAATGAAGTAGAGGCCAAAAAACAAAAAAAAAGCCTATAACTTGTTCTAAGTTCTCTTCATGGATTTCATTTTGCTATTCTCTCTTCTTCTCTTCTCTTGCTCCCTCACTTATCTCGGTTCGTCGTATCCGATTACGACGAACTACTCGAAAGATGAGTTGGATCGCTTGGGGATATCACAATTCAGGTATATTAAAAGGAGATCGCTGGCTAGCTGCAACAAACGGAATCCGTATCTCGCAGTTAATATCAGCTCGAATTCGCCGTTGCCTGACGAGGTCAATGTTACCGTGACCGTTAGCGGCGTTCGCTCTCCCCATAAGTCGGATTGGATTGCTATGATATCTCCTTCGAACTCGAGGTAAGGCTAAAATTTGAAGCCAAAATTATATATGCTAAGCTAGATTTTTTTTTTTCTCTTTAATATTTTGAATTTCTTGTATATTAACTTAGGTTATTATTCTTTTTTTTTTTTTTTTTAAAAAAACAGTGTAAAGGGTTGTCTCCTAAATGCTGTGTTTTATATACAAACTGGAGACCTCAGCAAGCTCCCACTCCTATGCCATTATCCTGTGAAGGTGAGTCCAATATTGTCCATGCATCGGAATTTTTCAATACAACTTCGAGGTTTGAACATGTTTGTTTCATCGAAATTTCAATGACTGCTTTGCTGTTCAATTTACCGTAAGTTAAATTCATCGATCGGTGAATTCATTTTTCAAAACGTCGTAGTTAACGTTTTCTTGAGCGGTGATGAAATCAATTACAGAAAAGAAAGAGTCGAGAGAAGTAATCATCTCATTATCTCTTATGAGGTCGATCTCTAAATTCGTCATTTGATATGGTGTTAAGATTTAAACCAAAAATAAAAATTAGAAAATATTTTTAAAATTCTAACATGTAGTGAATTACACGACTGGCAAAACTGTCTCAATAAAATCTCGGAAGTACCATTGGAAGCAACGGCAACAACAACAGAATATAGTTAAATGCAATAATTAAAATTATAAAATAAGAAAGTACAAATGTGTGAGGAGCTTATTTGTCAATTTCATACATCCCACACACTTTTACATCCGTGCAAAATCGGATAAGGTTCAAAGAATGGAAAGTTTTTTTCAGCTAAACCTGGTGCACCATATAGCTGTGGACCATTGTGTGGGAATCCTCCTCTTCCTTCTTTTCTAAAACAAATATTAGAGTGACTCGGCATTTAACAAAGGCGGTGCACAGCTGAGGTGGCGAACAAGATCCACGCAATAACTTCGCTCCAACTTTGTTTCTAGTTATGTGATGTTTTCTTGTAAGTAGAAGAAAAATGAAGGCGTACGTTGGGCATGGGAGAAAAAGAGTACATAGATTGTTAAATTTTTTTTGTTTTTTTTTTTTGGGCCATTTTCTTTTCTTTTCTTTTCTTTTTTTAAAAATAAAGGTTGTTATAAGATGATGGTTTTGATTCCATAATTTACATTTAAGTTACTTTAGGTGGAGTTAAGACCTTTTCTAGAGCTTAGCCTCCGTTTGGTAGGGGGTTAAGGGGTGAAATAATCCCTTAACCCCCATATTATCCCCAAACACCATAAAATATACATGGAATTAGTTAATTCCATCCGAAATGGATTATCCCGGTTTAGCTAATCCCACCTAATCCCAAAAAATCCCAACCAAACACTATTTTCTATTCATAATAATCCACTATCCTTCTTATCTCACCTACTCCAACCAAACACTATTTTTCACTATCCTGGACTAACTTCAACCCCCAACCAAACACAAAAATACTCTAGCCTCACCTTAACCCTGAACTTAACGCTATCCCTAAAATAACTAGTTTTTCTTTAACCACGAACCAAACGATAGCTTAGAGACTTAAGCTATAGATATATATATACAACGTTTAACAAACTTTAGGTGGATCAGTTATGACCTTTTTCTTTTTCTTTTTTTTTTTTTTTTTTTGGAGCCGAGGTTGCCCAACTCTAGTCTAATTTATCTTTCTAATAAATAAAACAGACTGGGTGGAGTTAAAACTTTTTTTAGGAGCTTAGAGACTTTGATATATATATAGAACTAGGCTACTATGCTATTAATAGCACCAAATCATTGGTGCTACCAAGTTTTTGGCCGTTGGATTGAGAGATGTGCGGTTAGGATGATGTGGGCCCTCTAGGGTTAAGTGGGTGGTTGGTTGAATAGTATGATCTAACGGGTGAAAATCATTAAAGGGTGGATCTAACAGTGGAAAACTTGATAGCACCGAGTATTTTTGTCTTATTGATAGATGCTCTCTCTCTATCTATATATATACATATATAGGGAGGGAGGGAGAGAGAAAGAGAGAGTTCAACTGCTATGCTATCAATAGCACAAGTGCTTCGTGCTAGTAAGTTTTCCGCTATTATTTCTATCATTTTGACTGCTTTCATCCATTAAATCATACTATTCAATCAACGACTAACTGAATTCTAGGAAACTATTATTATCCTAACTGTATATTCTTTAATTCAACCGCCGATGCTATTAATTGTATAATAGCCTGGTTATATAGAGAGAGCGTCCGCCTACGTGCGACAGCCCTCTTGCTCCCGGCGTTGGTCAGGGTGGCGGAGGAGGATGACGATGACACGAGCAAGTTCGGCGACGACGTGACCGGCGGCCGCCGGTCCGAGACTGCGAGCGCCGTTTTTTTGGGCGAATCGTTCGCGAATCGTGAATAATTCGCGCATAATTATTTTTGACTAAAAAAATATGAGTTTTTTTGAATTTTTCAGAAAAATACCACAACTGCTATTTAATTCGTATATTCAAAAATTCGCAAATAATTCGTGAATTATTCGCGAACTTACTAATTAACTAGATCCCAAGTGAAAAACAGGCGTCTATTAAAATATAAAAAAGTATTTTATACTTTTATTTTAAATAATAGTGGTTATGACGTCATTAATTATAGGTCGATTCCACAATAAAAAAAGACATTCAACATAATTGTAATTCACAATTATACATATTTCTTTTTCATACAATTTTTCGTAGCATGTGTATTTATTAATTTTTTTTTTTACTTTTTTTTATATTTTATATTTGATCTTTCAGAAGAAATTTCTAAATCCGTCACTATACAGTTCTAATCATCAAGCTTACAGTTGCACTAAAAAAGTCCATAAGTAAAAAAAAAAAAAAAAAAAAAAAAAAAAACAGCATAATAATTTATGTTTATAAAAAAAATATAAATATAAACCAATTAAGATTCAAATTTGAGATTTCGGATACCAACCATCAAATTTCTTACCGCTTGCACTAAAAATGATCGGCATATTAAAAATAATGTTTACTTAAATTTGTAACACCATCATTGCAGAATTTATTTGCGAGTATAGTAACTACAAAGGATAAAATACACTATCCTAACACATCACACACCAGTTTCTTGGTAGAACACTTACTAACGGCTAGTTTATTTGAATTCCTATATTATTTAATGTTTTATTAAATTCAAGTTTGTGCGGAGAATAACGGTTGTTTCACGTAACGTAACGACTGCCGCAGGCGCAGTACATGAGTGAGGACCCTTCCTACCTGACCTGCGGCAAGAAGGAGTGCCCGAAACGGTCGGCGGCGGGGAAGTGCTTGGTCGAGACGTGCGGCGGCGCCGTGACCTTCCACGTGATCAACTTCCGCACCGACGTTGAGTTCGTATTCTTCGCCGGCGGGTTCGACACCCCTGCGTGCTTGCGCGGTCGGACCCTGTCCCCTTCGCCAACCCCTCCATGCCCCTGAACGGCCACCTCTCCAGTCTCGACTCCACCGCAACCTCGGTGAATAGTAACCTTTTAAATATATATATATAAAAAAGTAAAGATATTTGAATAATTTGTCACGCATATAAAAGTAAAGAGTACGCGGAAATCACTTACAATTCAAAAGTGATTTTTAGCAAAGCAGAGAATTATGTGACTGTCACGTACTAGCAAATGCTGCAAAAGTTAATAAAATTAAGGGGCGTATAACTGATTGTGACGACGAAAGTACTGTTCGAATAGAACTTTTAAAGTTTCATATGAACCTATGTTTCAATGCTTTTGGTGAACCATATCAGATTTGATTGCTGTTGGACAGATGAGGCTGACTTGGGTCAGTGGAGATAGCAATCCACAGCAAGTTCAATATGGGGAAGGGAAGACTGGCAGTTCTCAAGTTACAACCTTCACACAGGCAGACATGTGCAGTGAGTTGCATGTTTTCGCGCCATCAGCCTTTTAACCTTCTTATGGATTAATTTGTCTTTGATCAATGCCAAGTTCAGTTTAATTTAGTATCAGATACTTTACGGTAAAAATCACTGTCACAATTACCATTGAAATAATCTACTTCAATACATCGAAGAATCGAAGATTTTGGAGAAACTGGCTTAAGTTATGATACCGTAGTGATCAAATAGACAATTGCAAGACAATTTAGTCGATATTTAGGATTCGGTGGCGTGTTTAATTACATTCGTTCTATGATTTGTTTCGTAGGTAGTTCTTTATTACCGAGTCCAGCTAAGGATTTCGGATGGCATGACCCTGGCTACATTCACTCCGCTGTAATGACCGGGCTTCAACCGTCTCAAACCTACTATTATCGATACGGAAGGTAAAATTAAACTTGATCACATCATAATTTCTTCTCCAGTTAGGGAATACGAGGAACCATTTAACGACAAATTTTGCAGATATAATTTGTTCGTAGCTACATTTTACACTCTGATATATGTTTTCTGCTAATGTATGTTTCAGTTGATCTGTTTGGGTTCGCTGATGATATTTCTGACATCCTGCGACAGTTTATCTTTCTTAAAACAGCATAATCAAGTAAAGCCATAGATGCTTTGTTCACAGGCAAGAAAAGAATTAAAGGAATTAAGCATAAACAACAAAACAATTTAGTTTTTACTGTAATAAGTCGTGTTAGCATAGCAAAATTCGCTTTCTGCAATTGATTGTAATCCAATTTTGGTTAGACCATTTCATCATCAATCAATTAATGATGAGAGGATGGATGCTTTGTGATCTCTAAGAGATGTAACATCATCATCATATGCAGCGATTCGGTCGGTTGGAGTAGCAGAATCAAGTTCAAAACCCCACCGGCCAGAGGATCAGAAGAGTTACACTTTCTTGTATATGGTGATATGGGAAAGGCTCCTACAGACCCGTCCGTCGAACACTACATCCAGGTAAGTTCTTTTCTTGTGTTTCCTTTTCTATTCCATATGCGACTAGAACGTTATCTTGCATATTTTCATAGGTTGTTTCCAAAAGCAGGTGAAACATTTTCAAAAAAGATTCTTCATGGTCTGCGACTATTCGTGCTACCAGCTATTGCAGCACATTCTGAAAGAAATTTTACCTAGGATTGAACTATCAACAAGATTATTGTACCCTATCTGATACATTTTAGATCATGTAGTGTTCCATTTTGGGATGTTCGCGCTATTTGACACACATACAGCCTGGATCAATTTCTGTTGTTGCAGCAATGGCAAAAGAGATTGGCGCAGGTAGCGTCGACTCAATTTTCCATATCGGCGACATTAGCTACGCTACTGGATTTTTGGTAGAGTGGGACTACTTTCTTCATCTTATCACTCCGTTGGCATCTCATGTTTCGTATATGACGGCCATTGGCAACCATGAAAGGCAAATTTCCTCTTTTATGTCTTCTTTGATTGCTAATTTGACATATATATCAATCTACAATGTTAAGCCGAAAGTGCATTTTACAGGGATTATGTGGATTCAGGGTCCGTATACATAACCCCAGACTCCGGTGGTGAGTGCGGAGTCGCTTACGAGTCTTATTTTCCGATGCCTACGGTTAGTAAGGACAAACCGTGGTACTCGATCGAACAAGCTAGTGTTCACTTCACTGTAATTTCGACGGAGCATGACTGGACTAGCAAATCTGAGCAAGTATGCTGTCTGCTCTGACTACACCAGTTTCAATTCAGATTTCTGATCAGCTTGCTAAAAATAACTAGTCATTAACTTTGGCGCTCGATCGATAACAGTACCAATGGATCCAGAAGGATTTGTCGTCGGTGGATAGAACAAGAACACCTTGGGTAATTTTTGCCGGGTAAGACAGTTTATCCTCCGTATCTCTGATTGCGGTTTTCAGATTCAAAGTGGTCTCATTTCTGTGGCATCATCTATTCTTCAGTGTGGTCTCATTTTTGTTTCCTCGATGCCGGTTGCAGGCATAGACCGATGTACTCCTCGTATAGTAGTATACTTCCAAATGTTGACGCGAAATTTGTCAAATCTGTCGAACCGCTATTACTCACCTACAAGGTAAAGTCACTAACTAGGAAAAAAAATTTCGACAGTAAAAAGAATTTGATTGAATCAGTTACTGTGGTTGATACTGATGTCATACTTAATTTTCTTTTTTCAACAATCATATTCTATGTATAATTTGTTTAGGTGGACTTGGTTTTTTTTGGTCATGTACACAATTACGAGAGGACGTGTGCGGTATACGGCGGTGAATGCAAAGGCATGCCAAAAAAGGACAAAAATGGCGTGGACACATACGACAACAGCAACTATACGGCACCGGTTCATGTCGTCGTAGGAACCGGAGGATTCGTCCTGGACAGTTTCTCACACAATGTGAGTGTTCTCTTACCAACTTATCGACAAGCATGTAGGATCACAAGCACATTTATTGTACAGTGAAGATACTCAAATTCTGTTTTTTCTTCTTCATTTTGTCGTAATTTGTTTAGCCGAAGAGTTGGAGCTTATCAAGGTTTTCTGAATTTGGTTACGCCAGAGTGCATGCCATGAGAAATGACCTATTACTCGAGGTTAGAGTCGCATGCGTACCAGCGATTTTACGCAAGTAGAATAGCTATGAATAGAAATGACAATATTGTCTGTGCAGCTGCTGTAAATGTTTAGTTAGTTAGCACATCAAATGTTCAATATGAATGATGTTAATCTTTGTCTTATTCTGATGTGTTTCAGTTTCTGAGTTCAAACACGAGTGAGGTTCTCGATCGATTCCACATTGTTAAACCTGAGGCCAAATAGCGCCTGCAAATTTGATCTTGCAATAAAAGAGGTATGAAGCGGAAAATACACTATACAGATTCTTTGGATTTTAGCAGTATACTATTCGTGTTCGTAAAACGGCGGGAAATATGAAGAATAAATAAGAATAAATAGCCAGTTAGCGAAAAAAAAAGTTGTAATCTATTACTGTATGAAATTAATTTGGATCTTAATATCAGTTTGCTTAGTATCCAAATGTGGCAGCAGATTCTGCAGGATTGGTTAATTTATCTTGCATCAGGGCTTGGTAAAAGTACTTTTTAATTTTGGCTCGGACCGAAACTTCAATCCAAATGCTATATAAGTAGAGTTGTTTTGCTAATCGTAATACTAAAAAAGAAAAAATCTCAAACTTTCATTTGCCTTTTCTCTTACATTTTAGATCAAGCAAATTAAATCAAAAACCAAAGAGATAAAACTCAAGTAAACTAAATAAACCCTTCAAAACTAGCAAACATTATTGAATCAAAAGCAACTAAAATCCCTTGTGCAACCAGAAACCTGCTACTGCGAGAGGAAGCGTCGAATCGGGTCTTTGAGATGCTCTGAGATGCTCGAACACCGCGGCCCATCCGGCCTGCGTCGGGTGGACGTCGTCCCAGTAGAAGTGATCTTCCGGGTTCTCGCACAATCGGAAGAGATAAGCACCATTCTTATCTATCTGACCGCAGTATCCGTCAGAATAAAACCTATCACAGCATGGCGTCCTCGGATGCTTAAATACCTTTCGGCCATGAGCATGCTCTGCAGTTTCGTAAATTGTCAGAAAAACAAGTACTCAAACAGGTTCAGATTCATTACAGAAGAATGGTTTTAATACGAATCTGTCGTGCGCACCAGAATTGACAGCATTTTTTATAGGATCGAAGACATTGAGCACGCCGACTGTCGCATTCGTCGGATCCACCTCGCTGATCATCGCCGTCAGAGCCTCCGCATACAGCGACGCCGCGAAGTTCCCCATGAGGTCGCAATTGGAGTAGTTGGCCGCCCGCGCCCGCTCCGGCGTGCAACCGATAGGCTGCATGTTGGTGACGAGCACCTTCGGCACGCCGAGATCGCGCAGACGCAGTATCCCTTTCTTCAAATTCAACATCAACTTGCTTATAAACGGGCCGACGGTCTACAAAACAAGCTATCACATGAGTAGTCACTTGTAAATAATAGTACAGAGTTGCTACCACGTACATGCATGGCAGTCACGTTAAAACTTTCAACTAAGACTCACGGCGACGCTGCCGCCATGAGCGGCGAAATCCTCGAAGTCGTTGCCGGACATGAAGATGAAGGCGAGCGAGCCGGCGAGGCCGGATCTCGGGAAGACGCCCTGCGCGACCTGCTGCTCGAAGGTGGTGATCTGCGCCGAGAGGTTGTGCCGGTGGAAGTCCGTGTCCAGAATGCCGGCCCCGCCGAGCGCGAAGTTCATACCGTGCGGCAGCAGGCTGCGCGCCGCCCTCCGGTACTTGTACGGGACCGGCGATCTGATCCCCAGGAATGCAGCTGCATGCAACCAAACAAAATGTAACACCACAAAAGAAACAACAGACGGAAATTCATGCCCTCACATCACCAACGTCACGTCAGACGTGACAAAAAAATGATTCAGAAATAGTCTTAACAGAACGAATAGTAAAATATTGTAACTACTGACCCAAGAAGTCGGTGAATACGCGGCCGTCGGAGAACCGGCCGGACGGTTTTCTGGGGAAAGTGATGCCGTAGGGATAGTACCACGAGCGCGCGAAGTCGCGGCCAAGCTTTCCGAGGTTGCCAGTGTCGACGTAGGAGTCGCCGAACATGAACAGCTTCTTATACCGACCGACACCGACACCGCCGCCTCTTCTCGGCATTGCTCACCTGCACTCCTGCAACAAAAACCACGAACCACAAAAAGAGAGAGGAAAAAAAAAAAAAAGAAAGAGAGAGGTTTAAGCACATGACAATTTATAATTAACAACTCTTATAATTAAATTATAATAATTACCAGTTAAGAGAAAAGCTAAGGAAATAGCATAAATGGAGAAGAGTGATAACTTGGAAATCGCCATGATGATGATTAATTAAGAAAAGGAAAGGTATAAGAGAACAGTAGAGGATTTTCTATGTATATGCAGAATCATATGAGGATAAATAAATAAAATAACAATAACAACATATAGAGAGGTGATTAAATAGGAAGTTGCAAATAATTAAGTTTCGGGGATTTGTTCTGATCCTCTTCTTCTGTTGGTGGGAGTACAACAAACCATTTCAAAATTCAATTTTGTTTTCTACTTAAATTTTAAATTTAAATTTAAATTTAATTGATAGATATTTATTATTATTATTAATACTAATATTTTGTATTGGGGATACTGAGAATCTATATAGATATACTAATATACTATTTGACAATAATAACGTCATATCACTAAATACTTCTATAACGGAACTTTTTAACCTATGAGGCAATGCCACATGCAAAGTTTGGATGTGCCTGGTTCACCATAAACCCACTAAAAATTATACATTAAAAAAAAATGTCGATGAGATAATAAATTATTTAAATATTTTTTATTATATCATATTTTATCTTATGACAAATACTCTATCAATTATATAATATTTTGTACAGTGTATAAAAAATTAGTACGCATTAATTAGATGCAACCAAAAATTTTTACCCTTTTGAAATTATATGTGCATTGTACTGAGCATTCTCTGCATCGGGATGTCTTTATATACGTATATATGCCACCTGCTCAACATTCTTTAATAAAAATTTTAAAATTAATACATCAAATATATTTTAAATTATTAGACTTTATAAATAAAATATATTTAATTAAATTTTGTTATTGGACTATTTGTCATTTAATATAAATTATTATTATAGCTATCTATCTATAAAGATAAAATTATATTATTCCTTAATAACTGCACACGCGACAGCGGGAGGTGGAGGTGCCGGCGAGGTGCGCGGCGGGGCTGGACGCGGGCTAGTGATTTTGATGACATACAAAAAATAAAATTTTAAATTTAAATTTTAAATTTGAATTTAATTTAAAATTTAAAATTTAAATCAAATTTTTTCTTATTTTGATGAATTATGAGCCGCATATAGAAATTAAAATTTTATATCTGAAGTTATAAATTAGGGAAACAAAAATTGTATGGCAGTCTTCTTAGTGCTTGGGGGCTTGACGGAGTCCAAAACGCACGAGTTTTATATTTAAATTTAAAGTTTGAATTTAAATTTAAATTTTAAATTGAATCTAATTTTTAATTTCAAACTAAAATTTTATATTTTGGATTTTGATATTTCAATTTATATATATAATTTATAAATATATGATTTAGAAATTAAAAGAAAAACTCTCTGGAAGATTTTGTGGTCACCACATACCTTTTTTCTTTTAAATTAATTGAGGGTCAATTGTACCATTTGTTCCAACTTTTGTATAATTTTTATTTTAGTCTCTAATATTTTTTTTGCACGCAACTTAAAATATTTTCGAGTATGACTAAGGCTTCGTTTGGTATTGCGGGGAGACTGCGTTACGTGCGCTGAGAAAGTACGTTGGAAAAATATTCCGTTTGTTTTCCTACATAATATTGTGTTCCGCATATTGCGATGAGTCGGTTACCATATATTTTCTGCGTTCCCACCGGAGAACGCAGAAGCATATCCCTATATACTTTTTCTACAACTCCATTTTATTTAATAGCGTTAGATAGGCCTCAATACCAAACTAAGCCTAAACAACAAACCCTAAATCGGATCATATTCATTAGAAAAAAATATTTTGAAATTAAATAGAAAAATAAAATCTGTCATATTAAAAAGAAAAAATATTTTGAAATTCGAAAATATATATAAAAAAGAATATTTTATAGGATTTTCAAAATATCTAAAAAGATATTTTAAAACTAAATAGCAAAATATCTTTTATAGGATTTTTACAATCGTAATCGGTTATAGAAAACTTACAATTAAAATTTCAAATAGAAAAATAAAATCTCTTATCTTAAAAAGAAAATATATTTTTAAATTCGAAAATATATATAGAAAAGAATCTTTTATAGGATAAAATATATTTTTTAGGATTTTCACATCAATAATTTATTATAGAGAAATTACGTATTCATTATCGTTTTCTATTTCTATTCTCATTCTTATATTTAAAATTTTACGTAGAGAAAAATAAGCGCTAATTTTTCCGCCAAAAAATAAGTCTGTCGACACATCCAAATTTGAATATACGTGCTATATATATATATATATATATATATATATATGGAGTCCGGCTGCTATGCTATCAATAGCACGAAGCACTCGGTGCTACCAAGTTTTTCACCGTTAGATTCACCCATTTGATGATTTTCACCCGTTAGATCATACTATTCAACCAACTACCTACTTAACCCTAGGTGGCCCACATCATCCTAACCGCACATCTCTCAATCCAACGGCTAAAATCTTGGTAAGACTAATGACTTGCTATTAATAAGATAGTAGTTAGTTATATATATATATATATATATATATATATATATATATATATATATATATATATATATATAATAATAATAATAATTTATTGTAATAATATATTCCGGCTTCATCGCGCGGGCCCTTAACTAGTATCCAATATTTATGAACGGTTTCTCTTTGGGTTGTTGAAATAAGATCACGTGGTTATTTTGGTATACTATGTACGCATATTTGAAATTGAGACTGTTTACTTAAAAACTTTAGTTTCTAGCTAGCAAGATTATCATAATTATTAAAAACTTGGCCCCATACAATTTATTCTCTTCATAACTTTCACAATATTACAATATCGATCATAAGATCATCTCCAACAACAGATGATCAACATATGGAGCTAGCAATCAATTTATTCCATCTCTAAATGACCAATTTTATTATCCCATATATATCATCTTAATAAGAGTAAAAGAGAGATCCAAGTTTTCAATCATGTGTCGCAGGTGCAGAAGCATCGATGCCCGATGCATTGGGCGAACTGACACTTCCCACACACAGGGCGGCAGTCTGCGTCGCGGTTACACCCACGCCCCGCGTCGATTACTTCTGCTGTTGTAAGCGCTGCTGCACCTATAAAATAAAATTAAAATTAAAGTTGGTCAGATAGATGTCACTATATATATAATTGTCGTATTATTTGAGAGATATTCAAACTATATACTCTTTCGAATAATATAAAAAAAAATTATTTGTAAGTTGATTTATCGCCGCCACTGAGCCAAATTGCAGCGAGTTAGGATTCAAAATTGGTAATGAAAAAAAATTATGAACATAAAGATGCCAATTCTGGTCTAGTCCAATAAACAATAGAAAAGATACATAACTTCTATCGAGTATTAAAAATACTGTTCTTTGATAAATTATGCATGTATATATGTCGTGAGCTTCACATTTTGAGTAAGAGAGAGAGAGAGAGAGAGACTCACTAGAAGCGATTATCAAGAGAATAAGAAAGAAGGAAAATGTGAGGCTCTTTGAGTTGGCCATGCTTAATTTTCTTAATTTTTAAGAAGGGATTTGAGAATTTTTTATTTTTATTCTATCTTTTTGTATTTTCAAGGAGGACACGGTAGGGAGCTTTACATAGGAGGCCCCATATATATACTATATAGAGAGAACATTGGGGAACTTTGTATTTGGAAAGAGTTTAATTCAAAAAAGTGGAGTGCATATCTTTTAAAATCTAAAATAGATTTACTACTGATATAGTGATATCACTGATATGGGCATTTATTCTAAGCTACTACTATTTGAGAAAAAAAAAAAATCCAATTTTAAATATGTGTGCTATCTCATTTTGAATTTATTTGATTTGAGTCGCGATTCTTTTGTTAAAAAGCTCGGATATAACGTCGCCGCGAAGTCGATTATGTACAATATTATAATCAAACTATTAAAACACGCATTACATTCAAAAATTTGTAGAAATATTGATGAATTTGCAAATCGCACGAATTTCACGACAATTTGGATGTTAAAACAACAATATATATAGAGAGAGAGAGAGTTCGGCTACTATATTATCGGTAGTATCAAGCTCTAGATACTATCGAGTATTTTGCCGTTAAATTTGCTTTTTGATTATTTCCGCCCGTTAGATTATACTATTCAACTAACCACCCACCCAATCCTATGGGACCATTTTTATTCTAACTGCACATCCTTTCATCCAACGACTGAAAAGTCAATAGCACCAAGCGTTTGTTACTATCAGTAGTATAATAACATATACATACATACATGATACATCTATATACTATATATAAAAGTGCGTATATAAAATGGGTCTGTCGACGGACCCATTTTTCGGCGGAAAAATTAGCGTCCATTTTATTACTCATTTTTTTCTTAGAAATCGAAACCGCAATGAATACGTAATTTCTCTATAACAGATTATTGGTATGAAAATCCTAAAAAATATAGTTTATCCAATAAAAAATTTTTTTCTATATATATTTCTGAATTTAAAAATATTTTTTTCTTTTTAAGATAATAGATTTTATTTTTCTATTTGAAATTTCAATAGTAAATTTTCTCTAATAGATTACGGGTGTGAAAATCCTATAAAAGATATTTTTCTATTTAGTTTTAAAATATTTTTTTAGATATTTTGAAAATCCTATAAAAGATTCTTTTCTATATATATTTCCGAATTTCAAAATATCTTTTTTTAAAAAAAATAACAGATTTTATTTTTCTATTTAATTTAAAAAAAATTTCAAAATTTTTTTTCTAACGGATTTTATTTTTCTATAATTTCAAAATATTTTTTCTTTTCTATATATATTTCTAAATTTCAAAATATATTTTCTTTTTAAGATAATGATTTTATTATTTTATTTAATTTTAAAATAATTGTAACGTGCACTTGCACGTACACTCAACTAGTATATATATAGAGAGAGAGAGTTGGGCTAGAATATTATTGATAGCAAAAAGTATCTTTTGCTATCTAAGTTTTTAGCCTTTTAATCAATTCATTTCATCATTTCTAATCATTAGATTAAATATTATAATCCAAATGGATACCACTCAACCCTAAGAGACTAATATCATCCTAACCCAACAATTTCTCATCCAATGGGTAGAAATTTGATAGCAAATGTTAATCTTTTGTCATTACCAGATTCCAAATTAACTCTCTCTCTCTCTCTCTCTCTCTATATATATAAAAGTGTAGTAGCTGATTGCAAAACTTCACGAAATAAGTAAATAATAAATTTTGAATAATAGATAATAGGATCTATTTTAGTGAACCCATTAAATTAGATATTTTACAAAATAATTTTATTTAATTTATATGATTCTACGCTACAATATTGTAATTTTTTTACGGTTAAATTTAATACCTCCTGTAACTTCTAAACTTATTTAAATAGTTTCAAAATATAACATAATAATATTACTTATAAACTCACATATAGGTGTATATCTTACATCTAACTCATCTTTCACGATCTTTTTTAGATTCTTTTTTTTAAGAAAAATATAGCACGCTATTTGATTCATTCATTCAGACAATAAATTTAGCTACATATATAGAGTGAGACAAAGAAAAGCCTCAAAAGAAGATAAAAACAAAAAAAAAAATGTCTAAAAAAAGGTACGAGGAGAGTAATAAAAAAGTTAAAAAGAAAACAATTGCAGCGTCAAATCGAGTACCCTAAAATATGAAGATATCACTCATGCAGCTCGACAGAACTCAGTTCATTCCGTTGCTAGTTCTTTTTAAAATTTTTAATTTAAAAGAAAAGATAAGACTAGACTAATGTGAAAACATACAGTAACTTTTAGATAAATAGAATATAAAATTTATCCCGGATCTAGAGTAAAAATACAAACAAAACGGATCCAGGTTTAGGAGGGATCTGCGATATCTAAGCCCCAAGTTAGGGGCGGATTCAAGATGATTTGATTTTTATTTTTTATTTTTTTACCCTCACTTATCACCTCATTTGAAATTAATCATAACAAAAGTGAATTTTCGAAACATATCTAATATACCGTAGAGGATCAAGAAAAAGAAGGGAATATTCCCAACCTCTTTTTTCATTTTTTTTAAGCAAATTAAAATAAGTGGATTATTTATTTTATCTTAATTACATATATACATTCTGATAGTGTGGAACGAAAGTTCCACCAATACTGATTCATTTACAACTCCAATCTTGAAAAACATTATGATAATTTTTTTATTAAATATTTAATAGAGGAAACAGTATTATTAGATAAAATAGAGTTGTGGAAAAAACATATAAGGATATGCTTAAGAAAATATAGCGTAACTGATTTATAGAAAAAGCATATAGGGATATACTTAAGAAAATATAGCGTAACTGATTTATAGAAAAAGCATATAGGGATATGCTTAAGAAAATATAGCGTAGTTGATTCATCGCGATATGCAGAACGCAAATATGCAGAACGCAATATTACGAAGCCTAAGGCTCCGTTTGGTATTGCGGGAAGTTTACGTTACGTGCGGTGAGAAAGTACGTTGGGAAAATACCCTATTACGTGCGGTGAGAAAGTACGTTGAGAAAATACCCCGTTTGTTTTCGTACGTACTATTACGTTCCGCATATCACGATGAGTCGATTTATATATTTTCTCGCGTTCCCACCGAAGAACGCAGAAGCATATCCTATATGCTTTTTCTACAACTCCATTTTATCTAATAGCGTTAGATAGGCCTCGATACCAAACTAAGCCTAAAAACAACATTAGAAAGTTGTTAGAAAGTTGTTTTGAGATAAAGATAGGATGCTAAACGTTTCGCTTATTTCTTTCATAAACTTAGCTCATATAAATTAGGATTCGAACTTAGGACCTTAGATATCCAACCACTAAATCAAGAACAGAAACAGTCTGTGATTAATTAATTAGGAAGCTGCAATTAAGTTTCAAGAATTTGTTCTGATCCTCTTCTTCTGATGGTGGGAGTATATATAACAACACCATTTCAAAATTCAATTTTGTCTTCTACCTAAATTTTAATTTTAAATTTAAATTTAATTGATATATATTATTTTTTATTATTTTTATTATTAGTGTTATCGTTATTATTTTATACTGGGGATACCGAGAATATCCAATAATTTTGAACGGTTTCTCTTTGGCTTGTTGACATAAGATCACGCGGTTATTTCGGTATACTATGTACGCCCATTTGAAATTGAGACTTTTTACTTAAAAACAGAAAAACAAATTGAAACTACTTAGTTTAATTCTAATTATTATATTATTAACATTGTTCTAGTTACCTAATTAAGTTAAAATTTTATTTAATTTCCAATTTTTTCTATGTTTCATATTTGTGGGATTATGAATTGTTTGAAAAAAAAAAAAAAAAAAAATTTTAAAATTACCATTTGAGCTTTGGCTCTTCTGTAAATAAGCCCGCGACTCCACTTTTACAAATTGGATCCCTAAATTTTATCAAATAGTTCAATAAATCCTTTCCTTAATCAAACTCTCTAAAAACAATCTATTATTTCTCTTCCAATTTTAGTAACGAAGCATGAGGACCAAAAATAGGATGGACCTAACTTTAACTTTTGTTGCTTCTTCTTATATGTTTGAAGAGAAAAAAATAATTGTTTTAGGTTATAAAATTTCACGAGATTGAATGCAGGATACATGTGTAATTAGTAACTCCCATTGAAATGAGAGATTTACTAGATTACATGATAAATTAAGTTTATAGAGTCTACTTGCCCGAATCAAAAGGTTTGGAAGCCTATTTTAACACCTTGGGAAATTGTTGCTTGCACCCGATGTATCCGTATGCATCGTGCATTGATTGCATTTAAGTTTCGATTGCATTGATCTGGTGGGTTGTTTGGACCGAGCGCAACAATACTATCTTTCGTGACATGTCTCCCAATACAAGCCGGGCCACTATTCGTGTTGAGTCACTGTCGAATGATTGGACCGACGTTACGTGATTCACGACTACATCCGACTACTTGCTTTTGTTTCCTTTTACAAGATTTTTTGGTTTTTTGTTTTTGTTTCGTCAATTTTTGTTCGGTTTCTCTAGAAGGCCCTAGCTGCTTCCACCTTATATGCTTAGTTCATCCCATTTAATAAATGAATGAGGTAGATTGCTATCTTTTTCTCAAAAAAAAAAAAAAAAAAAAAAAAAAAAAAAAAGTCAAATAGTTTGTTAGTGTGGATTGAAATTGCTAACCAACAACTTTAAAAGCCGGAGCTGGAAGGGAAGACCCCCACGTAAGGGGTCCAGTGACTCGCCCAATCCAAAGCCTCTGCCACACAGAGCACAATGTTGGACCTATTATAAACTTTTTAGAAGCTTTATAGTTTCTAACTAGAAAGATTATCATAATTATTAAAAACTCGGCCCCATACAATTTATTCTCTTCATAACTTTCACAACATTACAATATCGATCATAAGATCATCTCCAACAACAGATGATCAACATATGGAGCTAGCAATCAATTTATTCCATCTCTATATATAAGACCAATTTTATTATCCCATATATATCATCTTAATAAGAGTAAAAGAGAGATCCAAGTTTTCAATCATGTGTCGCAGAAGCAGACGCAGTGATTCCCCAGGCATTCGCCGGAGGGACACCTCTGGCACACATTGCTGCAGTCTGCGTCGCGGTTACAAGAACGCTCCGGATCGATTACTGCTGCTGCATCGATTACTGCTGCTGTTGTAAGCGCTGCACCTATAAATAAAATAAAATAAAATTAGTCAGATAGATGTCACTATAATTGTCGCATTGGTTGAGAGATATTTTAGAGTCTTAGATTATGCTCTGTCAAATAATATAAAGCAATATATATATATATATATATATATATATATATATATATATATATATATATATATATATATATATATATATATGAATTGAGCTAGAATACTTTTGAAAGTATTCCCCCCATGGTGCTATTAGGTTTTAGCCATTAGATCTACTCCTTGATTATTAATAGCTTTGGATCAAAGGCTATTCCACCTACCACCACCTACCATCATCATCTCAAACACTATTCCACCTACCACCATCATCTCAACCTCACATCTCTCCTTCCAATGCTAAAAACTCAATAAAGACCACCCCAATGGTACTATTGAAAGTATTCTAGTTCAACTCATATATATATATATATATATATATATATATATATATATATATATATATATATATATATATATATATAGAGTCGGACTCGCTACTATTAGTAGCAAAATCTCATTATTGCTATCACCTTTTTAACCTTTGGATCACCTCTAATCATTATTTCTAACCATTGGATTAAATACTATAAATCATTGGGAACCACTCAACCCTGGGGACCACTCAACGCTAACTACCTAATATCATCCTGACCTTACAAATTTTCATCCGAGGGTTAAAAACTTGATAGTAAAAAAAGCGTTTTACTACTAATATATATATATATATATAATATATATATATATATATATATATATATATATATATATATATATATATATATATATATATATATATATATATATATATAGTCCATTATGCTATCAATCTATCAATAGCACGGAGGTCACCGTGCTACCAAGTTTTCCACCGTTAGATTCATCCCTTTGATGATTTTCACCCGTTAGATCATACTATTCAACCAACCATCCACTTAACCCTAGGAGACCCACATCATCCTAACCGCACATCTTTCAAACCAATGGCTAAAAATTTGGTAGCACCAATGAGTTGGTGCTTATTAATAGTATAGTAGTTCTATATATATATATATATATATATATATATATATATATATATATATATATATATATATATATATATATATATATATATATATATATATATATATATATATATATATATATATATATATATATATATATATATACTAGGCTGGAATACTATTAATAGCACTAATAACTAGGTGCTATTAATTTTTTAAGCTATTAGATTGAAAAATTGGTGGTTAGGATGATGTGGCCCTCTAAGATTGAGTAAGTGGTTGGTTGAATAGTATAATCTAACTGATAAAAATAATTAAAGGATTAAAACTAACGGTTAAAAACTCGATAGCACTAAATCCTTGGTGCCATCGATATATATATATATATATATATATAGAGAGAGAGAGAGAGAGAGAGAGAGAGAGAGAGAGAGAGAGAGAGAGAGAGAGAGAGAGAGAGAGAGAGAGAGAGAGAGAGAGTTGAGCTAGAATATTGAATTTTTAACCATTGGATGGATAGATGTAGAGTTGAGATGATTGTGGTAGGTGGAATAGTGTTTGATCCAAGGGGGTATTAGTAATTAGGATGTAGATCCAAGGGCTAGAAACTTAGAATATATATATAGAGAGAGCTAGAATACTTTTAGAAGCACCAAGCTCTTGGTGCTTGCTATTTGGTGCTTCTAAGTTTCTAACCCTTGGATCTACATCCCAATTACTAATGTCCCTTGGATCAAACACTATTCCACCTATTACCACCTACCACCACCTACCAACATCATCTCAACCTCACATCTATCCATCCAATGGTTAAAAACTCAAAAGTACCACCTCATTTGTGGTTTTGAGATTCTAGCTCAACTCTCTCTCTCTATATATATATAGAACTAAGTCGAATACTATCAATCACACGGTAAGTTATTGGTGCTATTAATTTTTTAGCCTTTTGATTTAAAAATATGAGGTTAATTAGGATTAATAGTATAAATAATATAATAGATAAAAATAATTAAAGGAGTTAATCTAATGTAAATATAAAACTTAATAGTATCAAGTATTTTGTGCTATCGATAACATAACAATGTAACTATATATATATATATATATATATATATATATATATATATATATATATATATATATATATATATATATATATATATATATATATATATATATATATATATATATATATAGAGTCCGACTACTATCCTTTTAATATGATAGAAGACTTCCTATCGCTTTTTAAATTTTGGATCACTCTTTTCATCATTTCTAACCATTGGATTAAATACTATAACCTGTGACCACTCAACCCTAGGACCATTCAATTCTAACCGACTAATATCATCCTAACCCTACAATTTCTCATCCAAAGGTTCTGATTCCTATCCTATTAATAGAATAAGAAATTTACTATATATATATATATATATATATATATATATATATATATATATATATATATATATATATATATATATATATATATATATAAAAGTTCTTTTATTGTCGCCACTGAGCCAAATTGCAGCGAATTAGGGTTCAAAATCGGTAACTAACAAATTTGTATAGATAAAGATGTCAATCCTGTTCCAAACCAATTCAATCAAACTGTGAATTCTAAAAGAAGATACGACAATCGAAAAGATACGTAACTTCTATCAAATATTAAAACACTGTTTTTAAAATAAATTATGAATTTGAAAACAAGCAATTGTTAAACATGACATAATAGCTGTATATCGTAAGCTTCGAGTTTGAGTAAAATAAGAGAGAGATAGGGACTCACTAGACGCGATTATCAAGAGAATAAAAAAGAAGGAAAAAGTGAGGCTCTTTGAGTTGGCCATGCTTAATTTTCTTAATTTTTAAAAGAGATTTGAGAATTTTTTTTATTTTTATTCTATTTTTTGTATTTTCAAGGAGGACACAGTAGAGAGCTTTACATAGGTAGCCCCATATATATAGAGAGATTAACATTGGGAGCTTTAATTGCATATGGAATGAGTTTAATTCAAAAGGTGGAGTGCATCTTTTAAAATCTAAAATTGCTTTACTACTGATATGGCACATTTATTCTAAAAGTTACTACTATTTGAGAAAAAAATTTATCCACTTTAAATATGTGTGCTAGAGCTTTGCTAGAATACTTTACTACCGATTTGTTTTCGATGATAGAGCTTCCAAATTGATGATCGACACCGTTAAACATGATCTAGACCTTTTAAATTTTCTAGAAATCAAATTTCATGATTTTTTGGCATCACTAACTGAACGATCAAAGGGTCACAAAATCTATAATTTTAATGGCCGATATAGTGCGTTTGCTCGTTTAACGGTATAGAAGAGTTCAAATCAACAAAATTTTTGTTAGAAAATTCTTTAAACTATTTAAAATAAGATCTAGACTCTAGATCTCAAATAAAAAAATTGTATCACTATTTTTTAAAGGATATTCATTTCCAGCCATTCGTTTTCTGTTCACTTGATGGACAAAAGAACAATATCAAAAATATGTGAAATTTGATTTTTAGATAATTTAAATAGTTTAGATCATTTTTAACGGTGCCGATCATCATGTTGGAAGCTCTATCATCGAAAACAAATTGATAGTAAACCGCTCGGTTTACTACCGATAGTATTCTAGCAAAACTCTGTGTGCTATCTTATTTTTTTTAATTTATTTGATTTGAGTCGAGATTCTTTTGTTAAAAAGTTCAGATATAACGCCGTGAAATTGATTATGTGAAATGTTATAATCGAACTAATAAAACACACATTACATTCAAAAATTTTGTAGAAATATTGATGAATTTGCAAATCGCGCAAATTTTACGACAATTTGGATGTTAAAACAAAACAAAAAAAAAAAAAAAAAAAAAAAACAAGTGCAGCACCTGATTGCATGACTTTACTAAATAAGTAAATAATAAGTTTTGAATAATAGATAATAGGATCTATTTTAGTGAGCCCACTAAAATAGATATTTTATATTTTATTTAATTTATATGATTCTACTTTACAACATTGTAAATTTTTATGATAAAATTTAATACCACCTGTAACTTTTAAACTTTTTTAAAATAGTTTCAGAATATGATAAAATTTATTTATTTATTTATTTATTTATTACCACTATTAAGAATTTTTAAATTTATTTCGAGATTATTAAACTATATATCCTTCTAAAATTCAATATTATTATTACTAGTAAAAAAAATAAAAAAAAATCTGACTTTTTCTTTGATTCTCTAAAAAGAATAAAAGACGTATTAGATTATTATTTTTAAAATTAAAATAACATAAATTGATTAAAAGGCAGATTCTTCTAGCCGACACGCGTAGAGATGTCAACTGTCGGATTTGGAGCGAATTTTAAAATATTCGAATCCGAACCCGACTCCAAACCCAAGACCCGAATCCAAACCCGAACCCAACTCCAAACCCGAGACCCGAACGTAAATCTGAACCCGAACCCGACAGTTTTTAAAAATTCATATCCAAATCCGAACTCGACCTGAAATTCGAATTCCGAATCCGAACCCGAAAACTTGAACCCGAAACCATTATTTCTTTGTTCAATATTTTAAAATATATTATATTAAAATCTAAATTTTTAAAATACAAATTTAAATATAACATCAAATTTATATATATGTATGTATATTATATTAATACAAAACAAAATAAATTTGGATTCGGGTTGGGTTCAAATTCGGATTCGGATCAGTCAGAATTCATATCCGAATTCATATCCGTCGGATTTTTTATTTTTGATATCTATATCCGAATCCGAATCCATTTAGTACCGAATATATATGTTTTATTCGGATTCGAATTCGGATAAAATTTCAGGTATCCATACCATTAACATCTTTAGGCACGCGCTCGGCCCAGACCTCTACGTAAACTGCAGACGCTACCACGCTTTCCCCACGCGCCCGCCTCACATTCCCACGCCTTACATCCCAACTCCTTCCTCTTCAATATATATACACACAAATAATAATACCATCCTTTAAAAACATAAAACATAATAACAATGTCGTCGTCGTCGTCGTCGTCGTTATCGTCTTCATCTTCGTCTTCTCCACCGCCGTGGGAGGCGCTCCAGATCATCGGCCCCTACATCGACGACCCCAAAACCCTAGCGACGGCCTCCTGCGTCTCCTCCTCGTGGCGCGCGGCCTTCTCCGCCGACCACCTCTGGGCCCGCATCTGCTCCTCCTCCTACCCCTCGCTCTCCTCGCTGCACCTCCTCGACAGCAATCCCAGCTCTCGCCCGCGGGCGCTCTTCTCCGCGCTCCGCTCCGCCAAGCGCCGCCGCCGCCGCCTCCGCGGCCCCCCGAAGCCCCGCCTCGCGCTCCGCGACCTCATCTTCACCCTCGACGTCTACCGCTGCTCCGGCGACGGCGACGGCGACGGCGAGATCTTGCTCTCCTTCGCGAAGCCCGGAGATGAGCTCGCGCTGAAGAGCGGCGGGATTTTCCTCTTCGAGGTCGATTTGACGGCCGGCGGCAACGCGGCGGCGGCGGTGAACTGTAGGGAGGAGATGAAGGTTGTGTGGACGGCGGTCAAGATGGGATGCGATCGCGTCGACGGCGTCGGTGGCGGTGTCGGCGCTTTTTCGATGATGGAATGCGCGGGGAAAGGGCGGGCGCTGGGCGGCAGCGGGCTGTGGTTCGCGGAGAAGCTGCCCGGCCCGCCGTGCTGCTCGATCGCGGCGGAGGTCGGCGGGGCGGAGGCGGAGGTGGGGATGGGATTGGGGGCTGGGGCCGGGGCTGGGGAGCAGAGGGTGGTAGAGAGGATCAGTCTGGGGTTGCTGAGCGGGGCGAGCTGCAGGTACGTCGGACTGGACGATGGATTGCTTTTTTTACAGCATTTTCTGCTGTAGTAGTAGTAGTAGTTGTTGTGACTACCACTCCGGTTTCCAATACAAAGATTGAACAGTCATCAATCGGCCCCGAAAGAAGCAAGAAAGGACGGCAGCGATCTGGCTTGGCATCTGCACTCCAAGCTTCCTCAATCCCACGAACATTCATCTTTTCAATGCAAGCTTATTTCTTAAAACGAAATAAACAAAACCGTATACAAGATGACACCATCTCGCAAACAAAAAATAAAATTAAAAGAAATTTTAGAGTTTACTTAAGAGTTGCAAGTTGGTGGTTAATTTGTTATTTTGAATGTATTATTTACCATAAATTTAGATAAAATGTTTTAAAATTATGTTGTTTAAATATAAAATAAAAAATTGTATGGACAATAAATTTGGGACGAACAACGATTTTGAGTTCTTCTTCTTCTTTTTTTCTTTCCCTTTATGCTTGTTGGATGGATCTGCATTGGCGCGACGATATATATATGCCTGCACGATTTTTACCGTCGGAACAAATCTAGAAATAAAACTATGAGAGAAAACTTTAACATTTTATTCTTTGGAAAGTTGGGAGTGAATATATTATATGTTTATTATTTACAAATTTGTGATTAAAGAGAATGTTTTGTTGTTTTTCATTTTTTAATATCGGGTATTTTGGACCGATCGATGACTTGTGAGTTTATTCGTATCACCTTGTTATTCCAACTTCAGCGAAATTTTTTGAGTTTGGTTCATATTTTGATGGAGCTACGTACGGTTTTGAATCATGTAATTATGTTCGGTTTTGATCAGCTTGAAGCCTTTATTACTCTTGTTGTTGGAAGTTTTAATTTCATTCGAGCTGATCAGGTCCAAATGCAATCTTAATTTGATGTAATTTAGGGCCTCGGTGGAAGCAAAAAAAAAAAGAAAAATACAGAGAGCGAAGAATCTGTGAATTTCGCGAACTTTGATTTCGCGCTCCATCACACCAAAATTGTTACTGAAGTCGAAAGGCTGATCTCTCGGCAATTGAGCAATTGTGAGTAAGAGTTTGGGCAATTTTGTGAGATGATTTTCTCAAAGTCACTAGTTCAATATCCTATAGAAACCAAATTTAATAAATTTTTAGCTTCATTTGCAGACTGAACAAATAGACTCAAAAAAAACAAAAATCTTATAAAAAACAATAATAAAAGACTCAAATTTTAAATAAAAAATATTGATCTTATTATTGATGATAATGAGAATTCTTTGTTAAAGTTTCATGCAATTTGAATTGTTTTGCACTGTTGAACTTAAAAACATCCCACATCGATCGTTAAAATAGTCATTTTGAAATCTTTTGATCACTTAGTAAATAATATCAAAAAATTATAAAATTTGATTTCTAGATAATTTCAATAGAGTAGATTATACTTAATGGAGCCGATTATAAAATCGGTTGTCTTATTATCGAAACAACTTATAAGTACGGAAGCTTTTATACTTTTAAAAATAAACAAAACATTCTCTCTCTCTCTCTCTCTCTCTCTCTCTCTCTATATATATATATATATATATATATATATATATATATATATATATATATATATATATATATATATATATATATATATATATATAACTAGGTTATTATGCTATTAATAGCATCAAGTCATTGGTGCTATCAAGTTTTTGGCCGTTGGATTGAGAGATGTGCGGTTTGAATGATGTGGCCCCCTAGGGTTAAGTGGGCGGTTGGTTGAATAGTATGATCTAACGGGTGAAAATCATCAAAGCGGTGGATCTAACGGTGAAAAACTTGGTAGCACCGAGTGGTTCGTACTATTGATAGTTACCATATCACGCAAAACTACGGTGAAAATCATCAAAGAGATGTGCGGTTGGTAGCACCGAGTGGTATGATTTAACCTCTCTAGTTCACAATTTCTAACCCAAAACTCACTGGCACATATGTTTTGCTCATAACTTCCACCTCCTCAAAAATCGTGCAATTCGAAACATGAAATATCGTGCTTTTTGATAAAATACTCTTATTTTAATTAATTTGTTTGCATCCGTTTTCATCTCCGAACATTACCATATCACGCAAAACTACGCCGAAGTCAATCATAGGACTTGCAGCACTGACAAACCATAAAAGTGGCAATTTTTGTTTTATTAAAAATTGCCCGGAAAACCGACCGTCCCTGACGTAAGTGGCAAAAGACTTGATGTTGGTACTCGAGACCTGAGTTCGAATCCTAATTGATTCACATTTTCAGCTAAACTTATTTCTAAATAAAATAAACGAAGCGGATAATGTGCTACTTATCTCTCAAAAATAAAAATAAAAAAAAAGCTCCGAAATGCATGATAATATACCCTCTTTTGAAAATTTACCGTTAAATATCTCGGTTACCACAAAAAATACTATGCGTGCAACGGCACCGACTTGTATACAATAAAAGAAAAAATTAGAGTAGAGTTACACTAATTTCATGATTCTAGCAGAGAAGTGTATGATTTATATCGAAAATTAAACTTAGAACAGGATCACACAAGTTAAACTTAGAACAGGGTTGTCCTAAAAGAAAAAGAACACGGTTTTGCATCAAATCTGGAGCATTCAAATAGTGTAATTGATCAAACTTCATTTCAAATCAAGAAGATTTAAAGGCACCAGATCAAAATGATGGAAATTCAAGGTATGTAAAACAAATCAGAAATTAAATACATACCTAAACCCAGGATCAAAATAACTCACAGAGCGCCGTAGAGAAGAAATCCTTTGATCAATAAGCGGAAGCGTAAAGTCCGGCTATAATCTGAAAGTCACGAACCGAACTTGGGTGATTTGGTTTCTCCCCCTATCTCATGCACTCTACCGTATGGTGTGGAACCGATGGTAATTCTTCACCGGAATGCGTATGAGAAGGTGGCAGGACCAATACCCCTTTATATAGAGTCCAGATCGACTTCCCATCAAAGTCTGATTAGGATTCTATCTTAAATTAATTAGATGGGAAAGGGATAAAAATATACCATATCAAGTAATTCTATATCTGTTAGGATTGACCTTTATTTATAGTAAATCCAGATTTGAATATGATTAATTGGGCCACAATATATGGAAATCCTAACAATCTCCCACTTGGCTCATATTAATTATATTCCATAACGGATTTTCTATACTCCAAACTTTATTGCGCATTATTGGAAACTTTATGGTCAAATACCTTAGAACTCACTTGATCTTTAGCTCAAACTAAAAAACTACAATGACAGGAACTATGGCGGTCCACCTCTTCATAACGAAATTTTCCTTCCATAATTACCGTATCACTTTCATCTCCTAGCCGAGTGCTTTATATGGCACAACTTTATGAATGAACTTAAACTGTATATTCATTCGTTAATAGACTAAACTTTATGCCTATTAAAAGGTCCAACACAGCTGCATTAAACTTTAACTGTATTGAAAAAGATAGATGTTAGAACCTTATACATCAAAAGAACTAATCAAACCCATAACTTTAACACGATCTGTATATGACCCAGGTGCCGGCCCCTTGGTCATTGGGTTTGCAATCATATACTTGGTACTGATGTATTCAATTTGTAACATAACCTTCATCTATCTTCTCTCTTACAACAAGATATTTGGTGTCCAAGTGTTTACACCCCGCTGTAATCTTGTTGTTATTGGCAAAGAAAATCGCAGCTGAACTATCACAGAAAATCTTTATTGGACGAACACCGAAGTCCACAATTCTTAAGTCTGTGATAAAATTCCTAAGCCAAATAATCTGTAATGTGGTCTCGTAACATGCAATATTATCCAAAAATTCCTTTCAAATACCTCATAACCCTTTTAGCAGCCTTCCAATGCTCAATGCTTGGATTACTTTAATACCTGCCAAGTAATCCAACCGCAAAGCAATATCCGGACGTGTGCACGTCTGTGCATACATAAGACTACAAACTGCAGAGGCAAAGGATATGTCTTTCATCTGTTCAATTTCTAATTGGTTCTTGGGACACTGAAAAGTATTAAGCTTATCCCCTTTCTGAATAGGAGCAACACTGGGCTTACAATTATGCATTTCAAAACTTTCCAAAACTTTCCTTATGTAGGCCTTTTGAGATAGACCGAATAAACCTTTATGTCTATCCCTTTGATTTCAAAATTTTGGAAAAGAAATTCTTTAGTGTTATGCAATAGCCCAAGATCATCGCAAGCAAAATATCATCAACATAAAGGACTAAGAAAATTATTTTACTCCCACAAACCTTTAAATAAATACATTGATCAACAATGTTTTCCTTAAAACCAAAGATTAAAATAGTTTGTTTAAATTTTAAATACCATTGTCGGGAGGCCTGCTTTAGTCCATATATTGATTTCTTTAATTTGCATACCAAGTGCTCACTTTCCTTTTGCGAGAATCCTTCAGGTTTATTAATTCATATATACCTCTTCATAGAGATCCCCATTTAAAAAAGCAGTTTTAACATCCATCTGATGTAGCTCGAGATCAAAATGAGCAATCAGAGCCATAATAATACGGAAAGATTCCTTTCTAGATACTGGAGAGAAAGTCTCTTTATAGTCAATGCCTTTTTTCTGAGTAAATCCTTTTACCACAAGACGAGCCTTGTATCACTCTATGTTACCTTTGGAGTCCCATTTAATTTTATAAACCCATTTGCATCCTACTGGTTTAACTCCAATAGGTAACTCAACAAGATCCCATACTTTATTGTGGTTCATGGATTCAATCTCATCCTTCATGGCATTGTACCATTCCGTAGAATTATCACTATTAATGGCTTCGGAAAAACTAAAAGGATCATCTAAATTCTGACCATAAAAATAGACAATATAATCACTGGATATAGCCGGTCTTCTCTATCTTGAGGATCTTCTTAAATCTATCTGATTATCCACATGTACATCTTGATGTGGATTATTCACTTATACATCTTGATGTGAATTATCCACTTGTACATCTTGATGTGAATTATCAATGATAGGTTCATAATCACTTTGTGGTTCCAAAACGATATGTTGTTTTACTGGAACAGGAACCATTAAATCGTGAGGGACAATAGTGAGTCTTTCATGTACAGAATCCGTATGCTCTTGAATTTCCTCAAATTCAATGAACCGAGGTTCAGAGCTCCCACTAATTGCACCATCCTCAATAAACCGTGCTGTTTTAGTTTCTGCAATCTTTATAGGAAGTGATGGACAGTAAAATTTATACCCTTTGGACCTTTCTGACTAACCAATAAAATATCCTGCTATGGTTCGAGGATCCCATTTCTTTATATGTGGCTCATACAATTTGGCCTCAGCTTGACAACCCCGTGTATGAAAATGTCTTAAACTGGGATTCCTACCTGTCCAAAGCTCAAAAGGAGTCTTAGTGTCAGCCCTTGTAGGGACCCGATTAAGAATATACAAAGCGCTTTTTTGAGTGCCTCGCTCCACAATGATATCTAAGGGTAGAATTACCGATCATACTCCCGAGCATATCAATTAATGTGCGGTTCTTCTTTCAAAGAACACCATTCGATCGTGTGTCCTCGGCATGGTGTATGTGGAACAATTCCGCATCGTCCGTAGAACTTAGCAAAAGGCCCAGGACTTTGGCCCTTATTTGTTTGTCTACCAAAATATTCACCACCTCTATCTGATCTGACTACTTTTATCCTTTTCTCGAGTTGATTCTCTACTTCAGCCTTATATGCCTTAAAGGCATCTAATGCTTCAGATTTTTCTTTAAGCAAGTAGAGATAGCCATATCGAGAGTAGTCATCAGTAAATGTGATAAAATATTTATGGCCAGTAAATGATAAAGGAAGAGGTCCACATATATCGGTATGAATCAACTCTAATGTTCCATCAGATCTTTTAGCACCTTTAGAAAAGGTTTTGGTCTGCTTTTCCTTTATGCAGTCCATACACATTCCAAAGTCAGAGAAGTCCAAATCATCTAAAATGCCTTCTCTGATTAATCTTTGAATTCTCTGTTTCGAGATGTGTCCTAACCTCTTATGCCATAACATGGATGACCTTTCATTATTAATGCCACGTTTTGAACCAACATTTCCGTACATGGTGAGAAGGATTTCACTAAATGAATCATCTAAAAATACTTTATAAAGATTATTTGCCAAAATACCGAGCCAACTATCTCGAGATTCATAGGATAAAAAAAGCTTTAATATCAAAATTAAAATTATATCCCAATCCAAAAAGTATCGAAATAAAAATTAAATTCTTAGAAAAATTTGGAACATAAAATATATCGGCTAAATCCAAAATGTGATTAGTAGAAAGAACTAATCTAAATGTTCTTACAAATTTTACTTTAGTTGGATTTCCTTCAACTGTATAGATAGTTGCTTCATCTTTTCTGGGTTTTTCTACGATTCTGAAATCCTTGCACGAAATTCGCCACGTGGCATGTGGCACCAGAGTCAATCCACCAAGTATTAGACGGAACAGAAACAAAATGCAACTCATGCATCAAAATTAAAAATTTACCTTTCTTCTGGAGCCATTTCTGATACTTTTGGCAGTCCTTCTTTACATGACCATTTTTCTTATAAAAGAAGCACTTAGGAGTCCAATTACTTGATTGGCCTTGAAAACCAGATGGAACATCCTTATTCTTTCTTTTTGAGTCATTCTTGCCATTACCATTCTTAGCACGTTTTATTTATCTCTTTTGAGAAACAAAGTTAACTCCATTTTGTTTCTCCTGTATTAATCTGCCTTCCTCTTGCACACACATGATCAGCAATTCATTAATTGACCATTTATCTTTATGTGTGTTATAAGAGATCCGAAATGGTCCGTATTCGGATAGCGGCAAAGAGTTCAGAATAAAATGCACTAAGAATGAATCAGAGATGGTTACTTCAAGTGCAGTGAGTTGCGCTGCAATATCTCGCATTTCCATAATATGCTCGCGAATCGAGCCATTTCCGGAGTACTTCATGGAAGACAGTTTGTTCATTAAGGTGCTCGCTAAGGCTTTATCGGAGCAGACAAATTGCTCCTCAATGGCTTTTAGATAATCTTTGGCTTTATCACATTTTGGAATTGATCCTTATGCTTTTTGATACTTTTGACTTTATAAGCATCAAACTTAAGCGATTGGATCGCTCCCACTTTTCTCGCGGATTCGTGGAGTCATTGGACCCACTACTTCATGCGGTTTCTCATCGCGCAGAGCCAAATCTAAATCCATATAGCCCAAAATAAACATGATCTGTTCTTTCCACTCCGAATAATTAGAACCATTAAGTATAGGAACAGATTCACCAATAGGAACAGAAAATGAATTCATCGCTGAAAAAATAAAATGCATGTTTTATCAATAAAAATACCACATCAAAATTACCACACCAAAATTAAAAATACACTTTATATGACATCACAACCCCTCCTTTGGGAGCAGAGTTATGAACATAAGTATTTTCGTTCTTTATGCATATGCTTTATATGACATCACAACCCCTCCTTTGGGAGCAGAGTTATGAGCATAAATATGCAATCTCTTTATCAGAGACTAATTTAAATTTTCTGTAGGTCGTGATAATTTCAAATTTCCCGTATAAAGAAATTGTCAGCTTTGGCCAGACAAATTTTTCCAAACGAGTTATAAGAGAATTACCATCCTACACCACCCATTTACCTTCATGTCTAGACCTCCTTTGGGAGCAGACTAAACATAATATTAGGGTGCAATTTTCACATGCACTTCTTTAAAGTAATTAATTTATCTTTTCTTCCGGTCGGGGCCGCTTTGGCTTGCACCCGAACAGTTGAAGCAATATATTAATCTGACTTAGTGCTGCATGATTAACATGAAAATTATCCGGAAGCTCTACTTTAAAGTAAATTAAATTATTATTTCTTTTTAATTAGGGCCGCTTTGGCTTGCACCTAACCAATCGAAATAAAAATTAATTTAACTTAACGCCAAATATTAAATAATCGAAAAACAATTATGATTATTTAATTTTTCATGTTTATCCGGTCAAAATAAGAATATAGATACGATAATATGACATCGCAATCAAATTTAAACTTTATATATATATTCTAATTGACCACAAAAATAAGATGAATAAAGTTATGACAAATTAGATATTGTATGCAAAATTAAATTTCTCTGTGAACTAATTCTATATGTTCACATTACATTAAATAATTATAAAGATCAAATTCTGATGGAAAAGATTAAAAGGATAAACATGTAAATAAAACAAATCCTTAAGCAATAATAATCTGCGAAGAAGCCACAACAGAACGGCTTCAAGATTGATCTGTTTTAAAAACTATGACAGATTCAATCTCCTCCCAGATATATGACCTAGTCAAGAAATTAAAAAGATCGAGTTCTGAATATGGACTAGATTCTAATTAATCAAAGCATACATGAATTGCAACCAAATCCGTGCCGAACATAACATTAATCAGGCTCTTGGTCGCATATATTTATCTATTAATTAATTAGTTATAGTCCACTAATTCTAGGTCCAATCGGGAGCCCATAACCGCAGATCCAAAATTGCATAAAAAAACTTCTATCACAAAAATCTAGAAAACCATCGTAATTAGATAGAGCGCGAATTAATTCCGGATGACAACCATCTCTGAACCATCAAACTAATTAATTAGGTTTCGGGCATAAAACCCACACGCGTCGGAACGCAACCCTAATTAATTAGCTTCCGGATATAACATGCGTGAATGTCACGCGCAAGAAACATGCTTGACAATCCTTATGGATGATCGAGAACAGAATATCGCTATGACGTCCTTATGCGTGGCCGAAACACGCTATCATCGTCAAAACGGCAAGATTTGGCTCTGATACCAATTGATGGAAATTCAAGGTATGTAAAACAAATCAGAAATTAAATACATACCTAAACCCAGGATCAAAATAACTCACAGAGCGCCGTAGAGAAGAAATCCTTTGATCAATAAGCGGAAGCGTAAAGTCCGGCTATAATCTGAAAGTCACGAACCGAACTTGGGTGATTTGGTTTCTCCTCCTATCTCATGCACTCTACCGTATGGTGTGGAACCGATGGTAATTCTTCACCGGAATGCGTATGAGAAGGTGGCAGGACCAATACCCCTTTATATAGAGTCCAGATCGACTTCCCATCAAAGTCTGATTAGGATTCTATCTTAAATTAATTAGATGGGAAAGGGATAAAAATATACCATATCAAGTAATTCTATATCTGTTAGGATTGACCTTTATTTATAGTAAATCCAGATTTGAATATGATTAATTGGGCCACAATATATGGAAATCCTAACACAAAATGCTATCTTTTTACTTTCTCGACTAGAGAGAGAGAGAGGTCCTCTTCATGAACTCTTGCACTCCGATCCTCTCCATAAGCTCTTCGCGATGAATCCTCGGAGAGAAACAGCCACACAATCCTTGACGAGAAACCGCAACCTCCTCCCGTCGATTCGATCCTGTTCACCTTGTTCGCACAAAGGTTCCAGTGTTGATTTCAGCAGAAGCACATCTCCAAGAAAATACTTGTCAAATTAAAAGAACATGAAGCTCAATGAATTGATACTACAAGTGTTGAAACCAGGAACCTCAATCTCCCCTGTTTGATCCAGGTTTCAAAATTACTAAATGAAATATGATGATAATAAGAAGACGAAAAAAAAAAGAGCAAAATAAAATAGAAAATGGTGAACTATATAGCACTGGTAGCGGTAAAAGAGACGGCATCAGCTTTTAACTCTAACCGAGAATGTTATCCATGAACAGAAACTTTAGAATTCAAGGCTTTCTGGTAAACTGTCCGAGCAAAAAGAATAGGATTCCGTTGGTTAGTTTCTGCTGCTGCTATCCTGCTGCGTTATTAGATCATACTTGATTATTCAAATGCTGGTGACTTCGATTGAGAACGACTATGATCCAGGGGAAGCATGCTTGGTCATGTTATTTCTCACCAAATTTTGAACAAACAGCTCACCGGCTCTGTAGGATGACCGAACCTTCAGCAAACCAAAAAAAAAAGGAAAATAAGCTCCTAGATATCGAAGCAAACTTCCACAAACGTTATAACTTTATTAGCTAACAGGTTACAGCAATACAGCAATACAATGATAGTTTAAGTGTGTGCCTTTGTAAACTACTTGGAAATTAAACCAACTATCCTAGTTTGCAATATGTAGTGAAGAGGAAGTCAAAGAACACACAAAATGTTAACAGAATGACAGAGAGGAAAAAGAGTAGGAAAAAATTGACATGAAAACAAATGAACTATAAATAAATAAACGATGCACATTTTTGTCTGGTTTAACGCTCTATTTCGCCGCCTGAAGTGTCATAACAATTTAACACACTATTGGCGCACAAATGGTTTGCTAAAAAAGTGCTGAGACTCCCAAGATATAGCATACAGACCATTTTGAAAGTCTCTAAACTCCCTTCGTACATTCCAGCTTGCTGAAAAGCAGTCTGAGCCATTACATTTAATCGCATAACTCATAACATCTAATCAAATCATTGCAAAGTATAACAAAATCTAAAAAATCTAACTGACTGAAATAACCCGAATCAAAGGAATCAAGAGTTGAAGGGGTGCCAATCCGAAAAGACAGCCTGAGGGATCTATTTCAGAGGGGGTCTTTAAATATTTGGTAATAACATACAAAACTTATCCGAACTATTGATCATTTTGAATTCCTTACCCAAATTTTTAAAATTTTGATTTTACTACCCAACATTTCAATTTGTTTGACTTGAGTCAGCCGATGGCTATTTGACTTCAAAATTTGAATGTGTTGTTTATTTTTACAGATTTAGTATATTTCAAGCAATTTAATTTGGTTTGACTTCAAAGTTTGAATGTATTGTTTATCTTTATAGATTTGGTATATTTCAAGCAATTCAATTTGAATGTGTTGTTTATCTTTACAGGTTTAGTTAGTATATTTCAAGCAATTCTTGTAGCTACAAATACATTAATTAAACTAAACTGACTCAAGTCAAACAAATTGAAATGTTGGGTACTAAAATCAAAATTTTAAAAGGTTAGGTAGCCAAATTAAAATGGTTCATAATTCATGTAAGTTTTATGTGTTTTTATCTAAAAATTTTCACCGATGATATGCGTTCCATTTCAATTGCAACAGACCTAGAACATTGAAAATCTATAGCTAGTGAAAATTTGGAGGAATATAATTCATCTGAGTACATAATATTTATGAAAAGTTACATAATACAACCCAGCTAAAGTTGAAAGGTAGAGTTAAATTGGTTTACCAATGGTCCGCTAGCAACATAACTAAAACCAATAGATTCTCCATACTCCTTCCAGAAGGAAAACTTCTCAGGAGTAACATATTCTTTCACCGTCAGGTGCAAAGGTGTCGGCTGCAAGAGAGATTCCAACAAACATCCTCCTCAACAGTTAATACAAGTAACAAAAGTTGACAAAATGCATGCCTACTAAAGAAAGTATGTATCTAACCTGCAAATACTGTCCCAAAGTCAAAATATCGACACCAATAGCCCTTAAATCAGCCATAGCTTCCTTCACCTCCTCGTCCTTCTCACCAAGACCAAGCATGATAGAAGATTTTGTAATCATCCCTTCCTTGCAAAGCTTTGCATGCTTCAGAACAGATAAGCTCTGCCCATACCTGGCAACAAAAAGCAATTTAAATATCAAATGCCACTAAGAATATTATGAGCATCCACCCAAAAAAGAAAAAGAGCTGAAAATTGCTAGACAAAATTGTTATCTCTTTCAAGGAAAGACAATAAAAGAAGATGGTTCCTGCAGAAATATAAATTAGCGTGCAATGTACAGTTAGTGCAACATTATGTAATTACATTTTAGCCTTCTTATACAACTCCCACTTGAAAAACTGGGAACTTAATAGGCTATCTTATAATTATGTGTTTCCTGCATCAACGACTGTTGTGCCACCAGCATAAGGTGTGCCGAGGTGCCACCAGCACTGCACGGCATACTGGCATGCCTCAACACACACCCCATTTTACATGTTGGCATGGCTAGCACACAGGCAGCACAGGCTTACTGGCATGAGTGGCACAGGCAGCACGTGCCAGCCATGCTAGACCACCCGCTGACCATGCTAGACTATGCAAATTGGTACAGCAATCTTTGTCTTTAATACAAAGGAATAGAATATCTTTGAAAGTAGAAGCACCCACATAGGTGAGATCCAGAATGAGATCCATATATTGGAACCTTTGATGACTTAGATCAAACTAATGATAAGCCAACATCTTAATCACTTTATATTAATTCACAGTATTAAATCATTTTAGATGTGATTGTTGATAAGACGACCATAAAATTCCGTGTGATTAAAAGAAAAAAAATAGAAGCTTCGTACCCTGCTCGAGGATCTCTCACAATTCTTTGCAGGCGCATCACGGTTTCAATGTTGTGGGCAAAAACATCAAGCCCGGAACGAACCAAGGTTGACACAGCTTCCAAATCACCTCGAAAATCAGAGGTTAGACACTCAACCAATATATCAGGTTTGAACCTCTGCACAGGACATATTTCAGCATAATGAACTACTAATTTTCATGACAGTGAATCAACTACATCATTTATAAATACTAGCAGTAACTAAACAAGTTACATTACGCTGGTTCGTTACTTTAAGATGTTTGTTTAGGGGGGAAGAAAAAATGGTGTGTGAACCTTCATAGCTTTGACCGTCTCAGCAAAGTGGCCACTTCCACCATCAGGAAGGTCATCTCGATCCACACTTGTCAATACAATATAGTCCACACTGCAAACAAGAAATCAATCAGAAAACTGATGTATTCTAGAATGCTAAACTTGATGTATTAATAATTTAAAAACAACATAGCGTTTTATAAACCAAAGTTGGTTAATTTGGTCAACAGCCAAAACATGTGGCTGAGCAGCATTATCAAGTTAGTTCACCTAAACACCCAGACTCTGAAAGGAAAAAATAAATAAATAAATTTTCAATAAGTGCTGAAATGGTGGTTCAACCAACAAAACAGCCGAATTCAAATTTGTAGCCCAAGTTAAGGAAACAAGGATTGCATTGTAAACTTATGGTTTTGCCCATGTTTCCAACTTCCTATACATCTTAAGATACAAAAGAACTGATGATAGGTGGGTTCTCCTCACTTTTGTTCTTCGTAAATGCATTAAATTACCATTATTGTAATTGTACTAGAAAATTGAGTCAATCAACAATAGAACACGCTGATCTGTGATCTGACGACCAAATAGAATATTAGTAGGAACTGGGCGCACAGCATTATGTCAACAGAATTAGAAAAAGGGCTCCTAAAATGCCACAACTACATGCCAGTGTTGGACTCTACAGATTTGTGATTCAATAGTAAAAAGATTAGAAATCTAAGTTTGTTAGTCGAAGAGCCTCAATTTCAGGTAGCATGAATTTGGGTTCAAAGTCGGACTTCCTTTCAGTAGAACCAGGAAGAGATAAGAGGGGTAACATGGAGGTCATGAACTCCAAGAACAAATTGTATAAGCAGACGGATTTAAATCTTAATAAAAAAAAAGAAAAAAGAAAGCATTTCTAGTTCTAATAAAAGCTTAGTATCAAGTAAAAGATGTCCTACCCCCAGCTGGCAATTGCCCGAGCAGTATTTTCAGGCTCCGTAGGATCCGGCGGTGCTGGATTTCTGCTTGTTTTCACAGCACAAAATCTGCATCCCCGTGTACACGTATCCCCTAGAAGCATGATGGTCGCAGTTGCAATGCCATCCCCTTCTCCACCCGCCCCTCCACCTCCATTCCAACACTGCACTCCGAACAACAAACTAACAAATTAACAATCAAGATTAGCTTTTTCATAAATTTCTATTGCTCCCTCGTACTAATGGTTACGCTCTCTGATCTTATCAAAGCCAAAGAGAAATGAGAACGCGGCAGCCTATCAGCCAACTGCTGTTAACTAAAAAAAGCGTGTCGACGAAGCAGAGATGGAAGCAGAATAAAACCAAACCCAAAAGCCCATCAAGGAAATCTAAAGAGATCAAACTCTTCCTACTCTTCAATAAAATTCACTAACGAGATTACAACTACAGGCACTGTGGAACGCAGACTTTTTGTCTCGAAAGCTCCTAGAGAGCAGTGTTTTAATATTTTGCATTCAACATACCCACTGACGTTTAGTTACAAAACTTTCCATAGGCCCAAAAGGCGAACTTGCATAGGAAGGAGATTAACAAAACTAGAAGCATATAATAAGGATTTAAGCTCACGACCTCCTCTGTTTATCTTATGGGAAATGCTTTGGGTCTCCCACAAAAAGTCTGCCATTGATCATCCGATCATCGACGCCTTAGCAGACCACCTTAGACTACACGCATGAAGCAGTAATAAGCCTTCTACGTTCGTCGTATAACATAACGGCTTAGTCTACTAGTACTAACAACTTTCTGGATACAAACCACCGGCCCGAAATGTTTAAAGTTTAAACCCAGGTTACTAGTAATAGAGTTCTTAATCCTCCTACGCCCATAATCAATCTTTTTTTTTTCTTTCTTTTTTTTTTCATCCGATCCAATTTGGAGTCCTGATACATGTCGACACAACAACGAGCCATAATAACAACATTCCGACGAACAACAGCGGCGCCGAGCAGGTAGAGAACGGGAACGGTGTGTTAGCACTTAATATTCGGCAAGCACAACTGACTCTGCTGTCCCTAACGCACGCAAGTGGTAAAGGACTTCTTCTTCGTGGTTGATACCCAAGTCCCGAGAGTTCGAATTCTAGTCCATTCACATTTCATACTAAGTTTATTTCTAAATCAAAAAAAAAAAAAAAAAAAAAAAAAAGAAGAAGAAGAAGAAGAAGAAGAAGCAGAAGAAGGAAATGGAGGCATGAAAGGAAATTTTAGAAAGAGATTGTTGTTGACCTACCTCTCCGATGTTGGGGCACTGGGCCTCGACGCAGACGGTGTTGAGCTTGAGGTCGGAGAGCGACTCGGTGAGCCTGGCGAACTTCTCCCCCTGCGGCGCCCTTTGCCGTAGCCAGTCGGGCTTCTTCACGGTCGGGGCGCGCCGCCCCGTGTGGGGGCCCATCCCTCCCCCCGGCGGCGACGGCGACGACACGGTGGCCGCCGCCGGATTAAGGATCGACGACGACTCCACCGCATGGGATCGCACTGCATTGGGGGTACTCCGGGCTCTAGGGTTCGGAGGAGGAGGAGGAGCGATCGGGATCGGGATCGGAGAAAACAAGGAGTTACCAGCGAGCGATCCGTGGAACATTCTTCCTATTCCTATTCCTATGCGGGCGGCGGGATCGACACAAACGGCTCGGAGGCCGGAAGACAGGAATAATAATAATAAAAAGAAAAAAAGAATAATAAGGATTCAATACGAAGGAGCACTACTTATTAATAAGACTTTTATTAAGACTTCAGAGGCCCTTGCCCCTTGGTTTGTCCGTCCCAGCTGCTGTTGCCGTGCGGCCAAGTGGCTGCATGGCCAAAAGCAGGATCTCACCGTGCCTAGCAAATCAGTTGCTGCCACGTGTTGAGTTAAACGGTTTATATATACTAGCGTAGGAACCCGCGCGATGCGACGGGTAGAAATGCTTTAGTAAAATTCTATAGTCTACAGATTTAGCAAACAAATAAAAACGTTAAGAAAAATAGAAAAAATATTTATTTAAAATATTATGAAGGTAAATAAATAATAAAGGAAAAACTAAAGAGACTCAAATTAATATTTAACTAATCATATAAAGATATTTATTTATCCTACTATCAATTTGTTTGAGGAGGAGGGTAATGAGGGAGAGATGGCAGGCGGTTTTAGAAGATGAGGGGTCTTGAGAGTTGGAAGATGAGGAGGGAGCGGTTTTAAAAGATTAGGGGTCGCGGAGGTTGGAAGATGAGGGGTCTTGAGAGTTGGAAGATGAGGAGGGAGCGGTTTTAAAAGATTAGGGGTCTCGGAGGTTGGAAGATGAGAGGAAAACAATTTTGGAAGATGAGAAGTGTTATATGAAAAAGAAAAACGGTTGAAGGGAGAGGAAAGGTCTTGGCTCAAGAAGAGCAATATGTATGTATGCATATGTATGTATATGTATGTATGTATGTAATTTATATGTATGTAATTTATATGTATGTATATATATGTATGTATATATATGTATATATGTATGTATATGTATATTATACATAATATTCATTGGTGAATGAAGGATTTCTTGCCACGTGGCAAGAAATATTGTGGAATCATAGTGTTTTATAGATTTTATAGATATATATATATATATATAATGAGTTGGCCTGGACTACTATTGGTAAACCGCTCAGTTTACTATCAATTCATTTTCGATGATAGAGTTTTCAAATTGATGATAGGCATTCTTAAACATGATCTAAATTATTTATACTATCTGAAAATTAAATTTCACACATTTTCGATATTGTTCTCTTGTCCATCACAAGTGAACAGAAAAATAAATGAATGACGGAAGTAAATATTCTTCAAAAAGTGATGATATAATTTTTATATTTGAGATCTAGAGTTTAGATTTTATTTTAAATAGTTTAAAGAATTTTCTAACAAAAATTTAGTTGATTTGAACTCTTCTATACCGTTAAACGAGCAAACGCACTATATCGGTCATTAAAATTATAGATTTTGTGACTTTTGATCGTTCAGTTAGTGATACAAAAAAATTATGAAATTTGATTTCTAAATGATTTAAATGGTCTAAATCATGTTCAACTCCTCCGACAAGCTTAGTTTAGAGTCTTTTGGTTGCTGTTCTGGGTTGTGCATGCTTTTTCGGCAATCCGAGGTTGTCCCGATACCTCCGAAGGTGGGCACAATGATCGCTGGTCAGTGCTGATCACAGTGCTCGCCTCACTTTGGATCAGCAGTTTTTGAATCGGCTTGTGCGGCTTCGAGGCATTCCCACGCCTCCCACAGTGAGCCATTGTGTTCCGGATCGTGAACATGGCCTTAGCACGTCGAGACCTGTCGGTACATGTCTCGGCTGACCTTAGAAGTTCTCGGTTTAAGGTAACGAGCCACAACCATCCTATTTACATAAAATAATAAAATTTTATATAAATGTAGGTACCTTTATACAATTTTGCATCTTGTGGCTATTGTGGGCAGTACTTGTGTGTGGTAGTTGACTTCTGAACTGATCGTCCAAGGTTCGTTAGCCTTCGCAGAAATTAGAGGTCGATTTTGGTGCATTTTTCGACGAAATTCGCGGCGGAACGCGATTTCGGTTCGGATTTCGTCCGCTGGAGTGCGTTTACCCTGATTCGTGGCAATGAACATCATAATGATGTATGAAGCAGGAGGGATGAAGTTAAAAGGAAGATAAAAACAAAAAATAACACCAACACCGCAACCAATAACAACAACCAAGCACTTAAAATAATAATACGAAAATTTTTATAGTTTCGAGCAAAAAGCCAAAGTTTGATTTTGAAATTCCTAGAAAAGAAGAGATCCATTTGCTCAGAAGACTGAAAATTGAAATTTTCTTTAGCGAAAATGCGTAAAATAAATTCGTTAAGCAAGGAGCTCCTTGCTTCTTCAGCTGCAGCTTATTTCTGATCCTTCTGAGGATATTTTTAATGAAGTCATAACATGAAGGTTCGTATTCCACACTCAAAACTTCCACATACAACTTTCACACCAGCCGGCAACAGACAAGAAGTCGAAATGCCTTAAAACATGCGACGAAATCAAATCTACTTTACAAGGCATGCGCGATCGAAGAAAGAAAAACTGGTGATCTCAACCAGATTAGGCGTTTGATAGGTTCCCTCACTTGAAAGGAGCGATAATTCGCCTTCGTCGTTTGGGGGTTTCTCTCTTCACGTACATCTTCTCCATATCGTTCAACGGGCGACTCGATCCATCGGGCAAGCTCACAAACTTCCAGCCACCGCCGCCCCGCGCTTCCTCCGGGGCCCAGCTTCTCGACTGTGAAGCTCCATCCGTCGTTCGGTCGCCTCCTGCTGTACTTGTGGCATTTCACCTCTCCAGCAACCTGGCAAAGATGATTTAGTATTTGATGGATTGGTGATGTAAAGATTTGATTTCAGCTTCTTTTGTGTGCTAAACAGGTTGTGTTAAATTCTTGCTCTGAATAATATACAAGCAACTAAAGAACCACCCTATAAATGCTATTCCTTCTGCCAGTGACAAAGGCAGTTGGCCTGGCAAACGATAACAGGGATGGGACTCCGAGAATTCATCGATCGTGATACATTCAAAGTTCTCTTCTAGTGAAAAGGAGTCAAGACCCATCCTTATACCAAGAGGCGTGACTCAGCATATTAAAATTTGGACAACCATCTTTTCAGATTTTTGTTAGACTGCAACAGAAATTTCTTTCGATTTCTCCTTGACTAAATAGTAAGTCAGCTATCCAAATAGCAAAAACTGAACTAAACCAAAATCAGTTGTTTGCATATTAGCTATCTTAGTATTTCTCCTACATAAAGATGCTAAAATTAGATTACTTTTAGGGTGCGTTTAGTTCGCGCTATCTTTTTAAGATTTCTAATAATTTAATAGGAATAAAAAAAAATAACGGTGTTTGGCTAAACGCACTAAGTAATCTAGTTAGTAATACTAGATTTACTTGGGAATGAAATGCATCTCAAAGTACTAATCCCATTCTTTTGAGGGAGGATGGGTATCTTTATATTAATAGATTTGAGTAATTATAATATTAGATTTACTTGGGAATGAAAGGCATTTCAAAGTACTAATTCCATTCCTTTGTGGGAGGGTGGGTATCTTTATATTAATAGATTTGAGTAATTATAATATGTCTAATTTCTATTTTTCTTCCCACCCGCCCGCTAGTTGGTATTATTTTTTTTTACACTCTAACCTCATATCTCTTTCTAAACTTATCTTTTTTTTTCTAAACTTCAACTCTTTTTCTCTCTCTAAATTAAGCTATTTCTTCCTCTCATTTTCTAAAATCTCAACCCTCTCATTTTCTTTAATCTCGACTCTATTTTTTTTTTCTATTTCTTTAATTTTGCTCTGTCTTTCTTATCTATATTCTCCCTATCTTTTTCTAAAAAGATTTTGAAATTTTTATAGTATTATTTAAAATTTAATTAATTAATTAATTAATTAATTGTATATTTTTCGTAATCTTAAATAACATGACTAAATAATATGATTGTACGAACCAAACACCGAAATATTACATTCTTAGTAATAGGATGAATAGGAATAAAATTCTTGGATAACTTTTTACTCCTAATAATCTTTCATAGTGCGAACCAAACGCACCCTTAGCAGTGAGTCCCCTCGGCAAAAATTCGAACTCCCATACTATTTTATGTGAAATTAAAAATTTATTCATTATTTACATATATTCCATGGCAGGTAGGTACTAGAAGACATGCGTATCATCACTAAATTTTTGAACAGAAAGAAAAGCATATTTTTGCACCAGACTTGTTTACTTAAACTTAAAAAGTAATTGGAGACAGCCCAAATTGAGAAATTTGCAAGCAAGTGGTTGACTGAAAGAATAGAGCTTGTAACCATGTGATAACGAGCTAAAGATTTTTCCCACTTGCACTAAGCAATGAATTCTCTACTCAACCCGAAGTAGTTTGGGAGAGAGCGTGTGAAAGTCAAAGTACTTACTTTCTTCTTGTTGAAGTTCAAGCGCTGAACAAATTCTTCATACAGCATTTGGTCTTCCTTCATAGAGATCTCATAGAGCACCTCATCAGGATCTCTTGTGGTGCCATCCCAACCCTCTGGCATGACCTTGAAGTCGGGCTTGTATGGAAGAGATGCCACATGGAATTCCCTATCATGCGAGTTGAAGAATCTGCAACATAAAAACAGGAGGCTCTGTAAGGAGCACGTTCTTTATGTTCACTTGATATACTAAGCGAAATTTGTAATTCTAGGTTACACATAACTTTGAAAGTTGTTGTTCCCAGAGGAAACACAGATCTCCTAATTCACAAGCAGAACAAATTTCACGTAAAAGGAAGGAGAATCATATAGTTCCTTCTCATGCCGTTTATTTGCTGCTACGGAGCAGATAACACTTAAAACCTCTTCGCAGGTTTCTATTTATAGGTTGTTATCAATATCCAAGGCTTAAGAAACATGCTGCGGTTTCTGGTGTCTCAAACTTGAACCTAACTAGGGCCTAGTAAAGAGCACGAATTACCATACTTGGCAAGTATCGTGTGATTCAATGTAAGAAATCGAAAGGGAGATTAATGCAGCTGACCAGAGATATTTAGGATACAACGCCTATGTAGATAGATAAACTTCTGTAGCTGTTCTATACGCAATCTCATATGTACAGAGATACTTCCATAATGCAAAACCTATGACAGACGTGCAATGGAGCACCGTTACCACTGTTTCAAGACCACCATCTAAAATTGCTACCTGCACAAGCAACATTTTCTATTGCAATTAGGAATTCTGAAATCTGAATTATTCCACCAGTGTTGTAACATTATCTTACCAAAGAAATCTTTGAGAGAGTAGCAGGGGTAAGAAGTTGGAACCACGCATTTATGTAAACACAGAACTTCATCCCAACTAGAGGCCAATATCATTTTAAAGATTGCATACAATATATCATACGACATCCAAGCAATCAAGATTGAAGCCTAGGACTACCATATCAATATTGAATATTAGCCCATTACTGATGAAATCCGATTAACACATGATTGAAAAGCACTCGTAACTTCCCACTCGACCAGGAATCAGAATAGAATGTCTATGGGGTTGTTACCACCATGAGACGAGTCATTAATCTTTCTTTCATCGAACTTCCTCATCGTCACGTTGTGTATGCTAGTCACAGCACATTGTACAGAAAAGTCATGTGGTAGTGACATCACTAGCAACATATTCTGTAAATTAACTTATCTGTGAAAATGGTAAGCCAGCGAAATTAGGCCAACCTGTAACTAATGGCTCAAAAATATCAGCCATACCATTTTTATACATCTACCATTTTAAAAATATTATCCACAATAAATGCATAATTCTGGTTTGACAAGGTTCTGCCTGAAAGATAATCTAGTAGAAATACAAGAATTGTAAAATCTACGTTCTAATCTATGAATGATCATTTTTACTACATATAATGACTATATCAGCAAAGAGTCACAAAAGAATCCAAAAGAATACTTGTTAAAAATATATCAAAGATAAAAAAATCCCTTTTGAAGTTCAGATTGAGTGAGAGAAACAAAATTGCAATATTTTATATGAAATACTACAAAAATCAGATAGGCCAATGTTTACGGTCTTCCAACAGGAAATAAAAGTAGAGTGCTTCCAACAAAAACCAAACAATAAGAAGAAAATGAAATGGAAAATGGAAATCCCTAATAAAATTTAAGATAACATAAAGGGAAAAAATATCACAATACTTTTCTTCATCATACAAAAACTCAGTTTAACTAAAATCTTAAATAACTTTTAAACATCACACATTTACTATTTGTGTATGAGATCAACAATGATCTCTCATGGTTATCAATTACAGTAGCTAGTTACGATGCTTTTTAAACTGAAAAATAGACTATGAAGCCTTCGGTTAACTCACGGATTCTAGACAATAAGATGTATCATTACACGAAATCTTGTAGGCCTCGGTACTCTTATGTTACAAGGCTGTGTACTCTTATGTTACAAGGCTGTGAGTGTGGCATATCTAGGACCTGAAAACCCTAAGTATTGAATTGGAATAGTTCCACTAAATTTCAACAAATCAATCAAATCTCACTATTTTGTTTCTCACCTATGTCTTCGAACTACATTTTTTCACACACAAAACCATTTCATGGTTGAACTGAAATGTGAATCCAAATCATCCAACAATGACACAATCATTCCATTTCTCACCGATGTCTTCGAACTGCATTTTTTTTTCACACTCAAAACCATTTCATGGACGAACTGAAAATGTGTGGCCAAATCATTCAATAATCACGCAATCATTCCAAGATGACAACTTTATCAACCAAAAAGGAACAACGGCATCAAGAACAACACTTACTCAGGGAAGTTATCGAGGAGGATCTCGACGGAGTCATCGAGGGGCCTGCCGAGCTTCTTCTCCTCCTCCTCCTCCATCTCCTTGAGCCAGAGGATGGCGTGGACGCGCTGCCGCATCACGCGGAAGTCCTTGGCGAGCCGCTCCACCGAGTACACCTCCGGGTTCTCCTTGTGAAGCCGGTACATCTCCGCCTTCTCCGAGTCCTTCAAGTAGGCCCCCCGCGCCCCGGGCTCCCTCACCTGCTTCAGGAGCTGGTACGTCTCCATCGTCCGATCCCCCCACCCGTCCACGAACGCCTTGTTCTCCTTGTTGTCCTTCTCCAGCATCCGCAGGATCTCCTCCTCCTCGTCCATGGCCCGCGCCTCCCCCATCTCCGCCGAGGCCGTCGTCGTCGTCGTCGGCGGCGGCGGCGGCGGCGGGGCGCTCCCGGGGGCGACTTGGCGGCCTACGGCGGCGCCGTCGAAGTGGTCCTTGGTGAGCCCCGTGGACCAGGAGGAGGCCTCGCCCCAGTCGAACCCGGGGAGCACCTCACCCCGGGATCGGGTCTCATCCGATCCACCCCAGTCACCGGACCAGGAGTCCCCGGCCTTGTCCCCCTCCTTGCCGCCGCCGCCGCCGCCGCCCCCGCCGGAGGAGGAGGCGAAGGTGCGGAGAAGGGAGGAAACCCTAGGGGTCGGATCGAGATCGAGATCGAGGGAGGAGATTAGGGTTCGGGGAAGCGGATGAGGGAGTCGGCGGAGGAGAAGGGCTCGTCGTATCGCGAACATAATCGCAGCCGGCAAGGATGGGATCGCTCCGAGGCTTGCTCGAGTGAGGAAAGGGAAGAAGAAAGGAGAAGGAAAGGGAAGCTTCAAGCCAAGAAAAGAGAGGTTTTTTTTTAAAAAAAAAAAAGAGTAGTGGAGAAGAAGAAGAAGGGAGAGAGGTTTAAAAGAGTAGAATAGAAAAAGAGAGGTTTCTTCTTCTGCTTCTTCCTCGGTCGCGGGTTTAATAAGAGGCGTTCGAATCACAAGCAGCGTAGGCAGAGTCGAACACGAGCGAGGATTCAGCTCATTCTACTAGGCCGGCCTACTTAGAACTCATCCAGCCCATTATGGCCCACTAACCTCGATTTAGCTTTTCTTTTTTTCAATCTTTTAATTAATTTCATAATTCAAACTAGATTCAAATTGATTTACCACATCACCACTCTTTTTGGGTTTAAATTTGCATTTTCTTCTCGGGTAAAAGAATGATGTTCAGAAGAGCACATTGTTTAATAGAAAAATCATCAAATGACTCGCACAAACCTAATTGACAAATTTTTTTTACGATTAAATAGTCAGAACAAAATGAAATAACTTAGGTTACTTCCAAACTTATATGAAAAGCGACCTCGTTTAAGCTCTTTACAATAACACAAGAAAAGAAACATCACAAATTAGTAGTCTAATTACACTTGCAGTCACCAGAATAGTTCCATATTTCAAGCTGTCAATATCAGTTTTTAAGCGCCAAACAGTGAGACAGATAAGCTTTCTCAGAGGAATCGCTTCTTCCCAGTTGCCGCTGATTGAAGTCTGCAAATGGAAAGTAGTTTTCAAAAGCAAAAACTCGAAGAACTCTGCGATAGAAACAAAACCAGCGTTCGAAATCGGCACGAGATTTCATACCCCCTACACGAATCACAAGTTCATTTCTTCACCGGAAGCCTGCATGAATTCCACCAGAAATCTGCAGACAAAAAGCGATTTTTTAACACCAAGCAGCTATACATCGATCGGTCGCTTCGTATAAAGAAAGGTTCGCGTGTTCCAGCACCAGAATAGCGCAAGCTCCTCGAGACGAAACATTAGAGTTTCAATATCAGCCCTATTGGACTGTGGTCGCTTCCAGCAACATCCGGAAGAATATAGGAATCATGAACTCTATCTGCTATCGACTGCGATACGAGAAAGTAATCTAGACGCCAGCCTGCCATACGAACAATGAGGTTGAGTATTTAACATATAGAGCAAAATATAGAGATTGCCGAAGAACAATAAATGGAAGTTGCTAGAAGATTACTTGCGTTCATTTTAGAAAAATATAATGCACAAAAGCTGCACGTATATATTGATATAAAACTTATTAGAATGCACAGCACCCAATTGTTGAAGTTGTGTTTCCGAAAAAAGATATACGACAAGATTGCACAAAACGAAATATACGTAAGCTGTTTGCTTTTCTCAAGATAGGCGGTAGTTAAAAGTATTGTTGTTATTATGCTACAAAACCAATATGCGGAGTGATGTACCTTTATTGGTTTTGCGCCCGCCATGTCGATAACCCCAGTAAGTATAAGCGACAGCACTAGGATGTTGTTTCCTGAAGGTATCCACAAACCCTCTAGACAAAAAGTTTGACTCAAATGATTCCCTTTCTTCTATTGTAAAACCAGCACTTCTGCGATTTCCCTGTGATTAAAGGTATTACAGATCAGATTCCCGTCACTGACAAATGCTTCTCACAAAAGGAATGTGTCGACTTCCCTTTGAATATATTTATTAATAATAAATAAATCATGCATTGAGACTGTTCGAAGAATGAAACTCTTACAGCAGGATTGAAGATGTCGATCTCTTGATGAGCACAGTTAAGGTCGCCAGTTAAAATTACAGGTTTAGACTTCTCCAATTCCTGCAAAGAATTAAAAAAAGAACCATCAGCTTCGTATTGTACAGACTCCTAGCTGTTGTGAGATATCATTATCAAACAATCGTCTTGGCCACATACAAAATCATGCAATACAAACAACCAGATAAATTTTTTTTAGTTTTGTTACACTCAAATTATGAGAACTAGCAAATCCAGTACGTTGAATTAACAAAAAATTGACTGAACTTTCCAGTGTGATTTAACACCCATGATGTCAATGAGAAATGATGGTAAATGAGTGAACCAACTAAAATGAGCAGTTCAAATAACTCGCATACTTTCATGTAGTTGCCGAGAGATGGATCCCACTCTGTTATCCTATAAGTCTGACAATAACCAAATAATGCAAATTAGATCTTTGCAGCTGCTTGAATGCAATTGCAATATATTCAAATAGCAACAAGAACAAAAAAGAAAAGATTCCACTACCAGTCTTCTTAGACCATCACCAGAATTGGGAACATATCCGCCTATTAAGTAAAATCCATCGAACTCCAGAGTCACAAGCCGCCCCTCACTATCATGATCTGGTATACCAAGACCGTACTTGACTGAGATTGGTTTTATCTGTCAAAGAGAAGGAATAAGATAGGATTAAAAAATAAGCTAGTTTCATGCCAATAACACGATAATTCCACACCAATTACAAGGTGATTTTGATAGCAAAGATTAGCAAATTACCTCCCCGTGATTGTTATCGGAATGACGGGTCATTACCTATTCCCTCTTTCTCTGTAATTGACTATCTAATCTTAAGGATCTCCGAACCTACCAATCCCCCAGAAGGAGAGAACTATATATATAATAATTCCAATGGGTCTCCCAGTTGGCCATATCTAGGAGACAACAATTAACTTCTAAAATTATATCAGCTAACTTTTCCGTTTCCGCAAGTGTGGTTCACAAGCAAGGAAATACATCAAGTTAACGCTGGGCCAATATTTAAAGCATATATACTTTTACTATAAGTACAAAAAATATCAGCAGACTGCCTAAGGAAAATTCATTGCCGAAAAATTTAAACAGACTCGGCTATATGATCTCTGAAGTTAAAAAAAAAAAAAAAGAACTAGCATACTCGTGAAATAATAGCAGTCCCAGAGTAGCCAAGCTTTGAAACACTGCATGTCCAGAAGCTGCTATCATAGCCTTCAAACAGAGTTGCCTTGATCTCCTCAACATCCTTCTCCTGTTCACAAGTACGAGCCAAAACAAGAGAGGCTAATATCCCGAAAAACAAGAACATGCAAAAGCAATATGAAGAAAGAAATGAATTAGGTTGAGGTTTGACAAAATGACAGCTTCTCGAATGATAAACAAAACTGAAAAGTGCGATAATCTTGTGTGTCTTGCCTGTAGTTTGGTTTCTTGAAGACACAACACGTCAAAATTCTCCCTCTGCGCCAGTTGAAGTGCCGAGAAAGTCTTCAACTTTAGTAAAGCTCTCAAGCCGTTGACATTCCAAGATAGAAACTTCATGGACTTGATATCTCTGCTAAGAGGTGGAGGCCTCATTGTCCTAGGATTGTAGGGAACCCATCCAGCTTGTGGCTTCTTGTGTGCCAATATTGTCCAAGGTTCAACATGGTCTGCAAAAAGATGTACTTGATTCATGATACAATTATCGGTTTGAATTATCATTTATCAAAGGATGGGTGATTTGCACTCTGCTATGTTTCACTTTAATCCTCGATTTGCAAATTTAAGCAATGCTTATCACAGAACCTAGTTCTTGCTACCAAACTCTGTTAGGGCGAATAACAAAATACAACACGACTGCCACAGAGTTTTAGGGATCAGACATACAATATACCCCTCAATTAACAAGCACTATGTTAATCTAGGATCCAAAACATCGTCGTGTGAATTATTAATTAGGTTAACTAATATTAAAAGATGAAGAAATTCTCATACCAATGATTTCATCCGTCTTAACAGACAACTCTTCCACTGTCGTACCAGTTATACAATCGCCCTCAATCCGTGTGCTCTCCACTTTCTTTTGCTTTCTTCTACTTAATTTCTGCTTGCTAGTAACCTCAGAAACAACCGTCGAAGCTTGAGCATTCTCTTCAATCGGCAAAGCCTTAGCTTTCCGTTTCGAAGATTGATTCTTGGTGTTCACTTCCTCGGTGGAGGCGGCCGTATTCTTCCCTGCCAAAACAAAATGGGAATTTGACCCTACGCTTAGATTTAATCCAAACTACTATATCTGTATACAAATGATGTTTAGAGAATATGAGAATCAAACCATCTTCACCCTTTTCTGGAAGAGACATGAGAGCCGAGACTAGATCCTTTTTACTACCTTTCGCAGGGATACCTATTCTCCTTCGATGCCAAATAGCATAACGGCAACAAAGAATCAGCAAAATTATCGAAAACGAAGAAAAACAAGCAACAAAATAGAGAAAAAACACTACCTTGTTAGTGTTCTGAGTTCCTTTACTGTCATAGAGTAAAGCCTATCAGGATCACTTCTAATATTCTCAATTTCCACAAAGCTTTTTGCAACATCATCCTGTAATGTTAACGAGCAGTAATAAATAACAAAAACTGAAAAAAAAAAAAAAAAAAAAAAATCCACAAATTCACAGGTGTAAATTGCTACAAAATTAGACCTTAATAATGCTCTCCTTATGTTGCGCTATAATCTCATTAGAATCATCAACACATTTCTCCTCTTCCTTGCTATCACTAGCCGTATAAATCGCTCTCGATGAATACGAAGAACGCATTTGCCTCCTCATACCATTCAATTTCAACAACACCGACACCGACACCGACACCGAGCTCCTCAAAACCCTACTTCGCAACCCACAACTACACGTATGCAGAGCAAAATTAGTAACTAATCACACATAGCAAAAGGATCAAATTGCGGTGAAAAAGGAACTCAAAAACAAAATTGAGATCAAAAAGTAGCGAAAGTTCGCTAAGAAAAGCGATTTTTACATCAAATGAAAGAAAAATCGAAGCAAGATTCGAAGGATACGCGAGAGGGGGAACCCCGAATCGCTAAAATCGAAAAACCCTAACAATAAGAGGAGAATCAGGGATAGCGATGCGGGGGGTAGGGGAAGGGTCGTACGTTCGAGGGACGAGTACGGAGGTGGCGCGGAGCACTCGCATCGAACGGCGCGAAAGGAAACGAGTGTGGGAAAACGAATAAAAACAAAAATAAATAATATCAGGACGAAGCCAGATATATTGTGGGCCGTGCTGGGCTGGAACGGCCAACATTTTCGTGTCAATTCGGGCCGGGTCTTAATCCGGACCGGGCCGTATAGATCCGTTTACCTGAAATAGGAGGCCCGGGCCGCATCGACCCTTTTAACTTATTATTCGTCAGCCTTCATGGTACGCCAAGGCTCTACTGCTTGAGTACTGCCGTATTGATTTGAAACCCGCGAAAAAATTTCCGTAGGGGGAAAAATTTTTTTAAGTAGTGGAGTGTTTGGTTTGTAGGAAAAAAAAAAAGTTTTCGATGATGGTTGTTTGGTTGAAGGAAAAGAAAAGTAGTTGAAACCTATATAATATATTTTTTATTATATATATTATTATTATATATTTAATACTATAAAATAATATATATTATTATTATATAAGATAATATATATTATTATATTATATATTTAATATTCTATATTTAATACTATAAAATAATATTATATATTTAATACTATAAAAATAATTGAAACCTATATAATATATATTATTATTATATATTTAATACTATAGTACATATATTTAATACTATAAAATAATTAACCATATATTTAATAAATAATATTTACAAATAAAATATTATATATAATTAGATATTTATATTAAAAATAAAATATATATATATATATATATATATATATATATATATATATATAGAGAGAGGTGGAGAGAGAGGGGTCCACGGACCTCTCTCTTCACGCGCTCTCTGCGCGGTCCACGAGGGCCGTTCGACCTCGTGGACCGCGCGTTTTTTTCCCACTGCGCGGTCCACGCGTTTTCGTTTTCCGCTCAAATTGAGCGGAAAACGAAAACTCACTTTTTCCTCCCAATTCGTAAAAAGTTTTTCGGGGAAAATTTTTTCCAACCAACCAAACACCCGAGAATCACTTTTCAACAGAAAAAATTTCTAGGTGCTTTTACAAGCAACCAAACACACCCTTAGTAACGAACTAAACGAATGAAAGACGAAATTTGAATTTTTTCGATTCTTTATAAGCCAATTCGTGTTTGGGCGTTTAATAACGAAGTACATGCTGACACCACCAGCTAACTTTTGTTTACACCCAATCTAACAGAAATATAGATTCAAATAAACAAAAAGGATTAAATCCTAATAAAAAACACGACCAAGTCCAATGCAATAATAATTTGCATTCATAGATCTCTATTCTGTCTCCCCACGGTTTTCGCGTGTCATAAATTACAACAACAACATATTGTGCACCTAGAATGCTCGATAGTATTAAAGCGACACGAAATAACACTTATTTACTAATTTACCTCACCAAACCAATCTCTTACCACTATTTTCTATATTATTATATAGAAAAAAAAAAAGAAAGAAAATTTAAAAAATAAAAAAAAAACTCGCCCTTTTTGTAGCCATCTCTTTCGCAAATTTGCCACGACCTCTTCGTTCCCCTTCCCCCTTCTCCTTTCGCCAATGGGGGAGTCCCCCCCCACCTACCCCCCTCCCCGTCTTCATAGTCCTATACACCCTAGGGTTTCATTTATACCGCCCTCTCTCTCCCCCTCCTCGTCTACATGCGTGGGCATTTGGGTAAAGCGCACAAAGGGACAACGAAAGGACGAGAAAAGAGGGAAGGAGGGGAGAAGCCACGAGGCGTCGGCCGCTGCTTTGGACTTTTCTACACGCAATCTCCGAATTCGTCAGCGTTTGTTGGGGTTCGGTGGCCGAATCCCGAGCTCCGTTCCTGTTATAAAATCGACGGGCTTTGTTGTTTGCGTCTCCGTGCGTCCTTGCGGTGTTTGTGGTTATGCCCCGGAGAGAAAGGTTCCTGCTTTTGATCGTGTTTTCCACCAAAAAGGGGCTTGGGGTTGGTTGGGTTTGAACAGGTTGACTCGTGGGGATCGAATTTGGGGGGGGATTTTTGCGGACCGCCCAGTTGTCAAAATCCGATCTTTTGATTGTCTCGTGAGTCGGTTGTGAATTTCTTTGCGATTTTTGGTTGTTCGTGGAATTGGAGTAATTGGTGCGAGGAGGTAGGAGGAGCTCTAGAACAAAAAGGCGCCCTTTTTACTTCTTGCCATATAGTTTTTCAACAAGCTCAGAGTAAATCTTGGGAATTTTTGTTGTGTGGTTCTTCTTACTTAATTCAACATGGTGGGCACTGTTGAAGGAGTCCATAGTTCACCTTACGCCAATGGCTCCTCTCACCACTCGAACGGCGTCGAAGAGAAGCTCGACGAGCTCCGCCGCCTCCTCGGGAAATCCGAGGGCGATCTCTTAAAGATCGTCGGTGTGGGCGCCGGCGCGTGGGGCAGCGTGTTTGCAGCCCTTCTGCAAGACGCCTACGGCCACCTCCGGGAGAAGGTGCAGATACGGATTTGGCGGCGGCCCGGCCGGCCGGTCGACCGCGCCACTGCAGAGCACCTCTTCGAAGTAATCAATTCGAGGGAAGATGTCCTGCGGCGCTTGATCAGACGGTGCGCGTACTTGAAGTATGTCGAAGCTCGGCTAGGCGATCGAACGCTTTACGCGGATGAGATTTTGAGGGACGGATTTTGTTTGAATATGATCGACACGCCGCTTTGTCAGTTGAAGGTCGTGACGAATTTGCAGGAGGCGGTGTGGGACGCGGATATTGTGATAAATGGATTGCCTTCGACGGAGACGAGGGAGGTGTTTGAGGAGATCAGTAAGTATTGGAAGGAGAGGATTACCGTGCCGATAATTATATCCCTGGCTAAGGGTATAGAAGCGTCGCTCGATCCGGTTCCGCGTATAATAACTCCCACGGAAATGATTAACCGTGCTAGTAAGTTTTCTCTTTCTAATTCATGTTCATGTTAGTAGCACTAAGAAGCTATATGTGTGGTTTGATGTTGTACAAATAGTTAGTTAACATCAGTGCGCGAGTTTGCTGCTCATAAAGATCATGTTCTAGTTCAGTTGGATGCTCTTCAATTGGCTCAAAAACATGTTCGTTCGCTCGTTATAGTATAATGTCACTGTCGCGGAGTTGGTAGAATTTCTATTAAACAGAGTTTGAAAAGTATACATTAGCAGGGTAGTCATTAGTCAATGAGAAGGGTGTCAAATAAGTCAGAATTTGCCATGCAATCAGTGTTAATTGGTAGGAAATTTGACAAAATTTGCAGCTTATGTCTGAACAGGTCATAATCCTACTGCCGAAGATTTTGTCATTTTTTTGTTTTGGTGCTTCTTGTTGAATTTTACACACTGAGAAGATAGTTGATTGCATTATAGAAGAGACGGGCCGCCATGCATACATTTCTGGCGCTTCAATAATGCTTGATATTGCTTTCCCCCAATAGTTCATCGACCGGATTTCTCTTCTTTTTTCATGAATATTTTTTCTCCCTTAAAGTAGATCTAGTTTGAACATTTATCAAGTATTTAAGCGTAATTGTTAGGATTAGAGAACGAAAGTTTTGCTGTTATTGTTTGTGTGAATCAACTTTTCGAATTTTCAGCTATGTTGCTTTAGTTGGTAAACATCGCGTCTTCAATGTGGCATTGATCGGTTATATTATTTGCTGTTGCAGCTGGAATTCCGATTGAGAACATTCTATATCTTGGAGGGCCAAACATCGCCTCGGAGATTTATAACAAGGAATATGCAAATGCTCGAATCTGTGGAGCTGAGAAGTGGAGGAAACCTCTCGCCAAATTTTTGAGGCAGCCACATTTCATCGTGTGGGATAACAGCGACCTCGTCACGCATGAAGTTATGGGAGGCTTAAAGAATGTGTATGCTATTGGTGCCGGTAAATACTTTCACAGTGAATGCTGTATCTTTTCTTCTATTATGGGTGGTTTAAAGGAATCTCTCTGTAGTTTTTTTTGGTTTTAGCACATCTCATGCTTTCATCAGTGGTTTTCTTCCTGTTGTATGGTTACTTAAAACAACTATTAAGTTTCAGTTGGATTCACTGGAAATCTCGATTTTTGATTGAGGTGTTTGTGCTAACCAGCTTATGTTTCTTCAGGTATGGTTGCCGCTTTGACCAACGAGAGTGCGACTAGCAAATCAGTGTACTTTGCTCACTGCACATCTGAAATGATATTCATCACTCACCTCTTAGCAGAAGAGCCAGAGAAACTTGCCGGGCCGTTATTAGCGGATACTTATGTAACTTTATTGAAAGGTCGCAATGCGTGGTATGGACAGATGTTGGCCAAGGGGGAATTGAGTCTAGATATGGGTGACAGCATCAAAGGAAAAGGAACAATTCAGGTACCTACCTGCTTTTTGATCTTTCGTATCGCAATCTTTGAACAGGCATTATGTTGTGAAGAGAATAGAAATATCAACATCTATACAAATAGTGCCTCCCTTGAACCGCATGACTCTCCAATTGAACATAGGGTTACTTTTTATAAGGTTCTATATTTTCGATGGGCATATATGAAAATCCAGATTTTTTAATGGCATATATATAAGTAGATGATTCTGAAGGGATATATGCGACAAAATGTCTTTTTTTTCCGGCCTTTATGCTAAATGGTTGTGTGTTCTCGTTTAGGGCGTCTCTGCTGTGAATGCATTTTATGAGCTTATGAGTCAGACCAGCTTAAGCGTGTTGCATCCCGAAGCGAAGAAACACGTCGCTCCAGTGGAGCTCTGCCCCATCCTGAAGACCCTCTACAAAATTTTGATCAAAAGGTCGGGAAATTATCCTTCATTTACAGTTCACATGCTTGAAAATACTGTTATGGATATTGTTAATAGGATTTAGTTTCCAGAAATGTAAACCCAGAAGTGTTTCCTTGGATGTGCAGGGATCTGTCGACAGCATCAATTCTTCAGGCGTTAAGAGACGAATCCATGTACGATCCTCGCGACAGAATCGAGATGGCGCGGAGCCACGCGCTCTATCGACCGTCACTTCTTGGCCAACCTTGAGCAAGCAGCAACTTCTTTAAAGAGGCCCTCATTGCTCTTGCTATGAGCTTGTTGGCACTGGCGCATATATATTACGTATCGATAAAGGGGTCGTAGTTTTCGACGAGTGATTTTTGTTTTTTCCCTACTTAATCACATAACTTGTGTAATATACAGTTCCTGCAGTTGAGTGTCTCTTCCTTTCTCTGTTCTTTCTATTTTTTATTTCCTTTGTTATGATAAGAAGGGAGTGTGACTCTGTAAACTTGGAGAAAAGGAAGAATGAAATACAACTTCTGTTTCCAGAACTTTGTAGTTTGTACAGCAGCATATCGCATTTTTCGGCCTTCCATGATTCTTCTTATTTTGAAGTTACGAGTTTCGTGTAACACGCTAAGCGTCAGGCTTAGTTTGATAATGCGGTGGCCAAAAGCATCTGTTTTACTGGAATTTTTGTTCTCTGATACTAAATATCGGCGGAGATCGCGAGTTAGAAAGCATGTCATTTTATTTCTTTCTTTTTTCCTTTTTTGTTTTCTTGATTCTGTAGAAACATCAAAGTGAATGTGTTTGAAGAAGTTGTTTTCAAATAAGGCCTAGTTAGGGAATGCTTATATCTAAACATATAAGCAGTTTTATGCTTTGAATTGTCTAAAAATTTGAAATCACTTTGAAAAGTTTTTTCCTCCAAGGATATATTACATAAAATTGTGGTGGAAACTACTTCAATACTAATTTTTACAATCATTTTATGGCATTAGAGAGGAAGATTTTCAAAATATTGATAATTTTTAGGGTTCACAAACTTCATGGTTTTCGGTTCCGTTTCTATCGCAGGGTTTAACTGAGTAGTTCATGGAAAGAGACAACATGTACTCGGGATCGGCGACATTCGCCACGAGCCACTCATGTTAACTGTTTGTTTTTGCCCTATCTTATTACATGAAAATAAGATGCTAATTTAACCATGGTTTAAACACTACCAAATCAAGTGAGTTGTGTACAGTGTTGGTTCCCTGGAAATAGAAGGCAACATTAATCCAATAGAAACTATGCACTGTGTTTGCTCAACTAATTATGCTACAGGATCTGAAATTCAGAATTTGCAGTTAGAACTGATGTTATTGATTAACCATAAAAAAAAAATGATGTATCTTGGAAACTGTGTATCGTTGCACGAGAAAATGTAACAATGATGCATTCAATTGCATAACAATAATGTTACAGATATAAATCAGTATGCTCAGCAAAACTAAAAACATCTAACTTAACATAAACTAGGAAAAGGACCAAAAAGGAGGAAAGAAGGAAAAGCCTCAAGCGGCCGCAACGGAATATGCTTGCTTTGTCTTATTCTTTATAAGTTGAATCAAATGACATCTCAAGAACAGCAATAATCACTCAAATTTACTTAAGAGTATAGTCTCAGGTTGCAGGGATATACCAGAAGAAAGAAAGACCTAATAAACCACTTACATGAAGTCATAATCATCCATATCATCATAAGTTCCCTTGACCAAGTCGTCGTCTGGCTTATCAACGTGAAGCTGCTTTTTCTTTGACCCTGCAAAATTTCAACATACTCATCGGCGTGAATAAAGGTAGGAAAGCATAGTGTGCAATAAGGGCAAAAAAGATCAGCCGGCCCCCCAACTATAATAGATCGCTTGAAACAACTCCCCGAACTTATGATTCTTTTTTTCCCTTTCAAAACCCCAATATCCAGTAGCAACTGGACTAATTGTCAAAATCCCATCCAAGTTCCCTCAAAAGTTGATCGTTTTCATAATAAAAGATACACTTCCATTATTCCAACCAAAAATTTACAGCAACAATTAAGCTCTGGTATAACTTTTTCATATCAAACAGTAGGATAGTTAAGGGATCCATCCAAACATCCATCCAAATAAATGGTTAAGTTCAAGGACCTGCTCTAAAAGATCCTTACCTTGTTTCTTCTTTCCTGCATTCGCTTCCTTCTCTGCCTTGAGCTTCTCATTTGCAATAGCTGTGACTGAGGAAGCGACTTCCTTAGCATCTGCTGCTTTCAATGAGGTCATTGAAAGCCTTATAACAGCTTTGAGAAGGCCCATGTAATGAAAGCTTTTCTAGCGACCGAAAAAAAAAACAAAACAAGGTCAGTTCCTGCACTCAGATGAATCTATATCTCGAGCAGCAATACAGTTCAAACATTCTTAAACCTCATATGAGCGAATCTTGTCGGAAAGAAGTTCTGCATACTCCAGAAAATCACTCTCTGATTTTGGGATAAAATTATCTAGAGATTTTTCATCGCCTTTCCGGCCAAATAATTCAGTGGTTGACTTGTAATCAGCTTCTTCCACAAGCCTGTCCGACGTAAATGTACATATAAGCAAAGGTAACCAAACGAACACTTAGAAAACGAAGTTACACACTTACACATATAATCAGCAATTTTTGAATCACACTTCATTTTGGTTAGTGATCCGAGCCTAATAACAGTAGCATCTTTCTAGCCTCCAAGTTGAACTAAAGAAAATATAGCGGCAAGAAATTTTACCTTTGCTGGCGAAGTTTCTCTGCAACAGGATCTACTGCTTCTTCCATTGCCACCTCGGTTACCTTTGTTTCAGGCTGTTTTCCTTTCTTAGCTGCAGCTTTAGCACCCGCCTTCGAAACAGTCTTTTCCAAAGCAGCATCTTCTTTGGGTGCCTGCATACAATATGCAAATGAAACAGATACTTCATGTGTGCAACACGTCATTGTTGTGTTAATTAAGTTTGTATAGTTTCCTTTGTTTCGAATAACATCTAGCTTAAAGAAGTTTATACTCAGAAAATACAATACGCTGGTGTTTTCACCAATAGGAAAATCAGTATCGCGTCAAACATCAACAGTCAACCTAGTCTATTACTTGTACCTTCTGAAAATACAAGCAAAGTTGCATGCGCAATGTAAGTGCACAGTTTGGGGAAATTAAGCAAAACCATAACAGATATATATTGTTATCGACTAACTAACAAAATATAGACATGACGTATACTGCCTAACCCTTTAAAAAAATCACTGAAAGATAAAATTCAAGTCCACCGTTGGGAGGTTTTGGCACACATTGCTTACCATAGTGTCTAATAATAGTGATACGAGTAACATACAAACTAAAAAAAAACAACAAAGATGAACAGTGCATAATTGAGACTTGAGGCTTTATTAAACTTGCAGAACAAAACCTGGAAAGCACGTCGGCACTTCCAAATTACAGCAAATTTACCTTCACAGATTCTTCTTCATCTTCCCATGACTCTTTAACATCTTCATCCTCTGCATCTTCATCTGCCCACTTACTTTTTGGTGGTTCAATTTTAAGACTAGGTGGGGCTGGCTCAAAATCATCTTCCTCTGAAATTAAAGTCACATTCAATTATACAATGGATAGGATCACAGTGACAAGAAAAGATATCACATGCACCAAGCAAGGGACGAATGTTTTTCTTCTAAGCATATGATCAAACCCTAGCGTAGAGCCACTCAGAACCATCAATTGACAGAAGGTACTGTAAAAACTATTCCTCTAACAGTGCAGAAAAGATAATGGATTGACTTAACTACCTTCAAAGTGTCTGACAAAGATTAAAAAAAACTATTAACAACCTTATTTTCTTAACTTCCGTAGGAATTTAGTGAATAGACTGAGAAATAGAGGAGAGAGAAAGAGCTTGTACAGATAAGTCTACACCACTGACCAAAAAAGAAACCAATTAAAATAAATTAGTAACCAGAACTGTAGAAAACAAGGACTCACCCCAATCACCCATCCTTCAGATCTTTTGTTTTTCAATCTTCTTCTGATACTAAAAGAATCCAATTATACCTGTTTACACAATAAGCGTAAAGTTCATGAGATCAAACTATTAAATCAACTAAAAGTATTAAAGAAAAGAGCATATAATAATAATAGAGCTAAGAGGCACCAAGTGATAGTAACCAATTTCAAATTCGGATCTCACGTGGATCCAGTCCAAATTCAACCTACTGTAACCTCTAATCTCGTAAAACCAAAACCACCAAAAACCTCAGGTAACACTTCAAACAGAAAATGACACAAACCAAGTCACTGAAATATACAATACACCTCAATCTCCAAAGTAAGCAGCCTTATTCAATTCCATTAACATGATACTTTTTTAAATGCCGAAGAGTAAATGTTTTGTGGAAATTGTTTTCGGCAATCTGAGAGAGCTCATCATGGTCACGAACTAGCTTAGTATCAAACACTCAAATTTGGCAAACGTTCTACTTGATGAGTAAATTTCATCGAAGAGCTCCGACTATGAATTTTAGAAATCTATTTGTACCTTATTTGTAAATCAACAACTTATATTGGCTAAGGCTAGCCTATTCAAGTTTAAGGCTTTTAAGGGTCAATGGGTCTAATTGGAAAAAGGGTCAATGGGTCTAATATAAGAAAAAGAGTCAATGGGTCTAATTGGATTCAACTTGTAATTATTTTAAAGGCTAATTAGTTTATATTAACCATTATAGCCTAAATTGGACCTACTTGATCGAATCAACCCTAGTTCGATGTGAAATAACGATTTAGAGACCTCTGCATCAAAGGGATCACTGCTCAAACTATTAATATCTTAAAAACAAGTTTAAAACACTAAATGATGAAACAAATCTGCATCAAAAGGGAAAAGGGAAAAAATGATGAACAAGTTGGGCATTGCCTTCTCCATCAGCAATATTTCTCCATAAGCTTTGGTTTTATTTTTTTTCTAATATTACTCCCGGAACTTTTAAGATACCTAAATGCAACAAAAGTTTCATTTTATCAAATTTTATCATAATTTGCATTGTCGCATTGCACTTCCCATGGACAACACTTCTCCGCAAACTTCAAATCAACTGCTCAAGCGCACCCTAAATGCAACAAAAATTTTATTTTTCTCACAATTTATCACACATCGCACAGTCGCATTGCCTTTTCCATGGAAAATACTTCTTTGTGAACTTAATTCTTTCAAGATACTCCCTGCAACTCAAACACACACTAAACACATCAAAATTTTGATTTTTGCAGGATTTTCCATAATTTTTGGATCCGACAAATGCAGTATACTACCGTATCCGATCAAAATACTCCTAAAACAAACAAAATTAAGCAGATAAAATCTCTATCTCTATTGCATCAAGATACTTGCAAGCAACGAAACAACAATCCCACATCAAACAAAAACCTACCGCGTCGTCGCTGTCCGCTCCTCGCGCGCGCGCGGGCGCGAGGAGGGTAACGATCGCCGGCGAGCACCGCTGCCCGATGCTCGCCGGCGCAGGCGTCGCAGGTCGCCGGAGAAAACCGCGGGGAGAAGGTGGAGATGGGAAGGATTAGCGCGTCTGGCGCGGCGGAGGAGACGCAAAATTAGGGTTTTTGGATCGAACAATGTCGGAGTGCTCGGGGGCGTGGAGAGCATGTAATTTGCGTTTTTTAATATTTTCTTGGGCTTAAAACTGTTGTATGCACCCGGTGCACCGTGCACCGTGCACCGCACACTTAAAACCAAACTGCTTCTCTTCCCAGGTGTCTCGCCTAACTTTTGAAAAGTGATTTTGAAGAGCATTTGGCGATTTTGTTTTCAATATCTAATTTTGATTTTTAAAATCAGTTTTCTAATTTTAGAAGCCCAAAATTAGAAACAGTTAAAATCTACTTTTTAAAATCTGATTTTGACCTCAAATTTTAAAATTTTAGTTTAATTTTAGATTTAGATTTTAAATTTTAATTTTCAAAATTTTCATCTCTTTGTTCTCTTTTCTACTGTATCAAAAAGTATGTTCCAAATCCCAATATATTAATAAAAGAAAAAAATACAATATGATCCTTTTGATTCTGTTAAAAAAATTAGTAAAAAATTATGTAAGTTCTCAGATATTAAAGGGGTAATATTGTGAGCATCATAGTTTGCTATTTTCAATTAGCAAGAAGGTACAAATCATAAATCATAAAGCATCTATATAAGATCTACAAAAAGCCTGGACTAATTTGTATTTTATATAAAATTAGAAGTTATTCAAAATCACAGCATTAGTCATATAAAATAGAATTAATTTCATACAGATTCCTACAAATATAGTAAATAACAAATATATTCATATAAAATTCAACTTTTATATATTGTCCCTCTGAAAGTTCTGATGTTTTCAAATATATTTTTCTGATTTGTTACCGTTAGATAATTATTTATATTTTTAATTTTATCATCACAAATATATCTCTTCAAAAATTATAACAGTATAATATAAAAAAGTTAAAAATGTCAAAAACTAAGCAGGATTAAGTATTTAATTAATATATGGGTAACTAAAATTTTCTAACAGATTCTAACAGTGGGGACATATTTGAAAATATTAGAAATTGTACAAAAAAATAATATATAAAAGTTGAATTTTATTAAAAATATATTTGACATCCACTTTATAAGGATCTGTATTATATTTAATAAAAAAAATAATATTTCTTTCAATTGCCCTCTTAATTTTGTGCGGCCATTTGGTCCATGAGATATAGATATGCACCAGGTGCACGGAGATATCTTATAGCGGAATAATATCACAACCACGTGAGCCGAACCGGGTTTGGTTTGGGTCGGGTCGGGTTCTTTTCGCCCGTGGGAATTTGGTGCCCGAAACCGTGGAGCGTTTACACCGTGCGTCAAAGGAGCGGCGCATGCGGACAAAAACGACTCCAAGGCACAAATAAATTAAAGGGAAAAAAATCTACCTATGGTTTCTTATTTTTTCATTTTAGTACCATGTGATTTAAAGTGTATCAAGTTAGTACTATGTGGTTCTCACTTTATCACTTTATTACCATGTGGTTTAAAGTGTATCAAGTTAGTATCCTGTGGTTTTGAACTTTATCACTTTAGTATCCTGTGGTTTCACACTTTACCACTTTAGTACCATGTAATTTAAAAAATCATAGGGTACTAACTCGATACAAAATTAAAACCACAGAATACTAAAATGATAAAGTGCAAAACCACATAGTACTAATTTGATACACTTTAAACCACATGGTACTAAAGTGATAAAGTGAGAAACCACGGGCTAACTTGATACATTTTAAACTACAGGATACTAAAGTGAAAAAAATTGGAACTATAAGAGAGTTTTTGAAGTTTTCTCTAAATTAAATAAAAGGTACACTTCAAATATCATTATTGTCATTTTGCACTTTCCAACTATAGTACCGTGTGGTTAAAATGTATCAAGTTTGTATTATGCGATTTTATTTATTTAATTTTATTGTTTTTATTAATATTTTGTTAAATTATATACAAATTTTTTTTAAAATATTTATTTAAATTTATCGAATATTTATTTTAGTACTATTTAGTTTTAATTTTGTCACTGAACCGACCATCTCTAGAGCAAGTGGTAAAGGGTTTGATGGTTGATACCCGAGGTTCCAAGTTCGAATTTTGATTTATTCACATTTTCAACTAAATTTATTTCTAAATAAAATAAATGAAGTCTGACCATTTTTTTTTAAAAAAAAATTTGTCGCTGATTTAATAAAAAAAAATAGTTAAATCGATAATAACAAGATAAAATGAAACTGGATGGTACTAAATTGGTATGTTTTAAATTGCAGAATACTGAAATAATAACAAGATAAAATTAATTTGGAAGTTTTTTTTTAAATAAAAAAGAAAAAAAGATCGGGTTTTACATTTGCATCGCGCACACGCAAAGGCCTCCTCTTCGATTCCTCCATCTCCGCACGTGACGTGTACGCATAAAACATGGTCCACCGCCAGGAGCTCCTGCACCCGGTGCATCCGTACATACTTTATTTTTTGTCTGATTACATATATTTTTTTTCGATCTAATTATCGAACTCTATTTTATAAAGAAAAATGTGTAATCAATTAGTAATACCGAGTAAAAAATACGTATTATAAAATATTAATTCGCTAGCAACAATAACTCGTTGGGTCAAACCACCAGCCCAAAATGGTTAAGTTCAGTTTTTATTATTAGCGTGCAGGTATTATATAAACTGATCGAAATCAGTATCATATCCAATGTGAGACTATTCGGGGCGTTACAAACTTTCTCGTCGGATCCAAACCAGATCACATACTTGATTGACAGATCATCAGGATCAGAATTACCAGACGATGTGAGATTTTAGAGGTGGCTCCCACCAACAGCTCAATCAAGACTCATCTCAAGATTACAAAACGATGTAAGACTTGTCTCGCTAGCCTTTATCATTCCGACCTGGTTCAGTTAAGACTCATCTCACACTTCCTGTCGGTGAATTGGCAAGATCACCACTATACTATGGGAGACTTGTCTCGCTAGTCTTTGTCATTCCAACATGGATTGGCCAAAACTCATCCCACATTTTTCTGTCAGTGAATTGGCAATATCATCAACGATGTTAGAATGGTCTAACTAGACTTTATCACGATCTAGCTCCGCCAAGACTATTTCACACATTCGCGCAGGTGATGTCGGGCAAGATCACTGTGCACGCGAGACTATGCTGTCTCATTTGTGAATCGACTTTTGATACCAATTGCAACGATCCGACCTGCTTGCAGCTCTTTGGGTTCAAAGACCGAGCCAAAATGCTTAAGCCTAATTATTATTACTGACGTGCAGATCTCATATAAACTGATCGAAATCAGTATCCTATCCGATATGGGACTATTCGGGACGTTACATTTTATTAAAAAGTTATTATAATAATAATAATATATATTAAGTAGAAATAAAATTAAAAATTTTTAATATTGAGGTGTAGAACCAGATTTCAGAATTTTCCTTCCAATTAAATACTTATATTAGATATTAGATGCAGGAATAGCGGGAAAAGTGAAGGTGTGGTCCACTGACGTACGGATACACCATATTGACGAATCAGAGGCTCCAAAAATTAGTGGGCCCTACTGAAGAAATTGCCACTATTGGATATTTCTTTATTTTCTTTTTTCCTCTTTTTTTTTTTTTTTTTTAAGTTTTGGCTCTTTCTCCTTAAAATCTCTCGCCTCCTCTTCCCCTTTCTCGAAAACCCTCTCTCTCTCCATTTGTGTAGAGAGATCGAACACTTTATAGAGAACGAAGAAATTTAAATTTGGCTTCGAATCCAACTCAAATTCGAGGTATAGTTACTGCCCATTTCACCAATTTCAAGTTTTTCCCTTGTTTTGTTCCAATTTATATGAATTAAGCGCACGATTTTGTCGCTTTGTGGTCTTTAATTTAGTAGTTTCGAGTTGGATGAACATAAATCAGTTAAATTCTTGGTTTAATTTGAGTAATTTGGCAATTATTTGCAGCAATTAATCGATTTCGAGTCATGGATTTGATTTCATGTGGTCATCCTACCGTATCATCTCACCGCGTAGCAATCCCTAGCTGTAAATTTGCCTCAAAAACCCTAGATTTGAAGCGCCCAGTTGTTGTTCTACGAAGAAGAGCTCAGATCTCATGTGTTAGGGCAAAACCCAGTTGGAATTTTAGGCTTTCGAATCAAGATAATGCGAAATCTGAGAATCTAGATCTGAAAGAAAGGCTCAGATTGTTAGGTTTACTCGAGGGGCTTCGAAATCGTGCTAAACCCCCGGAGATCACTGTCGAAAGCCGGAGTTATTACGTGACCGACAGTGATGTGGGTTTAACGAATTTTCCTAAGAAAGTTGGTGAAGTTGCGAAGGTTGCGATACCCGGCTTGCCCGATGAGTCTAGTGGCGAGCGTGGGTCCCAAATTAGCAGCGGTTTCTGGGAGTGGAAGCCGAATTTTCTGGTGCACTATGAGAAATCCGGTGTGGAGAACCCTAGGGCGCCGGTGGTGCTATTTCTTCCTGGGTTTGGTGTCGGGACTTTTCACTATGAGAAGCAGCTAAAGGATCTTGGTCGCGATTATAGGGTGTGGACACTGGACTTTTTGGGGCAGGGCATGTCTCTGCCATCCAAAGATCCCACGTCTAATAAAGAGGGACAAGAAAGCAATGATGGGGAAGGGGTGTGGGGGTTCGGAGATAAATCAGAGCCGTGGGCGCAGGAGCTGGTCTACTCGGTCGATCTGTGGAAAGACCAAGTTCAGAATTTCATCGAACAGGTATACTTGGGAAAACATTTCCATACATTTATTGTGTCATTTTTTTCCTGGATACTAGGATGATCTTTTGCATTGGAGAAATCTTAAGTGGTTAGTTCGTTGAAGTATGATTCGATTTTTTTCCCTATATCAAGTGAATTGAGAATCTATTATACGTGACCCCATTCATTTCCAATGTACTGTTCAAAGTTTAAACTCGCCGAGTTAGTTGGATTGATGTTTACGGTATCCTTACATGGTGCTTAAGCACATATGGCATGTCAGCAACTCAATACTTTGTGGTGGGTTCACTTTTGGTCTTCCATTCCTCTTATGCCAAAACAATGTTGTAGCCAAAGTTTATCGCGAATGTTAAATTGCATATGCAGGTAATTGGTGAACCTGTTTATGTTGTTGGGAACTCTCTTGGAGGCTTCTCTACTTTGCAGCATGCAACACGCATCTCGTGAAGGGAGTTACGCTGCTCAATGCAACACCGTTCTGGGGATTCCTCCCCAACCCTGTAAGATCGCCTAGATTGTCCAAGCTCTTTCCATGGGCCGGCACATTTCCTCTACCGCCAACTGTGAGGAAGCTCATTGAATTTGTGTGGGTGTTTTTCAATTGGCTTTATAGCAGCTTCTCAATAATCTACCAGCTTACAGAGATTGCATTGCTATTTTCTATTCAGATGTTTGCATATATACTCACATATACCCCTCAAAATGAATGTATTTGCTCATATTGCCATACACGCCTCTTAAATATATTTATGAGCTTGTATAATTTTATTTGTATATGCCCCTCATGAGTCGGCTCAGCAAGCGCATAGGCTTACGTGCTAAAATGGATATTTCGGCCGGTGTAGATGCATATTTTGACTTTAAATGGGCTATATGCCAAAAAAAAAATCCTTTTTTTTTTGCCTTAATATGATGGTTTGCATGTGTGCTAGTTTGAAAGTTCTTTAACCACGACTTTATCTCGAAAATACCAATCTTTTATATCTACATCATACACATTTGCATCAAAAAATACTAAAGATGGCCTTGTGCATATGATACAGATGGAGGAAGATAAGCGACCCGAGAAGTATACAAGAGGTGCTGAAGCAAGTTTATGCTGATCATTCTACAAAGGTTGACAAGGTCTTCTCTCGCATTATCGAAACGACACAGCATCCTGCCGCTGCTGCATCATTTGCCTCCATTATGTGTGCTCCACAAGGGCAGCTATCTTTTAGAGAAGCATTATCCAGGTAATTTATAGTCTAATCATTCCCTGTATTGTCCGATATTGCTTATCCATATCGGAGAACTGTCCAGAGCTTGTAATTTTATTTTTACATCTTGAATTAATTGGGTTTTAGGTGCCAAAAGCAAGAAATCCCTATCTGTCTCATGTATGGTAGAGAGGATCCCTGGGTTAGACCCATCTGGGGCCTTAAAATCAAAAGGCAATTTCCGGAGGTTCCGTACTACGAGATAAGCCCCGCCGGTCACTGCCCACATGATGAGGTTCGAGGTATGTTCCACTTCCAAATTTCAATTTTATGGCTCCCACCAATATTTGATTTTGTGATAAATTAATGAATAAACTATCGTTGTTAACTTTGATATTCTGAATAATCGTACTGTTCGATTAACGACTAAAATTAAATAATTCGAGTCTGATTTATTGTACGCTGCAGGTTGTTAACTTTTTGTTGCGTGGGTGGATAAAGAACCTCGAGTCTCAGGGTTCGGTTCCGCTTCCATTTCTTGAAGAACCGGAGTACATTCAGTACGGCGTGTCCAGAGAAGTGGAATACGCGAAAGAAGGATCATCGAGGAAATCAGTTCAGGTTCGTTTTCTGGGTTCGAAGTCTTCTTTCTGGAATCAGATGGGCTCTTTCTTGAGATCGAGTATTTCGAATCCGCGAATCCTTTCCAGATAGGGAAAGCCTACTGTAGCTCCCGTCCCTCGCTTCCCCGAGCCTCTGTAAATTGCTTTGGTATTTTCATGTTATTTGTTGTGTGAAAAAAAGTGTGTTGATAGGTTATGAATACACAAAGGCCAGGAATATTTTTAGATTTCTCTCAACAATTCTGTAGTAGAATATACATGAAATAGATTAATACATAGATCATACAGGGGGAAAAGGCTTTAGCCTTATTTTTTCTCCACTTTAACTCTTTTTTCTTTGTGAGAATAAATGCAAAAAACTGATGTGAGAGAAGTGCTTAAATGTTTTTAGAAACATATATGATCACTACTAGTGATAATGGGGGGGATACATGTGCAGGTTTTGTATAAATTGGGCATGGATCCTCTTCTTTTCCTTCTCTTTTAAGAGAAGCCGGGGCTCGAACCCCCGCTTTAACTTAAAAAGGATAATTGCTTATATATCTGAAAAGTTACCGAGTTTTTGATTTGCTTTTCTTAGAAGGTTAATATTAAAAATATTCTTTTTGCGTTTCAACCTACTTCAAATATATTTTTAGAGTTAAATTCTGTTAATGAACTGTTAGCAATAACAGTTATCTGTATAAAATTATTATTTTATCCTTTTAAATATATCTTTTTACCATCACCGACTTTTCTTATTTGTCTTTAAGTTAGGAGTACAAAAAGTATTTTGATTTTTGGTCCGTTCAAATATGCTTTTTTACCATCACTAATATTTTTTGTATTTGCACTTAAAGTTAAGAGCAAAATAGGTTTTTTTTTTTTTTTTTAAACTCTAGTAGATATTTAACTTGTGTTTAATCCAAATTAATTTAACAGGTAGTAACGGCAGGAGTATTTTAGAATAACGGAGAAATCATATGAGAGGTTCATTGGAAAGAAAAAAAAAGTTGGGATGAATGAGATTTTTTGAAGTTTTGAGGGATATATAGATAATTATACTAACTTAAAATGTATTCAGTTAAATGCTTTGTGAGTATTTTTTCAGTCATTTCGATCATTAGGTAAATAATATAAAAAAATCATAAAAATTATTTTCTAGACATTTTAAATATATTAAATTAAATCTAACAGAGTCAATCTTCGATTTAGAAAATTTCATCATACAAAACGACTTGTAAGAGCAGCCCAATGGGCCGAATCGTCTGATGGGCTTGCGCCATGCATTTGTGATTTTGACAAAACTTTTAGGCCCATTTAATGTCTTCTCACTGGATCCAGCACCTTATATAAGATTTTGTTTTTCTTTTTTTTTCAAAAAAAAGGGAAAACTTCCGAAAAAAAAAAATTCATGAGATTTTGCACTTTCTCACACTTTAGTACCTTGTGGTTTAAAGTGTATTAATTTGGTGCCTTGTGGTTTCATTTTTATCTCGGCAACTTTTTTGTTAATATTTCGTTAAATTATGTGTAAAAAACTTCGTATACCTATTTAGGTTTATCGAATATTCATTTCGATCTTTTTAATTTTAACTTTGTATTTGATTTAAAAAAAATAATAATAATAAAAGAAAAAATGAAACCACATAGCACTAAATTTATACATTTTAAACCACATGGTATTAAATTCAGAAACTGCGAAACCACGGCGGAGTTTTTTGAAGTTTCCCTAAAAAAAAAAAATTATATGAAAAATTTGAAATGTATGGCAAAATCATCACTATCATTGTTGTCATCATCTCCAATTCAAAATGTGCTAAAACCATGTACTCTAAAAGTCTAAACATGGCACCTACCATCATCTTAATGGTCAACAAGCAAAGTTTATTTGATAAAATATTTGAATAAATTACTCAGGATATACTCATCATTGGCTAATTAATCTCATATCCATTGTTTAAATGTTACTAACTACAATCCAATACAGCCACGTAGGCAACTACTAGATCTATAATATTATAAATAAATAAAAAACTTTTTGGATCAAGTTCGAGTTACAACGACATCGTACCTTCCATTATTATTAAGTCATAAATGATTTTAATTCACTTAATTTAGGAGTAGCTGTAATTTAAGTCATTTACTGTTTATCTCTCATGACCGTCCGATCATCATCGGAGCCATTTTGTTTCTGCTGTTCAGATCAACGGTTGAGATCCGAGAGACATTATTATTTAGGGGCAATTGCTTATATACCCCCGAAAAGCTTCCCGACTTTCCGATTTACCCTCTTAGAAGGCTAATATTGAAAATACCCTCCTACGCTCTAACCTATTTCTAATATATCCTAGAGTTAAAATCATAAGTAATTCGTTATCTCGTAAAATTACTATTTTGCCCTTTTCAAATATACCCTTCTACCATCATCTTTTCTTATTTGCCTTAAAGTCAGGAGCACAAAAAGTATTTCGACTTTTGATCTTTTCTAATATACCCCTCTACCGTCACAAATCTTTCTTATTTATCCTTAACTTAAGGACAAAATTGGTATTTTAATTTTTTTTAACTGTGGTAGATATTTAACTCACGTTTAACCTAGATTAACTTAACAGGAGATAACTGCGGGGGTATTTTGCAATAACGGTGGAACGTATGAGGGGCATTTTAGAAAGAAAAAAAAAGTAGGAATAGATCGGATATTTTCGCATAGATTTTATATAGACAATTATCCCTATTATTTATTACTAAATATTTTTCTTATTTTAATTTAATAAATATATGTTTTTTTTTTATTTATAGAAACTAAACTTTTATTATTCAAAAATGACACAAAAAAGTTCTATCGTTTAATACCAAAGTAGTGTGTTGTCAGAACAGAGTTAAAAAAAAAAAAAAAAAAACGCATACCAAAGTAAGTTGTTATAAGAAGCATTGAATCCACACACAGTTAGGTCTTCACTTAACCTCGAACTCGCATTAGCCTGCTTGCTTTGATTAGCGTAAAACCAAGAGGGATGCCTCTGCATCTGGGTACAACTAGTTCCTACGTTAAAAGTGCTAAATAAATTAATCCTAGAATTCATTTATTTTCCACTTTTTAAAAAATAAATGAAATTAGAACAAGTAGAATTTTCCTATAAAAAATTCTACTAATATTAAACACCCCTGGGATAACTAAAAAGATGAAGGGAGAAATGCCCATCGAAAAAAAATTTAACTTTTTTCTTAAATGCGCCGAAAAGAGAGTTGCAGCTTTAAAAGCGTGATATATTATTTATTTAAGTAAAAAAAAATTATTTTTTTAAAACTAATATATTTAAAATTTTAAATATTTTTATACTAAATATTTTTTAAAATTTCATTAGAAGATTTATTAAATTGGAAATTGCTAATTTTATTAATTTAGGCTTCGTTTAAGATTTGAGGAGATTATATTACAGAAAAGACATTAAAAAAATATTCTGTTTATTTCTCAGACATAATATTGAGTTTCGTATATTACAATACCGAAAAACGTAGAAATATATCTTTATATATTTTTTACCTTAACTCTATTTTATCTAATGACGTTAGATTTATCTCAATACGACTAATATCTATCGAAGTTTAATTATTTTTTAAAAATTAATTTAAATGAAAATAATTAAAAATTAAGTTGAGATTAAAAAGATAAAAATATGGATAGTACTCAGTTAAATGCTGCGCCGAATAAAGAGTTGCAGCTTTAAGAGCGTGACATATCACTTCTTAGTTAACAATAAATTGAGATACCCCCAACTTTGTTTTAAATTAATATATTTCAAACATTTTTAATCTTTAATCTAATTTTTTTTAAAATAAATTAATTAGAAGATTTATTTAATTGGAAACTACCATTTTTATTAACTATTAATGAATAAAAATAATTTAAAAATAAGATGATATTAAAATGCTTTTTAAATCGATTATACCGTCTTTTAAAATTTTAATTTTATTATCTAATTTTTTATTTTTTTTTATTTGTGCTCGTCAATGATATATAGATGCGCAACTGTAAATTTATTAAAATAAATAATTATATTAAATTTTGAAGTTAAAATATTATTGACTGATTTAAATTAAATAAATTGAAAAGTTGGATAGTAAACTAAAATTTAAATGGTTGAACAGTTGATTCTAAATGGTTGAATAATTTAGATAATTTTTTTTACTTACTAAAAATTTAAAAATTGAGCAGAGGGGTGTATTTGAAAAAAATGCGTAGTTGAGGGGGTTCCAAAAAATTTTACCCCCTTCTTATCTCCTTTCCCCCTAAAGTGGGGCGTTTTATTAGGGATTTGGAGTTCTCCTCTTCGTCTCCACTCTCCTCCTCCATTTTTATTATTTTCCAAGGTATAACTCATCGAAAACCCTAATTTTTTCTCATTTAATGGACGTAATGGATCAAAATTATGTCTAAGTTTTGCTTAATTCTCTGTTACCTTCGGTTGCTTTTCGTTTTCGGTATCCAAATCGCTTTAAACCCCCATCAAATTGATCCTGTGCTGTTCCTAATTAAAGAAATTTGTTTTGGGGTTTTGCAATGTGTTTCTAGTCGAGAGTATTACAGTTAAAAAGATATTATTTTTTGGTGTTCTCATTAGTATATCACAATGTTATTTTGGCTCCTGGGTTAGGGATTAAAGATGTTGTTTTTATTCATATTTCAATTTAAAGGTGATATCTTTGTGCAGTTTACGTTTGTGACATGCCTAGTTGTTGATTATTTCCTCAATTACTTTAGCTATTTACTTTTTAGGCTAGGATAGTAAAGCAGTAGCAATTGTAATTGAAGAGTAGATTTCTCTTAGTACTAGTTTGTTTATGTCGGCAACAGGGTTTGCGATTGCGGTTCTGAATCACTTGATCGCGGTTTGCGATCGTGGTAACGCTGCTTCCGATCGGGTTTTGTGTTCTTGTAATATCGCGCACATTTTTACTGTCTAAGATACATTACAGGGATGTGATTTCATTATTCTTCTCTTTGCTATGTGACGATGGTATGCGACGGGATGTCATTTATGTGGAAATTCCCATTTTGTAAAGCTCCCCTTTTGCATGTGATGCACTATATAGTTTTCGACCATCCTTGTTATTTAGATCAACAATTACTCTTCGTTGTATGGATTTCACGTACCTGTTCTCTAATGGATTATCTTTGCGGTGTATAATCGTAGATATCTTTGGCTATTGCTTTTCCTCCCTGTTTTCGAAGGGTGTTATTGTTCGACTGCGCCATTACCTTCAAAGTTTACTTTTTAAGCCACATCGAGATGATGTTTGTGTGAGCCTAAGATTACTCTTATGGTTACCATTTTGTTCGATAGGTTGTTTTGCGAGCTCATTCATTGTATTGTATTATATTCGCTAAGCTTTTGTTCCACAGAAGGGGCTGGAGGAGGACAAGAGTGAATTAGGGCTTCTAGAAGGATCTCGTTTCTTGAAAGAAGATGGCGAGCCGGAATACACATTGGTGTTATGCGTGCAGGCAGTCAATCTGCCCTCAAGGTCGCGACATGAACTGTCCCTACTGTAACGAAGGCTTCATTCAAGAACTAAATGAGATGGGAACCATCGTTCATCCTTTCGACATCTTAGAGCCAAGTCCTAATGAGGATCAGTTCCGTCGATTCAGAATCATGGAAATAATGTCCGCGCTAATGCGACACCGGATGGCAGAAGATCTCGGGCAGGGGTTTGATATTTCCACTAGAAGACCGGGTTTGCGATTTAGCGGCCATCGGCCTGTTTGGATGGCCGAGGATAGAGGTTTCGATAACTTTTTCGAACAATTAACACGGAGCGACCGCGTGGGCCCACCGCCTGCTGCGCGGTCCTCGATCGATGCCATGCCCGTAGTAAAGATTACCCAAAGGGATGTTCACGGCGATTCGCATTGTCCGGTGTGCAAAGACCGTTTCGAGCTGGGCTCCGACGCGCGGGAAATGCCGTGCAAGCATTTGTACCACTCCGACTGCATCGTTCCGTGGTTGGTTCGGCATAATTCTTGCCCGGTCTGTCGGCATCAGTTGCCAGCGCGGGACAGGGGAAGCGATTTTGATTCTACCAACGGCGAAAATGAGGGAGAGAATCGCCGCGGGCGAAGTCTCTTCTCCTCTCTGTGGCCTTTACTCTCTTCAAGCGCGACGAATTCGAGCACTCACCAGCACGAGGCAGCGGGAAGCGGTTCGGCCGAGGTTGACGAGGACTTCGACCAGATTGGTTATTCCGAGTGGTCGTATGACTATTAAGACACTCCTCTCAACATATAACTCGCGTATGAACTTTGTTTCGCGTCGTCGATGGTCAACTTCACGAAATTCATGTGTATAGAGAGATATATTTAAAAGATCTGTTTTTAGTCGCCGTTGATTGCGTCATTAGTCGTCTCTTATTTCTTGTTCTTGTGGTTGTCGAACACACAATATATAAAATGTCGTTTCTCTAACAGCTCGAGCTTTTAGAGAATCAGTTGTTTTTGTTTCAATTATACAATCTATGCTTTCTTTTTTCTTTTTCTCTCTTCCTGGTAAGTTAATAAGTTGTTGTAATATTTGTGGTGAAAGAAAAGAAGTGGAAAAAAAAAAATCGCAATGTTAATGAACTGCAGTTGTTTCATAAACTATATGTATAGGATGGATTAAGATAAATATTTTTTTTGTTACAATACATTTATATTTCAACAAATAATTAGTTTATAATTTTTTCAATGAAGTCGTTGTAGTATAGTGGTGAGTATTTCCGCCTGTCACGCGGATGACCCGGGTTCGATCCCCGGCAACGGCGTCTTAAAAATTGTTTTTTTTAAAAAAAAGTTTCATTTTTTTAAAAAAAAGTTTTTGGATGAAATTTGAATTTAATTAGAATGTTTTCTTTCCTTTTTTGATTTTTTTTTCTTAAGATATTTGAATTTAATCATAATGTGTTTTGTTTTTCTTTTTTGATTTTTTTTTCTTTATAAAAAGGTCACTTTTGTAAAAGTTCTTCTATGAACTTTGAATTTAAACAGAATGTGTTTTCTTCTTCTTTTTTGAGCTTCTTCTGTGAAATTTGAATGAATTACTTCAATTTTTTTTAAAAAAAAATCGTGTTTTTTCTTTTTTTTATAATAGAATTCCTTTGTATGAAATTTGAACTTAATCAGAATCCGTAACTAGAATTTCTCTGTCCCCAGCCATCTACGACGCGTGTTGCTTTGCGCATGTCGAACTTGTGTAGCTTTTCCGTTCAATTTTCTCTGTGATTGTTTCTTTTTTTGCTCAAAAAAAATTTAGAAAAAAAAAAGTGAGAGAAGTAACCGAGAGAAAAATGTATAATATAAGAGCGATAAAACTATAAATTTTTTTATTTACTAAATAGGATTAAATATTCTACTTATGATTAACTAAATTTTCTAACGAATCTTAATGATAGGGACAAATTTAAAAACATTAAGATTTTTATACAGATAACATAAGAAAATCAATATTTATATTGATATATTCTTAATTCTCTATATCTATAATCTTTAAACCTATATGAAGCCACAATAATTTTTACCAGGTGGCATGTTACCTTTCGTTCTTATAACCCAATTTTAAATCAAACCACGCACATTCTTCTTTTCTCAACACCCAACCCTTCATCTCTCCACTCCTCTAATTATATACAAGGTGCAATATTTAATTACATCTACCATATTAATATTTTATCAATGAATGTGCTTTATAACTTTAATCAAGTCCCCTTCTCCCTTAATCTCACACCTCTTTTTGTAACTCTTTTGCATGCACTATAAAGAAACTTTTTGTCGCGTGACATGTTACTCTGCCTAACTTTAAATCAAACCACATTCTCCTCTTCTCAGCGCCCAACCCTTTCTCTAATTACATACAAGGTATAACATTTAATTATATGCACCGTATTAATATTCTATCAATAAGTGGGTTCTAACTATAATTTTATTCTTTTAACAGCTGAATTTAATTAGTCATGCAAATTTACTATGTTTATCATACTATAGCTTTCTATATATCAATAAACTGTAAATATAGATTTTATTAAAATTTTTAAAATTTATTTTTATTATCTACTCGCTGCATCGCGCGGGTCTCTGGACTAGTTTACATGAAGCTATATGCACTTAATCCTTCTTTTTTCTTTTTTATCTTGGAATTGTTTTATAAACTACATGATGGACCAAAATTAATAATTTTTCGTTACCATATACGTTAATCTTAAAAGGGTATTTATTTAAAATTATTCAATGAAGTCGTTGTAGTATAGTGGTAAGTATTTCCGCCTGTCACGCGGATGACCCGGGTTCGATCCCCGGCAACGGCGTTTAAATTTTTTTAATAATAAAAAAATTGTCTTTTTTGTTGATAAATTTGAGGGCTTTTATTTTATTATTATTTTATTTTATGAAATCTGAATGAATCTTATAGTTTGGATTAGTTTTAATATGTGTGTTTAATAGTTTAATTAATAATTTTTAGAAAAATATTCTGTCTTTTTTTGATAGATTTTTTCTTTCTTCTATAAAATTTGAATGAATCTTATAGTTTGGATTAGTTTAATATCTATGCTTATTTTCATTCAAAAAAGTTTTGTGTTTGAGTTTTTAATTTTACTACAAAGATTTTCTTATTTTTTTTAAATCTCTCTTTTTTGATGTTGCTGTATGAGATTTGAATTAATTAGAATGCTTTTCTATTTTTGTTGTTTTTTTTTAGAAGTTCCTCTATGAAATTTGTATGAATCTTACAATTAGGATTGTCTTAATCAGCGTGTTAGGTTATCAGAAAATTTGTATTTGAATAAAAATATGTAATTTATGTCATAACTTTTTTTTTATTTTTACTTTTATTTTGAAATTCTTCTATGAAATTTGAACCAATCAAAATTTTTTTTTTTTTTTTTTTCTGAAGTTCTTCTATGAACTTCGAATGCATATCTATAAGTTTTGTCGCACGAGAAGCATAATATTTGTGAGACGCACTAGCAAAAATTTTGAATTGGAAGTTTTCGATTCTAGTGCAAAAGGAATCTTCGCACAATCGCACTCAATATAATCTCTCCCGTCGGATTATTATATTTTGATATTCTAAAATGTCTTAAAAAATTTTTTCCGATAAATAAAGCGAGATAGTGTGTCATCTGTTTCTCAAGAAAAAAAAAAAAATATATAACATGTCTTAGAATCCGTATAAATGAAAACATATATCATAATTAATCTCATGGTGGCTTTGACTTAAATTTTCCCCTCAATTATATTTAGGGAAAAGTCAAACTCACACCCTTTGAAAATTGGTAACAGCGTACGAAATCAAATAGGTGAACTGCTCACAAATTCATAAAATATTGTTTTTCTCCTTTTAATTCCCAAGAAAAATAATTTTTCTGATTTTCTTTTTTGTTTTTCAATATTTTATCCAAAAAGCAAAATATATGAGAAACAAATATTTTCAATGGCAAGCTTTTTATCCGAAAAATAATTTTTTATGAAAAATTATTATATTACATGTACATGAATCTCGCTTTAATACCTTATCTCTCTTTCAGATTAAACAAAATAAAAAAACAAACAAATTGAAGAACATGAAATTTGAATCTTTATTTTCTTTGTATGAGAAATCAAAATACATCTGATAAATCTTTGAAAGCAGACACACTCAATTAACAAACATTAGTTTTTTTTTTTAAAATTTTCACTCTTGTCGAGGTTTATATTGTATCATCTTCTGTTCTAATGAATAAAGCGGATAAAGATAGCATACTATTTTTTTTTTTTAAATTAAAATAATGGCAAAAAATTTTATTCAAAAATGTAGAATTTTTGGATTTTCCATCTCACTAATTAATAACAAAATTTGGTAAACACCCCCAACCCAGTTCCCTTTTTGCTTCCCCTTCAATGGCCTCCTCCTCCCATCTCCTCCCTTTCCACCTCCACCCATCTCATTACAACACCAAAACCCCCAAAAACCCCACCTTTAGAGGTGTTTACTCACCAAATCTGGGCCATGGATCATGTTATTTCCATCAAAAGAGCTCTTTTCAGAAGAACCCATCTCCCAGAATCATGGCTTCTGGGTCAGGAAGGAGACAGGTGCAGGTATGAGGCTGCACATGTCACTGTAGAACTGTGTTTCAGTTCCAAAGTTGTCTCCTTTTTTTTCTTTTTGTGCTCAATTTTGTTGTTGAGGTGTTTTTTTTTGGGGATTTTAGATTGCGTATGATCCAGATGAGAGGATAAACAGATTAGCAGATGAGGTGGATAAGAACACTGGGCTCTCCAGGCTCTCCCTCTTTTCACCTTGTAAGGTACATCATCTCAGGTGGAATAGGAACCAAAAAGTTCAATTTTTGGTGTATTTGTTGTGAATTTGAGATGGATTTTGCTGTTGGAATGATGCAGATTAATGTTTTCTTGAGAATAACTGGTAAAAGAGAAGATGGGTATCATGATTTGGCTTCCTTATTCCATGTATGTTGTTTTCCTACCTTTGCTTGATCATTATCCATTCTTAGTATATAACTTGTATCAGCAATTTCAGTTTTTTATTTTTCTTTTCACTTTTTAGTTCTCAGATAATTGTGTAGAATCATCACCATATCCATTTAAATTCTCTTAATTTGCTTGATGAACCCTTCAGGTAGTTAGTTTAGGAGATACCATCAAATTCTCCTTGTCGCCCACAAAGACGAAGGATCGGTTGTCGACAAACGTGCCCGGCGTCCCACTCGATGAAAGGAACTTGGTATACAATCTCGTATTCCTACTCGCTATCTTCTTCCAAATTATGACTTTATTTCGTGGACCTGCAGATCGTCAAAGCGCTTAACCTCTACCGGAAGAAAACCGGAACAGATAACTTTTTCTGGGTACGATTTGTCGATAATGTATTTCACAAGCTATTAGAATCTTCGTTGAATCGTCGTTATCGTATTTCTTATTTCAATTTTTGTAGATTCATCTTGATAAAAAAGTCCCTACGGGTGCCGGTCTCGGTGGCGGAAGTAGTAACGCCGCGACTGCCCTATGGGCCGCTAACCAGTTTAGCGGCTGCCTTGCTTCGGAGAAGGAGCTTCAAGAATGGTCGGGCGAAATTGGTTCGGATATCCCCTTCTTCTTCTCGCACGGAGCGGCGTATTGTACCGGTAGGGGAGAGGTATACACACATATAAATGATCTTTCTTTTCTATTATGAAGCTCACTAATGCTAGTAAAGAATCTTATATGACCTTTATAGAAATGATATCTTGTGTTCAGTAGTGTTCTCGTTGCTATTAGGTTAGGCTCCCTTGTCCTGGGATTACGGCGCTTCATCCTTGTTTAGAAATTGAACTGAAACTGAGTAATGGCAAATTATTAGATTGCCGCCAACGCGATATACAGATACGGCGGGGAATTTCATGATACTAACTTCTTAAATTTATGCTGAAAATTTGCAATGCGGAAACACGGATCAAGGTTTTTATTGAATGGCTTTCATTAAGCAACATTATAAATTCAATGAAACCTCTTCTCTCTCTACTCTGATTCTGCAGGTTTATACATCTACAACTACGAATAATGTCTCGATGATTAATTGACATTACATGTTACATTTTTAATGTTTTTTTTGTTGTTGTTGCTGAACTGCATATTACTGTTGCATGTGTGCTTGCATACCGCATATGTGATTTCTGGTGGCTTGACTGACTGCAAACTGTGGGCATCTACTGTGCCGTTGGTATTGACAGATAAAGTTAATTGAAAAATGTTGTTGTTGTTTTTTTTTATAACAATAAAACTGTGGATATTTTCCATCAAAATGTTGAGTTGCAATGTTCAAAATAAAGCTTGCATTTGTTGCTAGATTGTTGAAGATATTCCGCATACCTTGCCCGTGGACTTACCTATGGTGCTCGTAAAGCCGCAAGAAGAATGCTCGACTGCGGAAGTTTACAAAGTAATGAAATACTTATCACATTGATTGCTCATGATATATACAGGTTAATATGCATCTGCTTATGATATCAGTTCCTGTTTTGCAGCGCTTTCGGCTAGACCAGGCTAGTTCAGTCGACCCGTTGAACTTGCTTAGGGAGATCACACAAAACGGGATATCTCAGGACGTTTGTATAAACGATCTTGGTACGCGGGAACATCTGCTAATACGCCAATTATTCCCTCCTCTCATAGTTCCATTTATTTACTTCTTTCGCTGTTTTTGTATGACGGTGTGTGTGTGTGTGTTTGTGTATTTCTCAGAGCCTCCTGCTTTTGAAGTCTTGCCGTCTTTGAAGAAGTTGAAGAAGCGTATAATTGCTGCTGGCAGAGGAGATTATAAGGCTGTTTTTATGTCGGGAAGGTAAATTTCCGCACTTGATTTGAACCATTTTCATTTATGGCCATAACTTGCCGATCATTTCAAGTTCGTCACAGATTGAAAATTTTTCTAACATCGCATGCTTTAGTTCTGCTAATAAAACGAAAAACGACCATAAGATTTAGCTTTTCTGGTGCTTATCTGATTGTTTGCCTTTATACTGACGCATCAGACCGCAAAGTTCTTTGCATTTTTAATTACTTCAAATTAAAGAACTGGAACTCTAGAAATTCATCATCTGTTGGAGTAGTTTGGGAAAAGGAAGTGATACTGCTGCTAGTATGATTGTGTCCTTTTTCTTGATGCCTCGCGATAAAAGCTTATATCTATGTGATGTTTATCCGAAATATACTCAAGTGATGATTGGAAATTCTTTTGAACAGTGGAAGCACGATTGTCGGCGTCGGTTCGCCGGATCCCCCTTCATTCATCTACGACGACGATGAGTACAAGGATGTGTTTGTATCAGGTAAATTACCCATTTAGTACACTCACCAAGTGTTGTTCCCAAAGGATTTATAGCATTAAATTCTGCAAAAAAATAAAAAATAAAAAAAATTGCATGAAGACCCTTAACTTTTGTTCATTTGTATATTAGTAGCTTCCGTCGTTCTAACCGGCGATTCCTAAGTTTAATGGCTGTTTTAGTGTAACGACCCAGCCCACTAGCACAAATCGAATGTTGGGTTCTAAATCACTAGTCTAAAATGTTTTAGTGTAATTATTTGTATTAGAGTCACTAATCCGTACATTTTCAATTATAATCTTTTTCTCATCCGATGTTGGACTATTGGGGCTTTTCCTGTTTAGACCCCTTAAGTCCTCGTCAGGCCCAATTCAATCATAATCCTTTTCTCATTCGATGTGGGATTTTTGGGGTGCGGTCTAATTCAATCATAGTTCTTTTCTTAGCTATCGACTCTCTGTTTAGACTATGACATTCTCGTCATGCCACCAGAATTACTAAACAATAGGGAGTTCTAGAGGTGGCTCTATCGGTGGATTTAAAATCTACGCGGTGTATTTTAAATCCGCCGATACGTCGGGACTCTCCATACATTTTTCTTTACCTTAACCTTTAAAACTTCATATTAAAAAATTGGAGTAACATATTTGATATGATTTTTTCTTTTTTTTTTCTTTTTTTTCCTGTTAATTTTGATGCAGAGGCTTGCTTTGTCACACGCCAAGAGAATGAATGGTACAAGGAGCCTGTTTCATCAACAAAAGCTTCTTTAATCAAGGATACACCACCTGAATTAGCATCACCTGTTGAATAAATGTTCCAAGGATTTTTTTTTTTTTTTTGTTTTTCTCCTCCTATAATTTTCATTTATAGGTCAAGTGGAAACATAATGTTATGAATCATTGTGTTGATGACTCAAATGAAAATGAAAGATTATCATAGAATTTTTCTAATGGTGATGACTATATATTGTTTTAGGAACTAGACTGGTATACTATCGGTAGCACGGAAATTTTCGTATTATTAAGTTGTTTTTAATGACGTAATTTTCAAATCAACGATTGGAGCAGTTCTGTTAGATTTGATTTATGCTGTTGAAAATATTTAAAAATTAAATGTTATAATTTTTCGGCATCGTTTATCTATCAATAGTGATTTAAAAATAAATAATTAAAAATAAATAGTTCATAAAAAATAATAATAAAGGATTTGAGTTTAAAATCAGAAATATTAATCTTACTATAAATAATGAAAAAAAAAATTTATAAAAATTTTATCGTTATTTTACATTACTAAATTTTCGAATGCATCACATCGATCACTAAAATTACTAAAATTTCATACCTTTGATTACTAGCCAAAATTACTAGCCAAATTACGTCGAAAAATAAAAAATTTTAGTTTTTAAATATTTTGAATAGTATAGACAAGTTTCAACTGTTCGATCATCGATTTAAAAGTCGTATTATTGAAAACAGCTTGACAGCACGCAGGACTCCGTACTACCGATAGTACACCAGCCTACCTCTTACTTTAGAGAGTAATTTATATTTTCCATCCATAATTTAATTAAGTTATGTTAGATTTCACCAATAATAATTGCGAGAAGAAGCTCTATGGCCCTATTCGAGGTGTAGGGTTAAAAAAAGTAAGAAAGTGTGATAAAAATATATATTCCACTTATTTTATATAAATTTTTGTCTTGTACAATAAAAAAAAATAGCAAAGGACTTTTAATTAGTATTCGAGATTCAAATTCAAATTCGAATACTAATTAATTTATATTTCTAACTAATTTTATTTTTAAATAAAATAATCAAAACGGATAGCGTGTCTCGCATTCCACTATTTTATTCCCCTTAAATTAATTTCCACTATTAGTCATACATAAAAAAAAAAAAAGAAAAGAAAAAAAAGGGAAAAAAGAGGGGAAATAATTAGAGATAATAACAATTAACAACAACAATAGAAGTGGACTAAATTTGAAATTTCAGCTCAAAGTCAATTGGGTGCTCACGAGCATTTTTTATTATTATTATTTTATTATTACTATTCCTCTTTTCCTTGCGAATTTCCGATTTTGCCCTCGGCGCCGCCCCTTTCCTCTTTCCCCTCCGCTCCGACCCCATCCGCTTCCTCCTCCTCCTCCGGCTCCGGCGGCGGCGGCGGCGGCGGCGGAGTTTCGAGGATCGGCGCGGTGGCGGCGACGGGGAGGAGGAGTTGAAGGATCCGAACTTGGGGGTGGTCTCGATCGGGGCGAAGCTCCGCGCCTCGAAGGAGAACGAGATCGCCTCGTCCTCGTACCCTCCGCCGCCGCCGGAGACGGAGCCGTCGCCATCGCCGCCGCCGCCGCCGCCGCCGTCGCCGTCGTCCCACGCGGCGGCGGAGGGGAGGAGGGTCTCGAGCGCGGCCGGGCACGTGCGCCGCCGCTTCGGCTCGCGCGTCTCCTCCTCCTCCTCCTCCTCCTCCTCCTCCTCGGCCTCCGCCGCCGAGGCGCGGATCTCGGGGTCGCAGAGCGGATCGGAGGGTTCTGCGGCGGCGGCGGCGGCGGCGGCGGCGACGGAGGGAAGCGGCGGCGGGGCTTCGTCGGCCTTCGTCGCCATCGAAGTGGACGCGACGGCGATAGAGAGAGAGAGAGAGAGAGAGAGAATTTGTTTTTGAAAGGGTTTTTGTTTTTTGCTTTGTGCGTGTGTGTGTGGATGTGGATGTGGATTTCTCTTTCTAAAAATGTATAAGAAACCCCCTCACCTATAAGCGTATTTTGAAATCAGTCCTCTAATAATTTTTCTTTGTTGCAAATAAATCCTCTCCAAGGTTACTTTTTCGCACCAAGTTTGTAATTCCAGTACCCTAATAATTATTATCGTTGTTGCTATCTAAAGACCCAGATTTTGGTGGCGGCCTCGTGGTGGACCATTTGGCGTAATAGAAATAACGTTATTTTTCAAAATCTTCCATTTATCGTTATTTTTACTGCTCAACTTATCAGCAAGCTGGCGAAGAAGTGTGCCACCTTTTGTAAGACTACGGACGGTCATCGTCTGTAATTTTCTTTTGTCTTATTTTTTGCTACCACTCTACGGTCTACCTCCTTTTTTAACCATGCACTTTTCGACTTCTTTATCTTTTCGAGGTCCTTACTGCCTCACGTTATGTAACTAAGTTAATATATCTAATAAATGAAGTATGTAGCGTGCTATATTTTTCTCTCCGAAGAAAGAAATATTATCGTAGTTGTTATCTAAATTGCTGCTTCTATAAATTTGATTCTGATTCTGTGTTTTCAAAATATTTGACTTGAGTTCTCAATTTCTCATGTGATAAGAATTTTTAAATTTTTTTTTTTAAAAAAAAGTTGCATGTTGCATGCTTTATTCAATCATTGATGGGTAAATCAGATCATGTCTCGACGCTTTTGAAGTACGCTTTCTTCACTTTTACCCCCAAACTCTTAAAACGGTAATTTACCCTCCTATACTTTAATATTACATCTTGTTGCCCCTTCCGTCAGTTAAAGTTAACGGAAGGGTTAGATTTTGGTGGTTTTTGGGATGCAAAAACTATGAGAAGAAGAGTTGGAGGCATAGAAACGGAGAAAAAAAGAGTTTTTAAGGAATAAAAGTGAGTTGGTTGGAACAAGGGACAGTTTAGACGGTAGATTTTTCATCAAAACCTAACCCTTCCGTTAACTCCCGTTCAGCTCCGTTAACTTTAACTGACGGAATGGGCAACAAGATGCAATATTAAAGTAAAGGGGGGTAAATGCCCGTTTTAAGAGTTTGAGGGGTAAAGTGAAACACCGCAAAAAGTTCAGGGGGCAACAGTGCAATTTACCCAATCATTGATCATTGGAAGGATAAATCTAAATACAAAAAGACAGATAATTAGGTTTCTGCGGGAGTAAAATTTACACTTAAATGACCATAAAGAAGTATAATTACTTGCGGCCCCTTTTGGGACCGTTTTCAGGTTCTCTGTCGTAAGAAACCCAAAAAATGCATTGGAGAATAGCTGGCATGTCTGGATCCCAACTTCTTTAATTCGAGACAGTAAAAAGTTAATTACACTTCTCTAATTCTAATATTAGGGTTAATTCCATACAGGTCTCTGTAAATGATAAATATATTCCAATAAAATTTAATTTTCATATAGTTCCTGCAAAAGTTCTCACGTTTTCAAATATATCCATACCGTTAGAAAATTTTAATTAATTATAGATTAAATACTTAAACTTAGTTAGTTTTTGACATTTTTACTCATTTATATTATATTATTATAGTTTTTGAGGAATATATTTATGATGGTAAAATTAAAAATATAAATAATTTTCTAACTGTCAATAACTAATTAACCAGAGGGAGATATTTGAAAACATTAAAACTTTTTGTAAGGACAATATATAGAAGTTAAACTTTACGGGAATATATTTGTTATTAATTATGTTTATGGAGAACGGTATAAAATGAACCTCTGATATAATGTGAAAGAATGCGAAATAATTATTTTTCTTTAAGAACTAAGCATTCAAAGAACTATGCTTCTACTATATATATATATATATATATATATATATATATATATATATATATATATATATATATATATATATATATATATATATATATATATATATATATATATATATATATATATATATATATATATATATATATAGTAGGCTACTATTCTATTAATAATGGACGTAACACTTGTCCTATCAAATTGTTCTTGATGATAGAGATTTCGAATCGATGATGGGAGCCGTTGAAGTTGATCTAGAGTATTTGAAATATCTAGAAACTAAATTTCATAAATTTTAAAAATTATTTACATGGTGATCAAAGTGTCGTAAAATCGATAATTTTTGACGGCCTATATGAGCCGTTTGTTTGCTTAACGGTGTATAGCAATCAAAATTGTTTGAATTTTTGATAAAATTTTTTTATACTATTTAGATAATGTTTGCTCGATGAAAATTTATTTATTTATTAATTTATTATGCAACACTTCCACAGTAAAATTCATGAAAATTTTGATACACAAAGAAAATAAAATGTAACATAACACTATTGAATTAAACTCATAGAATGAATGTTTCTTGGGTATTATTTCATGAGTCATGGATATATTATTCCAATAGATACAAGTTATTTAATTATACGACTCATTTGCAGTAAAACTCGCGATTCGAATTAAAATATTTGAGAGCAAAGAAATGTGTTTGTTCCATCATCCATATATTGAATCCATCTTTCAAAAATAATGTCACAAAATGTTTTTAAAAATCAGTTTAAGATGCACCAAAACTCTTGAGCCACTCGATCAAATTAATGCGCATCAAGATTCGTAAAGGGTGCATGGCATTAGATGCATTAAAAGAAAAAGTTTTGATTTGTTTGAATTGGGAAAAAATTTCAAAACAAAGTGTGATACTTTTCTAGGTTAAAAAAAAAAAATAGAAAACTGCATAAACTTTGTAAATAAAAAATTGAAACAGCTAATGGAAGATCAAGTGGATGATTAGGTGTAAACGAGTCGGGGTTATTAAACGAAATTAACACTAATGTGGCTTCGTTATTAAACGAGCGAACACGAAATGCATTTCATTGAAAAAGCATTCGAGCCGAAAAACTGCTCGGAGCCTTGAATTACCAATAGGGTCATTTCGCCAACAAACAATAAATTAAAAAAAATATATTAAATATATTAAAAAAATAAATTTATAAAATCTTATCCATTCGACTTTGATCTAATAGTTAAAACTTTATATACAAATGAGTCTTTTTATAATTAAGCTCGCATTTATATTTTTATTTTACTAAAAATTAAATAATAAAAATATATATTATATATAATTATTTATTTATATATAAAAATATAAATTAAATAAATTATATAGATATAAAATATATGTATTCTAGTAATATTATTTGATATCAGTAGAACAATGTGACCGGCTTCGTGTTATTTCGTTTATTAATACGTGAGTCAAAAATTCAACAAGGTTTCGCCGTTATTCTAATTCATAAGCAGCTGAATGATTCGAATACGTTGTACTCGAATACTCTAATTTGCATTCAGCAACCAGCGAAATGTGATTGCCACCCCTAGTGATGATACCATTAAGAAATTAATTATGGATGAATTAAAATTTCAGAATCGAAACAAGCATTCGAATCACGAGTAATTGAGAAAACTCAAGAATGATAATCTCTCGAGTATACAACCACTCCAAATAGAAAATATTTGAATTCAAATATTGTACATTTACAGAATGTCTCGATATAAATATTGCAATTTTAAGAATAGTGGGATAATATTTTGTATTCAATAATTTTATATATCGAGAGTTGGTTTTGCGTGTTCTCTATCGAGAACAACAACCATTTTTGATCAATTATAGTTTATTTTAACAGCAATCATAGAAGAGTAATATTATGGGACACACTTAAGCTTTCTCTATCATTGTGACATGATAGAACAAATAAAAAAAATATATCATATTTGTTTATAAACAAAGTATTTTTCCACTGTAGAATAGTAAAGATAGAATCAAGCAAATCTTACACCAGGTTTCTTTTCTTTTTTCTTTTTTTATTTTTTTATTTTTTATATTTTTATTTATTTATTTATTTTTATGTTTTTCCCTCCAATGAACCCTTTTGTTTAGTGCACAAACCACTTAGGCACTTAGCCAGTAAATCTGTTTACTTTTCCAAAAAACCGTTAAAAGGACAAGACTATGCGCGCGTGCACACATATCTATTTATGTGTCTTTATTAAGATCTGTCTTGGTGCTCTTAAGTCGTTTTGATGTTGTTTTTCGAATCGACGATCTTAAGATTAGACTTGATCTAGCATATTTGAACTATCTAGAAAATAAATTTTGTGATTTTTGGTATCATTTACCTACCGATCGAAAGTGTTCAAAATTAATAATTTTTAATGGTTGATGTATAGCGTTTGTAAGTTAACGGTATAGAAGTATTCAAATTAGATTAAATTTTGATAGAAAATTTTTTATACTATTTATAGCAAAATCAATATATCTGATCGAAAATTTTAATTCTATTTGACCACTTTTTGTAAGATTTTTATTTTCAGCCGTTGATTTTGAACTCTTTCAATTGGTAGGTAAATGTTATCGAAAAATCGCAAAATTTATTTTCTAGATGCTTTAAATACGCTAGATCAAATCTAACGGAACCGATCATCGATTCGAAAGCTTCATAATTGAAAACGGTTTAGAAGTACGGAGATCTCTGTGCTCTTAATAGCACACAAGACCTACTCTCTCTCTCTCTCTCTCTCTATATATATATAAACTATTTTCTAGGCAGCGAAAATAAAAGTTGTTATAAGGGTTTTCGTTCCGCAATGCGAGAAATAAATTTCGAAAATTTATAACCACTTCTTCAACATTTAATTACCCTAATTTTCCTTGTTCTTTGCTTCATCTATCTTAAGATGAATATTATAAGCATCCACATATCCTTAGCAATATACATGTTTATCCTCTATATGAGAATGACATAGAAAACATCCCCAAATTAACTTTTGTAAAAGATCATATAATAAAACTCACAATATGGTGCTCTTATTCCATGTTTGTTATTATGCCTCCCTAACAAGGATTTCGATTTGGAACATCAATTTTGATCACAATTGCTCTCTCGACAATTATCCTTCGAATTGTTTGAATTCGATCGTCGATGCAGAACACTCTTCCAGAGTTCTCACGCGTCGTGAAGGTGAGAGAACAAGTCGTCGCGGGAATGATTTACTATCTGACAATTTGAGTCTGCCGACAGCGGCACGAACAGGCTCTATGAGGCCGAGGTCTGGGTCATGCCCTGGATGAAATTCAAGCAGCTCACAGATTTCAAAGTAACAGAAAACTCAGGAACAGTAATTTCGCAAGGTAGTGTTAGCAATCTTCGATCTTCACTTTGCGTTCACTGCAATGGGTGCAAATGTGTAAACTCGAATGTACGTTCAGACATCGCAGTAACCGAAACTTGAAAGATTAAGCAGTAAATCATAACGTTTTTTAGTTTCGAAACGCAGAACAGCTCAGAATCAGGCAATGGTTGGTAAGTTGCTTACCGTCTTCTGTGTTTAGGTGCATGAAAATTTCGAAATGTATGATCTGCTGTTAACAACATAGAAGGAAATGCGAAGAGGAGACGTTCGAGGCGAAGGTTGTTGTAAAATATGAAATGCTGCTTCTGTATAAATCAGATGCTATGTTGCAGCTAAAAATCTGTCAGATGAGGAATGTTGTGAATAGCCTTGGTTGGTTGTTGTATATCTCTGATTCAAAATGTACCAAACTGTGCTTAGTTTGTATAAATCGTACAAGTGCTTTTCATAAAAGTTGTCTTTGTTTCATTAACATTGCAAGGATGTTCATAAACACCGTAATTTTTGTACATACTGCAGGCTCAAACAAGTGAAACACAAGTCTTCGTTTAACAAAGCAATCAAAATAATTAATAACTAATGAATCTGTTGACATAAATCATAAGTTTTGCGAGATCTGTAATTGTTTTCCACATTAACCTTGGTTCTTACTCAAATTTCTTTGATCATTGACGAAGAAACATTTACAGATCGTATAATAGGATACCCAAAAATTGATCTGGAACTGATACATTTACAGGCCAAATGAAACTCACCAGTCGTTTCTCGAATTTTTGAACTTTTAGGTTCACAAATAATAACAACACTCAACATCACTATTGAATTAACAAGCTTGATGATGAAACAGGAAGTTTTTAAAAGATGCATTAAATTATTAAGTACCTAATGAGTACTAATTAAGGGCCACGATATTAACAGAACTAATATTATTATCTGCAGCAGAATGCATTGAATCTGATCATAACGTCCTGATGTGCGTATAATAAAAGTAGCTCTGTTATCATCATTGCCCATTAATTAAAGGAACGGGCGATGCCCTCCCTCACATCTCCACCGGCACGCGGCTATACAAGTGCGCCGCAGGGAGCGCGGCTCGGCCACGGCCTGGAGCGGTGTCCGCATGAAGGTGACCATCCCGGGCGTCTCGGCCATGTCGACGTCCTCAGGCTTCACTCCCTCCGGCAGGGTCCACCGGAAGTGGTGCAGGAGGTGTCCGAGCATTGACACAACCAGGTTGATTCCAAGCTGCGCGCCTGGGCACACCCGGCGCCCGGCCCCGAATGGCAGGACGCGGAAGTCGTTGCCCTTGATGTCGATGTCCTCCTCCTCGAACCGCTCAGGACGGAACTCGAGCGGGTTCTTCCACACATTCGGGTCGCGAGCGATGGCCCACACGTTGACCATGACGTTGGAGCCCTTGGGGATGTCGTAGCCGCCAATGCGGACATGGGTGCTGGCCTTGTGGGGGAGCATGAGCGGGGTTGGCGGGTGGAGTCGGAGTGATTCTTTGACGACACACTGCAGGTAGGGCAGGTTAGCAAAGTCAGTCTCTGTCATGATGCGGTCGTGACCCACCACACGATCCAGCTCGGCCTGGACCTTCTCCTGGACCCTCGGGTGCCGGACAATCTCCGACATAGCCCACTCCACTGAGATCACCGTCGTGTCCATTCCGGCTGTGATCATGTCCTGCACCAAGAATAATCAGTCATTGATCAAGAAGCGTTTCATCGCACAACGAACCGTGGGAATTGAACTACTTCTACAGCCCAAAGTGGACAAAATTTGCAATAGTCCTATACAAGTCATGTTAATTTAGGACCTCTCCTATTTTCAAGGCTTAGAAGTACATTTCTGCCTCCCATTATAATAAAGCACTCTAACATTTTGCCTGATAAAGGATTCAGTAGGTGCTTCTCGGTATTAAGAAGCTAATCCACAAGTTAAAACATAGAAGAACTTAGCTTAAGCAAAAACCGAAAAGCCAAAATAGCTTTTTGAGTCCTAACAGTGATTTTGCTACTTTAAAAGGATTTTGATGAAAAAATAAAAGGTATTATAGAAAGATGCTTTGTTAGGTCACAGATTCTATTATAGAAAATTCAGTTCCAACACAGAGCAAAAAAGACATTTTCCAACCCCGCCAACCCTAAAGATAGCAACATATAACCAAACACAATCGAAACTTCTACACAATCTACACGCTATTATAGATTACTTAGCAGCAACTTAATCTTATAAAAACAGCCAAGAGATGAAATAGTAGAGCAAAATAAGAGTATGTATGACTCACCCAAAGAAGACCAATTACGGTGTCGTCGCTAAGATCATACTGATCCTTGAGAGTTAGCAGCGCATCGACGAAATGTTGCTTGGCACCGCTCGTCTTCCGGGCCTGCGTGTGCTCCTCCATGATCTTCTTGGTCAGCTTATCCCTCCGCGCGTTGTGACTCTCGTAGAGCTCTTCGTCGAGGGGGAACATCCACCTCAACCACCACACGAACTCCGCGAGGGATAGAGACGCCCCGATCTTGAGCCCGTTGGCCACGATCGTCTTGAACTCGCGCCCTTGCTCGTCAATCACGCCCTCAGAGTTCATGAAGCGCTTCCCGAACGCGAGCCTCGTTATGTTGTTGAAGGCCACGCTGGAGAGGTGTTCTTTCACCACCAGGCTTTTGCCGACCTTGTCTACGAACCACAAATTGGAGCTTGGTTTAACAGAGTTTCCAATTAAAACTATATGTGAATAACAATTCAACAGATATAATAAAAACTGGTAAATATAAGTGCGCGACCAACAAGAATTTACGAAGCTCGATTTCGCTACCGACACAGAGCACATACATGAAATTTTCTACACACGCCGAAACATGTTTCGATTCACAACCAAATCATATCATATGGACGAAAAAATTTCACTTGACAAATTAGAGAGAAGGCGCTTTTACAGAAACATATGAATAGTACGACCCAGTGTTAGTATCGATTAACACTCCCCCTCACGTCTGGGCTCGAGACTTCTTAGTCGGCCCATGACGTGGACTTGAATTAAATAGGAGAAAATTAATATACTAGGAGCTTGGCGTGACTCGAACTCAGGACCTCCTGCTCTGATACCATGTGAAACAACAGTTTTCTAAAAGTTTATTAGAGAACGGTGTTTTAAATATTTTTATATTTAACACCTACTTACATCAGCTCCTTCGGTCCGTTTCGTATAATTACAAGTAAACGAGAGTGCACATAACATTCCTCTGCCCGGACATGCATGTTTACTATTACTACGGATTCGAATTCAATGTGGTGAATTTTCGCGACGAGCATTAAATGTATAGAATTCAAATCCGATAAATATATAAAAATTTTCATCCATTTGCATGTGTACACACATAACAAGTCCAAATCAAATGGGGGTGATAAGTCAAAACAAGGAAACAAAAACCCCACCAACCCCACTATGCACAACTACAGCTTGTTCGTTGTGTAGGCCAACAACCAGAACCAAACTATATATGAACCTTTTTAATTATTTATTTAATAAACTTAACCATTAAATATTAATAATCTCAAATTAATTTCCTAACATAAGAAATTTTGGCACATTAAATTGATTAGCACGTTCGGAACGCCCGTGCCGACACCGCCGCTGGTGGTGGGTTGTCCCTCCCTAGCCCGATAAATCATTGCGTGCACCCAGTGCACCCGGTGCACCATGCACCAAACCAAATTTCTTTTTTTTTTCTTCTTCTTCTTCTTTAAAGGCTTTGTTTGGTTAGGGGATAGGAATAGGAATAGGCCCTTATCCCTTCCTTTATATCCAAACGCTAATTTTTTATCCGAAAATAGTAATTCTCGGTTATCCCCACCAACATCTCCATTTTTTATATAAAACTACCTAATATTTTTCTTATCCTCGTGAACAATCCAATTTTCATCCAAACGCTTTTTTATCCCCATACTTGTACTTGTCTGTCATAATAGTAGTTAACATTTTTCTTCTTCTTCTTAAGAACACCTGAACACGTGTCACTCAACTACTAATATTACTGAGTGCGGTGCATGAAACATAAAATGTACACCACGCGCACGCAATAGTTAAAAACTGTAAGGTCAAAAGTCAACACCGCCGTGGGGCCCACCATCCACGTCCCCGTGTTGATTTTAGTCGTCATTATTAATCATTTTTAAAAATAAAAAAAAGAAAAGAAAAGAGAAAAGAGAAAAGGGGTTGGGGTAAGGGTACCGGGGTGGGTGCAGGAGCGGTAGATGGAGTGGACCATGGCGGTGACCTCGTCCTCGCGGATGGGGCGAAGGGCCTGGAGGCGCTTGGGGGAGAAGAGCTCGAGGTTGCAGACCTTGCGGACCTTGACGTAGTGGGGGCCGTAATCGGCCCAGATGAGGTCCATGCCGCCGCGGCTGAACCGGGCGGTGGACCGGTTCCTGGGCCGGTCGGCGAGGGCCTGGTCGTGGTCCTTCAGCACCGCCCGGGCCAGCTCCGGGGTCGACACCACCACCGTCAGCGTCGTCCCGAACCACACCGACATGATCGGCCCGTACGCCCGCGCCCACTCCGCGAAGCACCTGAACCGGACCGGCTCGATCGCCAGCAGGTTCCCCACCACCGGCCATGGCCTCGGCCCCGGCGGTAGCCGCCTCCGGAGCCGGCGGAGGAAGAAGAGCGCCGCCGCGCTGAGGACGATGACGCAAATGCCCACCCCGACGTCGCCCGGTTCCATGGCTTGGGGAGGGGCCTTTTGGGGCAAAAAATTGATCGATTGATGATGATGATGATGATGATGAGGAGGAGGAGGGTGTTGGTTGGGTCGGGGGTGGGTTTCTTATATGGTGAGGTGGGTGGGGCCGGGGGTAGGTAGGTAGGTGGGTACGGATGCAAATGGATTCGGATCGGGCGGAGCTCCTGCTGCCCGCCCGGACCCGCTCTCTAAGGTATCGTTTGGTTCGGATATAGCGAAGCCTATTACGAGAGATAGACAAATATGAGGATAAGAAAAATAGCGTTTGGATGAAAATTGGATTGTTCGAGGATAAGTAAAATATTAGGTAGTTTTATATAGAAAATAGAGGTGTTGATGGGAATAACCAAAAATTACTATTCTCGAATAAAAAATTAACGTTTGGATATAAAAAGAGGGATAAGGGCCTATTTCTATTTCTATCTCCTAACCAAACGGTGCCTGAAAATATAGCTAAAAATTTGAAGCACAATGTGAAAGGCTTTTTATTTTCTTTTTTTTTTTAAATTTATTTCGATACGCTTCTGTCCCAATTCGTTCCGAATAAAACAATAAATGAATGCCAAAAATAAAATAAAAATTAATAGAAAATGGTGTCCACCAGGGGAGATGGATGTGAATCTGTGAATTTTTTTTAAAAAAAAATTATTAAATAGTGTGTGTTTTATGAATTAAATAAGAGGTCAAATTTTTTTTATTTTATATAGGATTAAATGCAGAATATAAAATTAAATACACGAGCATTGAATCCCAAATTTTTTTTTTATTTTGATCTTTTAATTTTCTTTTTCCTTTTTCCATTTATGCTTTACTTTCTATCCACTTTCAATCAGTATTTTTTTTATAATTTTTATTTAAAATTCTTTACTTATAACTCATAGTGTAGGATTTGGGAAAAAAATGATAGTTGAGTGGTGTATTTAAAAGGAAAAAAATAATTAGCATAGTATAGTACATGAAGAGATCTATAAAATACACTGCTAATTATAGTGTAATTAAATCTATATTATTCCATAAGGAGCTGTTAGGTAAGATTGACTACGAGAACATAAAGATGTGGACCTGTAGTAATTAGACTTTTGATTAGAAATGCAAATAAATTCGGGTTGGTGGAGACCCTACTCCAATCCGCCCTGAATAGGGCACTAAGTGTGAACTAAAAAAATGTAATTCATTCTGAATCCGTCTCAATCGGTTAAGTAAATAAAGCGGAATGTGAAAACTCTTTTCTATCTTTTATCAACACTGATATGTTAAAAATCTATCAAAAATTTATTTCTTTCCTGATAAAATCTAGAACAGATCGATAAGTGAAGCCAAAAAATAAGATAAAAATTAATCTGCTCCAAATTTGCTCCGACCAGCCAATAAATGGAGCGAAAGATCCTGGACTCCACCCTCTCTAAGATCTGTCCAGGTTTGCATCCCCAATTTTGATATAATTTAGACAAAGTCTAAGCTCCAAGTGCTACCATAACTTCACCAACATCTTCTACATCATCCTTATGAATTATGTGTCACAATTTCATTTTCTTGGACTCACCAACTCCCTGTATTTTATTTTTTAAGGGCATTTTGTTGGTCAAATTCTTAACTCATACTTCACCTGTAAAATATCTAGCTTTATAAAGCCCTGTAGAAAATATATATACTCTAATAAGTGCTATTGCCTCTGCAGTCGCAAGCCATTTTTTATGATATAGCTTTCGAATAGACAGTTCATGCCGATAAATATAATTTAGAATATTTATAGTGCTTAAAAATCGAACTTTATCATTTTTGTTTTTAATGTTATTTACTGTGTGATCACAAGGCTTCAATATTAGTAATTTTCAGTACCGGCATAGAGTGTTTTTTCGTTTAACGATGCAAAATAATCGAATCAATTGAATTTTTTATGAAAATTTTATTGATTATCTAGATGAAGATTAATAGTTCTAATCTTGAATCACAAACCGGCTGATCCTCTCTTTCGAGAAGGTGGTTCGATTTTAGCCATTAATTTTATACCCACTTCTAATTATTTCAAACATTTTGCATCATATTTAATAATGTAAATCATTGATTTAAAACTTCTTTCATCAGAATTAATTCATAAGTATAAATATTTTTATACTCATAACAGTACAGTAGCTTTACTTATCTTCCATTCTTACACCATTATTGGACACTAGATAAAGTACAATATTATGATGTTTGGAAGGAAGGTAGATCACAAATTGGTAACACCTCTGATAGGGCATTTATAAATTTAAACTTATGAATTGGAAACTCTCAGAAGCTCTGAGCGCGTTCTGCATCCCGCTGTTATACTCTCTCCCGTAGTTGTGGGACCTGTTATTCTGTTTCCTATTAAGTATTTGTGAGATTCGTTATTCTATTTTTTATTAAATGTTACGGTTTCGTAGCGTCTTTTCGCTTGTTTATGCGGATTGACGTCGTTTATTTAGCACATACTATCCAAATAAATGACCTAACTTAGAAATTGCAGGGTATTGGAGAATTTTCAATTAATATTATTATGAAGTGAAACTTTTGTGGGGGGAAGAAAAAAAAGAGGGTTTGTGTGCCCAAAATAAATAAAGTGAGTTTGGTTGGCCTACAAAGTGTTGCATTCACCTGTATATATATTGCAGCAATTATTACTAACTAGTATTAGTAAAATTGTATTGACTTTATTTAAATCTTACCTTAGCTTGAAGCAAGTATTTGAAATTTAAAATTCTAGAGACAAAAATAATTTTTTATTTTTTATTTTTATCCGAAGTGTTATTGTGTTGTCCTCTAAAAATTTAAATATGCTAGGAGCCTGACGTGACTCGAACTCAGGACCGCTAAATATGCTAGGAGCCTAATAGTTATAAGGACCGCTAAATTACGTAGTGCACAAAGTTTTTTGGTTCAGGTAACTTCAAGTCAATATCTGTATATTTCTATTATTAATTCTATATAGAATAACTGATGTCGAAAAAATTTTTCGTAAGGAGATTATAAGGGGAAAAAATAACTTCGGTGCGAGATGTCTCGTTGAGGAGTCCCGCGATCTACTGTCATCTGTCAATCTTATTTTCATCCAAAAATTATAATTTTTCTTTCCAAAATTTTAAAAAATTATTTTATATTTCAATATTCAGAAACACCCACTGAAGTTTTATCCTGTCCAACAAGAAGACTGGACTTCTCAGGTGAGGTTGGATGACAAGCAAGAAAGTTTCTGTCCAATGTTTGGTGTTACCAAACCCTCTTCAAAAATTAAAGGATGAAAAAAAAAAAGAAAAAAAAAGAAGAAGAAAAAGGTGTGGAGAAGCCAATGGTTTTGGGTGGATTCTGTGGGCTATTTTATAATTAATCACCATATTAGTTTTATTATTATTTTCATTATTTTTGTGATTAAAAATGTATAGATACACCTCAGTTAAACTATACGGCACCATTTTGAAATAATGTCATCAACTTTGGACTTTTCGATTGAGACTTCTTAACTTTTAATATTTTAAAATTAACTTATTTTAGTCAAAAAAAAATTTATGAAATTTGTTGATACCTAATAAAGTAATAATAATTAATGGTGAATGGCTAATAAAATAATACATTTTAGAAAAAAACTTCAAATATCATCCCTATAATTTCACACTTTTTGTATTTTAGTATCTTGTAGTTTAAAGTGTATCAGTTTAGTACTTTGTTGTTTTAGTTTTCTCTTTTTATTATTCCTTCTATTATTTTTTTTTTCGTTAAATCAGTGACCAAGTTAAAACTAAAATGTACTAAAGTGAATATTCGATAAACCTAGGTGGAGTGTCTGAAGTTTTTTATATATAATTTAACAAAATATTAATGGAGGAGTAGTGACGAAAAGAAAAAAAAATAAAATTATGGAATACTAAATTGATACACTTTAAATTAAGGATTTAGGTGCCATGGCACAGGGATGTGCTGGAAACTTACCGGCACGGTATGGCACGGTGCGTGTCGAGCCGTGCCGATGCGTCTTGTGCCGACACATAATAGCATGAAATATTTATTTCTTTTAGCAACAAAATATTCTAATTATTTATTATGTCTTTTTATCACATCTTTTGAACTTTATTGAGAAAATTACTTACTAATTTAAAGAATAAAGAGTTTTGAAAGTCTTACCGTGATGCGAGTATGTATTGTGTCGGTATCTTATTAGCACGGTATGACACGGTAGATACGGCTCGTGCCGACGGACACTTAAAACCTTGCTTTAAACCATATGATATTAAAGTGAGAGCGTACAAAACCACATGAGTGATATTTAAATTTTGCCCTAAATTTTACCTACTAATTTGACATGACTAGCCAAGTATAATAGTTTCTTGAGTGATGTGATTACTTTTGAAAACAACATAAATTAGACAAATTCTAAGAGTAATGTGACTCTTAACTTATATTGGTGGTGTTTGAAGTTTTCAAGACTTTCACGTTTCCATTTTCATGTACTTACACTAATTAATGAGTTTTGTTTGATAAAGAACTTTTCAATTGGTGATTTTCAGAAGCATTGGTCATAGTTAGGTTCAAAAAATTGTATGAAAAATTAAGCACAAATAATCTTTATTTTAAATAAATACACTTGCTTTTTCTTAGTCCTATTTTAAAATTTCAATCATTAATTAATTGAATGCATCAAGTTGCCTGTGTATACATATATAGGAGCTTATTAAAATTGATCATTAGAGGAGATTATATATTATTTAGTTAATTAGTGAACTTACTTTTCAATTTAAATAGAAGGTTTGGATAATCAAATACAATGTTGTTAACCAAAGGTAAAAGTCTAATTTTGTTCCATCAATCATTGTTGATGCCTCATAAATTTGTGCTTTTTTCTTTTGCCCACTTTTGATCCTGAAATTATGAGACGCGTAATATTTTTTTTCTTAAATTTTAATTTATAATTTTTTTTTTGTCAACTATTATAATTAAATCTTGCAATTTAATTTCATTAGCTGAATGTTAATGTGATGCTATGTTTTAAGCATTGTTTTGATCATTAATAATAATACTGTCACATTACTTCTGTATTAGTGATATACCAGTATCTGGTCAACAAAATTAGGTTACGGAACTTGATTGTAATAATTTAAAAAAACTCGAGTCAGAAATTATTACAAACTAAAGTTTAAGGATTAATGTATCTGTCAAATTATTGGCCCTAATTATTAATACCCAAAGCCCGAACAGTTAAAAATACGTAATTAATTTACTTAGAGCTAGCGTGCAGGCACAGCGTACATTCTCAATTATAACTTGACTCAATCGATTTCATACTATTTCGAACATAACTCAGTCTAATCCGACTTTTTATCAGGGAATAGGATACTGGTACCGTGGTATGCTCCTCGCAATAATATTATTACGAGCCAATATTATTACGTGCCTCGTAATTTGAAGACCAAAAGCATAATTTACCTTTTTTTTTTTTTTTTTAATCTTTCTTATCATAGTTTATTTTTTTATAATTCTTCGGACACCTCAGGGTGAATGGACCCCACTGGCAAAAATGGAGTTGGTAAGGGGACACAGTACTTTGACCCGCAACAATTTTTTTTTTTTTTTTTTTTTTTTTTTTTTTGTGGGTTGTCCAAACAATATGGAATTATTGAAAAAAATTTAAAATCAGCACGATATGAATATGTCTAATTTGAAAATAGGAGATTCGATATGATTCTCATAATAAATTTATTCTTTTCGTGTATAAAATAAAGTTGAAAGTGCTTAAAGTAGCATTTTACGCGCTCTATTAATTTCTTTTAGAAATAAATTTAGCTGAAAATGTGAATCAATTAAAATTCGAACTTGAGGTCTCGAATACCAGCCACCAAGCTTTTTGCCACTCGCGCTAAAAAATGGCCAGTTTTTGTACGCGAATTCACCGATTGTTTTTCGGAGGACGTAAGAATGACCTCCAATCACTTAGTTGGGCCGGGTTTGGGCCGGCCTGTTCGGTTGATCCGATGTGGCCCATTGGGCCAATTTTTGTTTTCCGAAAAAAATAGGAATTTATTATGTCATTGTACTCAAATAACATTTTGATAAATTAGGATAAATCTTAGCACCATATTATCGAAAATATTTGAAAAATGATTCGGAAATAATATTTTTCATATATTGGAGTAAGAATTGAGTGATGTTGTTGTGCACATTCTAAAAAAAAGTTTGAATATTGATGAAGATATTATCAGTCGCTAATATTAGTTAAACTATGTTTAATTATAATTAACTCCAATTCTAGAAGATAGATGAGGATCTAATTTGTATTTTGCTTTGAATTACTGTTTTTAAAAACACCTGCTCCTAAAATTTTCTAAGCGAGTGGTAAAAAATAACAAGAAAGATAAGCATGAAAGCAAATACTTTTAGACACAACAACTAGGGGTGGCAATCCATTCATTGTTGAGCTAGTGTTTCGAAAATGAACTCGAGATCATTCGCTCGTTTAGTAAACGAGCGAACACGTGAATTTTTAGCTCATTTAATAAACGAGCGAACATGAGCGGGAGTCGGCTCGCTCGTGTTCGAAACAAATAATACATATATTTTATATATATATAATTTATTTAATTTATATTTTTATATATAAATAAATAATTATATATAATATATATTTTTTTTATTTAATTTTTAGCAAAATAAAAATATAAATACAAGCTTAATTATAAAAAGACTCAATTGTATATAAAGTTTTAACTATTAGATCAAATCCTAATGGATAAGATTTTATAAATTTATTTTTTAATATATTTAATCTAATTTTTTATTTATTGTTCGTTAGGTAAATTCGTGTTCGTTTACTAAACGTAACAATGAATAATTTTTTCTCGATATTTTAATGGATTTCGTGTTGATGAAGCTTACTTGCCTGGCTGTGTTATTTGCCTCGTACACTCCTAACAGCAACCCGAAACCGGGCTATGGTGCCTAAAGAACCAGGTTCGAACTCGGATATGCGTGTTCGTAGGAGGAGTATTTGGGGTTTAGAGGAAATAGGCCCCGTATTAGTGGGCCGACAAAATTGGGCGACTATTTTGAAATTTTAGCGGCCCGCACCCGGCCCAGTTGTTGTAGAGGCAAAACTCAGAAATGTCATCTATTGAATACACATGATGAGATTAGGGATGTCAATGGGTATGGATCTGAAATATTACCAGACCGACGAGCAGGGACGTGTTTATCAAGCTAAACGGATATGGATTTGGTTATGGGTATAAAAAATAAAAACCCAACGGATATGGGTATGGATATGGATTTTGTGTATACCTGATCCGAACCTGAACCCGCACCCAAACTCGAATAAATTATATATATATTATTTATTTATTTATATAAGATATAAAATATATAAAATATTATGGTAAAATATTTAATTATGTTTATTTATATGACATGAATGTATTTTGATTGTATTTTATTGTGTTTTGAAATTTTGATTTTACTATAATATATTTTGAAATATGGTGAAAAAAATTCATTATTTCGGGTTCGGGTTTCGGGTTTTTGGTTGGGTCCGGATATGGGTATGAATTTTAAAACCCGTTGGGTTCGGGTTCGGATTTTAGATTTTTGGTTGGGTCCGGATATGGGGATGAATTTTTAAAACCGGTCGGGTTCGGGTTTGGATTCGGGTATCAACTTGGTATTCGGGTTCGGATTCGGGTCAGTTTCTACAAAGCTACGTTTCTAAGTTAATTACCAGGAATTGGAACAGGAATTAAAAAGTTAAATCATCTACCGATAAGTTAATTACCAGAAACATAAGTAGGCGACAGTTATAAAGGAGAATAATATAGCACACAATATTTCTCAGATCACACTGGAAAAACTATGCAAAAATTTGAAGCTGTAGCAGAAACAATAATTAGTGTTTAAATTGAAATAATCACATCAATTTCATTAATACAAGAGAAATTATCTTAAAGCTGAATGATCTACGTACACTGAAAATATAGTTAATTGGAATTGTGTGTGTGTGTGTGTGTGTAAATTTTGCGTGGTCTATTTTGATATAACAAAGTAACTAGTCTTCATTGAGTAATGCTATCTACATACCAAATGGGTATAAATTTTACTCTATTTTCATCAAGGAATCTATTTTTTCACACATCTTATCACACTTTTATTTTTCTAATATTAAAAATCTATAAGAGTTACTGGCCGTTCCTATCACAAGTGGTAAAGAATTTAATGGTTGGTATATGCAAGTTCGAAGCTTAATAATGCGGAAGAGGCTGCTAGGAAGAGGTTCGCAACCGACGCAGAAGACTCATACTATACTAGCGGCTATATGGTGGATAATCTGGCGCGCGATAGAAACAACGTTATTTTTAGGAATTTACCTACCAACACGATCTCATCTAATCATCGTATTGAAGTGTTGGCGAAGGAGTGGGCTGATTTCGGTAGGGCTGGATGACGTCGACGTTGATCATACTCTTTTTGTTGTTGCGTGTACACACTTACTTTGCTTTCTCTTTTTTTCCTTTTTTCCGACCCTTCGAGGCCATTGCTGCCTCACTTCATGTAGCTAATTTTATTTGCTTAATGAATGATGCAGGTAGCGCGCTACCTTTCTCTCAAAAAAATAATTGCTTCACGTTTTCAACCAAGTTCATTTGGAAAAAACAAAAACCCGCTTGCTTTTAGGTGTATAATATGGCATTTCTCTTATTCATTTGAGTCAACACTTTTAAGTGTTATTAGTTGTTGAGAGATTTGTTATCCTATACCTCAGTTTTTTAAGTCTTTTTTTTTTTTGCTCTTTAAAAAAAAAAAAAACCAAACTAACCGTTTCATTCATCATCAAAAAAAAAAAAAAAAGAAAAAAAGAAAAAAAAAAAAGAGGTAGCAACAGAGGTCCTCCAACGGTCTCAGCGAAGGGCCTCCCAAGAGCTCAAGAGGTGGCTAATACTCTACCATGCACATAATTGTCGGGTTTGAGCACCTATCCCGAAAGATCACATTGTTTCGCTCGTTTCAGACTGTCGGCCACCATGTGTGGTCGAGAGAAGAAACAAATTGTTAAATATAAAAATGTTTAAAACGTCGTTCTCTAACAGCTTAAGTTTTTAGAATACAACGGTTATTTCATATGGTATCAGAGCAGGAGGTCCTGAGTTCGAGTCACGCCATGCTCCTAGCATATTAATTTAAGCCCACGTCATGGGCCAATCGAGAAGTCTCGAACCCCGACGTGAGGGGAAGTGTTAAATATAAAATTGTTTAAAACGCCGTTCTCTAACAGTAACAGCTTAAGCTTTTATATATAATACAACGGTTGTTAATTGTTTAAAACGCCGTTCTCTAACAGCGTAAGCTTTTATATATAATACAACGGTTGTTTCACACAAATGGCACAAAAGAGGAGGAAAAAGAAAAGGAAGCAAGATCATGGATCTTGCAACATCATGCGTGCATGAAGTGTAACAATCGATCCTGCATGGAAAACCAACAGTGCATGCGAAGGCAACTGATCACAGGTGTAATAGCATAACATTGACATGTCATAAACCAGAGTTAATTTGAGATGAGTTTAATTAAAAGGGCGAGGAAACACTACTAGCTACTTGACTAAACTGTACTAGTTAGTCTAAATTACTTTGTCTAAGTAGCTAGCTAGTGATCAGGTTTGAAAAGTTGCGCATGAATGTTTCGATTCGCCTCATATCCACCTATCTCTCCACTTTCATTTTCTTTGTGTATCGTTACGTCATCTTCGGATCGAAAAAAGAACCTGAAAGCGAAAACATTCATACCATTTGTGACACTCATGAGTCATGATTTAACCCTCTTAACCTTTTATAGAGTACATCGGTTGTTTAGCGTGGTATGGAAGCGAAGAGGTCGAGTTGAGAGTCGTGGAGCTCTACAGCGTATTAATTTTCTCCATTAAATTCAAGCCCACTTGTCATCCCAGGCGATCAAGTGACTCGGTACGTGAGGAAAGTATTAAATATAAAAATGTTTAAACACCGTTCTACAACGACTTAGTTTTAAAGTACGTCGATTGTTCGACGCAGTGGATACGGCCCGTGTAATGGGCAACAAATCATGGTCCCAAGTTGTTCGAATCTAGTTGATTCGTATTTTAATTAAAGTTTATTTAAATAAAATAAACGAAGCGACAGAACCTCAAAAATTTTTTGCTATTAAAATAATATGATATATATATATAAAATAAATTCTCTTGTTTTTATACAATGCCCAAATTAATGGACACTGTTACTGCATCTTGTGAATTGTCACCAAAGATGATCTCATTTGTTGGTGCATTAATTGGAATTGTGTGTGCTTGGTCACACCCATGATTCCTCAGTGCCATTGGGCCTGCATGTGGAATATTTTTTTTTTTTTGTTTTTCTTTCCTGTTGGTTGTTGCCAATCCAACACACTTTGCATTTAACACAAATGAATATTGTGTTGCTTAAATTAAACATCTCTAAAAAGCTAGCTAGTGACGTTAGGTGGTGGGGGATCTCATTCTAAGCACCTTTTTATTTTAGTTTTGGGTTAATTTCATATGGGTCCCTACAAAAGTATCAAACATCAAATATATCCCTACAAAACTTAAGTTATATCATATTTATTCCTTCAAAAATTCTCTGATTTGCAAATATATCCTTCCAAAAATTCTAGTTCGTTCATATACGTCCTTATTTGTCCTTACAAATTTGTTTCTGTAAAAAGCTATTTTCCTTTTTTTCTCTCCTCACCTTAATTTGCTGTGGCACGTACGACGTACCTCATTTTTGCTGCCACCAAGGGCCTCGCCTTTGACATCGTCGCCGCCGCAGGTCTCGTCGTTGCCATGGATAAAGAATACATGGTGAGAAAGATGATGCGACTTAACATTGAGATACAAATTATATAAATATGAGGCGGAAAAGTTATTTTACCTTTTAGCTAACTGTGGTTAGCTTTTTTTTAAAGGGGCAATTGTTTATATACCCCTGAAAAGTTTCCGATTTTTCGATTTACCCCTCTTAAAAGGCTAATATTGAAAATACCCTTACTTCGTTCCAATCTATTTCTAATATATCACTAGAGTTAAAATCTGTTAATTAACTCTGTTATATATGTAAATTTACTATTTTGCCCTTTCATATATACCCTTCCATCATTACTGTCTTTTTTATTTGCCCTTAAAGTCAGGAGCACAAAAAGTATTTTGACTTTTGGTCTTTTTCAATATACTCCTCTACCGTCACCAACATTTCTTATTTTGCCCTTAAATTAAGGGAAAAATTAGTATTTTAATTTTTTAACTGTAGTAGATATTTAACTCATGCTTAACCCAAGTTAACTTAACAAGAGATAACTACAGGGGCATTTTGTAATAACGGTGGAACATATGAGTGACATTTTAGAAAGAAAAAAAGAGAGGATAAATCGAATATTTTCAAACGTATGAGGGGTATATAGGTAATTATTTCTTTTTTAAATTATAGTTATCTAACTTTTGGCAACAGAAGGATATATATATATATAGACGGAAGAATTTTTGCAGGGATAAATCGATAACTTAAATTTTGTAAGAATATATTTATTATTTGATATCTTTGTAATGAATTATTCTTTCATTTTTTTAGGTGCGCAAAAAGTTAATCTTCTATTCACTCAGTGCTCTCTGAGTAAGTAGCCCAGGAGGATACAACTTGTTATGTGGTGGATGTGGAAAGGGCTCTCTTATTGTGCCTTGTTGCATTATATATGGAGTGCATAAAGCATCTCTTTTATTTTATTTCGTTTTTAGTTTTTCTCTAGAATCATGTAATGGAGTCACTTGAGTATTCTATGTTGTCACACTTCATTTACATGAAAGTGAAAGTGATCTCTCTCTTTCTCCTACTAAGATAAGCTTCTGCAACTGGTAGGGGCATGCCCCATGCATTGTGCATGAACTTTGGACATGAACTTGGAGTTTATAGATCGATCGAACGCCGAATCCGATCGGTTTAAGATATGTCATAAAGAAGCACTCGATCGAGTTTGGTGTAAAGGCTATATATATATATATATATGCTGCATTCATGTGAATCTGCAAAAGGAGTGAAAAAGATAGCAAAACAGTTTGTTAGGAGGAACAAAAATATGCGGAGAATCGTTGTCGCATGGATCGCGCATGGCGCGCCTTTTTCGCGCGCCTTATCGGTGTGATCCATGAAGAAAGGTTTAATAATATATATATGTCCTTAAGTGGCTCTGTTGCTAAGTGCTTTAGATATTCCTTTTTTTGATGTTAAAGTACTACTCCTAGCTAGTATAATGGTGTTTATAATTAAAACCTATTGAAAGTGACCTGCATCATGAGAATTTTCGCAATTGTTTTTTGAACAAAGTGTCTGAATATGCTGCTTCTGTTTTGCAGATAATCATATTGCAGAAAAAAATGAAAAAAAGAAAAAGAGTCTGTGATCGATGCGAGTTTACGATCATATTAAAATGAGATACAGCAAACATTATTGTTGAGTTCCCTATAATTGTTTTATTTTTATTTTTTTTTGTGGAGTTTCTCTTCTGAAATTTATGAGTTCACTAGCTAGAGATGATGCATGAAACAACAACATTTTTTTTTTTTTTTTTTTTTTGGCAAAAATTTGGGTAATAAACAGCTCTGTTTGGTGTAGCTTATCATGGTTGATGGTACATAACAAAAAAATTCAACTTCAATGCAAATTTGCCTTATTATGTGTTTCATCATTTTTGGTGTGCATCAATGTGACTTATGAAGTGCAATACAAGGAATTAACCATAACATCTCTGAAAAATAATTCTAATCATATGATTTTGAAGAGATCTTTTTTTTAATTTTGAATGTCATAAAATTTGATCTGGATTTGCCAATTTTAATAAACCAAGTACTTGCAGCATGCATATATCATGTAATTATAATCTTGTTTCCAGATTCATAAACACCTGTTTATGAAGTGAAATTTGACAGTATATATACTGACAATGATGGTATCAGAGCCGGAGGTTATGATTTCGAGCTTCGTTGGGCTCCTAATTTCAGTTAATTTATTTTTCTTACTTTAATCAATTCTGCGTCTTGCACGTACTCAGATATCTCGAGTCCAGATGCGAAGGAAGATACATAAAAAGTGAGATTATTTTCATCCAAATTGTTATTATCCATGGACTCCAATTGAGAAGTGATAGTATTAATGTTCAAAAGGGGTACATAACCTTGAAAATTACTTCAATTCAAACTCCCATTGCTTACATGAACACACACAATCTCTCTCACTTCAAGCCCCAAAAAGAAAGGAGGAAAAGTAACATTAATTAAACACTCCTTTCCTCTTTTTCATTTCCTTTTTTCCTCATACAAAGTAAGTAGATAAATTAGTAGTCTAATACAACAACAACAACAACCAAAAAAAAAAAAGAAAAAAAAAAAACTCTTCATTGCTCTTTATAAATTATCACTTTGCTTCTTCATTTGTTGTCCTCTTCCTCTTACTTTGTCAGCATGCATAAATCTCCTTATTAGAAAAAGCAGTGGATAAAAATACCAAAATGAGTTAGCTTTTTTGGTGCAGCTTCTTGATTGAGTGGAACTTAGCCAATTTGGGCACTAGCTCCATTAATGGCTTTTCCATTGGAAGTGGAGTTCATGTCACTGGGTTTTTTGCTCTCCAACTCAGCTCCATTAATCACCTCTGTGGTAAATATTTCCAACCCACACCCCACATTACCTCCCTTTGAGGCCATGGGTAAAGCCATAGATTCATTCTCCTTTTGCTCCTTGTTCTCTTTGTATTTACCCCAGAGCACTGAGTAGAGTCCCATCACAATCAACACAGCTCCAAGAACACTGCATCAAAATAAAAAAGAAAAGGGGGAAATGTTAATCAAAGTTTTGGAAAATAAAAGTGGTTATAATTCAATTTGGGTTCTGAAAAATGTGATGATATTTACCCTCCAAGATATATTTTCTCTGCAAGGATAAAAGATCCCATAATAGCAACTATGATCATCATCAGTGGGCTAAATGCTGAGGCAAACACTGGCCCTCTTTTCTCTATCACTAGCCCTTGGACATAGTAAGCAATGCTAGATGACACAATGCCCTGCAAAAAAATATAACAACAAATCACCTTTTAAGTTTTCGGATAAAAACGATTATTTAGTGCGTCATCTCTACGCCGGTCTAAAATACTTAAGCCCAGTTATTATTCTTAAGACAGAGAGACCTTTTATATACCCAAAAACAACTCGATCCATTCCTATCTGATGTTGGACTATTGGGGTGTCGCAAGTTTACTGTCAAAATCCACTCATCGTTCTCTGATAGGTTTAAGTTTTTAGAGAGAGAGAGAGAGAGAGATTTAGAGAGAGAGACTAACAGCATAAGCAGCAGCAAGGAGGTTCATGTCGAATCCTATGGTCCAAGCAGAGAGGTTGTGCTCCACCACAAAGGTGACAACAATAGCTTGGAGAGTGCCCACAAAACATATCAATGTAGTGAGAGAGAGTTGAGCTGAGTATTGCTTCAATGTCACAGCCTACGCATACACACATGCACAAAACACAATTTGATCATAAAACATGATGCAATTAATATATTGGTGACTAAAACGCATCATTCATTTCCAACATATATATATATATAGTACACGAAGCTTACTTGAAGGATGAAGAGAGAGGCCCAAGCCAAGGTGGCTATGATGAGGAACATGGACCCCAAAAACCAATCCCTGCTCGAGGGATCCGCGGCGAGGCTCGCGGGCGCCTCCGCCGCCCCGTGCGAATGGCCGTGCCGCGTCCAAACCATCTCCATTATTGGCCCCTTGTAAAGCGTCATCAGCATCGCGCCCGCGACCGTCACCACCGTCCCCGCCACCTTCGCCTGGCACCTCACCTTCTTCATGTCCATTTTCTCCATCCTATATATATATATATATATGCATACGCACATGCAATTTGTTAGGTTCAAATTACCTCTAGCTCGCGACGAAAATACGTACATAAATATAAATTTGCTGGGACCATTCGAACCTGAATATGGCGGCCATCACGAAGGTCATTGCAGGCAGGATGTTGCTCATCGCGCACGAGAAAGTCGGCGACGTGAACTTCAATCCGGCGTAGTAAAAATTTTGGTCTATAACAGGCCTGAAATATATATACACAACATAACTTAGTAACAATATTTTCCATGACGTATAATATATATGATCAGTACGTAGTAAAATTGTATGAACATGAAGTTTATATATATGTATACTAACCCAAGTAGAGCCAACACAAATATTTGCAAAAATATTTTGAGCGTCATCTTAGGCCTCACCTTCCTGCAAAATAAAGAGTGACAAAAAGATCAGCATCCTGCTTTATAGTAGGAGGTTAGGATAGGTCGAGGAATAAAGAGAAGTTAGAATATTGGTCTACTGAATCATAATTGAGACTCGTGGATGCTGTGTCTATACGTTTTTAAGTAAATTGATTTGGTTAGCGCAAATGATCCAACAAGTAGTATCATGATGTCATGGATTCGATTATCATATGCTACAAATTTGTGCATATGCTATGTGTAGCGGAAGACTGAATTTGACCGAGTCACAATCGAGATCTGTGAACGTTGTGTGCAAAAATATAGTAAATTTAGGTCCCTAATCAATACCGCTCGAGGATGAGAGCGAAGGGGGCGATGGAGAGGGTGGCGAAGGCGTGCCGGTACACGACGAGCACGTAGTGGCTCATGCCGTGGTTGAGCGAGACCTTCGTGATCACGTTCATCCCCGCATAGCCGAACTGGAGCGATATCATCGCGATGTAGGGCTTCATCTTCTGGAAGAGATCGCCGCAGCGCCCGCCGACCGCCATGATCAAGTAGTACAAAAGAAATTGTACCAAAGGAGTAGAGAGAGAGAGAGAGAGAGAGAGAGAGAGAACTAGAGAGAGATGAAGAGCTCAAGCTACTTAAGCTTGTTGTGATCACCTGTGTAGGAAATGTGTGAGCCTATGGAACATATTTATAGGGATGGTGGAAGGGCATTTGTGGAAATTTACATTGTTGTATTATGAGTAAGGTGGGGCCCAATTGGTGGGTTCTGAATATTCCATTTGGGAAATATATATATATGGCTCAAAACTTCTTAAATTATTTTTACTCAAATAAATTAAATATTTTATTTAAATTTATTAAAATTTCATAATAATTTTTGGTAAATAAAACTGAAAATAAATTTTAAAAAACAAGAAATCAACCATATGTAATTTATTTTTTTTTATAAAAAAAAACAAAATAGAGGAGCCAATTTCTCAATACCCATAGTTTAGGGGTCTCCTACACTTTTACCTATCCACCTCACTCGCATATTCTCGTGGGCCCCACCCGCAGAGAGTCAGAGGCCCATAGTGGGCTGCGATCCGAGAAGCACCCACCGACTCTATGCTGTCCGGTCCGGTCCGGTCCGGTCCAGTTCGGTTCGGTTCCGGTCTAGCGCCTCACCGAACCGGGCGGTGCGCGCTGACGCGGCGTGTGGGTGCGCGAGTTTTTGGGGGCGTGGTTGGGTGAGGCGGCGTTGGGACGCGGCGACCCGTTTCTGGAAACAAAAAAAAAAAATCTAAAATGCACCAGATATATTACTGAGGTGGCGTTTTTAATTAATAAAATTATAATTTTAAATTGATATTTTTTATCATGATTAATAAAAAAATATTTTTTTTTTCAAATAAAGAGATATAATTGATTTATTATTTATAACGTGTTGCAAGTGTGTCACTGTAGGCTTTTTTTGTTTCTGGGGGGATGGGAGAGATCGACGGATGAGATTGCTCGATCAAAGGGTTGTGGAACATTTGGATAAGGATGCTCACATTCTTAAGGACAACAATTATGTTCTTGTATGCATTATATCCATATTAGCGAATGGTGATCAATATAATATTTTATTAAATATAAAAATATAAAAAGACCAAAGTAATAATTATTTCAAATTATTTTAATATTCTTGCTCTATTTTTCACATAATAAGATGAGAGAGTTTTTATTGTAAAAATGGAAACATGTTAGGGTCGAGTTTTTTTTTTTTTTTTTTTTTTAGTGCTAAAACTACGATGTAAGTAACACTTTAGTTCTCACCTAGTAATATTTTTTAATTAAAATTTTCAGCATTATTGTAATCAAATCTTATAACTTAGTTTAGTTGACTAGATATTGACGCATACTTTCGATATAAAGTAATATGACAAATTAATTATTGACGCGTTATTAATTATAACACTTGTTATATTACTTCTACGTTAGTGATACATGAATATTTACTCAACTAAAGTAAGTTATATAACGATCATGGAGCGGCTTTTAACCCACAACAAATAATATTTAAGAAATAACAAATAATAATAATCATCATGGTGGATTCCTAGATAGGATGCACAATATATATGCCACCTAATTAACCATGAACATGCCTACGTTATCATTGCCATTCATGTTGCATTACAGCTTAAATATTTTTAATTTTTAAATAATCCCAAAGATCCAAAAATAGCTCTAAAGCTCACCTAGGGACCATTTCAATTTCCTTTTTTTTCTTTTATGTTTCTTCTTTATAAGGAAATATTCGTTATAATATATATATATATATATATATATATATATATATTTGATCAAATATATTTTCGTTTTTTTTTACATATATAACATAAGGTCTAAATTACAATTACTAATATTATCAAAATTGATATTTGGTTGAGTGTTATTATCAGAATATATATAAAATATTTGTTATAAAAGATACTTTTATTTTATCAAATAGGACTAATAAACAGCATCTAATAAAAAAGAAAAATATAAAATCATAAAGAGAGCTCGACAATAAGATATTTAGCTTCCAAAGTAAGAAATTCTACTTGGTGCTTCTAATTTTGCAGTAGAATTAAAAAAACTATTCAAAATATATCTAACATATATACAGTGACACTTCGACAGCATATAATTCATTCAATAACATTATATTCTGTAGCAGGCCGCGGCTAAACAGATAGTAACTTGAAAACACCACGTACGTCTCCTAAAAGAACTTATTTAGAGAAAAATTTAATGGTGGTTAAAAAACAAACACATTATTCATCTCAAAACACTAAGGACTTGTTTGTTTTGGTGTAAGTGGAGTGATGGAACTCAAGTTCCATCACTTCCGTTATTTGTTTTGATGTAAGTGAAAAATATAATGTAACTCAAGTTACGTTAGAGCTCCACTTCACCTACTCTCGACTTCCTCCTCTAAAGTGCCGAACTCGACTTCCACCACACTCAAAAATTTATTAAATAAAACCTAAACTCTACCTCCTTTATAATGGGTTAGAATTACCTTATTTATAATAAATTAAGATTATCTTTAAATAATAATAAAAAAATTAATTATATAATAGATTAAATTTTATAGTGGTAAATTTATTACTATATTTAGGAGATAATGGGATCCACTTACTTACATCAAAACAAACAACGGAACTCAAAAAATTAATTTTACCAACATCAAGTTACATCAAAACAAACAACAAGTGATTGAATTTACTTTCGGACGATACGAGTTACGTCAAAACAAACAAATGAAAAATAATCACACATCAGGAAAACTCAAACACCACTACACTTGACTTACGTTGAATCTACAAATACGTCAATCCAAACGCCCCCTAAACCTAGAAAAGAAATTATTAAGGACATGGCCCACTGTGAATTAGTTTACATTACAGTGCTAGATCTTAAGGACATGGCTTCTATAAGGGGTTATGTTAAGCACTTTTTCCGGTAGCCGCGCACTTAAGCGTTAATTCATGTAATAAAGCTTCAATTATGAAATTAACCTTTTAATCAAACAGCTGTTACCAGTTAATTACATGCATGTAATGAAAAGAATAATCTAAAGCTTTTATTAATTACTTGTGTGATAGAAGCTTGTTGTGGCATAGAATATATGAGGTAGAAAGATGAAAAAGACTTTAAGACGTGTAGACAAAGTCATTCTATACTTAGAGACTTAATTCATTTTCACCATTTGAACAAGATAGTATATATGCAATGGGTTAACGAATGTACGTACTCTCGATCAGGATCCAATGAAGGATTAAACCTAAGTGTAATTCGTATTCCGTGCCGGTACATGCGACGTTTTACAACGTTAAGCAACAAAAAAAAAAAAAAAAAAAAAAAAAAAACCTTTGAAAGGGTGAACGAACCATATATGCATCTAGGGGTAGCAATCCATTTCATTTGCGAGCATTGTTCTCGAAATGAGCTCGAGATCGGCCGCTCATTTAGTAAACGAACCGAACACGAAATTTGAATTTTTCATTCGTTTAATAAACGAGCGAGCACAAGTCGGTCGCTTGTGTTCGCTCGATGCGGCTCGATTATATTTTATATTTATATAATTTATTTAATTTATAGTTTTATATATAAATAAATAATTATATATAATATATTTTTTTATTTAATTTTTAGCAAAATAAAAATATAAATGCGAACTTAATTATAAAAAAATTCATTTGTATATAAAGTTTTAACTATTAGATCAAAGTCTAATAAATAAGATTTTATAAATTTATTTTTTTAATATATTTAATTTATTTTTTTATTTATTGTTAGTTAGTATTTCGTGAGCGGTTCATGTTCGGCACGATCGAATTTTTGGCCAAATCTTTAATGGCGAGCAACTGTTAGAATCGTTTACCACCCTATATGCCTCTCATGCATCATTAAAGCGAAGAACTAATTATTAATTAATGGTCTCTCTATATATATACAAAAAGATCTTTTCCCACTCTCTCTCTCTCTCTCTCTCTCTCTCTAAATGATATAAACATGAACGTAGTAGTGGTGAATGACTAGCAATATATGAATCGGATTCACAAAAAAGATTTTTTTTTTAAAAAAAAAACCCCCAAAAGAAAATCACTTTTAATTCAGCTTTTCCAAAAAATATTCTAATTACCAATAAAGAGGAATTAGTTATATATCTACATATGTTGGTGCTTTTTTCTCTCATGTTGTTAGGTTTGTGTAAAAGGTCCTATATATCCATGACACTGTATATATATAGTTTTTATTTAAGACAATATCCTATTATTGCTTTAGGATGAGATACAAGTACAAGACCTAGCACTATCAACAATCAACAATGATTATTTAATAGGGTTGGTGACTAGAATTTGTTCTCCTCTAAGTACTCTTTCATATTCCTACTAGAAGTTTTGAGAACAATTGAAAGTAAGAATCTTTAATAGTTAAGTAACTACATATACTTAAAAAAAAAAAAAAAAAAAAAAAAAAGCGTCGAACATAAAATATTAAAATATTGATCTTAGCTCTACATGATATAGGTTATTTAACGTGATATCGAGCGAGAAGGTTCTCTTATTTCGTATAAAGGTTCATGTTCAATTCCATCAAAAGATCATTTTGGAAACAAATCGAAAAAATATTTGATACAAATCAAATTGGAAAAATTCGTCGAATTCATGTAGATAGATGTGTATTTCCATTCCACTTTGGTTTGAAAGAAAAAAAAAGTGAAAATTGTTGAAACCCTCGGCCCATCGGATCTTAGTTACTAACAGGCCTGGCCCAATAGATGGAACCGTACGGCCCATAAGAGTATGATGGGCCGTGGAATCTGTCAAATAATAAGACGATTTCCACGAAAGAGCAAGCCCATTAGCCCACCACTTTATTTTTTTTTTTTCATTTTTATTTATTTATTTATTTATTTATTTTATTTTTTTTTGAGAGATAGATAGCCTTATTTGTTTTATTTCGTTAAGAAATAAAACTTAGCTAGAAATATGAATCATCTAGGATTCGAACTCGAGTCTCGAGTACCAACCACTGCTTTGTCGCTTGCTCTAGGGACGGTCGGTTCATTTTTATTTTTTTACTTTCATTTGTTGTTGTTGTTGTTGTTGTTGTTTTGATAAGGCTTAGTTTGATATTGAGATGTATCTGTATTTATCGGATAAAATAGAGTTGAGGAAAAATATATATAGGGATATCTTACAGCGTTATAGGTAGGAACGAGAAAATATATCGTAACCAATTACAAAAAAAAAATATTAAAAAAAGAAAAAAAAATAAAAAAGTTCATGAATGTAAATCAAAATAAAAAATAGTTAAAAGGTGTATTTCAAATTTCAAAACAGGATATAGTTGGGGGATCTCTCTCTCTACATTTGTAAGTTCTTGGTGAAATCACACAAATATATTTAGCCAAATATAAAATTTAATTTTACTCATTTTGTTATTACAACAGTACTTATTTCAATTATTACAAAACAGTACAACCTATAAACATCTCATCCAAAGCAAAATTGCATTACTTGCCCACACTCTCTTCCTATGATTTTAGATTCGAATAGTTTACGTGACGAATGATGGATAAAATAGTCTCACGTATTTTTACTCGTCCCTCTTTCGAAATTGAACCGGCAAGCCCCCCTTCATCCTGAGAGTGAATGAAAGAATGCTCTCCGGCGAACCGTCCTTGATCCCGACGACTTGGAATTGGTACCTTTCGAGCACCGAAGCGACGATCGACTTCATCTGTATGTAGGCCATCTCCTTCCCCAAGCACATTCTCGGCCCGGCGTGAAACACCGGGTACTTGAACGGGCTCTCCGGCCGGAAAACCCCGTCCTGGAGCCACCGCTCCGGCCGGTACTCCTCGCAATCTGACCCCCAGATAGCCGGCAGTCTTCCCATAGCGTAAGCACTGTAACCCACCTGCCATCCTTTCCCCACGAACGTTCCGTCGGGCATGACGTCGTCCTCCCTGCACGACTGCGTGTCGAGCGGCACCGGAGGGTACAGCCTCATCGACTCCGTTATCGCCGCGTGCAGGTAGTGCATCTCCCGCAGCTCGTCGAAACCGAGCATTCGGTCGACGGCAGCAGCTCGTACCGACCGCAGCTCGTCGACTATCTTCCGCTGCACGTCGGGCCGTGTCGACACGAGCCAGAAGAACCACGTGAGCGCCGACGATGTGGTCTCGCGGCCGGCGAGGAGGAAGTTGGTCACGACGTCGCGGAGGAACTCCTCTGAGCACAAGTGTAGTAGTGTGGTGGCTCAGGTGAGGAATCAAAATCAAAATCGAAATCGAAATGAAATCAGACCGGAATCGAAAACGGAATGATAAAATAGGAATCAGAATCGAAATCATGTTCAAATTAATATTCAAAAAAAATTAAGTTTTGTTAAGATCTACATTTGTTTATTCAAAATTTGAATAAAGAATTTGAGCTTACAATTAGATCGAACATAAAATTTGAATTTTCAATTCTTCAAATTTAAAGGCCAAAGTCAAAATTGAGATAATTTATATTTAAATTCAAGCAATTATTCGCAAAAAAAAAATTCTCCATTCGAATTCTTCTAGGCTTCGTTTGGTTCGGATATAAGCAAGAACTAGTTATACCGGGGATAGGTACAAGTATGAATTTTCGTAGGAACAAGAGTGTTTTTTTGTTCGGATGAAATTGTGAGTATAAGCTCGAACTAGAAAAATTGTGTTTGGATGGTTAGATTGGAACAAGAGGAATAAGAATTATAATTTAAAATTAAAATTATATTATCTAATTAATTAACATCAAATATTATATTTATAATTTAATTTTTAAATGTTATATTTATAATATTTAATTAAAATTCATAATTTTAAAATTTAAATATTTTAAAATTTTAATTTTAAATTTTAAAACTTATAATTGTAAAAATTAAAAAACTAAAAATATTAAATTTAAATTTAAGAAAAAATTTAAAATTAAAAAATATCAAATATCAAATTTAAAAATTAAAAATTAAAGTTAAAAATTAGAATTTTAAATTATAAATTTTAATTCTAAAATTATAAATTAAATATTTTCAAAATCATAATTTTGATTTATTTTTAAAATTTAAATTCTAATTTAAAATTTATCTCTCTCTCTCTACTCAAGTGGGCTGAAACAAGCTTGTTCCCCCGGATGGGAACGGTTGTTCCCACCCTTAACAGGTTGTATCTGGTACAATCTGTTATGGTGGGAACACCATTAATTTTTTTTGTTTGGATACAAGAGGGGGATAAAGGGCTTATCCCCCTCTTGTACCCCATCCAAACGGTACCCTAGAGTAAAAAGAATTCAAATATCAGACCCCCCATTTAAATACTAACAATGAAAATAATTTATTCGGAAGAAACAAACCTGAGAGTGTTTCATCGGAGGCGAACCGCGAGAGGAGGTCGCCGGTCCTCTCCCGCCTCGCCCGGACGGCGATCTCCGCTGCATAACCGTGCACCGTCGCCATCAATTTTCGCAGCCTTCTCTCCGACCCGACGTCGAACAGCTTCTTGACCCTCCATGCAACTTGCAACTGCTTATAAATAATACGAAACAGCCGTTATTTTCTATATAAAAAAGAACGGTGTTTAAATATTTTTATATTTAAAATTACGGGCGACATGAAGCGGCCGATGACGATGTTCTGGGCCTCCTCGAAAGCCTGCATGAACTCAAAATTCCTGCCGGCGGCGAAGCCTTCGGCGGACAGACAGCCGGGGTCGTCGCCGAACGCCACCTTGCAGATGTTATCAAACGAGAACCTTTCGAGCAGATTTTGAAGGTCGACGACGTGGCCGTGCTCTGCGGCCTTGTCCAGCAGCGGCAGCAGGCGGTCGGCCAGCTCGGAGCGGACGGCGTCGACGACGAACGCGCGGAGGGAGCGCCGGCTGAACTCGAAGCTGGCGGCCTTGCGCTGGCGGCGCCAGGGGCGCCGTCGGAGTTGAAGATGCCGCGGCCGAGGAGGTCGTGCAGCAGGGAGGCGGAGCGCGCGCCCTTGGGGTAGTTGTCGAAGCGGGCGCGTAGCATGTGCTCGACGTTGCGGGGGTCGGCGGTGACCACGGCGGAGGCGGCGCCGCCGAGGATGCGGAGGGAGATGGTGTGGGTGGGGCTGCTGCGGAGGAGGGTCTCGGTGAACCAGTCGAGAGGAGGCGGTGGCGGTTGCGGGGGGAGTGGGGGGGGTGGCCGAGGAGGGGGTAGGGTTTGAGGCCATGGATGGTGGAGGGGTTTTGGTGGAGGACGAGGAGGAGGAAGAGGGCGATGAGGAGGAGGAGGAGGAGGAGGAAGATGGATTGGAGAAAGGAGAGCTCCATTGGATTGGATTGGGGCTTGATCGTGTTCATCTTAGACTTTTATTATTCTATTGTTCCGATGTGGATAGATTTTTTTTTTTTTTTTTTTCTGTGTCTTCTTGGATCCATTGGATCGAAGGTTTAGAAAGTCAACAACTTTGCTTTCACCTGCCGTCAGAAAAATGACAAAGAGTTTGGTGATTAATATTTGATATCTCAAATTTGAATTCTAATTAATTTATATTTTCGACTAACGCTTCGTTTGAAATTACGAGGAAATCGCGTTACGTGTTATGAAAAAAATATATTAAAAAATATCTTGTTTGTTTCTGTATATTGTATTTTACATATCGCGATGAGTCGGTTACACTATATTATCTGCAGTCCCATCGGAAAACGCAGAAGCACATTTCTATATATTTTTTTTTCCAACTCCATTTTATCTAATAGCATTATATAGGACTCAATACCAAAATAAGCTTGAACGAAACGATTAGCGTGCTATCTATCTCTCTCTCTCTCTCTCAAAAAAAAAATAAAACAAAAAAAAAAAAACAAAACAAAAACAAAACAAAACAAAACTCTAGAATGTCTATGTTCTTAATTAGTTTCAATTTCTCATTCAAAATCAAAAAAATTTCCAACCAAACAAAGCCAACTCCTAATTCCATTATATATCCAAGAACTCTGACTCCGAAAAACATACAGAAATTTGCCAAAATTTGTTCTGAATGCACAAAATTGCGACAATTTAGTGCTTCAAGAAAGGCATGGGCCTGTGAACTGGACGCCTGAGAAATTGCCATTCACATTAGAGCATGACCAACCGCGCCGACTTGCGCACGATAACTTATGTCGTCGAGCTCTACGTTCTTGCACGGCACGTCTTCGCTGCACCGCAAATTGATTGCTGTTTCGGTTCTCGAAGTTCCTCTTATTCTTCTGAATCTGACGTCGCCAATCTGTACTCGCGAAGGCTACAAGAGAGTTCAAATTCTGCGTCAGCCACTGACAACTATGCTGAAAGTGTTCAGATTTCAATGCTTTTTAACAAACTTTTCATGCCTTTTTGGTGCAGCCATGGCGCAGAAAATACAGTTGATTTATTATGATAGGATTGGATACATTGATCATGGTTATGTCCTCGAATGTGATATTAAGAGCTCGAATCGGCTGCAAGCCAGGCGATCCTGGCCACGTCTTGATTCGGACTCCGTTCGTCGTGTTCTTCACCGTACAATTCTTTACGAGCAAACCGATCACCTCAGTCTCATTTCTGTACTTCCCTAAACTCCCAACACTTAAAAACAAAGAAAAAGAAACAAACCGAGTAAATTTCTCAATTTTCGTCAAAGTAGAACAAATATGGTTCGAAATCTGAGCGCGCGTGTGTTTGTAGAAGTCGCACCTTATTCCATGGCCTGGTCCGCAAGTGATGTTGGACACAGTCACATTTCTCGATCCTGGACCGATGGAGATGCAGTCGTCGCCGGTGCTGATGATCGAGTTTCGAATGCTAATATGGCTTGTTTGCCCGACGTGGATGCCGTCGGTGTTAAGGCTATTTCCTGGCGCGGTTATTTTAAGATCGTGGACGTCGATGTGATCGCATTGGTGGAAGTTCATGTGAAAGGCCTTGCTATTGACGAGATTAAGCCGGTGTATCGACGAATTGCTAACATCTTTAAACTTGAGTGTCTACACAAAGCAATTCATTCATCATAACTTCACCGACCAAAAATGAATATGGACGAGAAAAGTATGCAGGATATGGACTCGATACGATACGAATAAGGTGATACAACAAATCTTTGCAAACGCAGATACAATATATTAAGATTCGATACTATAACGAGTCTTCAGCTACTATATGTTTCAAATAACGAAATACCGAGATCGTACCGTGGGAGGTAGCTTGCTGGAACGACCGTGACCGCACTTTTTCCTCAGCCACGAGAGAGCACCCTGGCCGTCGAGTACACCGCCACCGGTGACTGTCAATTCATTGAGGTCATTGAACTTGATCCAAAACCTATCAGGGGAGCGAATAAACCGCGGAGGAGCCCTCAAAGTTCCCCTGATCTCAACGAAAGGAGACTTGTGGTTCTTGCAGGGCCCTCGGAAATTGACCGGCCCGAGTGCGAAGGTTCCGGGGGGATCAGAAAGCTCGCGGCGCCGCTGAAGTTGCAGGCAGCTTTCCAAGCAGCCAAAAAAGCCTGGAAAGAGAAGATCCAGTTGAAGTCTACTGAAGTTAAAAATAGTTGGCACATTGAAATCAGTTTTACATGATGCTGATATCATGCTCTGATCTTACCAAATACCAAAGAAACTTCATAAACCAGTACAAATTTCTATACCTTCCATGCAACTCTTAGATCCATCTTCAAAATAGAAGCTATGTAAAAGATGTCTACATAACACCCAACTTACACTAAGAGCAGGTTTGACCCGGTTTCTGCTTTCAGCAACACCGATAACAAAGAGAAAAATACAAATCTTTTGTCACGGCAAACTGCAAAAATGAGATTCTGAGCCTCAAAGGCAGAAAGTCTAAGCTAGTGCAAAAAATTGTTGTGGGTTTTCAACATAATGCTTCTACTAACAGCACTGCGCACTTCATAAAAACACAATACAGCAAAATCAAACATGCTCTATGACTATGCGACATTAGCTCTAGGCGGAAACAATTGAAACGAAAATAACATTAGACATATATTTTGTATAAGGATGAAGTATCACTTACTGCTTGGTTATCCTTTTTACCTGCACTTGCTCCATACTTGGTGACATCATAGATCTTAAGGCAATTACATGAATTGGCAATGTACACAACCAAAAATACGGAGGAAAAGACCACTCCAAGCATTGTTCTTATTTTTGAAGAGAGAAAATTTTGGCAAATCCAGTAGTAGTAGAGACCAAAGAAAGAAATGTTTACGTTTTGTACAAGCAACTCCTTATTCTTCAATTTAACAGCAGTTATACTTTTCATCAATAAGCTTGTTCTTAATGCATTGCATCTAAGAAATGACTCCATTAATGTCCATTGTTTGCTATAAAGACAATGAGTTTTGTCATTAATTTCAGGGTAAACTTCAAAAAGATCCTTGTGATAGGTATTACCTTTACATCGATGTGTTATACAATCAATACTTTCTCTCATGTCTAGGCTCGAGACCTTCTGAGCCTGACTGACGATACTCAAACTCGGAATCTCATGCTTTAATATTATGCTTAACTTATTTATACCAATCATTATTCTCTAAAAATTTAAGCTATCAAAAAATAATATTTTAATATTTTATATTGAATTATATAGATATTCCTTTATGCTCTTTTAATCAACTTATAGTTATTTCTCTTTCAATTTATAGACATTGGATTGAAGAAGAGCACAAATCAAGGACAACGCAAAGAGTTAATATTTAAAATTTACACTATGAAATTTGTAGATGTTTTATGAAATACAAAAATATGAAAGGAGGATAAGCAGTAACAGAATAAACACAGATTATTGGTAACCCAAATTAATAAATCTTTCATGAGCCCATGTCTTAGGAATTTTTGGTTCCCAGCATAAACTATACCGCAAAAAGAAAAACTGACAATCAATAGTTCAAACAATATACATTTCAGCGCAGAGCATCCTGATAAAACTATGAAGTAGCATTTCCTAGACGGGATAAAATTTAGCCATAGTAAGTTTAGACACTCTGAGAAAATAAGTAAGATTACATCGCCGTCTCTCCTATGATTCGGAATGAGCACTGCGACCATGAGGGTTTTGCAGCTGCCCTTGAGCTGCGGTGACTAATGGCTTGTTCATACATGGCTGTTTGAATTGACCCGTACTGTTCGTTCCTTCGACAAGAACCGGAAAAGTGTCGATCCAAACTCAGGAGTTCCTGTTGCACACAGAAAATAAAAAATACAGCTTAAAATTCTCTTCTGAAACGGGTTATATACCTCATAAACAGATTGAATTATATCACTAAGAAGAAACAAAATTATGATTTTGAAAATTTCCAATTAGAAGACTCCGATTCTCGTAAGACTATGCTCATGAATATAGGAGAAATACACGTAAATTTCCATATTTGAGGGATACCTATATTCATGTGTACAGAAAACTGAACAGGACACCATTTCTTATTATCGTATTACGGAGTAGGACACCGTTTCTTATTATCGTATGATGGAGCCATCCACCGTCTGAAATTGAAGAAAGATGAAGAGGAAAAAAGAAAAGGAATTAATGCGGCCTTAATACGATATATACTTACTAGAAAAGGTGTCCACAGCAGCTTCTGCCGTCTTATGAAATTATTAGAGAAGACATAAAATAAGAATGAAAAAAGGGTGTCGAAAGGAGAGAAACAATTACCTCATCTCATACCAAAGATCTCTTCAGGAGGATCATAAATATGCCGCTCGGGAAACAACTCCTCGAAATCCTGCTTCACTCTGTTCCTCAGCAGCGGGTGCGGCAGAAGCCCCTTCAGTAGTATCCTGAAGGGCAGTTCTTCGGGAGGGTCGGGAGATTTTATCATGTCCTCGTAGATATTCATCGCATCTGATGGCGACCCATATCTCAAGAATCCCCTGATAACCTCCGCATACGTCTGCGAATCAGGAAATAGCTCATCTCGTCTCATGCCCTCCCACACTTGGATGGCCTCTTCCATCTTTCTACTCCTGGCTAAAGCAACGATTAAATCCTTGTAGAGATACACGTCCGGCTTATACCAGTCTTCCTTTTGTATAATACTAAACATCTGTAAGAAATTTACGTTCGTGAAATTAGCCAGGTTGATAGATTCGACCCCACCCGAAACCCAAAAAAAAAAAACTACCCATGAAATCATATCAGTGGCTAGGGATCAACAACCGCCTAATTTCATAGATTATAGTAGCTAAAGATGTTTCTCATATACCCTGTGAATCCACCATTCAGCGCTAATGGTTTTTCCTCATTAGAAAACACGAGAAATAACAACAATTGAACTATTTTGAGAGCCATAAAGAGCCATAAAGAGCCGAATCTACCATTCTCTAGCACAATGTCGAGAACCGCAGTAAATGTAATAGGATGAAAAGGTTAAACTGAAGATACTGCAGTAGCAAACAACTGAAGATACTGCAATAGCTTATTTAATTGAAAATTGAACATTTTTACTACCATGATTTCTTGCTTAAAAATGCTTCTGTTTTGTTAAGAAAAATCAAAGAAAACTTTTTTTTAAAAAAAAAATTGTAGTCCATTCACAGTATATTTCTCCGTAACCAATCTAATTACAAGCTAAAATATGAAAAAGGAAAAGGTGATATTTTAACCTAACTATCACTATATGCAGAGTTTTACTACCTAAATAAACCAATCAAAAATACTTTCCACAAAGTCCGCATCTCCCTCAAAACCCTAAAACCCTCAAATCCATCGAAACCCCAAGTTACCTGCATCAAAAACCCACTAGAAAAACGCATTAACGCAGCGAAAATCGAACCTTGAGCGCCAAATCCACCTCCTCCTGTCGCTGGAGCTCGTTGAGCACGGCGATCTTCTCCATCTTGAGCAGCCGCAGCACGTGCGACTTGACGAACTTCTCCAACCTCTCCTCATCGCCCTTGAACCTCTTGAGCCCTTGGATCACGAAAAGCGCCTCCTTTCCGATCATCTTCTTCCCCCTCCACAGGGGGCCCCTCGGCCTCCCGTCGTGGTAGAGGCGCCTCAGCTCGAAATTGCGCTCGCTTCGATGGGCCTCCGCGCTAGGGTTTCGGAGATTGGGGGAGGAGAGGGTGGTGTAAGGTTGATGTGAGGATTCGAAGGATTAAGGGGGCCAAATTAGGGTTTTTGGATCGGTGGAGTAGTGCTCGGATCGCCATGGATGGGGAACGCGCAGAGAGGGTTAAAACTTAAAACCTCTCCGAGAGGGTAAAAACCCTTTAAATAGGTGTTAAGTGTTAATTTTTGACCGTTGGATTGTGTGATTGGTCTCTAGCGTACGGTAAGTGTAGTATCCATAATTTGTACTGTAGAAATGTGCATTTTCCATATCTCTTTTGATAAGCACTTTGAGGAGTGTTTCAATTTTTTATTTTTTTTTTCTTTTTGTGGGTCCGTTTTATTAAAATTTAGTTCCCCAGACCCGAATTTCAATTTTGATTCTTCTGAGATTCAATTATAGTCATTTAACTCTGAAGTTTAATTTCAATTTATAGATTTTATCCTTATTTCAAAAAGATTATACACGAATAAATCACCTTCAACTTGTCCGGACTCCCTTTGAAATTTCAGAAAGATTGCATTATATATGATGTGAAAAAAAAGTATATTTATTTCTGTACGCCCGCACATATTACAATATGAGTTTAAAGTTCTCTATTTATTTCAAATTTTCAAAAGAAGAAACAATGATGTATCTCACAACTATTTAAGTGTTGTGGTACAGGATCGTGTTGAAAACTTATCGGCACAATACGGCACGGTGCATGGCTGCATGCCGAACCGTGCCAATGCGTGCCGATCAAAAAAATTCTTATGTCTTGTCACAAATATTTATTTTTTTAATAACAAAATATTATAACTATTTATTATATTTTTTATCACATTTTTTGAACTTTATTAAAAAAATGACTTATTAATTTAAAAAATATAGAATTTTAAGTTATGTCATGCACGAATTTTTTGAACTTTATTAAGAAAATGACTTACTAATTTAAAGAATATAGAATTTTAAGCTATGCCATCGGCATAAGATCTCGTATTGTGCCGATTTCTTATTAGCGCGATATGACGTGGGTCACACATCATCGTACCAAACTCTGGTATGATGGTATCCCAGTTAAAAGCACCATATCTCACTCCCACCTCCCAGTGTTTCAAGTTATAGTGACTATGATCAACTCAGCATAACAGCACTTCATCATATCATTGGGGAACTTAAAACCATTTTTATCATGGAACTTCAATTTGCAGCAATTGATTGGCGAAAAATTTGTTTTCGCAAGAGAATATTTAACCATCTACAGAGATTTCTACTCAAACTGGAGACTTGCTCGAAGAGATGCGAATATATTGACAGGCAAACGAAACCGCAAAAAGAGTAACATCAATCTCTCCAGATTGTTCTGGTCTCGAGAACAACAGATTCAAAATGCCCTAAAACATGGATGGGCCGAATACGCTGAGCATTAACCCGGCTTGAGATCAGGCGCGTTTACCGCCTGCTCGGATTCGATTTTGTGCAGAGGACTTTCCTTCCCTTGGCGCGTCTCCGCTTCAGCACGGCTCTCCCGCTGGTGGTCCGCATGCGTCTTCGGAATCCATGCGTCCGAGCGAGTGATTTCCGAGATCGCGACCTTTTGGTCATGCAAAGAGCAGCCTTACCTGCCCTAACCTGGAGACCTCGGTATCGCTCTCGCACCACTTTGTTAGAGCCTAAGTCAATCCCCAGAGACAAACCTGTGATCCGAGAGCAAGACATATTAGTCATTTAAAGTTAACCTGATATGAAATGGTTCAAATTTAGGCATAAGTTGCTGAAGAAAGAAATTAACCCTCCAAATTACACCACTCTAACATATGCCGAGGAGGAACAGTCAATGCAGTTAAACTTCGAGAATCTCGGATCACAAGAATATAACAATTATATCATGTGATATACGAGGATTGTTGTTTAGGGCTACAAAAGGAGAAATAAGATACGCAAAATTCGGGACATATTTGAAACATCAATTAAAGGCCACGATCATCCTTCTTCACTCCTCTTCCTTCTTTCTTCACAGTTTCTCCTCTTTATTTTTGCTGAAATAAGCCCAGTAATCAGGTTTTTTTTCAAAAAAAAAAAACATTTAAGTATTACTTTTCCATATCCAGAACCATATTTCTGCTAATAGAAATTTTTACGATACTAGCTCAGATCTAAAACATAGGCCATAAGAGCATAATAACATATATCCGAATCTACGAAATAATTAATCAGTGTGCTCAATTTCACTTGCGCAGAAGGAGAGAAAACAAAAAAGAAAATGACAAAAGATGCCTTGAACAAATCCAAGACAGAGTGACAAAAATCGCGCAAAATTAATTCACCGGATTAGAACACACAAAAATACTTTGTAAACAGGAAGAACAACATAACTCTCGCAGGCTCTCAATTATTTAAGACTGTAATAGTCAATAACAGTGATCTACATTCTTGTTTAGGTTCTGTTTTTAACCTTAAAGCAATTATCCGAGTGTTTAGCTTTTATCGGATATTATGCTAGAACAACAAGGTTATTTGTGAACCATCTCTCGCAGTGGAGCATTAATGCAAAAAATTTTACTAGTTATATATGAATTCAATGACAAATTTGGAGAAATAGATGAGTAATAAGGATTCAGAGATCCAAAAGGAAACTGTTTATAATGATTATCTGCATGAAAGGTACCTAAGCACAACAACAAGTTCATTATTGGTAACTATATGAGAGAAAAACGCAGTTTTTTGTCACCAAAAAAAGTGAAATAAACTACTAAAAGCTCTGCAACTTTTGGAATACATTTAGATTTGGTTCCTCAAATTCCAACTAACTAAAAAGAAATTACAACTCACAGTTTCATAGGAAAGGAAACGTTTATTTACAACCGTAAAAAGAGGCAAAAAGGCCCGATTTTTCCTGCTTGGTTCTCGCACAAAACCCACAAGAACATCAAACCACCATGAAATGCTCTTCAAATCACCAAAAAAGCATCAACCATAATATAAAATGAGAGGGAAAAAAAAAAAAAGAGAGGGTGGAATGAGCTGAGACCAAAATTTCATCATTTGTAACAATTTGATAAAAACCAATACAAACTCTCATTTTTGGTTCTTCGAATTCCATCCAAATTCCAAAAGCAACAGGAACACAGTACTTTATACGGAACGAAACGTTCATAAAAACCCCTAAGAAAGGCGAAAACAACCCCATTTTTCCTACTAGTTTCTCGCAGAAACGTCACAACAACATCAAAACCACTACGAAACACTCGAAAAATCACCAAAGAACATCACTACGACATTAAATTACCGGAGAAGGAAGAGGGGAAGGAGAGGGAGCCCGAGGGGAAGGAGAGGAAGGAGGAGTGAAGCAACGAAGAAGACGAAGAAGAGGAACGCGCCATTGGAGCCCTGGAGAGGGAAAGGGGGCTCCGATTGAAGCCGCACCCGAAGCTTCTCCTCCCGGATTGGAGCGAGAGAGAGGCGACGGGGGAGGAGGTGAGCATCGTCGCCATTGTTGTCATCTCCTTCCTCCTCGACCCTCCGCTCAAAAGCTACGAAAAAAGAGAGAAGAGAGGGTCGGGTCGGGTCGAGTCGATTGCGTACCTTATCCGGTCGGGGTTACGGTCGTCTATACGAGTATACGATGGTCTATACGTATATCAACGGGAAAAACTTAAAAGCGAAAAAAAAGTGGACTAAATTGTGATGTAAGAATAGTATAGGGACTAACCGTAGATTCTACCCTATTTGTTTGGATAAGAGCGGGGGCGGGAGCGAGCAACCGTAAACTCCCCCCTCCACTCTTGAGACGCTTCTCGGTTCTCTTCTCCCTTCATCAATGGCGACCTCGTCCCCTTCCCCAATTCCCACCCTCCTCTTATCCACCACAATCCCCACCTCCTCCTCCTCTTCGCGCTCCCCTTCTCTCCCCTCCTTTATCCCCGAACCCTTCCCCATCTCCTCAAACCCTAGAAGGCCCTTCGCCGAACCCTCTCCGCCGCCGCCGCCGCCGATCCTCGGGCCGATCGCGACCGCCCGGCGAAGGGATTTTGTGTGGGGGCTCGCGGTGTCGGCGTTGGTTGCGATGGAGCCCTCGGTTACGGAGGCTCGCGAGGTCGAGGTCGGGGCGTATTTGCCCCCCTCCACCTCGGACCCCGGCTTCGTCGTGTTCCGCGCCTCGCCGAGGGATACTCCCGCGCTTCGCGCCGGTAAATTGGTTCTGAGTCGATCGTCTTTTGCTGTTTTGTTTGATCCATTGATCAAAAGCTTGTCTTGCTGGAGAATTTTGGGCTTTGTGGGGGAATGGGACTGTTTTGGATTTAGGCCTGCTTTGCTTGGTGCCAAAAGCACTATTTTTTTTTTATATTGGAGAGTTCCAAATTTTTAAATGCGCTTTCAATCTTCTCTTCGCTGTTACATGCATCTCCGGTGGCGGTTGCAACCGTAATTCTAAAACATGCGAAAAGGAAAAATTGTAAGCGCGTTTGAATTTTTGTGGGCTGTTTATAGTATAAAAATGGTGATTTTAGCCACCACATTACCAAACTAGACCTTAGTAACTGTCTGGTCCTGCCACTGCTTCTGCTTTCAGCAGTAGTGTTCTCACTAGAGCATAGCATCTGACAAACATACAAGCCTGGAGCTTCTGCTTTCGCAGAAAGTAGAAATGAGATCCTAATTTGGGCCTGTAGTTACATTAAACAAAGTGTTTGGCAATTAGAAAAGTCCGGAGATTCTGCTGTAACCGAAAGCGAAAAGTGTGATTTTGAAACTAGCAGAGAGAGAGCTCTTGTCAAATAGCACTTCATCGAACAGCACTACGCCTTAATCCTATAACTGGGTCCGGCCCAATTCTAATGCATATGGTGTCGGCGTCGTGTTTAATGCTGTAGAGCAGATTCAGACTTATCTTAGCTACCTTAAGATTGATCTTCTACTTTCCTCATGGTGAAAACTTTTGATCAGAGTACCGTGTTCTTATAGTTTTTATATATACTTTTGGTATACATCAGAAAATTCTGTTATCTTTGTCTACTAGGGAATGTGCAACCTTATGAATTCGTACTCCCGCCTACTTGGAAGCAAACAAGGGTTGCCAACATACTATCTGGCAATTATTGTCAGCCGAAGTGCGCTGAGCCGTGGGTTGAGGTGAAATTTGAAGACGAAAATCAAGGCAAGGTTCAGGTGGTCGCTTCTCCGTTAATACGTTTAACTAACAAACCCAACGCAAAAATCGAAGACATCGGAAGCCCTGAGAAGGTTATTGCTTCGCTTGGACCGTTTGTCACTGGAAATACTCTCGACTCTGAGGAGCTTCTTGAGACTTCCATCGAGAAACACGGTGATCAAACGGTAATTGTTCTTTCCGACTATGCTGATCTCTTTCTCTTATTATCATGCTGTTCAAACCGTTAATCTGCATGTTTTGCTCCAGTTATTTCTATATTTTCTTCTCTTTTGGTCGTGTCCAATATATCAACTGTATGACATAACAGGCCAACTTAGAACTTACTTTAATAAAGCAAAAGATAACTAAATTTGTTATTTATGTTGGGGATTTTGTTCCTACATCTGTATTACACCAGCTCATTATTGAACCAAACTATATGTGGACCAAAAAGCATTAATGAGTAAATGAGTTAATGAGAACATTAGTCTATTTTAGGCAGTAGACTTCAAGTATGTCCTATTTTCGACATACATTTTCTTGTTAAATTTAGTAATATGCAGGATTTGATTCTAAGCATTACTGAGTACTGACTTGTCCTTTTTAATTTTTGGAAAAGAGATATGATAAAACATACCATTAGAAAAAGAAAAAAAGGAAAAAAAAAAGAACAAAACATGTAGGATTGATTACATATCTGCCAAAGTGGGCTGTTGAACAAATCAGCTGATTATTATGTCTTAAAGAGTGTATTCGGCTACTAATGATAATCCTATCGGTATTTACAGTATTACACCTATGTGCTCGAGACTCCGTTTGCCTTGACGGGCTCTCATAACTTGGCAAAGGCTACTGCTAAGGGAAACACAGTTATTCTATTCGTTGCGAGTGCCAACGACAAGCAGTGGGTGTCTTCTCAGAAGACTTTGAAAGCCATTCTAGATTCATTCCAAGTGTAAATGCTTGCTTACACCTTCCGACGGCACTATAAAGGTAACAAGAGCTCATGTTTTTATATGTATAGTTTTGTATGAAGGTCGCTCGAAAATTCACCTGCTCGACTTCGAAATGTTACCATGCATCCAGTTCATTGATTTTCTACTCACTTTCTGTGTGAAGAGCCATCTCATTTTGCTTCATTCATGATCAACCTGCTTCCTAGGACCCTGTCAATTTAGCCTCTAAATTTACTAATGGAGTAAATCGAAGTGTGAATTTTTGATACATTCTGAGTTCATTGCACGCCATATGATATATATTCTTAAAGTAAGGTAAAACATGTTTGTAATATGAATGACATGGTATATGCGTGTGCTAAATGGCTTGCGCTTTATCTTCTCCCATGTCTTGTTTATAACTAGACCCAAGCAAAGATTTGCAAGGGCCAGGTTTCGCAGTCCAATTGGCATTTACCAAACTTCCAGATATGCCGAATTGTAAAACCCAGGCTTGAAGAAATGAGGGTCAGAGTAGGCTTTCGATTTCTTGGTTGATTCGCGCTAATCTAGTCATTTTTTAACCATGCTTAGGTCTACAATAACTTTGCGAGTTCCAGGGTAGATCGGCTCCGAGTTATCTGGATCTCAAATCTGGTGGTCCATCATTCATAATTTCTTCTACATTCATTTACTTTTCTTATCATTGCTTGTAATTTTTCTCCTCATGAAGCCTCCTATTACCTCTTGTTAAGGTTGATATACAATACCTACAAAAATCTTAGACAAAATTTGGTTCTTTTCAAAACAACTCAAGTGCCAAATTTGGGACTTTTTTTGCAAATAGCCCCCTAACAAATTTTTTTTTTACAATTGGCCATGTGTAAAATTTATTTGCAAAAATGGCCCTACCCCCGCCACGCAAGCGCCACGTCGGCGCCACGCGGGCGCGGCCGGGCCAGGATATTTGTATTGAACACGGTGAATGGTTCACCGTGTTCAATACAAATATGTATTTGTATTGGACACGACGAATCATTCACCATGTCCAATACAAATACCTCGGACTTAGCCATATTTTGGCTAAGTCCGAAATACCTCTTACGTGTATTGGACATGGTGAATCATTCACCGTGTCTAAACACGGTGAATGGTTCACCGTGTTCAACTTAAACACTTGGCCCCGTTCCGCCCGCGTGGCACTGACGTGGCGCTTGCGTGGCGGGGTAGGGCCATTTTTGCAAATAAATTTTATACAGGGCTAATTGTAAAAAAATTTGTTGTTAGGGGGCTATTTGCAAAAAAAAGCCCGCCAAATTTGTGGGAAGCAATTCCTTTAATAGAAGAGTGTATAATGCAGTGTGCTCTTTTACCACTCTTCCTAGTTCCTTTTTTCTTTTCTCTTTTGGGTTTTTTCGGATTCTCGAGGCCCAGTTGCCTCGCATGTAGCTAAGTTTATATTCCAATTTTTTTTTTTTGAGGAAATATATTCCAAATGTTTGAAATGAACAGCATGTTATTTTTTTTTCTATAATATATATATATATATATATATATATATATATATATATATATATATATATATATATATATATATATATATATATAGAGTTGTCTTTGGTATGCTTTTATAAGCACGGGGCTTTGTGCTTCCACTTTGTTTTCGATGTTCGGACTTTCGAAACGACGATCGGCTCAGTTAGAGTTGATCTAGAGTATTTGAAGTACCTAGAAAATAAATTTTGCGATTTTCGATATCATTTGCCTAGTGATCGAAGAGGCTCAAAATCACTAATTTTAACGGCCGTGGTGAGCGGTTGCAAGTTTAACGGTGTAGAAATCTCCAAATCACATGAAATTTTGATAGAAAATTCTTTATACCATATAAAACAAGATCAATAACTTTGATCTAAAATTTTAATGTCATATCATCAAATTTTGTAAGATTTTTATTTTTACTAGTTGATTTTGAGCCACTTCGATCACTAGGCAAATGATATCGAAAAATCGTGAAATTTATTTTCTAGATACTTCAAATACTCTAGATCAAGTCTAACGGAACCGATCGTCGATTCGAAAGTCCAACATCGAAAACAAAGTGGAAGCACGAGACCTCCGTGCTTCCATAGCACTAAGCACTCTATATATATATATATAGTGTGAGGCTACTATCTTTATCGGAAGCACGGAGCCTCCCGTGCTTCCACGTCGTTTCGATGATGCGGCTTTCGAATCGTCGATCGTTAAACTTGATCTAGAGTATTTGAAGTATCTAGAAAATAAATTTTATAATTTTTCGATATCATTTGCCTAGTGATCGAAGGGCACAAAATCAAATAATTTTAATGGTCATAGTGAGCCGTTTGAAAGTTTAACGGTGTAGAAATATCCAAATTACATGAAATTTTGATAGAAAATTCTTTATACTATATAAAACAAGATCAATATCTTTGATCTAAATTTTTAATGCTATATTATCGCGTTTTGTAAGATTTTTATTTTCAGTTGATTTTTAGCCCCTTCGTTCGCTAGGCAAATAATATCGAAAAATCGCAAAATTTATTTTCTAGTACTTCAAATACTCTAGATCAAGTTTAACGGATCGACGATTCGGAAAGCCACAACATCGAAAACGACGTGGAAGCACGGAGCCCTCGTCTTCGAAGCATAGTAGCCTTACTCTATATATATATATATATATATAAATTACTATACTTTTATGAGTATAGAGCCTCTTGTACTCATAAGTTTTTTTCTTAATTAGATCTACTCTTTAATTAATTTCACCCGTTAGATTATACTATTCAACCAACCACCCACTCAACCCTGAGGCCCACTATCAACCTAACCATAACCACTCTCATCCTAATCATTCATTTTTCATCTGAGCAGTGAAAACTTATGAGTAGTAGATCTTCAATACTCATAATAGTATAGTAGTGGCCTATATATATATATATATATATGAATGACTAATCTAATCTATTTAGAAACTAAAGATAATTTACTATACACCAGAGGTGATTTGGCCATAAATAAAAGGTGGAACTGATTGCGTGTGCCCATAATCCAACGGTCGCGATTAAGCACACTAGATGGTTTTAGATCATCTCATGTGCAAGAATTTTTTACCCCCAAATCATAAAAGAAATTGAATGAGCAACTTTTCACCCCGTCCAGATGTTTCTAAATTGGACAACTCAAAAAAGAAATTATTGCGTGCACTTGGTGCACGGTGCACTCTGAGAAACGCTAAAAACCCACCCAAATTTAACAATTCATAGTAGTAGGATAAATTGCAAGTTTGGTCCTTACACTATGAGCCGCGTGACAATTCGGTCCTGGAATTTCAATTTATGATGATTTTTTATTCAAACTTTAGAATTATTACAATCAAATTTTATAACTCAATTTAGTTAATTAAATATTAATATATCGATAATATACAAGTGATGTAATTGTATTGTGATTGATGATCTATAATTATTAATATGTCATTTTTTTATATTAATGATGCATTAAAAATTTATAGTGAACTAGATTGAATTGTAGAAGTTACTTTTAATAATTTTAAATTTTCAAATTAGAAATTATAATAAATTAAAATTTTGATAAAAAAAATGGTCCATACCCTTCACAACAGAGGAATGCGAGGCATGCAATACATATGACCTTTCATATGGTTTCTCTAAATTAAGTTGTATTTTTATTTTTTAACATTGTTGAATTTTATACTAAGATAGTAAATTTTTTGACTTTATAAATATTTGAAAAAAAATTTAGCTATTACATGTTCTAATCACTTTTATTATGCTATTTATTACAAAATGTCATCTTAATTTCTTCTGGATTTATAATTATAAAACTTACTTGCTAACAAATTAAAGTTAGAAAATAATTTAATTGACAAATAAACTTATTTCATCAATAACTATTTAAATTTAAGTTAAATTTAATTAAATATGACGTGTATTGAGTTTTTCTATTTTTATAAGTTATTGATGTTCGTGGATTTTTGGCCTTTGGATGAAGGTTGTGCGGTTAGGATTAGCAAATGTGGATGCCGGTCCATAAACGTGTACGATTTACACGCGGTCCACGAACTTATTTATTTTCCCACGCAGATCCAGATCCAAATCGCAATTTAGTGCCACCTCCGCTTATTTCCATCGGACGGTCGAGATCATCCCACCGAATCCTAATCAAAATAGAAAAATGTTTTTTTTTGGTTTTTTTTTTTTTCGTATTTTTTTAATTTCGATGCGTCGTCGTGTTCCTCCGCTTTAAAGATAAGGGGGAGGAGGAGTCCCCTCTCTTTCTCTTCTTTTATTCGCCTCACAAAAGAGAATAGAGAGAGAGAGAGAGAGAGGGGCGGGGACGCAGAAGAGGAAGAGGGTCGGAGTCTTCGTCTCCCTACTCCTCCTCCTGCTACTCCTCGGCGTCTTCTCTGTCGCTCTCTAATGGCGGAGGGGAAGGAGATGGAGTCCCCCGCGAGTTGCTCCGCGGCGGCGGCGGCGGCGGCGGAGGAGGAGGAAAAGGGGAGGGAGGGGATGCCCGGCCCCGTGGACCCGTTCCTCGTCGAGGCGCTTGGAAACCCTAGGCATCGGGTCACTGGTGCGTGTGCTTTCGATTCTTGATCGTATTCGCTTGTGCGAGTTTTGTGGGGATTTCGTGGGGATTTGTGGGATCTTTGTTTTATGGTTAGAATTGTGCGATTTTTGGGGGGAATTCGTGTTGATGGGCTCTCAAATGGCGGTTTCGGTGGTTAATTGTAGGATTAGGGTTTCAAATTGATTCCTTTATTGCTTACCGTGGTAGTTACGCGCTTGGTTTCTAGGGTTTGTTGTATTATTACTAATTATTAAGAAATTTGGGGTATATTTGATTCGTGGTTTGGTTGTTTTTAATTTTTCAACTCTACCTTCTTACGGGAATTAACACGCAGCATTCTAAAGTTGGAAAAGGGAAATAATTGCCACTTCTAGAAATGTGATATCTATCTCTGCATGGAAATCTATTTGTCTAGTATATGGTAATGAATAGTTCCAGCTATTTATTTGAGAATTGTGTCTTCTTTTGGAAAGTTGTTTACTGAATAATCATATGAATTGTGCTTGATTGGTGCTAGTTTATTTCCTTATCTCTGATTCATAGGGAATTTTGTGTGACTAGATTATAATAGTTTCTTTGAATATGCATCAGTAATCAGCTATTCTTTGAAATCATCACACTGGAGATATATTTTTCTAGATAGATGCTCTTCGTTGTGTATAATTGTTGGTGTGTGATTCACTAACGGATTCTTCTCAACTAGAGATTATACAAACACAAATTCTCTATCATTTGAGAAGAAATCTCTTGGCTTTAAACTTATTAGAGCTGTATCACAGTTGGAATTAAACTGGAATAATAAGGTGCTTGGTGAACTTATTGTAGGAATATCCAGGAAGTTCAGAATTCTCTTGACGAGCAATAATTTATTTTGGTCAAACATTGATCTGCTCTACCAAGAGGGTTGGCAAAGCATATTGGTGAAGGATGCTCAATTGGCACTCACCTCAATCCTTCTGCCTTCCCCATTTCAACTAATTAAGATTAAGTAGATGATGAGTTGAAATCAAGAATAGGATTTATTGTCAAAAAATACGACATTACTAATAGTAAATTCTATAGCATCGTAGGAAACTGTTGAAATCGGAGTCCCACAAAAATTTGTTGTTTGAAGAATTTCGTACTTGTGAGAAGAAATATTAATGTCCGTAGAAGTGTTTTTGAACTGTAGCAATATTTAATATAGTTCTGTTTCCTATTTGCTCCAAAGTATAATATTATGCGTGTACCATGTGAAGTGTTTTCAGAAGTGGTTGCCTTATGTATACCTATTCCTACTGCAGTACTACGGATGGAGCTGGACATTCAGAGATTCATGAAGAACCCCGACCTCTACCAATTTGAATTCCCGCACTTTGCAACATCATATCTTAGGCGCTGTGCCCATCGTGTGGCTCAGCATTACGGGCTACAGACCATGTCCCTGGACAACAGTACAGATGGTTCAGGGAGTAGGGTACTAGCAAGGAAGACGCTCGATAGTAAGTTCCCTGCCATCTGCTTGTCGGAAGTTCCTGCCCAACAGCCCGAGAAGGAGATTGCCGAGAAAATCAAGATTGCAATTCGTCCAAGGCCAAGAAGTGCTTCCCCGCAAAATACAGCCGAGCTTTATAATAAAAGTGGACTCCGAACTGTAGAAGAGCGGAAGGAGGAATATGATAAGGCTCGGGCGCGTATCTTTAGTGGCTCTAATAGTCCTGTAGAAGAAGGGTCATCTTCACCTGCTTCAGCTGAAGAAAGAGGCCTTTTTACCAACAGAGATGAGCAGGAATGCACTAAGGTCACAGATGATATTGAAAAGTTCACTAAGGAAGGCGGGTCCAGGGTTGCAATTTTCAAAGACAGGGAAAAGGACCGGAGCGATCCAGATTATGACCGCAGCTATGATAGGTAATGTATCCCTGCGCGATTACTAAGGACTTGTTTGGTTGGTGGGGTTTGTTTCTGACATGATAAATATCCTTCAGGAGAACTATTGTTTTTGGTGTTATCCCCATTTTGTTTGTTAGGGGATAGCAGAGTTACTTGGATACTGGTCTGCTTCTGGGGATATCCAATTCCACATGGAACTTGCTGTCACCCAGGATCAGACTGCCCTGGAATTATTTTGACCTACCTAATTCTAGGTAAGGATATAAATGGTTCCCATATCCTATTGCGGAAATGTAAGGATATTTATCCCCCCACCAAACACTTCCTAAGCGCTTTTTATTCTTATGTGTCACATGTACTAGTCCAATATCTCAGTCGTGATTACAGAAAACTGCTCAAAATATTTCCAGGTACGTTAGAGGTCTCATGCACAACCAGAGTTTCAGTTTGGCGCCATGCACTATGGTTCAGCCCCCACTTCCGCAGTTCGATGCAAGGATCTCTCAATTCGGACACTTGCCGGGAACCAAACCCCCGTGAGCTACAACCTTCCTCACTCAGCTATGAACCCTTATTGTGCAGCTTTTGGACAAAGCGAGAGTACGTCTAAGGATCCCGTCTACTTTCAATGGCCTAACCCAGCTATGATATACGCAAACTCCTACGAGCAGTTGAGACTCGCACAACTTCAGGTAGGTTTTGACTTTTGATGCTCCCTCACTTCATCATGCCGGAAAAAAACCTTTTTATTCCTGCTGCTTTGATTTTTAATGGTTATTGCTTTTGGCTTGTGCAGGCACCAGTTTATCAGCAACTTCTGAGCTTTGGGCATCCTCAGAATTGCTAGCAGGTAATTCCAGCTATTGCTACTCGTTCCAGGTTCATTGTTGTTAGGAAGAGACATTCTAGTTTGTCGAGATCAGTACCTCCTCATTGAAGTATTCTGTAGTGAGAATCTGATATATGCAGATAGACTCTGATTGGGTAACTTCTGTAGTGCTTGTATTCTATGTTTTCATGACACTATTTGATATTTTTGTTTGCGTCTGCATTGTTATAAGCAATTGAAAAGATCCTAGTATATTGAATGAATCTACTGCTTTCGCTTCCGCTGGTTATAGATATTTACAACATAATTGAATAGGTGGGACCAAGAAGAGAATGTTTGACATTAGTCTCTAGAATAAGAGCTGATTCACCAAATTTAGATCTACAGTGAGTACCTTAGGGTTACATATCAACTCAAGTAATGTGTATAAAAATGTAGCTTGATCACGCATGCATCTTTCGCACGTAAGATAGATGCTGTTGACTTGCCGAGCTATCTTTTGTGTTGGGCTCTTGCACTGGGCATGTTCGTCGGTCAGTTCATGTTGGGAACGCCCGGAAAAAGAACACTTCATCTGCAGGTCCAACTGCAACATCTTCTTACAACTACAACAAATCAAACAAAACTTTTGGATTTGTCCACTGTTTAACCTGTGTAATGCCGTGTATGATGAGCACTCACAAGCAACACACCTAAATGAAGTCGCTTAAGTTTTGATTCTTAATTTTGAGGAGATTTGTTGAGTCCTCCAACAGTGTTGATACCTCTCTAAGCAATATTCCTTCTCTGTTTCTCTTGCTAGTGCATAGAAGTGTTAAGACAAAGGAGTTTTTTTTTTTGCTAGATCGATTTTTGGGGTAATATGGTACGAGTGTGCCAAAGGTTCTCGAGTTCAATTTCTCTGAGGCGTGGTTTATTTAACACTCACCATGCATAATTAGATAAGTTCTCTTGGGTAACAAAAGAAAGAATTAATACCAGTTGCTGTTCGGTTTGGCTCATTTTGTGCTCATCCAAAATCTCTTTCCGAGAACAAGAATACACTCTTTTGTTCAAACTTTACTGCTGCGGTGCGGTTGCAACACAACAAAGCCAAAACTGCAACAGATATGGCTTCCTCCCTCTTGTCCTACTCCAAAGTCCAAACCTACTACTATTTTTGGAGCTTCCCATGAACAATAAATACCCAGTTTCTAGATGTTAGCATGCAGGAGTTATCCTCTCCCTGGCCTGGACTTTATACGGCTCTATTTCCTCTATAAATTTGTCCCCCTTGTTAGATCTCTCCTTCACAGTACCTCAACCAACATGGATGTCCATGTACTGAGTTCCCGTGTTTTACGCCCCGGGGATCCGAATTCCGCACCCTCGGAAGCGCCCCTCACCGTCTTCGACCGCTTCGCCTCCAACATCCACATCGCCGTTCTCTTCGCCTTCTCCCCTCCGACCCCGCCCAATGACGCACTTATCGCCGGGTTATCCAAAACCTTGTTGCTCTTCCCTACCCTCGCAGGCCGGCTCGACTACAGCCGCCGTCTCCGCCGCCCGTGCCATATTGTTGGCGGCGGCGGTGGCGGTGCGTTGGTGGTGGAGGCCACGGCGTCCTCAAACTTATCAGACCATTTGCCCCTCGAGGCGTCGCCGGATTTTCAGCTACTGCACCCTTCCCCCGCCGACGCTGTCCACCTGTTTCAGGTCCAGTTCAACCGGTTCGCTTGCGGCGGGCTGATAATCGGCACCACTGCACACCACAGGGTCGCCGACGGCCAGTCGATGAGCTTCTTTTTCACCGCGTGGGCGCAGACCGTGCGCGGGGCGTTCGTCGACCGTCCGCCCATCTATGACCGGTCCTGGCTCAAGCCACGCTGCCCGCCGCAGTGCGAGTTCAATCACTGGGGTCTCGAGTTCACACCACTGAACAGTTCCTCAGCAAACCGAATCGACGTCGACCCAAGTGAAATAACCAACATGTTGATCCGATACTCCGCCGATTTCATTCAAAAGCTGCGTCGAAAGGCCGAAGGAAAGTACACCACATTCGAGACTCTGATCGGCCACCTATGGCGGAAGATAACGGTCGCCCGTCGGCTCGAAGATCGGGTGCAAACTATGGTCAGGGTTTCCGTAAACGGCAGAACAAGACTAAAACCTCCGGTACCGAACGAGGTCTTCGGCAACTTGGTCCTCAATGCGTACCCGCAAGCAACCGCAAAGGACCTCATCGACAAAGGCCTATCGGGTGCGGCCATGCTGATCCACGAAGCAATACGTAGAGTCGATCATCGGTACATCCAATCGTTCATCGACTTCGGGGAGCTGTACGGGGACGAGGAACTCGTGCCGGTGTACGACGTTGACGGGAACGTGCTGTCGCCGATGCTCGAAGTTGATAGCTGGTTCAGGTTTCGATTCAAAGACGTCGACTTCGGCGGCGGAGGCGCGCTGCGCGCGTTTTTGCCGACGTGGGTGCCGTTTGAAGGGCTGGTGATGGTTCTACCTGGGTTTGGTGAGGATGGGGGGATAGATGTGTTTGTTACCTTACTGGAGGAGCATGCTAAGATGTTGAGGCAAATTTCTCACTCCTTAGATTAGGTTACATGCATTTGCTTGGTTCTTCAATATTAGGTGCAAAATAACACTACAAATAGTTCAAATAATGAGGGACAATAATAGTTTTGAAGCTTTTGTAGTACATGATCAAGCTAATGTTCCTCAAATTTGTAGCTGCAAATTTTGAATAAGTGATAAGCACAAAGTTACACATGTTTGAACCACACTCTTCATGCATGAGCTTCCTCATCTTTAGTTTCTTGTGACAATTCTAAATCCATTTACATATATAGATGGAGCTGCTCAAAGATGAAAATGAAAAGAAAGAAATTGCTCCTTGTACTGCACTCATTTTAGAATTCAAAAAGAATTTAAAGCTATGTTTAAATCTCTAATATTATAATGAAAGATCGAAAAGACTAGTGAAAAATTATCAGACTAAAACATTAATGTAAAATCTTACATCCCATTCGTTCAAGCTACCTATATCTTCCTACTTTGTTATCGATTTTGTTCTAATATTAAAAAATCTAAAGAGAGTGTTTAAATCTTTGAATGAGCGAGTATAAAATTTATTTTATTTTTTAATGTACAAATAATATTTTTCTTCTTGTACGTACTTTTTCCAAATTAGTATTCTATGTCAGGTTGTGCTGTATAATCAGTATACGGTGTAAGTTATACCTCTTTTTTACAGGACACTTTATTTTTTACTGGTCCACTAATGACAGAAAAAAAATTACAATCAGTCAATCACTGATAAGAAGATAATGTATCATCCACCTGACTTACATTTTTAAAATATTCTTTTTCTTATTTCTTTCCAAAATAGTGGTCTATGGTCTACCGATCATTATCTTCTTTAATTCTCTACATCAGTCTGGGAGGAAGTGCCCTAAGTATATATTTATCTTGGGATTGCATCACTCACCTCCAAATAATCATCGATCACTCACCTCCAAATAATCATCGATAGATTGATTGATCGATTGATTGATTGATTGATCGATTGATCAATAGATTGATGGATCCCCCGTTCTGCTGCCACGTGGTCGCCGTCCCCTACCCGGGGCGCGGCCACATCAACGCCATGCTCAACCTCTCCCACCTCCTCCTCCCGCATCCTCGTCACCCTCGTCCTCACCGAGGAATAGCGCTCCCTCCTCTTTTCCGGCTCCGACTCTGTCCGACACTCTCAGCCTTAGCTCTCGACGGGCCTTCGCATCGCCACCATCCCCAACGTCATCCCGTCCAAGCACGACCACGCCGCCGACTTCGAGGGCTTCATCGAGGCCGTCTACACGAAAATGAGCTCCCCCATCGTCGACCGCCTCGACCCGCCCCCCGCCGCCGTCCTCGCCGACACATACCTCCCTTGGGCCGTCCCGCTCGCCGCCCGCCGCCGCATCCCCCTCTGCTCCCTCTTCCCCATGGCCGCCACCTTCTTCGCCCTCCTCACCCACCTCCACCACCTCCCCGCCCCCACAACACCAACAACAACTACAGGTAAGTATGCGTGACGGATCCACTAACAAACTATTTTATTTGTAAGAAAAATAAAACATATTATTTAAGTAATTTACTTAGAGTATAAAAAAAAACTGTCATTTTAAGAAAAATGCTATGTGTACATTTCATTCTAAATTGAGTTTTATGGCTCCTTTAATTTAAGAACCATATTTTTTTCTACGAAGCTATTAATTTTACTTTTTTTTTTACAACAACGATCAAAATAAATTACTAAATTTGTACAATCTTTTTTTTCAGTATTTAATTTATAAAAAAGTAATAAAAAATAGTATTTCATTAATATTTATTTGATTGAAAAAGAAAAATTTATATCGTTGAAAATTTACAAAAAATAAAGTTTTCGCTATCGTTGAAAATTTACAAAAAAATAAAAACGCTCTTCAATTTATTTTATACCCAATCGAACACATTCTAAAAAAGACTAGTGATCAATTTTTAGTTAAACCCTTATTTTTTTTTATTTATTAAAATGAGATGTATAATAAAATAGAGACTTCAATATATTTTACTTTTATCTTTTTATTACTATCGAAGTGACTTTTTTTAAAAATTACAATCTCCAAAGTGAGACGCGCACCAACTTCATAAATTAACCTGGGCATCTTTTGCTTCTCAATTCCTATGGTCACATGCAAGGTTTCAAATGTCCGTCAAGACGGCCGTATTCACCGTGTCGTCGCGATAAGATACCGACACGACACTGATCCGTGCCGATGGTACTGTTTAAAATTCTCTATTCTTTAAATTAGTAAGTAATTTTCTGAATAAAGTTCAAAAAAATGATAAAAAGACATAATAAATAGTTAAAATATCTTGTCACTACAATAGAATTAAATTATAGGGACACATGTTTGGGACACTTTTGAGTAAGTGTCTCATTTATTCTAAAACTTAAAAAAACTTCTACTAATGCATAAATATAAAGTTCATTCCAACCAAAAATAAAAAGTTACTCTACTTAACCCACCACACCCAGTCCATTTGGCCCGATTACAAACAGAAAAGAAAAAAAAAAAAATCAATTGTCATCTTTTCTTCTCTCTTCACTCAATCAACTGAAATTCAAGACGAAGAGCCTTTCCCGTCGTCATCCTCCGCCACCGCAGCTAACGAGATAAAGTTTCGACAATTGCTAAATACTTAAATAAGTATTGGTAAATTAGCAGCACTCTTTTAGGTTATAGCGACACTCTTTAACTGTCACTATATACGTATCGACCCCACATATAGCAACGCTTTTTAAAAGTGTCGGTAATTTTAGCTAGCAGCACTTTTTTGACATGTACCTGCATTTAAAAATATCGCTATAAACCATTTTTGTTGTAGTGTGTTGCTAAAAAAAATAAATATTTCATGCTATTATGTATCGGCACATAAGAATTTTTTGACTACATATCGGCTCGCACGTGACAACGCCAAGGTTCACGACGACGACCAAGGCACTTAAATTGGTCACATGTCACAATATTAATTATTTTTTAAGGTAAACTTTAAATATTACTCCTATAATTTCATACTTTTTCAATTTAGTATCCTATGGTTTAAAGTGTGTCAAGTCAGTATCATGTGGTTTATTTTTATTTTTTCATCTGCTATTTCGTTAATATTTCGTTAAATTATATAAAAAAAATTTTAAATATCTCGTCTAGATTTATCAAATATTTATTTTAGTATTCTTTAGTTTTAACTTTGTTACTGATTTAACGAAAAAAATAGTAAAATCGATAATAAAAAAATAAAAATATAACGGTATGGCACTAAATTAATATATTTTAAATCACGTGATATTAAAATGAAAAAATGTAAAATAATATAGGTGATATTCGCTTTTTTTTTTCAATATTTTAGTAAAATATTAGATAAAAAAATTTATTTTTTTTTAATTTTTCGAGAGAAATTTTGTTTTTTCGCCAAACTTCTCGTTGAACGAGACAAGTTATTACTACTAGTTTGACCCGTAATAAGCGTTTGACTGGTTGCACGTGCGACGCACGTGCTACTGAACCTGTTACAGCAAGGCACGTGAGACCCTGTCATTGCACGTGCAAACCACGTGTCCCGGGACCACGGAGAGCGCACGTGAGGTTTGTCCATTGTCAGGTGTGAGAACATTTCGTGCGCCTGGTGTATCCGTACACCTCATGAACCATATTAAATATTTGATGATTAGGTGTCTGGTTACTCGAAAGTAGGATTGTCAATGGGTATGGATACCCGAAATTTTATCCGAATTCGAATTTGAACAGAACGAATTTATTTGATGCTAAATGGATATGGTTTCAAATAGGGTTAAATGCATACAGGTCCCTGCAAATATAGTCAATTACGGATATATTCCTGCAAATTAGAAACTCCATAAGTTGTCCCTGCAAAAGTTACTAGTTATGCAGATATGTCCATCTGGTTAACATCCGTTAGTAAACTGTTAACTTTTTAACAGTGGATTTTAAAATGACATTTTTACCTTCACAAATACGTCCCTCCAACAATATTCCTCTTCCTCCTTCTCTTTCTCTTCCTTTTCGGGTCGCCGGAGCAGACGGCGGCGACGGCGCGGGTGGTACTCGCCGGCAACGAAGAAAAGGGAAGAAAAGGAAAGAGAGGAAAAAGAAGAGGGAAAAGGAAGAAGAAAAGGAAGAGGGCGAGGGAGAGGGAGAGGGTTCGCCGTCGCCGCCGCATCTTCTCCCTCGCCGGCGACGAAGAAGAGGGAAGAGGAAGAGGGAGAGGAAGAAGAAGGGGGAAGAAGAAGAGGGTCCGCCACGCGGGAAGAGGAGAGAAGGAAGAGGAAGAAAGGTAGAACCGTAAATTCATATTATAATTAACCATGGTTAAGTATTTTAACGATGGTTAACGAAAAATTTCTAACACACTCTAACAGTAGGGACATATCTGCATAACTTGTGACTTTTGTAGGGACAACTTATGGAGTTTTCATTTTGCAGGGATATATCCGCAATTGACTATATTTGTAGGGATCTGTATGCATTTAACCCTTTCAAATATGAATATAAAAAATAAAAATTCGACAGATATGGATACGGATATGGATTTTGACTGTACACGACCTGAACCCGAACTCGACCTGAACTCGATCCGAACCCGAATTTGTTTTACATTATATATAATATGTATATAAAAATTTGATATTATATTTGAATTTATATTTTAAAATTTTAAATTTAATATAATATATTTTGAAATATTGAAAAGAGAAATAATTATTTTGGGTTCGGATTCAGGTTCGGATTTTGAATTTTTGGTCGGATTCGGGTTTTGATATAGATTTTTAAAATCCGTCGAGTTCATATTCGGATTTTGGGTTTCGGGTTTGGAGTCGAGTTCGGATTTTTGAAAGTCCGCCCCGAATCCGTCTCGTTGACGTCCCTACTCGAACGAAGCGTGAAAAAAAAAAAGAAAAAAAAAAGGTGTTTTTCAAAATTAAAAAAAAAAAGCTTGTTATGAAAAGCACTTTTTTTGTTTTACGAATAAAAATTCGGAAAACAAGACACTACTTTTCCATGTAGTTTGAAGACAAAAAAATCGACAAAATTATTTTTATAAGAAACCAAATATACGAAAAATATTTTTTCATTCGTAGAATTATTAAATTATTGTACTGGTAAATTTATATGGAGCTTTTTTTTGAAAGAGATAGATAAAGAAACTATTCGTTTCTCGTTTATTTCACGTACCAAGTTCTCCAATATTTTACTCATGCTGATGTAGTAGGTTTTAATTACTTGTCTGGCTTGTTCTAACTATCATTTGTCTTATGAACTAAACAATTCATTTCGTGAATTGCATTAAGCACTTCGATTCAATTTCGGTTTCTGAATATATTTATTAAGCACTTCGATTCAATTACGGTTTCTGAATACGTTGACTATACAATTTGTATGTTTCCGCTGCCATCTGATTCCAACAGCATTCATGTCAGTAAAATGTTGCAAAATGTGTAAATGGGTGTAACCTTAGTACCATTTAGGATTTGGTTAGACTTACAGTTGAATTCTAGTTAGATAAGAATTAATATTTAAATTTGTTCGGAATAAATTAAGATTTAGATATTGATTAGATGATAAATCTAACTAGATTATGATTAATATTTAAATCTATTAGAAATAAATTAAGATAGATTTGAATAAGAGTTTTTTTTTATTTTGAGAAATAGGTACTAGAATTAATATTTAAATCTGTTCTAGATAAATTAATATTTAAATATTAATTAGAGGATAAATCTAACTAGATTATGATTAATATTTAAATTTATTAAAAATAAATTAAGATAAATTTGAATAAGAGTTTTTTTTTTTTGAGAGAAATAGGTCTGCTAAGCTTTATTTATTTCATTTAGAAATAAATTTAGTAGAAATGTGAATGTTAAGATTCGAATGGATCACGGGCATAATTAGGAAGAAGAAGGAGAGGTTGGGAATTGGGAGGAAGAAGAAGGAGACGTTGGAAAATGACACGGCAGTGTCGAGGTTGGGAATGGCACGGTCCACGAGGCTGAATGCAGCCTCGTGGATCGTGCAGGACAGCTTGAGATGTGATAATATATATATATATATATAATAATAATATATTTAAATAAAAATTTTAATTTAATAGAAGAATTTTTAATCAGAATGTTTTAATAATAAATATAAAATTTTTGTATAAAGTTATTTACTTAATTTATTATTTATTTTGAGGCATAATATAATTTATTATTTTTTTGCACTTAATTAGCTTAATTTATTTTTATAAATTAATTAGCTTAATTTATAATTTATGTTAATAGCATAATTTTTGAGAGAAACTTTTTTTAATTTAATAGTCGAATTTTTTATCCCGAATTTTTAATTGGTGAACGTATAATATCCGTATAAATTACGTATCCGAATAATTAACGAATCCGTTTTTTTAGTATTTTTCAGCAAATTTAAAAATTAGAAGACAAATTTTATCCGAATTATATCCGTACTGAATTTTTGCCGAATCCGAATTTACTAACTATGGTCACGACCGTAAATAGTGCATTAGGGTTAATTAATTAGCTAAAAACCAAAACATGCTGTTGGGTACGGTGCAGTTCCAGAAAGAGAAAAAGAGAGAGCATGTGAGTTGAGTGCACCTAGTGCATGGGTGCGCGTTGAGAATTGTCTTTTTTGTGGATTTATAGAAGACGAGAAAAGAGTAGAAGAGATTGAAAAAGGGCTCGGGTTGTACTACTGCGTAAGAGGAATCGGTGTAATCTTTTCTTATTTAATAAATTTTATTTTATCCGTATATTTTACTCGTTTGTTTTTTTTTCTTTTTTGTGATTGTATTAGAAATTCTTGAGAAGACAAATTTATAATAAAAATATTAAATAGTTTTATATAAAAAAATAAAAGTGTTGGTGGAGATAACCAGAAACCAAGTATTAAGTAAAAAATTAACGTTTAAATATAAAGAAGGAAAAATGAGGCCTATTCCTATTTCTATTTTCGAACCAAACGGTGCCTCAACGGCTCTATTTCCTCTATAAATTTGTCCCCCTTGTTAGATCTCTCCTTCACAGTACCTCAAACCAACATGGATGTCCATGTACTGAGTTCCCGCGTTATACGCCCCGGCGATCCGAATTCCGCACCCTCGGAAGCGCCCCTCACCGTCTTCGACCGCTTCACCCCCAACGCCCACGTCGCCGTCCTCTTCGCCTTCTCCCCTCCGACCCCGCCCAATGCCGCACTCATCGCCGGGTTATCCAAAACCTTGTTGCTCTTCCCTACCCTCGCAGGCCGGCTCGACTACAGCCACCGTCTCCGCCGCCCGTGCATTATTGTCGGCGGCGGCGGTGGCGGTGCGCTGGTGCTGGAGGCCACGGCGTCGTCAAACTTATCGGACCATTTGCCCCTCGAGGCGTCGCCGGATTTTCAGCTACTGCACCCTTCCCCCGCCGACGCTGTCCACTTATTTCAGGTCCAGTTCAACCGGTTCGCTTGCGGCGGGCTGATAATCGGCGCCACTGCACACCACAGGGTCGCCGACGCCCGGTCGATGAGCTTCTTTTTCACCGCGTGGGCGCAGACCGTGCGCGGGGCGTTCGTCGACCGTCCGCCCATCTACGACCGGTCCTGGCTCAAGCCACGCTGCCCGCCGCAGTGCGAGTTCAATCACTGGGGTCTCGAGTTCACGCCACTGAACAGTTCCTCAGCAAACCGAATCGACGCCGACCCAAGTGAAATAACCAACATGTTGATCCGATACTCCGCCGACTTCATTCAAAAGCTGCGTCGAAAGGCCGAAGGAAAGTACACCACATTCGAGACTCTGATCGGCCACCTATGGCGGAAGATAACGGTCGCCCGTCGGCTCGAAGATCGGGTGCAAACTATGGTCAGGGTTTCCGTAAACGGCAGAACAAGACTAAAACCTCCGGTGCCGAACGAGGTCTTCGGCAACTTGGTCGTCAATGCGCACCCGCGAGCAACCGCAAAGGACCTCATCGACGAAGGCCTACCGGGTGCGGCCATGCTGATCCACGAAGCAATACGTAGAGTCGATGATCGGTACATCCGATCGTTCATCGACTTCGGGGAGCTGCACGGGGACGAGGAACTCGTGCCGGTGTACGACGTTGGCGGGAACGTGCTGTCGCCGATGCTCGAAGTTGATAGCTGGCTCAGGTTTCGATTCGAAGACGTCGACTTCGGCGGCGGAGGCGCGCTGCGCGCGTTTTTGCCGACGTGGGTGCCGGTTGAAGGGCTGGTGACGGTTCTACCTGGGTTTGGTGAGGATGGGGGGATAGACGTGTTTGTTACCTTACTGGAGGAGCATGCTAAGATGTTGAGGCAAATTTCTCACTCCTTAGATTAATTAGGTTACATGCATTTGCTTGGTTCTTTCAATATTAGGTGCAAAAATAACACTACGTACGAATAGTTCAAATAATGAGGGACAATAATAGTTTTGAAGCTTTTGTAGTACATGATCAAGCTAATAGATGAATTGAGGGCATATACTCTAATGTTCCTCAAAATTTGTAGCTGCAAATTTTGAATAAGGGCGTGTTTGGTTTCCGTAAAAGTGCTCCGAAAAAAGGTTTTCGGTTGAAAAAATTTTTCCTCTATTTGGTTGTCTTTACAGATTTTCAGAAAACAATGCCTTTTCGTTTTCCGCTTGCATGCAAGCGGAAAACGAAAACCTGTAGATGAAAAAATCGTGGCCCAAGAATGTTAACACGCGGTCCACAAGGTGAAGTTTACCTCTTGGACCGCGTGAGAAACATTCCACGACGGGTCCACGATGAAAAATCGCGGTGCATGGGCATCATTGCACCGGGTCCACGAGCTCATGGACCGAGGTGAGTGGTCCACACTGGACCACTCGCGTGTGTATATATATATATACTTTTATTTTATAATATATTTTAAATATATCTTGTTTATAAATATAATTTATAATTATTAAATATATTATGATAATTATTATATATTAATAATATATAATATATATATAAAAGTTGAAAAGAACTACGTTCTTATCTTTATTAATAGACTAAATCATTGTCTTTCTAAGTTTAATGGTTTGGATTGAGAGATGTGCGGTTATGATGATGTGGGTCCCCACAAGGGTTAAATGGATGGTTGGTTGAATAGTATGATCTAACGGGTGAAAATCATCAAAGGAGTGGATCTAACGGTGGAAAACTTGAAGAGTCTTGTTATTGATAAGATGATAATATAATAATTTTTCATATATAGCATAATAATAATTATTGTATATTAATAATATATATAATAAATAATATATTCAATAATTTTTTTATTATTTTTTTTTTTTTTCAACCAAACAACCGTCACGAAAAATTATTTTTCTTTTCCTATAAACCAAACACAAACGACGTAAAATTTTTTTCCACCGAAAATTTTTTTTTCCACCGAGAATTTTTTTTCACAATTTTACCAAACACACCCTAAGTGATAAGCACAAAAGTTACACATGTTTGAACCACACTCTTCATGCATGAGCTTCCTTATCTTTAGTTCTTGTGACAATTCTAAATCCATTTACATAGATGGAGCTGCTCAAAGATGAAAATGAAAAGAAAAAAATTGCTCCTTGTACCGCACTTATTTAAAGAATTCAAAAAGAATTTAAAGTTATGTTTAAATCTCTAATATTATAATGAAAGATCGAAAAGACTAGTAATAAATTATCAGACTAAAATATTAATATAAAATCTTACATCTCATCCGTTCAAGGACCGATATCTTCGCACTTTGTTATTGATTTTGTTCTAATATTAAAAAATCTAAAGAGAGTGTTTAAATCTTTTTAAGGAGCCAGTATAAAATTTATTTTATTTTTTTAATGTACAAATAATATTTCTCTCCTTGTACATACATTTTCCAAATTAGTATATATTCTACATGCATGCATGAGGTTGTGCTGTATAATCAGTTACCACCAATGACAGAAAAAATTTACAGTCAGTCAATCACTCATCGAAGATAAAGTATCATCCACGTGACTCACATTTTTAAATATTTTTTTTCTTAATTATTTCTTTCCAAAATTGGGGTCTACCCACCCTTATCTTCTTTCCCCAAGTCTACATCAGTATGTGAGGAAGTGCCCCAAGTAGATATTTATTTTGGGATTGCATCACTCACCTCCAAATGATCATAAAGGAGTAGATAGACAGATAGATAAATAGATAGATAGATTGATGGATCCTCCGTCCTGCTGCCATGTGGTCGCTGTCCCCTACCCGGGGCGCGGCCACATCAATGCCATGCTCAACCTCTCCCATCTTCTCCTCTCCACTCCCTCCTCCCGCATCCTCGTCACCCTCGTCCTCACCGAGGAATGGCGCTCCCTCCTCTTTCCCGGCTCCGACTCTGTCCGACACTCTCAATCTCAGCTCCCAGCGGGGCTCTGCATCGCTACCATCCCGAACGTCATCCCCTCTGAGCGCGGCCGCGCCGCCGACTTCGACGGCTTCATCGAGGCTGTCTACACGAAGATGGGCTCCCCCGTCGCCGACCTCCTCGACAGCCTCGACCCGCCCCCCGCCGCCGTCCTCGCCGACACCTACCTCCCCTGGGCCGTCCCGCTCGCCGCCCGCCGCAGCATCCCCCTCTGCTCCCTCTTCCCCATGGCCGCCACCTTCTTCGCCCTCCTCACCCACCTCCACCGCCTCCCCGCCCCCACAACAACATCAATAGCTACAGGTGAGTATACGTGACGGACCCACTAACAAACTATTTTATTTATTTTTTATAAAAAAAAATAATACTTCACGTTTAATTATATATTTTATTTTTAACTACTATTTAAATAAATTTATTAAAAATAAAAATAAATTGTTATTTAAAAAAAAAATGCTATGTCTACGTTCTATTCTACATTGTAGTTTTGTGGCTCCTTTAATTTAAAAGAATCATATTTTTTTCTACAAAGCTTTTAATTTTATTTTTTTTAACAACAACGATCAAAAATATTACTAGATCTTTGCAATCATTTTTTTCGTAGTGTTTGATTTATAAAAAAGCAATAAAAATTAGTATGTTATTAATATTTGTCTGATTGAAATAAGATAAATTTATTTATTTGATTTGATGGAGAAAAAAATAAAAAAATTTATGTCGTTCAACACATTCTAAAATGCTAGTAATCAATTTTTGTCTCATTTTAATTAGTATTCTGTCGTTTAAAATATATCGAGTTAGTGTTATGTGGTTTTCATTTTTATCCTTTCGTATTGCTTTTTTTAATATTTCGTTAAATTATATAGAAAAACTTGGATATCCTATCTAAATTTATCAAATACTCATTTTAGTATTCTTTAATTTTAACTTCGTCACTGATTTAACGAAAAAAAATTAATAAAATCGTTAATAAAAAGATAAAAATAACATCGTAGTATATTAAATTGATACACTTTAAATTATATGATGGGCTGATATGCGTAGTTTTTTTTTCTTTTTTTTCTCCAATGTTTTAATAAAATATTAGATAAAAGATTTATTTTTTTTAATTTTTCGAGAGAAATTTTGTTTCTTTGCCAAACTTCTCGTTGAACGAGACTTAGTTAATTTGTAATAGTTTGACCCGTAATTAGCGTTTGACCGGTTGCACGTGCGAGACACGTGCTACTGAACCTGTTACCGCAAGCCACGTGGGAGACCCTTGTCATTGCACGTGCAAGTCCGAATCCCGAGAAACACGGGACCACGGATCGCGCACGCCGGGTTTGTCCCATTATTATGTGTGTAAACATTGCGTGCGCCTGGTGCATCCGTACAACTCATGAACCACATTAAATATTTGATGATTAGGTGTTTTGGTTACTCAAAAGTTGGGATGTCGATGGGCATGGGTACCCGAAATTTTATCGGAATTCGAATTTGAATAGAACGAATTTATTTGATGCTAAATGGATACGATTTTAAATATGGATATAAAAAATGAAAATCCGACGAATATGAATACAAATATGAATTTTGGACTCGTATGACTGAATCGAATCCAACACGAACTCGATTCGAACATAAATTTATTTTACATTATATATAATATGTATATGAAAATTTGATATTATATTTGAATTTAAAATTTTAAATTTAATATAATATATTTTGAAATATTGAAAAGAGAAATAATTGTTTCGGGTTTGGATTCAGGTTCGGATTTTGGGTTTTTGGTTGGATTCGGATTTTGAATATAAATTTTTAAAATCCTTCAGGTTCGAATTTTGAGTTTCGGATTTAGAGTCGAGTTCAGATTCGGATTTTTGAAATTCCGCCCCGAATCCATTGACATTCCTACTCAAACGAAGCGTGAAAAAAATATGTTTTTCGAAATTAAAAAAAGCTTGTCATGAAAAGCACTTTTTTTTTTTGTTTTACGAATAAAAATTCAGAAAACAAGACACTGCTTTTCCATGTAGTTTGAAAAAAATTCGACAAAATTATTTTTTTAAGAAACCAAATATACAAAAATATTTTTTCAGTTGTAGAATTATTAAATTATTGTACTGGTAAATTTATATGGAGCTCTTTTTTTTTCTTTTTTTTTCTTTTTTTTTTTTTGAGATAGATACAACACTATCCGCTTCGTTTATTTCACATACCAAGTTCTCCAATATTTTACTCATGCTAATGTAGTAGTTTTTAATTACTTGTCTCGTTTGTTATAATTATCATTTGACTTATGAACTAAACAATTCAATTCGTGAATTGTATTAAGCACTTCGATTCGATTTCGGTTTCCGAATACGTTTATTAAGCACTTCGATTCAATTTCGATTTCCGAATACGTTTATTAAGCGCTTCGATTCAATTTCGGTTTCTGAATACGTTTATTAAGCGCTTCGATTCAATTTCGGTTTCTGAATACGTTTATTAAGCACTTCGATTCAATTTCGATTTCCGAATACGTTTATTAAGCACTTCGATTCAATTTCGGTTTCTGAATACGTTTATTAAGCGCTTCGATTCAATTTCGGTTTCTGAATACGTTTATTAAGCGCTTCGATTCAATTTCGGTTTCTGAATACGTTAACTATACAATTTGTAAGTTTCCACTGCCCTCTGATTCCAACAGCATTCATGTCAGCAAAATGTTGCAAAATGTGTAATTGGGTGTAACCTTAGTACCATTTAGGTTTGTTGGTAGTAAAATTTAGTCCCTTCTGTTCATATTTCTTGTTCACTTTGTTGTAGACTATCTGAAGCATAATACATACAATTAATATGCAGCCACATGATTGATTGATTGATTGAATCTCTTGTTCTTTATCAAATTTAAAAAAAAAAAAAAAAAATTGCAGAAATTGATGACCAATCATTGGACCAATACATACCTGGTCTGACAGCAATGAGATTGAGTGATGTCAGACACTTGTTTTCCTCTAGAACACTGGAACGCGCCTTCGAGGCGATTGCGCAGTCGCGGAAAGCTCAATGTCTCCTCTTCACCTCCTTCTATGAGATTGAATCAAAGGCAATTGATCTACTAAGAGAAGAGCTCCCATATCCTATCTTCGCAATCGGTCCCTGCATTCCTTACATGTTGCTCGATAGAGAATCTCAAGATAACGCCGCATCGCAAAACGGTTGTGCTACCGCCGCAAACTACTACTTCACTTGGTTGGACTCTCAACCTGAAAGCTCCATACTTTATGTGTCACTCGGTAGCTTCCTCTCGGTGTCGACATCTCAACTTGATGAGCTTGCACTGGGCCTGGTTGCTAGCAAGATCAATTTCTTGTTGGTCGCGCGAGACGACTCTCCTCGGATCCAAGAAATGGTTGGCGACGCAGGTCTAGTCGTGCCCTGGTGTGAGCAGCTGAAGGTTCTGAATCATCCTTCTGTCGGCGGCTTTTTGACTCATTGTGGATGGAACTCGACGCTCGAGGCGTTGTTCATGGGGGTTCCGACGATCACGCTTCCTATAACTTGGGATCAACCGCCCGACAGCCGACTTATGGTGAGCCAGTGGAAAGTAGGACTGAGTTTGACGGAGAAGACGGGGGAGGACGGTGTCATTCCGAGAGAAGAGATCGCGACGGTGGTGAGGAGGTTGATGGATTTGGATGGAAACGAAGGGAACGAATTGAGGAAAAATGCTCTCGAGCTAAAGGAGGCTTCTCGGAGAGCAACTGAAGCAGGCGGTTCTTCGTTTAATAGCCTCGAGTCTTTCGTCGAAGGGCTTCTACACAAGCACGACTGGACGAAAGTGCCGGTCAGCGACGGTCTAATGGAAGAACACAGATGCTGAAGCCCAGGAACTGATTCTGCTAATAAGATGATAGGTGGATTGTGTTGCTCAAGTTGCCAACTTGTGCAGTAGTGGCTTTTTTACTTTTGTTCTTTCGCTCTTCTGTTTCAATCGGCGCAACATTATTGTTCTGTTGTATTGAAATTATGCCGAAACACTTCAATTTAATAAACTTGAGATGCTCTCTTATCAAGCATTTCACTTTTTCTAGGGATCAAACACTTCAAATCAGATTTCACTTTGTATGTTGGTTGGTTTCGAAAGAGTTAGATACTTTTACAATATGTAAGAACCTATCTGATCTTCTTTCAAAAACGCACACCCAGAAAAATCAAAATCCTCTTAAAAAGCTTTAAATCTACACAGTAAATTTTGGGAGAATTGTATCAATAGATTCAGATACATGGAAGCAAATCAGATCGACAATTGGATAAATTGTAAGAACCTATCTGACAATTGGATAGATTCAGATGAATCAAAATCCTCAATGTAAGAACCTATCTGAGAAATGTAAGAACCTATCAATGTAAGAACCTATCTGATCTTCATTCAAAAACACATACCCAGAAAAATCAAAATCCTCTTAAAAAGCTTTAAATCTACACAGTAAATTTTGGGAGAATTGTATCAATAGATTCAGATACATGGAAGCAAATCAAATCGACAATTGGATAAATTGTAAATTGTCCTCCTGGGTAGAGTGTGCACCCTCAGAAACTGATCAAATTGAACTGTGGGATACACCATACTCCTGGGAATAGAGTATGCACACCTGGGAAACAGAACACACACACACATCCATAAATTCTATCATCACCGAGATGATTGATTCTCTTGTCGACTCGAAAGTACGGCGAAACAAACAAAAAAAAACGAATTATCAAAGTCTTGCGAAACCAGAACAAAAGAACAGAAAACAAACAACCCACGATCACTCGGTCGAAGATTTCTTCAACTCCTCCATCGTTTTCGTCGCCGCAGGATGCAGAGCCACGGCTGCGAATTGCTCGTGGGAGTACTTCTTGTACACAACCTTTTGTTTGCTCTCGGTTGCGGTTGCGTGCGCGTTCACCAGGATCGTACTACAGTCCCTGCAGGCAAGCACAAAACCAATGATTTAATAAGATCTTAGTACAGTCCCTGCAGAGGGTATGCACAAAACCAATGATGAATGGTTTACAGCATGAGTTGCAATTAGAATAAAGGAAAGATGCATACAACAACTGCTTCTCGGAGAAGCCAGTATGGCGCTTCAGCGTCCTGGTCCAGATAGGGCTCTTCTTCAGCGTGCAGCGGGCCGCGTAGACTGCAGAAGCAGCGACCATCGATGGGCAATACATGATCATGGGGTATTGCACCAAGCTCAGTTCGGCGAAGAAGAAGACCATATGCTCCAGCTGCATTTGAACCATGAATTGAAAACTCAGAAGATTTTAAGATTGAAATCTGGAGCAAACTTCCAGGGATAAATTTTTACAGTCCTCACCTCCTTATCACCGGCTGCAGCCTTCAGAAATCTCACGAGAAACACGTACGGCGTCGGAACAGTTAAGTTCCATTCCAGCTTGTTCAGAATTGTTTTCTCCATCCCCAGTATCTGCTCCCTGGTGTATGCCCTATCTGATATGCAAATGAAATCATTGACCTGCACCAAATACACAGATTCATCAAATTCATCACAAAATCATTGACCTGCACCAAATACTATATCTGTTTCTCTACTCTACCTCGGGCGCCCATATTTCCTCATACTTGCAAGCGATAAGCATGGCACCGACACCCACAAGCTGCAACTCCCTCCTCGGCACCATCTCCATCGAGAGATACCGATCAATGACGTAAAATGTGAGGTACAGGGTCTCGGGCATCAGTTCGAACTTATGGTGCACTTCGATTAACCAATCGGCCAGAATGGCCCTCATCTTTGCGTTGACCTCTAGCTGGGAGTCGATGTAGTCGTGGGGTCGGCTCTCGTGCTGCATCACGAATGAGAGATTACAAGAGTATATAAATATATATATAAACGTATGAAAGCGGTAATCCGCGGAAAAAATTCGCACCTCAGCGAGCTTGTAAAACTTGTAGATATCCTCGACGTAATCGACAACAGCCAACTGGTCATCGGCATCAGACGCATCGATGTCTTGTACCAACTCTTTCGGTTTCCCAGTTAACCCGCAAGCATCCTTACATTAACACCAACGAATAAGAAACCAGAATGAGAAATTCTCTAGCTGTAAAAGCTATAGAATAGAGCTAGCACCTTGCTGCGAGCGGTGAGTACGGAAGTGAAAGTGTGGACTTTCTTTCGAGAAGGCTTGCCGCGAGAACCGACATTAGCTGCTGCTGTCGTCGTCGTCGTCAACACCTGCTTCGTCGCCTCTTTCTTGTCGTCGCTGATCTCGATAATGTCCTCGGGCTTAGGCTTAACAGTGGGGGGGGGCTTCTTATTGGCCGGTTTCGCGCCTCCTTTTCCTACTGCTCCATCAGCGGGAACAGCTACAGGCTTCTGCACACAATGTTGATGGATTTAGTAAAATGATTGATATCTAGAAGTGCTTCTCTGCGAAGCAGCAGATCGTCTGCACACCTTTGCGACAGCAGCGACGGTCGGTGCAGCGTGCGCGTTTGCCAACAGTTGAGCACAAAAGCTTCTGCAAGAAACCAATGTAACATAAGATTATCTGAATCTAAAGTCGGCATAAGATAATACATAATCGGAAGAGATCGCGAGGAAAATGAGGACCCACCGAGTAATGGGACGATTGATCTGCGCCTGCGGCTTCCTAAAAGAGAGAACAAGACAAAAGATTAAGGAAGAAATGGTTAGTGCTGGATCTTCGCGGTTTTAGGTCCAAATTGAGATTGAGGTGACAATACTCACCCTTCAGCACCGCGGACGTTAACCAGATTACCGATGTCTTCGAGCGCTCTCCGGTTCTTCGCATCTGCCCCTGCCACGGCCTTCTGCTTCCCTGTCGGAACCAAACCCCCTGATCGAAGAACAAGTCGGATTCAAATTAGCCTCTGGGATCGAAAGAATAAAGCAAGGAAAAAAAAAATCCTAAAGGGAAAAAAGGAAAAGAAAGTACTAACAAGAGAAACTCATCGAATAGAAGTTGGTGCCGTGCGAAAATAACAAAGAGAATAAGGCAAAAGAAATAAAATTGTAAAACAAGATCTATTCGCTGCAAAAACTATCCTCAATTGTCCAAAGATGAAGAAGAAGTAGTCTCTTAAGAGATTAAATAAGTAAGAACCTGAAACCAATTTAAGCATCAAAATGAAGGGCTCGATGCGACTGGAAACCAAAGAAGAACCAACATTAAGAGCAAAATGAACACAATCAATGCCGCAAAGAGAAATCGAAAGAAAGAAACACGAAACAACATCAAATTAGAACCTTAATTATAAAACACCTCAAGAAGCAAATTAAAGAAATGGGTCTTCATCAAAAAACAATCTTTGTAGCTTCTACTTCCTTTGCTGGTCTGAGACCACTGAGGCACCCATGGAGAACCCATTAAAACCAAATGAGAACGTCATTAAAAGAAGTGGGTCTGATCAAAATCCATCCTTGCTTATTTCATACCCTTTTTTTCGCCAGGAAACCATTGAGAAACCCAAGATGAACCCATTATAACGAAATCAAGAGAATGAATGAAAACAAATCAAAAGAAAGAGCCATGAAACAAGACACAATTAGAACATCATAAAACCCTCAAAGAGCCAATTAAAGAAATGGGTCCTCATCAAAATCCAATCTTTCTCAATGCTTACCTGTTTTATTTTTGCTAGGAAACTATTGAGACACCCATTGAGAAACCCATTAAAAGCAAATGAGAACGTCATTAAAAGAAGTGGGTCTGATCAAAATCCATCCTTTCTTATTTCTTACCCTTTTTTTCGCCAGGAAACCATTGAGAAACCCAAGATGAACACATTACAACGAAATCAAGAGAATGAAACAAATCAAAAGAAAGAGCCATGAAAAACAAGACACAATTAGAACATCATAAAACCCTCAAGCCAATAAAAAGAGACGAAACTTTCTTAATGTTTACCTCTCGGTTGCTGCGGAGCGACTGCGTTATGATGCTTTGAGGCCATTCCTCCTCTTTCTCCTCCTTTTACTTCTTGTTCCTGGCTCTTCTGCCCAAAGAAGATGCTCGAGAGCACCGACGACAAGAAAGAATGGAGGCGCCGAGCCGCCCTCGACTCCCTTTCGCCTTCGATGCCGGGATTCGCAGCCACCGTTGTTGTGGCTTCAGCTGTTGAGAGAAGCAGAAGCAGCCCCTTCTCCTCTCTCTCTCTCTCTCTCTTTCTCTTTCTCTTTCTCTCTCTCTCCTTTGTGGATTCTTTCGCTAACTTTGGCTTTGTGGGTCTCGTGCATAAATGGAGGGGTTTGGTTTCCTTTTGTGGTGGCGAGGGGCGCCTCCAACGGTCGAATTTCGCTTTTGAAAGCCCCAACGGTCGGATCGCCTGATATCCAACCAACGGCTAGGATTGCGCCGTGTACTAGCCGTTGGGGGGAGTTAAAAAGGGTGAGATTCTTTTATTATTGAAGTGTTTGAATAAATTTAATTTTAAGTGCCATTCACATTTAATTTGCTCTTTAAAGACGAAATGATTTTTTTTTTAGGTTAATGTGTGTTGTTTTAGGACTAAAAATGTAATTAACCAATCAAAAGAAAAGCATTAATTCACAAAATAAAGCCAATTTTGGATTTTATCTAAGATAGATTTTAATGATGTGCTTATAAATAATCATTTAACCCAAATATAAATAATCATTTGAATTTTAAAAATTATAAGTATTGAAAATATGGGAATTTATTTTAACCCAAAGCAAAATAATTGAAATTAAAGAATGACAAATTCTTTAATTTTATTTTATTAAACTCAAATTCTAGTAAAGAGTTTATAACTTTTTTTCCTGTAAAATTTTTTTATTTGAAACAAAATAAAAGAAAGAAATAACATCAAATACCAAACAAGGCCTATATTTATAATTTTATTTAAAAACAAGTACAAGATGCTCCCAAACTTTTCAACAAATTGCAATCTAGACCCTGATATTCACTTAAACAGGCTATTATTGAGTTAATGAAATCACAAAAAAAAAAAAAAAAAAAAAAAACAACATTAACTAGTATATTCAATCAATAATCATCATTTTAAAATAATGACTTAGATCAGTGCATCTGTTATTCAACACAAGAAAAGGTAAACCTATATATAAGGGTTTGCGAATGAACAAACCGGTTACAGCGAAATTATAAGGCAAGTAAAAAGATGCCCTGGTGCTAAACACAATCAGAAGAAAAAAAAAATTTAAACAAAAACTCAAAACTCAAAACTCAAAATCCGCCTTTTTTTTGTTTTAGCTATAGCAATCAGCAAATACACAATTCAAAAGCAGCCTCAATATACAATACATTAGTATAGAACTGCAACAGATTAGTTTATCAGGTCCCGGCTGGAGCTTGATCATCCGGCCCCAAAAGCAAAACCTGCCAAAGTTGCAGAAACAAACTCAAGAAGCCGAAACGCTCCAAAGCAAATGATCACTCAAACAGATTCAAAGAAATCAGATGACTTGAAACATGGAAAGTGCCTGTTTGGCGTGGCTACTAGGTGTTCAGTAAATAGGAAGTTTTAGAGGTTTTACTACGGCGGGAAACTGCGGTAAACTTCTAATTTTAAGATTCTGACATATTATGAAGCTAGTAGGAGGATTTTAAAAAAACAAGATATTGGAGCTTCCTTGAGCATCTCTCCTCAAACAATACTACTCCAGAAATTTCCCTTGCGGCTCTACTGTGTGACTGTAGTCGCCAAACTTACATTGCAATCAATAAAAACTGAAACTTACATTGCAATCAGAAGCGAACTTGCGAGCGAGCATAATTGCGGCATTCCTTTCTCTCTCTGTTTCAAAAGCTAAGGTGAAGAACGAGCCTTTCTTAGATTGCCAGAACACTGCCTTAGCTGCAGCATTACCACCGCCTCGGACCCCACAGAGCTAGAGATGGCCAGAAAAATAAAAAGAATCAGACACCGACACATCGCATCTTTTACTAACAGAAATCCTACGTCTAGCAATTTCACTTAGCAATCACATGTTTGTAGGGCTGATTGGGCGATAATCTACCTTCTATATCATGTATTCTAACTGCATATTGGATGATTGCATTAAGTGGCAAGGATAATTTCCAAAAAATATCATACTCTTTACTCTACTGATGTTCAAATATCATTGATGTGCAACAATGCTCTTAATTCTAAATTTATTAGGAATGGGTACGTAAATCACAACAAAGACTAATTTGTACAGAATCATAATCTACTAACTTCCGCGCACACCCAGAGCTGTAAAAATCTCGTCTGCAATTAGTAGACCTAACTTATAGAACAAACAAAAATAACTACTTCCCTAAAACACATGATTGCTACCTGATTTGTCGATGTGATCTCTTTACTAACAATCAACACGTTATTGATACCCAAATGGTAACAGTAGAGAGAGAGAGAGAGAGAGAGAGAGAGAGAGAGAGAGAGAGAGAGAGAGAGAGAGAGCTTATTGCTGCAGAATAAGTTGAAAAGCTGCATCTTTCTCGAATGCATAAAGAATTCACGATTTAATTAGGCGAAGTAAGCACATTGTTCTCATAATTCAAAAACCAGAACAAGCTGTTACCTGCATTGATGCGGAATATGACTCTTTTGCTTTTGTAGACCACCCTTTACGAAGCTTTATCCTAAGCTTTCCCACATGAAACACATGGACCGAATTCGATGCATAATCTCGACCATTTGCTTGGGTAACTACCACCTAAAAAGAAGCATGAAAGACATATTAGAGGTAAGTACATGCCGTAGGGCATAAAAGATGAAATTTTGAGGGAACTTCCACAATAAAGATTTCATTGAATGACATAAAATAATTAAATGCATTAACATAACTTCAGGTCCTATAATTTACTTAGAAATTAATGGCATTTAGCAAAGATGAGCTGAAAATTAGCTTAAAAGCAGCATAAGTTCATACATTGAATTCACTATCAGACTTCTTAGAGAGTGCCTCCACATGACTTTCCAATCCTGCAGCTGTAGAAAATAAATAGTTAAAAATGGCACCAGATTTTCGTGAGTAGATACAACATTGACTCGCAAAAAGCAAGTCAAAAATGGTAGCAGAATTCGTGAGAAGTAGATATGTTATTGACTAGATTCACCACTATTAAGATGCAGTTTACACACTATTGAAACATATCAAGCAATTTTTGTTTTGATAAAAATGATAACAAAAATAATTTCACCAGTTTTCACCGACATTTAATAAGCAAATTTAAAGCTATTTTGATATGGAAATAACTGATAGTTAATGATTAGCTTCACAAATAACAGAATTTATTTTCTTACTGATAAAAGTTTCTTTGTTGTTGATAAATGAAAAGTTAACAAAGCATCACTTTGAAATTGCAAAGTTTCATTAAAGCAAATGAAAGTCAGAAAAAGGAGGAGTGTCAAACCAGGATCTATTGGACTCATTGTCATCAATGTGACCCTCTGATCATTTAAAATCATCTCTGCGTGCAAAATCCTTCCGACATCAAAAGGCTCAGGAGCATAAATTTCTTTTGTTGCTCCTGCATGCGATAAATGTTGTATTTCAAGTGAAGATTAACACATGAAAACAAAAATATTTGTGCAGCAGAATGTTCTTTATTATTAATTGTAGTAATCCATACTAACTAAAGTACTTCTCCAAAGTCTACTTATGCAAGTTTACACTTAGTAGAATGATAGTAGTATTGCAGGATGTGTAGGTATTGCTGTATTACCATGTTTCACTGTAACAACATTAACAGAATCAGGAGATCTCTCAAGGGCCAATATGCACGGATATGCATATCATCTGCAGAAAATTACGAATTTCCACACATTTTTTTAAGTCTAAATAATGGCATTCTATCTTTCCAATCACTGATGTCACTTGAAAGAGATAACTGCTAATGTTCCATATGCAGCTTCTTATGTGGTCCAAAACTCTTATCTTAGATATTTCTTTTTAAATTCTTCGTAAACATCACATATTTGTTCATTTTTTACTTTATAGTGCTCTTCTTGATTCTGCATGCTTTAATCTCCAACAATCTACTTTTACTCATCTTACCCTCCTCTAAACTTTAAACTCGGAAAGTTGTTGCACTATCAGTTTGACCTCTAAGCAAATTCAACAGCTTCTAATGATGACAAAAACAGCTATTTTATAAAGCTGCTCGAACTTCGGCAGGAAATTCGTATAAAAGTACAGTTCAAACAATCAGAAAAACCAATTAACATACAGCAACTGATAGTACAGAACATGATACCACAAGATTAATAGCTCAGTGAAAGAAACATTGAACCAATCTACCTGAGATTATTTCTTTCCTGCTTCCTTCAGCATTTACACGGCACCACTGAATTGAATAATTTGAGATTCCTGGTGCACTATCACTTCGACATACAATGCGTAAGCATGAGCCTAGACTTTCAGAACCTTCAAGCTCATAGAGATGGGGGCCTTCATCCTCAAGCTTTTTGATCATTGCAAGCTGGAGATAGGAGATCCAATTACCATAATTGAAATATCATATATGCAGTTACAATTAACATAATTGAACTTTAGTGTAACACACCCCTGCATAGGAGTGTAAAAAGTATAATAAGCTGGGCCAAGCTCAAGATCAGCTTGTATCGGCTCAGTGATCCTCAGACATCTACTTGCCAAAGATAGCAGGAGCATGAATACTCTTAGAATAGCGATACAGGTGATCTTCTCAAACATGAAATCAGCATAGAAGAATTGTAATTGATGCACCTGAATACATGAGCTATTATACAAGGCAATAACACACAAAATGCTTTTTTGAACACACAAAAGGACATAAAGGTACAAGAGGGGATATGAGCAACTAAAAAATCTATATGAGCAACCAAGAATAGGTAGTTCTTATTCTATTGAACTAGGAGAGTCACTTTAGCAGACAAAACTGTAAAGTCTGTAATAACAAACCTCTTTCTTTAGTTGAATACAAAGCTGAGTCTTCTCTAAAACGAGCTTCCGCAGTGCTCGAAGTTCATGCTCCATGTCCATTACCTATAGAAAATTATCTCTCATTTTAGCAGCAAATTAGAAATAGACTGAAGTTCAAAAGAGTAAAACAGAAAATTTAATACCTGAAGTTTAAAACAGTAAAACAGAAAATTTTAATACCTTGAATTTGGAACAAAGAACCAAAAAAAGGAACCACATATGAAGAATCAGATAAAACAGAAGGTAATATCAAGAAAGAATATCCAGAAGAAAACAAAATAATACAATATTCCAACAGAAACGTAGACACCTACCCTGCTTGGCTGGTGCAACATTTTGATTCGTCTAGCCTCTTGAATCTCTTTTCGTAATTCTTCCAATTCCTTCAAGTTTCAAAAGAAAATAACAGCAGACTAGTAAGGCATACATACAAGATTTATAACGATACACATGATTGTTTGCATGCGCTCATATGTGGTCATATTTGTACATTTTGAAACATTAAATAAAGTACAGTCAGATTATAGACTATAGACTAGAAGAGTATCTAATATGCAACAATAAACTCCGTGGCGATCAAATTAATCTTTCTCATATTTCTATTTAATATTTCTGTTAGCTAAAATGATTTGAAAATAGGAGACAATATATTTAGACAATAACTCTTTGAAAGAAAACAGGAGTTTTGTCCTGAATGGCGACTAGAATTAAAATAAAAAAAAAACAATGGGAGATGGGCAGTGGAAAAGTTTGTATTGGGTGAAGAGAAAATTTATCCAACTTCGTAACCAAAATTTCACCTGATTCTCAGTACTAGTGGTGCTGAGTTCATGTTCCTCCAATGCTTGCTCAACTCTCTTTATCGCTGCCTTGGCTTTTTCAATTTCAGCAAGAGCAATAGCCCTTTCTTCTTCAGCCACCTTCCTAGCATCTTCAGTAGCCTGCAAGAACCAACAGAATGAGAAGCTCACAATTAATTTGTCACTGCACGAACAATACTAAATTTTTTTTTGAGAGAAACAATACTAAATTTACTCGGGCTTATTATTGAGTAGCTGTCCAACAAGGACAACATGAGCAAATAGAATTATATCTCATGGAGTGTCTGAAAATTATGTAATCCTAACCATTTAAAATTTGATGAAATACTGTTTTGTTGAGGAAACATTGGTGGGCTGTAATATCTTTATTAACTTGCAGAAAAGGATATATTCGAGTCCAAAAGAGAACTACAAACTCAACTAAGAGTATCCTTAACAAAGTCAATAATTGCTCTACCAAGAACAGGAGACCAGAGAAGTTGTTTATCCCAAACACCTAACTACTCTTACTCCATGTGAAAAAAGAGATCAGGATCGTAATTCAGCATTTTTCAACATAGATTGTACTATATAAAGTTGGAAGCAGATAAAGCGACAGGTATTGACACGTTGACTACTAACTTGGTGAGTGCAATACATTGCTTAATTGATTTTACCAACCTGCTTAAGAAAATTTGCTAGCTTTTTAACTTCTGCTTTTTCGTGAAGCAACTCTCCTTCTCTTTGGGTCAGTTGAACTGCTAATGCTTCCACCTGCAAAAGAAAAACTAATCAAACCGACATAAAGCATAACCAATGACTGCATGAAAGATGTTGAAAATCATGAATATAATTGAAGTCGTAAAACAAACAGCATTGTAGCTAATATTCCATACATCGCAACTAAAATTTTGTGCAGTATCTGGTATAATCCACTGTGATCTTCTAGCTTTGGTCATCTTCTTAGTTGCTACCATGCACTAAGACACTGATGTACGCTTTGCAGTAGCCTTTGAAGCATAGAAAGAAGATAGAAGAAGAGAATCATGATAGGTTCTTACTCTTCCAAAGTTGGCTTCTATATATATTGTACATGAAGTTACACTTCAAAAGGATTCTAAATCTCATGATATAACTGCTATATTCGATGAAAACTATGTGAACAAGAACAATTCATTTACTACTACATATTGAGAAAAACATGGCAAATTATAAAACACATTTATAGAGAAAACTATATGCACGAATTCTAACTATTGATAATTGATTGAAAAAAGTTATCAAAAAGGGAGGGGAGTCAGACCAGTGAGATTGCTTCTTCAGCATCATCTCTATTACGACCAGCCACCCGCCCCCTCAGAGATTCCAGCGTGTCCCTGAGCTTCTTTAAAAGGACTTGCCTATCCAAAGATGCCACTTCTCTCCACTTGGCCTGAAATACCAAGAAACAATTTAGGACAGCCTCTCTTCTAACTAAAGATGCAAATAGCAAACACACATCACAAGTGGACTGTAAACCTCATTGGAGAGTTTGTTGGCGCCCAACAGACCCTTCTCGAACTTCTCCTTGAGGTCACGAACAGAGAGCCGCTTGTGCTGTTCGAGAAGTTGAGCCGTCTCCCTCGCGACAATCTCCTTAAGAGGGATAACCTCCGAACTCTTTTCCGGCTCAATGATCATATTGTTTGCTCCTATCTTATACTCGGGAAATTGGCCCTTCGCAAAATTAACATCCGTCGAGACCATTCGAACCGCCTCCTCCTGCATGGCGTCTCCAGAATCACGGATTACCCTCATCATCGATCTAAGTAACTTAAACCCTGTTATCCATCAAACCAAGGAAGCGTGAAAATTAACAGAGACAGCAGTCAGAGCTACTTTTTATTGATAATCTCATTAAAAATTTTCTGCATCAAAATTAAAAGATACAATTAGAACAAAAGAGGACGGAGTTTCATAGGAACGAGTCCTCCATAAGCTAACTATTGGCGAGAAAAAAATGAGTCCCTTTTTTTAATAAAAAGGCTAATTACACCTACTACTAAAGTTCGACACTAAAAGAAATGAAATTTCACTCATAAAAATTAAACTAAAAACCAGCAAAATCCTTCCTTTATTTGATTTCACAAACTTATGATCAAGTAGGCATCAAGTAAAATCCTAATATAACCCAACAGTGGTAAACAACAATTTAATCCCTAAAATCTCAAACAAAAAACTCTTTTTCTTAGAGATAATTGGAATTATGAGAATCTAACTCAAAATAGGGACAAATAGCACCAAACTGGTGGGAATATTTACTTATGAACGAATCTTCCTGAGCTACCAATCAACAAAAACGCCTCTTTTTCATAGAATACTAATCACACCTACTGCTAAAGTTCAATCCTAAAAGGCGTAAAAGCCCCAAAATTACTTCTTTTAAGTGATTTCAGAAAATTAATCAACTAGAAATCTAATATACATCCCTATACTAAAGGCAGCAACTTTATCCGCCGCGCTAAATGATAATTAGGAGAAAAGCAAAAGAAGAACAAACCTCATAAATCTCCCCCAAAATCAACAACAACCAAAGGGCTTCTTCCGAGGGTTTTGATCCTAATCTCCAAACTTTCCCTTCGATTCCTATATGCAGAGTGGGGAATAGGGCCGATTCTCCGAATATGTTTAGCTTTATTTGGATTTAAATTTCCTTTTCTAAGCTTCGATCGCGAGAGTACCGCGTAATCGAAAGCGAAGGGATGAAAAAGAAAATCGAAAAAAAATAAAAAAAGAAAAAAAAAAAAAAATATAGGCGAGGAGAGAAAGGTTTAGAAGGAACTTTGGAGAGAGAGAGAGAGAGAGATACTTTTTTAAAGCGCTGGGGCCCACACTGTGGTTTTTGGACTCGTTTTAAATATTTAGAATTATAGGGGGGGTGTTTATTAATTGCCCTCATAATTAGTGATTAGGGATTATAATCCCCCTTGCCACTAAATTCCCTTTGTTATTAAAAAATATATTGCAGAATTATTGATATTTACACAAATTAAACCGGATTAAGTTCTTAAAAAAACTAAAATGCGGAAAAATATATATATATAAATACTTAGTTTTTTTTCACTCTCTCCTCCTAACTCTCAAAAATTTATATTTTATTTTTAAAATTTTTAAATTTGGCTCTTTTTCTTTTTGCATTGGCCTCTTGAAAGAAGAAAAAAAAAAAAACTCTACCAAACTTATAATGGAATAAAATTTCATTTGAAATTATAGAGATTACGTTATGTGCGATGAAAAAATACCATAAAAAAATATCATGTTTATTTTCATACATAATATTACGTTTCGTATGTCTACATTAGTCGGTTATAATATATTTTTTGGCATCCCATATATATTTTTACCTCAACTCCATTTTATTTAATAACATTACATAGGCTTCATTACCAAACTAATTCATTCATCGTATCTAAACACTATTAGAAATAAAAAATATATTGATACACCCAATTTTTTTTGTCCAAACTTTTATTTATTTTATATGCCAATAATACTCTTAAAATTAAAAAGTACATTTAAAAAATTTACCGAAAAATAAAAAATAACATTCCCGTTGTTTTCTGACAACATTTCTGAAATTTTGAAGGTATAAAAAATAAATCAAAAAAATCAAAAAAGAAAAAATTGACTGTTAAAAAAAAAAGAAAAAAAAAATCTGTATTTTAGATTAAAAGAAAATTTAGTGGCTATTTTGCACGGGTCACGATAACGACCGTTACCATCTTTCGGCGGGTATCCGTCAACAAATAGGCTACAACCAAACGGAGGTGGTCGGCGCCACCCACTCTGACCGGGAAATTATTGCGTGCACCGAGTGTATTAGTAGATGTGGGTGAAAAGGGTCTTATATGATGTCCATGGATGCTGATACGTAAAAATTTATCCGAATCCGAATCTGAACGGAATGGATTTACCCTATACTAAATGGATATAGTTTCAGATATGGATATCAAGAACGTTTGATTGTACTGTCCAATCTGAGCTCGAACCCGGCTCGAATTTGAAATTATTTTACATTATATATAATATATAAATAAATGTTTGATGTTGTATTTGAATTTATTTATATTTTTAAAACTTTAGATTTAATGTAATATATTTTGAAATATTGTAAAGAGAAGGTTCGGATTTAGATATGGATTTTTAAAATTTGTCAGATTCGTGTTTTGAATTTGATAGTCGGGTTCGGGTTCGGATTTTTGAAAATTCGTCCTGAATCCAACATGTTGACATCTCAAATGTGAATTCGGATGTGGTCATGCGGATATACAATCGTATCCATTAAAAATGAATTCGGATTTGAATACGACTTGAATTTATATTCAGATATTATTATTTAAATAATAATATATACTAATATATGTTTATAAATATGAACTATAATTAGTGCTAATAATAAAAGTAATAACACATAGTGCAAATTAATGTTTATACTCTTGTTCAAATTTCGTATATTTATATTTTATTTAATAAAATTTAATATTTAATAAATATAAATGTAATTTTAATAATAAATTCATAATAAAATAGATGAAGAGTCCCCCCAAAAAAAAAAAACTTTATCCCACTACACTATACATTAACGTCTCGCTTATCTCCGAATTGTGATAATAGTCGAATATGACCCGATTTTTTTTAAATCATATTTGCATTTTTTTTAAAAAATATGGATCGGGTAAGAATATGCGTCAAATGCTAAATTTTGACATCCATATCGCTATTCTGTCAAATCCAGTATCTAATTCAACCAAAGTTTATTCTAGTCACTTTCACCTCTAGATATATAGCATTATTAAAATTCTACAAATAATACAGGTCTCAAAATTAAAATTTAACTCATTTGACGATATCTAAAATACAATACTTATATTAAAAGTCATACACTCTAAAAATTTATTTATTTTATTTTAAATAATGTAGATTGTATCTATCGAATTTAATTCAAATTTTAAAATCTTAGTAGTTAAAATTGAGATGTGGTGCATGAGGTATTTGGGTGCACTGGTTGTAAATAAGATTTTTTTTTTTTTCTTTTTTTTTTTTTGGTCTTTTGAGCCGTGCCACGTTTGGGATGGTCTAGTTTCTTCTTAACTAAGCACTTAAACTTTCTCTAACTTAAATAATAATAATATAATAATATAATATAATAATAATAAAGGGTCTTTTTTTTAGAACTTTTCCAAATTTCAACTTTTCTTGGAGCTACACCTTCTCATAGAGCTTTCACATTTCCAACGAAAATACATCTCATTTCATTTTTATTGTAAATATTATTAGATTCATTAAATCTGATCAATTTTAAACGATTATAATAATTAAATTAATAAACTTATTTATGCGTATGGTTAGGGTCGAACTCTTGTGTGTATTTAACTTTAAAAACCCGTGCCCTCCGCTTCGAATTTATTTATTCAAAACATATTAGTTAACTCGTCTATCGATCCCTTTTTATTCAATGGTAGCATCTTATCTAATTGATTAGTTTAGGCCCCGCACTAAGGATGTGGGGCTGACAATCCAGCTCATTGTTCGCAAATCAAATTAAATGTTAAATTCGAAATGAGCTCGAAATGGATAGACTATTTAATAATTAAGTCGAATTTCTTAACTCGAAATCATAACAAGCCGAACATGAGCAAAGGGTCAATTTGTTTGTATTCGAGTCAATAAAACTAGAATATAAACATATATAAATAAATAATACAAAACTATTGGGATTTTAGCCCAATCCAAATGTAAACAATTGAGTATGCAAGAGTTAACATTTCAAACAAAATCTTGAGGACTTAAGAGTTGTTGAATATAACATTTCAATATCGTTTTTGATAACTTATGTTTATATATATATATATATATATATATATATATATATATAGAACTATAATATATATATATTAATAGCAGTCTAGCTTCTGACCGTTGGATTGAGAGATGTGCGGTTAGGATGATGTGGGCCCACAGGGTTAAAGTGGGTGGTTGGTTGAATAGTATGATCTAACGGGTGAAAATCATCAAAGGAGTGGATCTAACGGTGGAAAACTTGGTAGCAAGCTCCTATTGATAAAAACTCTCTCTCTCACTCTCTCTCTCTCTCTCTCTCTATATATCTATATATATATATATATATATATATATATATATATATATATATATATAGACGCATATCTTATCATATGTAGTGTTGGAGCATGAATATAACTTTTTGGCAGTTGAGATGATAGTATCGGAGCTATCGTACTCATAACTTTTCGATCATTGGTATAAAAAAATGTGAGGCTAGGATGAAGTGATTACGGTTAGATTGATAGTGGGCCCCCTAGGGTTGAGTAGGTGGTTGATTGAATAGTATAATCTAACGGGTAAAAATGATTAAAGGGTGGATCAAATGGCCAAAAAGTTATGAGTAAAGAGCCTCTATACTCATAAAAGTATAGTAATGACTCTATATATATATATATATATATATATATATATATATATATATATTGAGCAATGCTTCAATACACCATAAGTATTAAAATTAAACTCTTAATTAGTAAAGGATATAATTGGATTTTACATAAAGGTTACCAATTTGAATTAGTTAATATGACAATATTGAAAAAAAAAATAGTAGTATATATTAAATTTGTCAGCATCTTTTATTTAGTTTTGTTACTTATCAAATTAGATAATACCCAATTTGTTAGGTATCAAACTGAAAAAAATATTAAATTTAAATTTAAGTTTTGAAGTTGGTATTGTAATATAAAATTTTAATTTCAAAATTTATATTAAATTTTAAAATTTTGAATCTACATTGTACTTTTAATCTGAAAACCAAATTTTAATTTTTGATTTAAATTAATATTTTGAACTTGAACTGAAAGTTTTATTTAAATTTGTGTCTTATATTTAAAAATTGAATTTGATTTATAATTAAGTTTGTTATGTTGTTTTGCATTTAAATTTATAATTTAGTTGTAATTTGAATTCCAACTATTGTTGTAGGTATTTGAGAAGGTTATAGTATTTTTTAGTTGGATAAAACTGGTTTTGAAGACCAAAATATTTTTCTATGACCAAAATACCCTTTAAATAGATATCCGGTGAATGATACCTATGCCTAAATGGTAAGTCTCTTCTAGAATCATATTACATCTCAACCATCTATGAAAAAAAATAAATGGTCAAGATTTACATAGAGTTTAATTTTAATACTTATGGTGTATTGAAGTATTACTCATATATATTATCAATTAATTAGAATAGAGTATGAGATTCTAAGTCCAAATTTCGTCGGACTCATTTAAAAATTAAAAATAACAACAGGTTCCTAACCACCAAAATACTGAAGGTTCAGTACCAAGTCCATGAACATCATACAGACCAAAAGGATGAGACATGCTACCAGAACTTAAAAATACAGATCATTTACAACTGTGCCTAAGATTTGTCAAACTGATATATACCAGGCCCCAGCAATTAGATAAAAGAAAAGGATATATATATATAGTGTATGTTAAAGATATTAATTATTGCTTTGGTGCAAGCTAGGCCATATTTTATAGTTACAGGGTTATCCATCTGTCCATGAAAATTTTTATACCAACACATTAATGACAAGTTTTATAAGGTTAAATTACAAAAAACTTCCCGATAAATATTCATTTTTTTTTTTTACTTTTCTTCCTAACTTTCATAAATTTATATTTTACCTCCTCAATATTTTAAGTTGTTGTATTTAGTCTTCCTTTATTAGAGTTTCACTACTGTTCCATCCATTTTTTATAATTTATATCAAAATATCTTTCAATACGAAAGAAATATATTAAAAAGTTATTTTCTCTCTAAAGAAGAAGTAAATTTAATCATTTTTGTTCTATTAATTAACATCGTGCACTCTTGAAAACATTTTTGAATTTCGAAGGGGAAAAAATATAGATTTTTGTAAGCTGAGGAGGGAAAGTGAAAAAAATAAATATTTACAATAGAGTTTTCTGTATTTTAGTCATTTTATAATATATCAGTATATGTATAGCGTATATTTCAGAGAACATTAACATTATTTATTGGCAAATATTAGTAGTTTGCACTCAGAAATTTAGTGATCTGAGCTGTTTCATGCTATTGTTACTGGGAATTGAGCTCCTATGCTTTTAAAAGTATTAAGTTAGTGGTGCTTGTAAGTTTTTAGCTCTTGAATTAATAGATCTGCGGTTAGGATGATGTGGGCCCCCTTAGGTTAAGTGGGTGGTTGGTTGAATAGTATAATCTAACGGATGAAAATGATCAAAGTCGTAGATCTAACAAGAAATTCACAAGTACTAAATACTTGGACTTTTACAAGACTATACCAGATCATACTGACTAATTGAGATTTTAGGCTGCTAATTGCAGCAACTGAAGAACTAGAAGTAAAATAAGATGGGAAATTCAATCAACATATGAGGGACAAAAAAAAAAAAATGTGAAAAATTATGCAAAAGTAATAAACAAAAGAGGAGACACACTCCTAACTAGGGGTGTAAACGAGCCGAACACGAGCGAGCTTGTTGAGCCGACTCATTAAAGTCGGTCGTTAATAAACGAGTCGAACGCTTAAAGTATCGAGCCTTAATAAATAAAATAGATTAAATATATTTAAAAAATAAATTTATAAAATTTTATCCATCGACTTTGATCTAATAATTAAAACTTTATTTACAAATAAGTCTTTTTATAATTAAGCTCGCATTTTTATTTTTATTTTGCTAAAAATTAAATAATAAAAAAAATATTATATATAATTATTTATTGAACTAGGATGGAATACTATTAATAGCACCAATGACTTGGTGCTAGTAAGTTTTCTACCCTTGAATTAAAAGATGTGCGGCTAGGATGATGTGGGCCCCCTAGGGTTTAGTGGGTGGTTGGTTGAATAGTATGATCTAACGGATAAAATTAATCAAATGGGTTAATCTAAGGGTAGAAAACTTACTAGCACCAAGTTCGTTGTGTTATTAATAGCATACCAGCCGGACTCATTATTTATTTATATATAAAAATATAAATTATATAAATTATAAAAATATAAAATATATGTATTCGAAATTATCGAATACACCTAGCGAAGCCGATCTTCGTGTTCTTGCTTATTAAACGAAATGAAAAATTCGGCTCGTGTTCGCTTGTTTTTACTAAACGAGTGTTCGATCTCGGCTCATTTCGAGCCCAACACGAATTTATGACAACATTGCGAAATTTGACCCCCTACTCCCCCTTGCATTAACATCAAAATGCATCATGTTTCATTTGTATCTTACAATGATGCAGAGAAAAAATTTGCTATGGAATAGAGAAAAGCATGTGGATTATTCTCACAATTTATTCTCACCTTATTGAATAAAAATAAATTTTAAATAAGATCGTACTTACAATTTATATTTTAATCAAGTTACTGTAGTATACACAAACGAATATAGAAGATATTGTACATTTTGGTTGCAAATAACGTAGTAACGTACCCTAGCCGCAATCCCAAATAAAGCGTAAACATTAAGAAGCTTTGTACTAAAATTTCACTGGAGCCGCACTTTAATTTTCCATTTAGATAGATAGCAATAATTTGGGGCAAAAATATGTAGAAATATGTTTATGTATTTTTTTTTGTAATTGTCAAAAATATGTCGTAACTGATTCATTACGATATGTTGAACGTAATATTACTTATAAAAATAAATAATAATTTTTTATTATACTTTGCACCATATACAATGTAATTTTTCAGCAATTTCAAATAAAAAATACAACAAAGCAATTTTTATTTTTATTTTTTTGTTTTTTTTTTTTTGATGTGACCTAACTGGCAACTACTGATTAGATAGGCCCGTAAAAATAAAAAAGCATCAATATGGGCTGAATTGGGCTGAGCTGGACAGGTTTTCAATTGGATCGGATCCATAAATAATTTACATGCCCTTAAACAAGGGCTTTTTTTACATTTGGCCCCTAAAAAAAATTTATTTTTAAAGTAACTCTAGCAAATTTATATTTGTAAAAATGATCCTAGTCCTGCCACGCAGACGCCACGCGAGCGGGGTTTGGGCCAATTTGGTAAGTTGAACACGGTAAACCGTATTTGAAAAAAATATAATATATATGCATTACATTGCGAAAAAATATAAATATTGAAAAAAAGAATGACGGAAATATAGGTATGGAACACGGTGAATCATTCACCGTGTTCAATTTAAAATCAAGCGATAATGTGGCGCTTACGTGGCAGGAATAGAGTCAAATTTGTAATTATAAATTTTATAGGGCTATTTGTAAAAAAATATATTTTGAGGGGCTAAATGCAAAAAAAAAGCCCCTTAAACAAACACTGCTAACCCGTTAACACTTAAAACTAAAATCCAAAACTAATTTCAAATTCGCAACGGGAACTTGCGGTTGGTACAGATTGCGAGGTCCACGTGGCACGTGTTGATACGTGGAACACGGAATCTCTCACGTGCCCCTTCAGATACCGACGCCGTTACTGCTACCAAACAGACACGCACCGACGTTACGTGTTAAAATGTAAGACGCCCCCAAACTATAGGTAATTTGGACAATGCTCCGTTTTGAAATAAATTTTGTTTTTTAAAAAAAATATATGTTGTTAACTAGTTTGGTTTTATTTACTCAAAAGTAATTAAAAGCTATTAAATTTAATAGAATCAAACAAGAAAAAAAATTTAAAAAACTCTGAGGGTCTGTTTGAAATTATGCTGTTGTTTAGAGAGACGCAGGGGTATTTTCGTCATCTGGTTGCTAAAAATATTTAAAAAAACTCACCGCTCTCGATCACCGTCCGATCGTTCGATCCAACGGCATCCGATCCGAAAGCTTAAATGGAGGGAAAGCGCCTCAGCCGTCCGATTCGCCTCACCATTCCCAACCCCGGTCCTATATAAACCTCACTTAGCCTCTTGCTAGGGCGAACAAGCTCGACCCCTCTTCTCTCGCTCGGTCCCCATTGCCCTCCCCGATCTCCCTCCTCGATCCCCAGTTCTCGTACGTACGAGGTCTCCGCGGGGATCCACTTAGATTCTTAGATCTGTAATTTTTTTTTTTTTTGCAATTTTTTATGATTTTTTTGGGTTTTTTTCTGATCGAATGATCTTTTATTGCAGCAATGTTGGTGGTTTAGCTCTCGATCTGGGTTTTTTTCGTGCTTAAATGTGTGGATTCTACTAGTTTGAGTTTATTTTGGGCCGTTTTTGAGGAGAAAACACTCGATCTGAGCCTATTGAACATTTGGGTTTGTGTTTTTATGAGGTCTAGTTAGATTTGTGGATCGATCTTTGTTTTTTGGTTATTTTTGTAGAGATGATACTAGATCTGAACCTTTGGAACCTTGGGATTTGGGTTTGTATGAGATTCAGATAGAAGGATGGATCGATCTATTTTATGATATACTGTTCATGCTTAGATGTGGGTTTTGATCCCCTTTTTGTTCGTTTTTGGTCATTTTCTTAGAGAAAATACTAGATCAGAGACTTTTGAGCCCTTGTATTTGAGTTTTTGTGAGATTCTGGTAGAATGCTGGATCAATCTGGCCTGTAATTTCTTATATTTTGTTTTTTTTTCTCTAATTGCAAGTTAGTTCTCACTTTTGGTGCTATTCTCATTTAGAATCCGAATCAACACTTTGTTTCAATCCGCACTCTTAGATCTCCCGGCACTATCTCGGATCTAAACATGCTTGAAGCATAATTCTTTATCTTGGTCTCTTTGCAGGTTACAATGAGGGAGATCCTACACGTCCAGGGAGGGCAATGCGGTAACCAGATCGGGGCAAAATTCTGGGAGGTAGTCTGCGATGAGCACGGCATAGATCCGACTGGGCGGTACACAGGCTCCTCTGATCTGCAGCTTGAGCGGGTCAATGTTTACTACAATGAGGCCTCGTGCGGCCGGTTTGTGCCGCGTGCTGTGCTCATGGATCTGGAGCCTGGGACGATGGATAGTGTTCGCACGGGCCCTTATGGCCAGATCTTCCGCCCCGATAACTTTGTCTTCGGACAGTCGGGGGCCGGAAACAACTGGGCCAAAGGGCATTACACTGAAGGGGCTGAGCTCATTGATGCAGTGCTTGATGTCGTGAGGAAGGAGGCTGAGAACTGTGACTGTCTCCAAGGTAATGGGATCCGGTGATCTCTAGCTATAATCTGTTGTGGGATCTTCTAGTCTCCTAATCTAATTATATCTGTTTAACGCCGTCAGAGTTGGATACTTAGTTGGCTTTATTTTGCTATATTAGGATTGCAGGATTTTGCCTCACTACTGAACTATTAGGAGCTTTAAAATTTTGGGATAGATTCTTATACTGTGATGTCCTTGCAATTCTTACATTTTATTCAATTGCAGCTCCTTTTATGCACTCCTTTACTTATTTCACTACTACTTTGTTGAAATTACCTCCTTTTAGTACGTGTTCATCTCCTTTAGTACAGTGGTGCTCGAGTACCGTTGGTTAAGGCCTGAAAGCATACTTTTTTACTTTCTATACTTGCTTTGTGTGATTTGTCGGTGATCTCTATCTCCTGCTCTTTAGTTATGAACCTTGTTATATATACCTGCTTCAATGTCTTGTTTGATGTGTCTGGTGATTAATTGTTGTAGACTTTCAAATTATTTTGGTTTTTCTGTTTCCTCAGTTGTCTTCTAGACGTCGCAATGGGAAATTCCAATTTCATTCGCTGGTGTCACTTTGAACTTAATGCATGTTTCATTTGTTTACATTTCCTGATGTGTCATGATTGCCTGCTTCTTAGATTATTTCTTACATCTCATTGAGGCCTTGCTAACCTTAACCGAGCATTTCTTCATAAGATGTGTGAACATGTGCATGCTGAATTTTAATATCTAACCAACTTTATCGTCTTATTGTTATTATTGTTTTTTATGTGACTAGGTTTCCAAGTATGCCACTCTCTTGGTGGTGGGACTGGATCTGGTATGGGAACACTGTTGATATCAAAGATCAGGGAGGAGTACCCTGACCGCATGATGCTTACATTCTCAGTTTTCCCATCCCCCAAAGTTTCTGACACTGTGGTCGAGCCTTATAATGCCACTCTTTCCGTCCATCAGTTGGTCGAGAATGCAGATGAATGCATGGTCCTTGACAATGAGGCTCTTTATGATATTTGCTTCCGGACTCTCAAGCTTACTACTCCTAGCTGTAAGTTGTGTTTACTCGCACTTTGTTTACACGATGGGCTGGTAGAAGCCCTACATGATAAATGTCTAGATCTTATTTTCTTGTTCAGATAACTTAACATCATTTAGTATATTACTCCAGTAGTTTTCTTCAGGAAATTTTATATCATGTTAAAAGTTTTGGTCCGAATTCATTTATTGTTAGTCGGTTATAACCTAACATATTTTTCATTCACCCCTTTTTTCTTTTTCTATCATCAGTTGGAGACTTAAACCACCTGATCTCAGCCACGATGAGTGGGGTCACGTGCTGCCTACGCTTCCCTGGCCAGCTGAACTCCGACCTCCGGAAGCTCGCTGTCAACCTGATCCCCTTCCCCCGCCTCCACTTCTTCATGGTCGGCTTCGCTCCCCTGACCTCCCGCGGGTCCCAGCAGTACCGCGCCCTCACCGTCCCCGAGCTCACTCAGCAGATGTGGGATTCCAAGAACATGATGTGTGCCGCCGACCCCCGCCATGGGCGCTACCTCACCGCCTCCGCCATGTTCCGCGGCAAGATGAGCACCAAAGAAGTCGATGAGCAGATGATCAACGTCCAGAATAAGAACTCTTCCTACTTTGTGGAATGGATTCCCAACAATGTGAAGTCCAGCGTGTGTGACATACCGCCCATAGGGCTCTCCATGGCTTCCACCTTCATCGGTAACTCGACTTCGATCCAGGAGATGTTCCGAAGGGTGAGCGAGCAGTTCACTGCAATGTTCCGCAGGAAGGCCTTCTTGCATTGGTACACCGGGGAGGGGATGGACGAGATGGAGTTCACCGAGGCGGAGAGCAACATGAACGACCTCGTCTCGGAGTACCAGCAGTACCAGGACGCCACTGCCGACGAGGAGGGCGAGTACGAGGACGAGGAGGAGATGGCGCAGGAGGAAATGTAAAGACCCCGAGGAGTAGTAGTAAACTAGTATTTGCTCTTACCTCTGCTGGATTTGGTGCTATGCTTGTTGTTTTGTTGCTGTTCCATGCCAATCCTCCCTCATCACGGGGATCGCCTGTCGCTGTTTCGTATTTCCGCCTTATCTGGATGCTGTTTGAGCTCTTAATATTGTATTACCGAATGTTCGTGACATGTTGTTTCAATTAACTCCCATTGAGTCGTCGAGAGCATTTCTGATAAAAGCGGTAGATGTTGTCGATGATTGTTTATCCTTGTGCTATTCATTTTTTGTGATCATCACATGAAAGTGGATGATCTTGCATGTTATTCACTCGAGTGTTGTTCATGTTCCATCATTGTGGGTCATATATTACAGTAAGACCAAAAAGAAGAATGAAAAAACCTGACTCCCCAGGATCATCAGAACAGACCCAGAAACTCGCTTTATCTACAAAATAAGTAACAGAACAAAACAGAAACTGGTTACAATTAGTTACACCACCATATATGCATAAAAAATAAACAGTCACCTTGTACTGTATATAAATCATTCTTCAGCAAATATCAATCAATACTACAAATAAATCTTCAGCATAGCATTTGCAGATCAACTGTTGGAATGCCTCTGTAAAACTCTGGCACTCAGTTTAGTCCCAGCATAGCAAGTTATATGTACAGTGCAGCATCATTTCCTCCACCGCTGATTGGTAAGACCACGGTCTCGACGAGTCATCGACTTACAAGACTTCATGCTGTCGACAGGCTTCGGAATGTCGTGCAAATCAAGAAGCTTAATTCTCCGCCGCTGCTTCTCTGCACAATCGAATTCGCAAAGGTAAATATCAAGCCTTGAATATATGCTTTGAAAAGGAACTTCATAACTACGATCGATCGGAGAGGGGAATCAACCATACCGTCTTTTGCCTGATCATACCCTTCGTGGATCCGCATCCGTGAGGCCTCCAGCTTCGCCTCAATGAGCAAATCATCAGTAGGGCACTGCTGCCGAGTCTGTACACACACATCAGAAAGGCATTAACATTTTGAGTTGTTAAAAACAAAAGTTATGACCAAAAATCAAGCACTGTGAGGAATTGAGGAACTGACCATCTTTGCGACGGTGGATGGCTCATCTGCGAGCTCGCAGTTGTCTTTCTTCATCATCTCAGCACATCTTTTCAAATCCTTCCCCGATGTTCTCGAACTTGTATTGATAGTACTCTTACTGCCTCTCTTGGTCAGTGTATTATGATGAGGCTCTGCGGATCTGCCTGATTGGTCGACGGCATCTTCGCGCATTCTCTTTCCGCCGGCATTTTCGGAATCATTCTTTTGCTTTCTTTCTTCTTTGCATGTCTCATCAGCTCTCCTGACGCTGTCTCTTTTGAATTTGCGAATCTTCCTGGGCTCTGCACATTCTCAAAATAGAAATTCTGTCAGTCGATGTTCTCTGCGATACTTAAATCGATTAGCTCGAGATCTAGCTAGAGCTGCAACTCACTTTCACTGAACAGTTCGTCAAGATCAACCGGAGGGCAGTTGATCGCACGCAGCGCCCCCTCGTCCAGAGGCGGAAAGTTGGCCCATGGATTATCCGACGAGTTCGCTGCGGTGTCCGGAGGAGCATCTGGCATGCATCAGTTGTTCATTGATTAATCATCATACAATTATTCCTAATTCCTTCCTCTCTTCATAACACAATTTGAAATTGCAAACAACACCAGAAGGCCCTGAATGTTACCTGTGACAGCTTCGGTGACATTCCACGAATCACCCCGGAGTTCCGCCCAGCCGCTGCAACGAAAACAAATAATTACAGCGATCAGCTCGATCCCCGTCGAATTTCAACTAAATCTAACGATGCGAACGGCGAGGAAGTAGAATTGCGGAGCAGAAACTCACCCGAGCAGGACGCGGGCGAGTTGCCCGACACGCGTCGAACCATGCCCTTCCACGCCGCGCACGCTGTCCTCGATATCAGTCTCCTAAATAATAATCACCAATCCAAGAAAACAAGTTCAGTAAATCCTATACCAAGCAAGAGAATTATAAGAGACCAACATATAATCAACATTATTTTCGTAAAATAACACATACCGTGAGGGTGGAGACAGTTAGCTCCATCGACTGCAGGCATATCAGTGATTCGAACAGAGAACTCTCGTCCTGCAGCAGCAAATAAGATCGAGCCGTGTACTTCAGTCACTCACTCACTATACTCGGAAAAGAAATTAAACTTTTCGACCATAATCACTATATCAAGATCCCCAAGAAACATTTAAAGATACGTAGAAATATTAACGTGCATGCATGGTTACGTGCGTACGTACGTACCTCTTCGTTCTTGCTGTCGAGGATCTTCTTGAGCCGCAGGACATCGTCGAGCAGCGCGAAGGCGTCGTCGAGCGCGTCCTGCAGCTCGTCGTCGGCCTCATCCGGGAAGCTTTTCTGGCTGCCGCCGCCGCCGCAGCCGGAGGAGGAGCAGCAGTAGCTCGTTGCGTCGACTGCCGGCCGCTCCGCTTCCTCCTCCGGTCTGACGCCGTCGGCGGCGGCGACGGACGGGAAGCTGTAGAGCGACTTCACGATCCCGTCCCTCCGGCGGACGAGCTCGTCCGGACGGTCGGCCGCCGCGACCGCGATCGACATCTCGATAACTTCAAAAATGGATCTCTCCGTGCTGCGAAACACGTTTCTCCAGTAATCGAGAGAGCAGCTGCTGCTCATTGAATTGTAGCAGCAGAGTAAAAGAGCAACAGAAGAAGAAGAAGAAGAAGAAACAGAGGCGAAATATTACAGTTTCTAATCAAACAGTAATAATCGAATGGTGATATTATTATTATTATTATTATTATATATATATATATATAGTAATCGATCGGACTGCTATATTCCTACTCGGATTAGGAAAGTAGCATTCCGAGTCCACTAACGTTTCAACCGTTAAATCTTGTTTGTTTATTTATTTATATATATATATATATATATATATATAGAGTCCGAGTCCGCTGTTAGATTTAATCCTCTGATTATTTTACCCTAGATTATACTATTTAATTAATCACCCCACATCATCTTAACCATCTATTTCTCAATCTAAAGGCTAAAAATTAATAACACCATTAACCTGGCGTAATCCAGACGGTCTCACGGATTATTATACCCGCGGGTTATTTGGGCATGGATAAAATTTACCCGCGAATTTTTTTGTAGCCAACATCTTTTTACCCATACTGGGTGGGTGGGTATGCGATTACCCGTAATTTTCTTTTTTTTTTTTTTTTTTTGCTCTTATATTTTTAAATGCAAAACACACACACACACATATATATATATATATAGAGTAAGGCTACTATGCTTAAGCGTGCTTCCACGTCGTTTTCGATATTGTGGCTTCCGAATCGTCGATCGCTCCGTTAAACTTGATCTAGAGTATTTGAAGTACCTAGAAAATAAATTTTGCGATTTTTCGATATTATTTGCCTAGCGAACGAAGGGGCTAAAAATCAACGGTGAAAATAAAAATCTTACAAAACGCGATAATATAGCATTAAAAATTTAGATCAAAGATATTGAACTTGTTTTATATAGTATAAAGAATTTTCTATCAAAATTTCATGTAATTTGGATATTTCTACACCGTTAAACTTTCAAACTCACTATGACCATTAAAATTATTTGATTTTGTGTCCCTTCGATCACTAGGCAAATGATATCGAAAAATTATAAAATTTATTTTCTAGATACTTCAAATACTCTAGATCAAGTTTAACGGAGCGATCGACGATTCGAAAGCAGATCATCGCGACGTGGAAGACGGAAGGCTCCGTGCTTCGATAGCATAATAGCCTCACACACACACTCGCGTGCGCACACACACACACACACACATATATATATATATATATATATATATATATATATATATATATATATATATATATATATATATATATATATAGAGTAGAACTCTATACTATTATTATGAGTATAGAGCTTACTACTCATAAGTTGTTTTCAATGTTGGGATTTTCGAATCGGCGATCCACACCGTTAAACATGATCTAGAGTATTTGAAACTTCTAAAAATAAATTTCGTAATTTTTCGAAATTATTATAAAGGCCATCAAGCGGGCATAAAATGAACGGTCAAAATCGAACGACGTCCTAAAAAAGGATGATCGGATCCTTCAATTCAAGATCGGAGTTATTGATCTTTATCTATGTAGTGAATAGAATTTTCTATCAAAATTCAACAAATTTGATTCTTTTACACCGTTAAACTAGCAAGTATCCCATACCTAGTTAAAAATTGTCAAATTTGTGACCTCTTGATCGTAAGGTAAATGATATCGAAAAATTATAAAATTTTATTTCTAGAAGTTTTAAATGCTCTAGATAGATTCGTGGCTCATAATAGATATATAAATATATATATAATTTATATATATATATATATATATATATATATATATATATATATATATAAGTTTTAAAAGCGTAATATAACTTATTACTTAAAATATTATAACATACAATAAATAAAAATATTTAAAGTCTTAAAGCAAAAATATTTTATAATATCAAAGACATGCAATGAAAAACTAGGATTATAATTTGTAGTATAGATAAATAATAAATATATATTAATTGAGAAATTATATTTTGTAATTAAAATACCAAATACAGTACCCACGGTTAATCAAAATGCCCATTAGTGGATATCCACCCGTTTATCCGTAATTTTTCGATTGAAAAAGTTGGTACCCATACCCGCAAATTTATGGGTAACCCGCGGGTTTGGGTCCAGATTGCAGTCTAAGCACAATAGCTTAATCTATTGATAGTATTAAATATATATATATATATATATATATATATATATATATATATATATATATATTAAATGTTATTGATAACTTAATTTAATAATGGAGAAAAATGTTTTCAAATAATTTTTTGAGTTTAAAAACATTTATTTTTCTAAAATCAATACAATTCTAATTTTTTTAAAAACATTTATTTTTAAAAAATCAATACATTTCTAATCTTTTTAAAGCACAGTGGCAACTTCTACCTATAAATAAATAAATAAATAAATAAATAATATATATATATAAAGGACTTATATCTCCGCCAAACGAAAACCCATTTGCCTTTCTTCTTCTGGAAGAACTCGAAAAGAGACAACAATGGCGGAGGCTCCTTCGTCTCCCTCCTCCTCCTCGGCGGCGGCGGCGGCGAAAGCGGAGGAGGGGAGGGCGGAGGTGCTCGATCGGATGCTCACGCGCCTCGCCCTCGCAGACGACGACAAGCTCGAGCCCGCGCTCGCGAAGATCCTGCCCTACTCCATCGCCTCCCTCTCCTCCTCCTCCCCTTCGATCCGAAAGATGGTATCCTCGCACTCCGCTTTGCGGCGTTTCGATTGGGTTGCAACTCTGTTTGATCGAGCAAAGTTCGATTCCCAGTGCTTTTTGGATTTGATATTTGTTGCTTTTTACTTGTTTATGATTCGTTTGTGTACGATTTTAGCTGCTGTAGCCTGTTCACAGTTGTAGATTGTTGATTTGAGTGACGAAGTATGAGTGGAATCCCTTGTTTCGTTGAGCTTAGGACTTATTTGAGCCTGTGTTTGATCCTGCTTCTGCTTCTGCTTTTAGCTGCAGTTACTTGTAACGAAACGTGAGGTAATCAGAAAACTCTGGGCCTTCTGATGCAACTGAAGATCAAAATGTGATTTTGGGGGTCCAAAAGTAGAAGTTACTATTTGGGTTTTTGATTTTGCTCTAGAGAGAAGCTGTTTAATATAGAGCTTCTCCTAATAGCACTTCTTAGATAACACTTCACCAATAAGTACTACACTCTATGGCAGGGCCAAACTTCCCTTTATATGTCCAGTTATCATGTTTTGCAACTTTCTTTTTGTTGATTTTGTTTATTAGATTGGTTTTGTAAGAATTGTGTAGCTCATTATCATATATGGTAATTTGGTAAATGTACTATGTTGTAAAGATATTTGATTGTCAAAATCATAGCTTATACTTCAGTGATGTTAGGTTATGGAGATTCTGACTCATATTAACAAGCGGGTGAAACACCGCCTAGAGATCAGGCTACCCTTTTTGGAGCTGTGGAAAATTTATAATGAAGCCAGTTCCTCTCCAATGGTTAGAAACTTCTGTATTGTTTATATTGAGATGTCATTCGATCGCTTGCCTAATGAGGTCAGTTCTTTTCTTTTTTTCTATATTATATCTCCTTATGTAAAGATGTTCATGCTTAATAATTTTAACTGACCAATTGTTTGTAGGATAAGGCAAATATGGCTCCTGATCTTTTAGTCAATGTAGCAAATATTCCACCTCAACATCAGGGCATCATCTTGAGGATAGTTGCGAAGGTTAGTTCGCAATATATTGTTCTTGTTGAGTACTTTTAATCTCTTCATTGATGTTTCACTTAGCTGCCTCAATCAGCCAAATAAATGCCTTTGATTATTGTTGACATTTTTGTTGAATATTATCCTTTATTATGTCCTAAATAGATAAAAAAATCACCTAATTATCTTCTTGTGAGGTCGGTAATCAGGTTATCAGAGCAACTCATTTTTCTCTGAGTCCGAGGTAATTATTTATCCAGAAGACACTGAGAAATGGTCGATCAGTTCAGGATTTTCCATGTGTTCTTTGTTTCCCTAATTTGCACTTTTTTGGTTCCTTTCCAATTTGTTCATTATATTGGACCACACCATTGTATTAAGCATGTCCCTACTGCTGGTCGGCATGGGGTAGTATATACCATACCGCATAGACATAGTATCAGCACGTTTAATTTCCAATTTGTTTCATTATATTAGACCACGCCATTGTATTAAGCACGTCCCTACTTCTAGTCGGCATGGGGTAGTATATACCATACCATGTCAATAGACAATCGGTATATGTGCATGTTGACACCAAAATCTGTGGAATATAGCATGCTACCCTAAACAGTGGTGAATAATCCGGTTGCCATCCGCCTCTTCTTATTTCTACGAGTCTTCCGAACATTCCATGACTCTTGAGCTGAGAACTCTTCCTGTCAGTCCTTCTTTCAAAGGTATAGTACGGTGAGATGCAAACAAAAACCAATATCTTCTTGCTTATTTAAGTCATTATTCAATATTCATATCTGATCATTATCAATAATAAGTATCCCTCCTCTTCAAATGAAATAAATTCCTTCTTCAAGTGAAATCAATTTGGTTGTGAGCCAAGTTGAACTTATCAGAACTTTGATACTTTCCAAGTTCCTATCTGCATTTGCTTATTGAATACTAATAAATGTAAAAAGCGATGCACTGCAACACCTTACTGGTTTCAGATGATTGGAGATTGTCACGCAAGTCGGATTGATGAAAGTGTTGCTGCCAAGTATAGAGCCATTGGTGATTCTAAGGATGGGCAAGTATTTTCAGAGTTTTGTCTTCACACTGTCTTGTATCAAACACCATCTACTGGGTACGGGATCTTCACAAATAACTAGATTTGATTGTATGCTTTCCAACATTTTTGTCCAAAATATTAATTGGCAGTGTTTTAGTGTTGGTTGCCCAGCGGGACTTTCAGTTGCTCAATCCGATCGTGTTACTGGAAAGCTGCCTTTGAAAGGTGATATGCTTACAAAGAGAAAAGTAAGTTTTTTCTTTATGTTTTTCAATGTTTTTTATTTTTTTTCATGAGCATGCTTAGCTGCCTGAATTGGTTGTTTGTGTGCTTCAGCTGCGCTAAGTTCATCCTTTGGAGATCCTGATATTATTTTCCATACAGCTTGGGATTTTGAACATCATTGAAGCCATGCAACTAGCACCTGAGCTTGTATATCCTCTTTACTTAGCTGCTGCTTCAGACAGGTACTTGTCTATTTGCATGCTTAATTTGAAGAAGTGCATTCTTTTGGCGCTATATATGAGTCATTTGTTTTGTTGCCTGATACTTTGTTCAAGTCAAGAGCCGGTTGTCAAGAGAGGAGAGGAGCTATTAAAAAGACAAGCTGCTGGCGTCAATTTGGATGATTCTGACCTGATTAACAGACTATTTATGTTGTTCAACGGTATGTTATGGCATTGTCTCATCATTTTGTCCTTTTACATTTTTTTGCTTAACTGTTATAAAGTAAATCTAACTGTGAGAAGCGGTTTCTGTTTTCTTCCTTTTCAATTTAATACAAGTGTCCTTTTAAGTATTAAAACTTCAAACATAGTATTTAGTTAATCACCCATAATTTTTTACTTGCTATTATTTGTCTCCTTACTTTTATTGAAACCATATTGAATTCATAGCAGGGACTAGGGTAGATAATATAGCTGTAGAGTTGAGGGTTGCTCCTGGGAGTTCTGCATTGCGAGTGCGACTTATGTCTATTTTCAGCCGATCAATCACTGCAGCTAATGCATTTCCTTCCACACTGCAATGCATCTTTGGCTGCATATATGGTAATTGCTTTTCTTGTTTAGGAGCTTATATCAAATTCATATCAAATTCGTATGAACTGTTCTGTTATTTCAGCAGTAATAAGTATGCCATACCAAATTCTATTAAAATTAGAACTCATGGATTTACTCTTTCCCTTTGTCTCTTATGTTCTGCTTGAGGTTTATGGGTTGACAGTGGCGAAGAATCAATTTATTTAACATTTTATTCAGACTATTTCCTTGCTCTTTTAATAACAATTTAGCAATCTTTTCATGAAGACTGACTTAGAGGATCTTTTGGGCATTATGTTGTGGTGACAATATGTGTAAGTATGTTTAGCAGTTGTAACTTGTAAAGTAGAATACTGTTGCTTCTATCTTTTTTCTTTTTTTTTTTGAAGTCTTCGTATTAGCCATCTAGTTGTAACAGTTAGCATGCCGCATATATATTGTGCTTTTTTTAGTATGATATAATTTTCATCATTTCAGTTGTCTGTTTACAAGTTTACATGTGTTTCATTATTTGTTTGGTGAATTCACTTTGTTTTTTCAACTTCTTAATTTGGTAGGCAGTGGGACAACTTCAAGGTTGAAGCAGTTGGGAATGGAATTTACTGTCTGGGTGTTTAAACATGTATGTGCTTTGATACACTGGTTTTTAGGCTTCAGCTTTTATCGCCAGTTTGCTTGTTAATATGTCCTTGTTTGTCTGTCATAGTAGAATATATTATTGATGATGTATGCTGTATTTTTTAGTATGACTGCTATGAAAACTCTTCTTTGTATGCTGAGGCGTAAGCTTAGGACTATCAAGCACTGATATTGTACCTCATGACAAATGATGGAACACATTTTCTCGTTCCTCTAACTGCTCATTATCTAAAAAGCTATTTCTCATTTGAATCATCCTGAATCTCTTCTTAATGATATGTCATAAGAGCTATGAGTCCATTTGGTGGGTAAATTTGTCTACCTTCTTATCTGGCTGCAATTTAGAGTTTAAAGTTTCAATTCATAAAATCTATCGGCAACCTTTCAGAAATATTTTCTTGTCAATGGAATGGTCTCAATGAGGGAGAAAGATGACTTTTAATATTAAAATGCGTTATGTTGGAGCTACATTTAATGATCATAAATGATAAATTGATATACATGCAAAAAAGAAAGAAAATCTCCAAAAAAGAACATCATATAATGCGATGAACCATGATTATTTCACACCGTGACTTCTCTTTGGTGTAGCTAAGTGGTCAATACTTCTGGTTCAAAGTTGCACATTTAACATTTACTTGTTGTGCAGTCAATTTATCACATAAGCATGTGCTACATGGCACAGGCGTGGTTTACTGCTTGTTACATCATTTTTCTGTATTTTTTCTGCTAATTGACAAATTCATAATCTTTATCACTTATGTACCAGATTATCCCACTATGAGTTTTTTTCTTAACCACATATGTTCTAGTCATATCATGTCTTCCTTCATGCAGGCAGCACCAGATCAGTTGAAACTTATGGGCCCTGTTATCTTGAGTGGAATATTACGTTCTCTCGATGGCTCTTCATCCACGGAAGCAGGTATCTGCAGTATCTTTCTGTAGATTCTTATCTCTCTCTCATTTCTCTTAATCAAGAATAAGAATTAGTGGCATGATCGCCATGCTACATGCAATGGCTTATGGAAATTATTGCTAAACTGTTTATTTTCCTTCAGACTCCATAACTAGAGATGTCAAAACATTTGCATACCAAGCCATTGGTTTGCTTGCTTCTCGCCTGCCCAATTTGTTCAGGCATGTTTCTTCTCAGTCCACTTCATACTGACTTACACATTATTCTGACATTTTGTGACTTAACATTTAATATTACATGTACCAATGTTTCAGAGACAAAATTGACATGGCTGTTCGACTTTTTACTGCTTTAAAGTTGGAGGACCAGTCTCTTCGTCTAACTATTCAAGAAGCCGCCACTTCTCTTGCTGCTGCCTATAAGGTAATTAGTTATCTGTATGGAGCTAGCCATAGAGCATATGTATTGTTCTTGATCTCTAGCTCATGTTACTTAAGCTTCGTAGGAGAATATGCTTAGGATGATAGATGCTATCTTATTTGCTATAGAGAGACTATCTTGTCATTTATCAACTTCGTCAATGTAGTTAGATTTTTGGCTTAGCTTGTCAATTTTTATGATCTTAATGGTGACCTTTCAAAGATATAAAGTTTAAAAGATATTGAAGTCCTTTTCAAGCTTTATCGTGAGCATTATGGTTAGACTTGCTGGAGGGAAATTTAACTATTTAGAAATCAAATTTTATAATTTTGTTGCTCAAGTACATATTATTTTGTTGCTCAAGTGAAATTTAACTAGTTGGCTTTTGGTAGTTATCTTCCCCTGTGTATGTGCGGCACAATCGTCAATTAGTGTTGTTCTTCCTGTAATTGAGATCCTTTTCTCTTCTTCCCTGAAACTTATGGATCTTTCGCATCTTGGCATTAGGGTGCTCCAGAAGGAGTATTGAAGGATCTGGAAGCACTTCTGCTAGAAAATTGTCAAGTGGTAACTCATTTCTCTTTCTCTGTTTTATGTTTTTTTTTTTTTTTTTTATCGTCTATTTACTTTGAAAGCTTTAGAGTAGTTATATATTGGTATAAACTTTGGAGCGTCCCGAATGATTAAAATTGCATCCCAAACGATTAAAATACCATTCATTTGTATCATTTTACTGTGGTTTGATCAATAATTTTATCTGCTTTTGTGTATTTTTACATGGTAAATGGCTAAATTGTTAGTCTTTTCATGAGAAAGTTCATTTCTTTCATTTCGTGAAATGTTTGATTGGATAGCTATACAATTCTTTAGCAGCTTGATGCCTTATACTGTACCGCTTCGATATTACTTAAAAGTTAAAACTCATACACGATTATTTTAAGGAACAAAGTGAAGTGCGTTTTTGTGCTGTGAGGTGGGCCACAATTTTATATGATTTGCAACATTGCCCTAGCCGATATATTTGCATGCTTGGAGCTGCGGACACAAAGATGGATATAAGGTCAGTCATCAAATTTTAACTCTTCTATTATTACCTCTATTTAATGCATCTTGAATATGGCTTTTTTTAAATTTTTTTTTGTCTAGTTTTTTATTGCTTCGAATACCTTACACCAATTATTTTTATACACTATATGTTGCCTGCAAAAAGTTTTGGTGGAGAAGCTGCTTTTCTAATGATAGTTCAATAATGATCCGCCAATAGTTCGTCTATACCGTTTACTTTGGTATCTTTTTCTCTTCTTGGCTGAAAGTTTTTTACATGAAGTATACTTTGGATATCCCGTATATGTTTTGCTTCATGCTTGCTGTTATTTGTAATACTTATTTCCCCTGTTTCTTTCAGGGAAATGGCTCTGGAAGGCCTCCATCTTACAAAAGATGAGGAAAAGACATCTGGGAGAAATACTGATCTCATATATCCTAATTTAAGCAAGATGGTAGATTATATATGTCGCCAGCAGCCAAACCTATTAAAGCAAATGGAGGAAAAGCTGCTTTTTTCTTCGAAAACATATGTTGCAATGATCAGATTTTTAATGAAGTGTTTTGAGACAGATTACAGGACGAACAGCCGTCAGTTCGATGTTGATCTATCGGATTCCTCAGCAGTAACAATGTGTGTGCTGCTAGAGAATGCTATGTCATCTGAAGGCTCTAGTGAACTGCATTCTACTGCTTCTAAGGCTTTAGTCGAAATTGGCTCTCATTTACCAGAGGTTCCATGCCTTATCCTTTGCTGAAAATTGGGACATGCCAGTTTTTGACATTAATGTCTCTCTCTCTCTCTCTCTCTAACTTGTGTTAGTTCTAGCAGTTGGTTGCATCACGGTATGTGGACCGTTTGCATTGGCTCAAGAGTCTAATAGGCCATATTGATCCTGATACTCGGGAAGCTGCATCCCGCTTGTTGGGGTTAGCATGTTCTGCTCTTTCAACTTCGGCGGCATCTATTCTTATATCTGAGCTTGTTTCCTCACTTGGTGGAAGCCATATATTAAGGTTTGAAAATCATGCATGTTGTGATTGTTCCTAGTTCCTGAATTGAATATTTAGGTTCCAACATAGCTTCTTTTCTTATTAAATGCTCCAGATTTGAAAATCATCATGGTCTTTTATGCGCGATTGGATTTGTAACTGCAGAGTGTGTGAAGGACCCATCTTTTGTAAGTTTTTAGCCCCCTTATCTTCCTTTTTTTTTCCTTTTTTTTGGGAACTTTCTTGTGTCAGTTATTCTTTTAGTGGTTGTACATTCTTTGCTTTATATTGTTTCTTCCATCTTGACTGCTATATTTTGGAGGTTGGATTATCTCATATCTAATGGCTTAAGTTAGATGGTGTGATAAATCCTTTGGTCAAGTGTAAATTTATTTTCTTTTATACTTTTAATGTTTATTTTCTTTTATATTTTTAAATGGGAATTTCGTTTATTTTTCTTGTAGCACCTGAGTTTCGTAATTGTAGAGTTCCATGAAAGTTCTTTCTTTTACAAGCTGAGTTGACATCCTAGGTTTTGTCACATCTAAGAAGTTTGGTGTTGTGAGCAATGGTTAGGAGTAGTCGTTGAATTTCAAGTTGTAGACCTTGGTTCAGATTGTTTAGGATGTGTTAAAATTGACCTATGTAGCCAGTTTTTCTTTCATTTTGATGTCTCCTACCTTTTTATTTGATTGTGTTACTTGTTTTCTGTTCTCAAGTTTGTCAATGTTATTGTACCGAGTATTACGAGTTAGGTTTAATGCTGGAAGATCGAATTCTTTTCGGGGCTTTTGTGTTGTTACTTTGCACATATTTGCACAAGTACCAACTATCAATATGGATGACATTTTCTAGATCTAGAATGAAGTTTTATAGATAAACATTGAAATGATACATATAATATGGATGAGGGCTTTTAGATTTTTTCTCCACACTTCTGATTTTTCTGCCTTAATTTGTCCCTTCATCTAAATAATTTGATTTTGGGTGTTGCTATTGTTGAGTGAAGTCATATATTTGAAACAGTTACTTATTCATTGCATTGTTCTGCTGTTCTTACGCAACATTTAATGATTCACTATCCTTTTCAAATTGTTCACATTAGTTACTTTCATGTAGATCTCTGGGGAACAGTTTGTGAATGTAGTTAATGTTCTTGTTAATACGGTTGAGTCTGAAAGTACAACGTTGGCTGCTGCTGGAATGGAAGCTCTTGGTCATATTGGTCTTTGTTATCCGTTGCCTGTACTTCATCGCAGTTCAATTTCAGGTACCCTTTTATTTATTTATTTTTTTGTTGATGTTTTATTGCAAATAAGGGTCATATCCATTTCATTTTTTGGTCATTTTGATTGCGCCTCTCTATTGCAGACGGTGTTTTAACAATCTTGCAGGAAAGGCTGAGCAAGCTGCTTTCTGGTACTGATATCAAAGCAATTCAAAAGATTGTTATATCTTTGGGGCATATATCTGTAAATGAAACTTCATTTCCACATCTCAAAGTTGCACTGGATTTAATTTTCAGTCTTTGCCGATCAAAGGTGAGTGATCTTAGCAAATTTCTGCTCACCAGAAATTTCATTGATCTTTATGCCTTCATAACTCAAACATTCAGGTTGAGGATATACTTTTTGCTGCTGGGGAGGCTCTATCTTTCATATGGGGTGGAGTCCCTGTGACTGCAGATATGATACTGCGATCAAATTATGTTTCCCTTTCACAAAGCACCAACTATCTTACCAGTGAGATGCCCGTATTCATTTCGAATGGTTTGCATAAGAGCAGCACTGATAATGAGTCACATGGAATGGCTCAGGAAGTGATTGTCAAAAAACTCTTTGATGTTCTTCTTTACAGTAGCAGAAAAGAAGAGCGCTGTGCTGGTACTGTCTGGTTGGTGTCACTGACAATGTACTGTGGCAGTCATCCAAAAATTCAGCAACTTCTTCCAGAAATACAGGTTCGAGAATTCAAATCTGTTTTTATGAACATCTTAGCATGTCAAAAGTTTTTTTGGTACAAGCAGTGTGAATTTTCTTCTGCTTACAGATTTGAGCAGATGTTTTATTTTTTTCTCCACGGGTCATAATAGAGTGATGTAAAATAGGAAAATGAGTTGCTAGAATTGAATATATTATTAAATGTTGTAATTCGGGAAGTATGGGCGAGACCTTCATCTCAACATTCGAAGAAAATAACATTTCAGTATTTTTGTCATATTTCATGCAACTATCTAATGACTATCAATTTATGAGATTTCCACATTACCATCAACACCTTCGATCCATGCAACATCAAGATGATTTTAGATAGTGATGAATAGGATTCAACAATTTTACATGGTTCCAACATCATGCACATGGTTCCAACATCATGCACATGTGGTATCATAGATAAGTTTTTTTTTTTTTCAAGTTCTGTTTGAAATTTACTTGTTCTACTTTCGTTTGATCTACTTTGCAGGAATAAGGCAAATGTACTAAAATAAGTTGTGCTTCGTAAACCAGGCAAAATAATTTCTGGTTAATCGCCTAACAAGAATTAAAAGTGTTAGGGAAGGGGGGAAAATTCAGAAAACCTGAAAAATTGTCCGTGACGTTGCATGCCCACACACTGACTTCTTAGTGGTTCATAGACCAGCCCATGCCATGTATCAGCAAAAGGTTATATAACGTGTTTGTGCAGTCCCAGATGGCATGGACGTAATATGTGGTACCCTAACTGTGGATAGTATCAGTCTTGTTTAAGACGAAATTATATCTAAGATATGTCAGTTAAGGCTTCCATTATTTCTTTTTTCTGACAACAAAATTCCTGTTGTAAGCTGCTTCTTAAATCTGTATTCACACCTTAAATCTCCGGTTGTAAGCTGCTTCTTAAATCTGTATGCACATTTCTTAAATCATCTGGATAGTTAAATATCAGAATGTCTTGACAATACCAAGATTCTTTGGACTGGTTAATTTGGTTCGTAATTAATGCAATAATTCCATTACTACATGATACTGCTGTTTGGTTTTTCTTTTTCCTGTTTGTTTTGATTGTCTCAAGAGTCGAGACCTTTACAAACCATGCTGTGAGGTGTTTCCTATGACACTTATTTTTCACTAATATGCACATTCCATAGACAGCTGTGCTTTGTGAATGTCCTGATAATACTGAGGTTGTTTGTGTTGATTAATCTGGTTAGTAATACATGAAAAAAGTTATTTAGAAGCCTATGGTTTTACTTCTACAGGAAGCCTTTTCCCACCTTCTTGGTGATCAGAATGATCTAACACAAGATTTGGCATCCCAAGGCATGAGTATTGTTTATGAACTTGGTGATCCATCAATGAAGCAAGAACTAGTTCGTGCACTCGTAAACACATTGACTGGTTCAGGGAAGAGGAAAAGAGCTATCAAGGTACTCTATGTTCTGTACCTTTTTTGCTTGCATCTCTTTTTTCAATTGTTGTCTATTTTTCCTTAGATTTACTTCCTGCTTGCTTTGTGGCCTCTAGCTTATGGAAGATTCCGAAGTTTTCCAAGCAGGGGCTATTGGTGAAAATCTCGGTGGAGGAAAACTTAGCACATATAAGGAGCTTTGTAGCCTAGCCAATGAGATGGGGCAACCTGATTTAATATATAAATTCATGGATTTGGCTAACTATCAGGCTTCTCTGAATTCCAAGAGGGGGGCTGCCTTTGGATTTTCTAAGATAGCAAAACAAGCTGGGGATGCACTTCAACCACATCTCCGTTCTTTAATTCCTAGGCTTGTCCGCCACCAGTATGACCCTGATAAAAATGTTCAGGTAATGAGCTGCACATTTTTTGAAGTTCTCCCCCCTGATACCAAATGGTTCAAAAGTAATTGAAGTGGCTCCAAATTTTGATTTATATGTTTAATGTTCCTCATATGTATCTGGATCTCCATGCACCCCTCATGTCCAAATATTACATTTTCTAAGGACAGCCAGTGAGTAATTTATGATGTGGCGCATTTAAATTAGCTGTTTTTGAGAAGCTATACACTAATGTCAGTGATTAAATGGTCTATGCATCACTCAGGTTTAGGAGGTAACAGTGTTGCAGGCCATATAGACCACATTTTATTTTCTGATTTTTTTCATCAGCAAGATTCTCAAGTAGTCCTTTTTATTAAAATTTAGCCTCTTTTTTTGGGTGATTTTCCAAGTTATTCTGTTCATCCTAGCTTGAGTTCTGTCTTTACAGAGAAGTGTTGAGATGTCTGTGCTCTTTTACTGGCTTTATATGCTTAAATTCATATAGTATTTTCCGTATGCTAAATCTGTGTTGAGTGACCATATACATATAACTTTTTAGTTTGATCTTTTTAGAATTATATGGATATTTACTACATTCACAACCTATGACACTATTTGTCAGTCATACTAATGGCATTTCTAATGACTCAAGCTTGTCTGCTTGAAATGGGTGAGTTATAATATTCATCACTCATTCACTCTTATTGTGTATGGATGCAAATTTACTTCATCATATTTGTTTGATACATTTGCATGCATCTTAATTTCCTTATGAGATATTTTGTCTTTATTTAGTAACTTCTAGGCTGTGATATTAGGATGCTATGGGGCATATTTGGAAGTCAATAGTGGATGATTCAAGAAAGACGATAGATGAATATTTTGATCTCATCGTAAATGATTTGTTGACACAATCTGGATCGAGACTCTGGCGATCACGTGAAGCTTCGTGTCTTGCACTTGCAGACATCATCCAAGGGCGGAAATTTAGTCAGGTGATTCTGAATTTTTTTTAGGCTTCCTTTATTGGTTTGGCAAAGAAATATTTCTCGTGTTCTCTAATGTGATTGCCATTTTCATGCAGGTTTCAAAGCATTTGAGAAGCATATGGACAGCCGCATTTCGTGCAATGGATGACATAAAGGAAACTGTACGAAATTCTGGTGATAGTTTGTGCCGTGCAGTGAGCTCATTAACAATTAGACTTTGCGATGTTTCGCTTAGTACTGTCTCTGAAGCAAGTGAGACAATGAATATTGTTCTGCCATTCTTGCTTAGTGAAGGGATAGTAAGTAAAGTTTCCAGCATACAAAAGGCATCGATCAGCATAGTCATGAAACTTGCAAAGGTTAGATACCTTTTATTCTTTATTAATTTTGTTATTCTGCTATATGATCCATATTAAAATAAAAAAGGTACTCTCCTATGCGCTCATGTTGCTCTATGGGTATGCATTCATTTATTTGGCTATATCTTTCTAAATGTGCATACCACTTATATTTGTAAATTAGATTATATTTATGAAAATATTGGTTCTTACCTGAAGAAAGAAATCTGTTTACTTATCTAAATGACTTGTAGGGTGCTGGGTTGGCACTTCGACCTCAATTGCCTGATCTTGTTTGCTGCATGCTAGAATGTTTATCAAGCCTAGAAGATCAGAGGCTGAACTATGTTGAGGTTCGACTGTGCCAAAACATTCTATTCTCTATTCTTCACATCATCTTATCAATGTCAAATAACTTCCTATTTTGTAAATTAGTTACATGCAGCGAATGTTGGACTCCAAACAGAAAAACTTGAAAGTTTGCGAATATCTGTTGCTAAAGACTCCCCAATGTGGGAAACCCTCGATGTCTGTCTAAAAATTGTTGATACACAGTCATTAGATGTATTAGTTCCTCGCCTTGCCCAGTTGGTTAGATCCGGAGTTGGCCTTAATACTAGGTAAGCTCTCTTTTTCAACTGTTTTGTAATTTCCTCTACAGCCTATTGCAACAATACATAAAGCATATTTATTCATTTACTCTTGTATTGCATCCCTACATGCGCTCTAAAAGTCAATATTGAGATTTTTTCTAGATGTATTTCATCTGCTATCTTCTTATCAACTCTTTTCCCTTCCAACATTTTCTTCTATTACTGGGTCAATCGTCATCTTCTGAGCATTTGCAGTGACAACTTTAAATTTCTAATCGAATTGTGGGGTAAATAATTTGTTGGATCTTATTCTATCACTTGGTATTTCTCCTTGTTTTTCATACAATCAACAAAGAATCTACACATGCTTAATCACTTGCTTATTAGTTTGTCATTATTTTATTTAATTTAGTTACTAATCTAAGTAATTGGCCTGTATATATATTCCCTTTGATTGCTACTTTTGTTGTATGAGTGTAAACAGGAGGTTTGTTTTCCTTGTTTGTTTTTATGAACTTTTTCCAATCAGCAGAAAGCACTGCAGTTTTGAAGGATATAACCACAGTTTTGGCTGTTTGTTACTTGGCAAATGTTTTCCACTGGGCTTCAAATGAGATTACCGTAAATGAATTTGTAACTTTCTGGACTTACTAAAGTTGTCATATACTACTAGTGTGGAACAGAGCTCAACAATTCTCTATTTGTCTAGAATGGGTTCACTTAAAAAATATGACGAGTTCCGAAATAATATTTATTTAAGCCTTTGTCTTATTAGCATTTTCGATTGCAGGGTAGGTGTTGCCAGTTTCATCACCATGTTGATGCAAAAGGTAACTGCCGACATCAAACCATTCACAACCATGATGTTAAAGCTCCTATTTCAAGCTGTTGTGGCGGAAAAGAGTGCTGCAGTGAAACGGGCCCTTGCATCTGCTTGTGCTATCACTTTGAAATATGCAGGCCCACCTCAGGCTCAAAAGTTGATAGAAGATACTTCTGCTCTGCATTTAGGGGAAAGAAATGCACAAATTTCTGGCGCAGTTCTTCTGAAAGCCTACTTAAATCTTGCTCCTGATGTTCTAAGTGGCTACCATGACATAGTTATCCCTCTTACTTTTGTTTTGAGGTTTGTTAATGATATGGCTGAGTTTTATTTTTCATATACGCAATTGACATTTTTATATTGTGACGATTCATAAACCAACCTAAAATTTGATTATCTTGCTCCCTCTTCTTGGTTTGATTTTCTGTGAAATCTGAAATTATTGATGCACCTTATAACCATATTTTCAAATAATTGTTATACTTTGCATGTAAACTTCAATTTATGTTGTGTTAATTGGTCATATAATAGCAGATAATGTTCTACCGTCAGATGATAAAATTGTTTTGCAGATTTGAAGATGATAAAGACATTAGTACCTTATATGAGGAGCTATGGGAAGAGATATCAAGTAGTGAAAGAGTCACACTTCAACTGTATTTGGGAGAGACCATTTCTCTTATTTGTGACTGTATTTCATCATCATCATGGGCTAGTAAAAGAAAGGTATTGGCTCTTTTACCTGCTTTTCTTTTATCTAGATCTAAATTTACTTCTTGGTTATGAAGATTGCAAAAACCAAAAATAAATAAATTTTTCTGGGTCTTTTTTGTATTGGCAGTCTGCCAAGGCAATAAGAAAGCTGAGTGATACTCTGGGAGCGTCTCTTTCATCGTTCCACCAGAATCTACTTAAATGCCTTCTCAAAGAACTACCTGGTCGTTTCTGGGAGGTATGCGAAACATAAATTCTGTCATATCATGTCATAATAGTGGACAGTTGACACATAGCTGCAGGGGAATTGTGAAATGGCTGTAAGATTTCTACTCAGTTGTATCATTTTGAGCCTTGAGTTAAACTTAACCAACAAATGGATTTTTCTTTAATCTGTTCCTCCATTACTTTTTACAGCTTTATGACAATATCTTGAACTTAAAACTTGGTCTTTCATGGTCAATAAACTAGCGGTGGGCTAAAATTAGTTCCTTATTAATGTATGACTCCCATCTCTGAGGTTAGTCTGTGGCTCGATGAAACATGTAGCCCGAAATTAAGCTGAATGGAGAAATATGATTCACAGGGCCAAAGCCAAATAGTTGGGATCAAAGGCTTATTTCGTAATATTCATCTAAATTTTCTGTAAATTTATTTTGAACTATGTCATCTCATAAACAAATCGAATCTTTTTTAATCACCTCCAACCACTCGTTTGGTGCTTCTCTGGCACAAGATTTAAACTTTTGATGGCATTACACTTCCGGCTAAGTTTGACTATTTCCATTATCACAGATGAAGTTTACATTGTGGACAACTATGTCTGCCATGTCTTTGTATTTCCAGAAGTTGAATGGGTTGATTTACTATTTTTGCTGCGTTTCTCTTTGTATGTGCTCTATAAATTGCAGTTCTATATTTTGTTTTTGCGTGCCAGGGAAAAGATGCTATTTTGTATGCATTAGCTTCGCTATGTTCATCTTGTCATGAAGCAATATGTGCTGAAGACCCTGCTGCTCCAAGTGTTGTTATCACTGCTATTTCTGTTGCCTGCACAAAAAAAATAAAATCCTACCGTGAGGCTGCTTTCTCATGTTTGCAGGAAGTAATGTTTCCCATCCCTCCCTTACATGAGATGTCCTATATTTCGCTGCTTTATATGAGAAATGAGAATGAGGAATAGTGATTACCACCCTCATATAATTGTAGATTTTTCTTTATGAATCATTCACTTTTCATCTTATAATTTTACATTCTAATCAGGAAAAAGGAACTCCAATATGACTGCAAAATGTGAGGTGCAATTGAATGAATTAGAAATAAATATACTTAAATAGTGTAAATTGGCATTTTGTATGACATTGAAAATGTTCTTATTTCCTTTTTGCGAGGATCAAGTGATTGTGTGGGAATTCACCATATTTTAAAGTCAAATTTGTTCCATGTTATGAGATAAAGATGAGGGTCGAGTATAGTGGATGATATTTAATGGGAGTATGTCTATAAAGAGTTAAAATGATATCTTAACTAGAAATGCCAACTTTCCTTAATATGCACTTTACTTTATTGTGTAATTTTTTCCTCTCTTGAATCTCCAGGTAATAACAGCATTTAAAAATCCAGAGTTTTTTGGTAGCGTGTTTCCCATGTTAATTGAGGTTTGTAAAGCAGCTAGTGCCAACAACAAGGCTGATGCAGGTCTAACAATCTCAGCCGGTGACAAAGGTTTGTCAAATTAGTGCTGAAATTGTGATTTTGAAAACTTGAAAATGTACATCTTTCTGAAGATCTAGACGTATGGCTAGTTTAGTATCGTAAGAAATGTTCTTTCATACCCAGTCTGACAATTCTTGAAGATACCGTTACATGCTTTCTTGCAATAACATGCTTTCATATCTCTATCATGAAAAGACAACTTGAACCACAAGAAGAAACAGGAACAGAACTGCTTAGATTGACGACATGCGGCTAAACCTTTATGCAACATTTACATGTTAGTTGATGATGCACGGCAACCCTTTCCTTTTATTTTACATGTTATGCACCTAACACAAGTATGTCTGTTCTACCTAAAACTTTTATGAAATTCGGCAAGAATTCAGCAAGCCTCCTTTCAATCTCCAACAAGTTGTGCATGGGAAAGTCTGTTATGTTCGGCTTCTTGTTATAGAAATGTTTGGCATCACTTAATCTTTGGATTTGGAAATTAAAAAAGAAAATATTTGGTATGAACTTTTCATGTTTATATCACTACTAATGCTAAATGGAGCCTAAGAACAACAATACGAAACACTTATGTGCTTCAATCGCTGAAAAAAATGAACTTGTAGCCTTTTTATTTTTGTCGTCGTCTTACTAGTGAAAGTTCTGATTTGATTTTGTCACTGCAGGAAATGATGAAAGTGAAGATATCTCTGTTCCTCTTGATAAAGTTTTAGATTGTGTTAGATCTTGCATTCAGATAGCTCTTCTGGATGGTATCCTTAATCAGAAGCAAAGCATAATAGAAGTGTTCATAACTTCCCTTTCAGGTGGACATAATTGGCCAGGTAATGTTTCTTTTTGACATTTTCTCTAAACCAGCTTTCATATAGACATTTTCTGCGAAGAAGCATAATGATAATTCACGATAACCTAATATATATGGATCTTTATTGTGCAGTTAAAATGGCAGTATTTTCATCAGTTAAAGCGCTATGTCTTAAGTTCCAGCCTGTTTCGCGTGATCCTTCTGCCTATTCCCAAGATGCAATTTCTTTAATTAATGAGGTAAAAATCTAAAATTATTTCTTATCTCTTCTGCTTTTGCTCTCTCTTTGTGTGTGTGTATGTGTGTTTTTTTTAAACCTTCGTCTTTTCTTATTCTTTTGGTGTTGCTACATTCAGTTGCTTCACTCGGTGGCACCAAAAATAGTTGAATGCATACAATCAATTAAGATTTCTCAGGTATTCAACCGTCTTGTGCTGAACTTCCTCCGTGCTTCATATTTTCGTTTTTGGTCACTTATCTTCCTAGATGTTAAAAGATCCAGCTAATTACCTCATTTTATACTGTCCCAATCTATTATTGCTTCCATATCAGCCCCCCCTATTAACACCTGTCTAACACATTTAGGTTCATACGGCCGCCTCGGAGTGCCTATTGGAGATGATACAATTGTACAGAGATTTTCCGTTGGAGTACAGAAAGAATATCGAGTTCAAGGATGCGTTGACTCACCTATTCGGAGTGGAAAAAAGTGAACAGGCAAAGACGGTACTAAGAAAATGCACTGCCATTCTAGAAGACCTCGAGCGAGAGATAGCTGCCCGTTAATGGATCTGGATTTTCCCGACTACCGGAGATCTACAGATGCAAAATACCTTCAATACCCATAATTCCTTTTTTTTCTTTTGCCGGAAGTGTGCATCTTAATAGCTGCTTCATATTTGGCACCCTGCACCTTGGAGCATCGAAAATTATACTTTCTAACCTTGTGAATTGTATCTTTCTGCCATTAAGATGTTGGATGTTTACCAGTGTAAGTTCTATACCATTACTCTATTAAAATAGAATAAGAATTAGAATTGAAGAACTGTTGCAATGAACACTTTATTCTCCTTGCGCTCGGTCGCGCTAAACCGCTGACTACCCAGAAGACTCACCTTGCTTCTTCTTGTACACAAGTAAATTCGAATTTGTCCGTTTGTTCGGATGGACAGGTTTGAAATCACCAACCCAGTGGGAGTGTTGAGTGTAAGGCTGAATCCTTGGATCCTTGAAGCCTTTTATCTATTCTTCCTGTGGTGTAGAGATGGAGATACATACATGGGTGTCTCAGTTAATTTGGTAGCTTTTATAACAGTATACATTTCTGAACCTCTATATATTTCAATAATTGTTAGTACTCTGTGTGTGTGTGTTGTGAAATGAAATGTTTGCGTTGTCCAAAATCGAATCATCATCAGAGTTCTTGTCGAGGTTTGGAAAGAAATAGTTTCGGTTGCGAGTTCAACAACAACGACGATGCTTTTGATTTATGAGGGATACGAATGTTCATGTTCTCACATGTGATTAAATACTACGCTTACAAATAAATATTACAATATTTGTCGAACTTATTTCTATGGCTGTATATAATTGTTAAGAAAAATATCAATTACCAGGTGATTGTTGTAATTCACAAGATAAAGAATAAATCTAACCACTAGAGTTTAAATATTATTAAATTATTTTAGAACTTGTTTGTAAGAGTATGATTTTCCATTCACTAGGCTTGATCACGGGGGTTAAATTTTTTTTTAAAAAAAATTATATAAAAAAAAAAGAAACTTGGGCCGGGCCAAACCGGCCCGACTTGGCCCAGTCACTGAACCGGTCACTCGGCTCTCTTCAGTATCCTCCCGTCTCTTCCCCGAGTGGTATATAAACGGGGACGAGCCCGATTTCTCCTTCGACTCGTCGAGCTCACGAACGCAAGGATTCGGGGCGGATCGCGAACCGCAGCGGTAAATCATGGTAATAATAATAATCCGATCTACTTTTTGTTCCTGGAGTTTTTGCTATTTCTCGATTCGAATTGTTGAAATCTTTGTGACCAGATCTGATTATCGTTGATCCTGCGTCAAATTGGGATCTAATTTTCATGCATTTCGAGCAAGAATTTGGTGGTGGGATCCCGATGTTTTGAGGTTTGGGAATCGGGATCTGTTATTTGTGCTGATTTCGTAAGATCTTGCTCGGGGTCCGTTCGGTGTTTATAAGGTTTAGATCTTGGAGTGGAGTAATGGTTGAGGAGTAATTGGTTTGATTCGATTTAGGGCATCTAAGTTTGGGTGCAAAGTGTGCCTTGATTTGGGATTTAATGGGGGGATATTAATTTGGTATTGGGTTACTCATCTTTATGGTGTTTAAGGTGTTTGTGAAGTTCCGGTATTGTGGTTGAATTTGTGAGTTAAATGGTTAGGAGAGTTAATGGTTAGGAGTTAGGTCCAAAGGAATTAAAACAAATTTTCTTTGTTCGAATGAGTACCAGAATTTTCGGGTTTGGGAGTTTTATTGATCATAGGGCAGTTCATGTTCCTAGGTATCATTGTCTTCTTGCGAATTATCTTTTAAGATTTCGCAGCTGCTTCTGGATTGCTTTTAATCAAAATGGTAGAACTACGAAATTCATGCTAGCTGTAACACAATTTGGTGGGATGATAGGATGATAATGATTGGATGATAGAGAGTTGCGACCGTCTAAAATGTAGAGAATTGTTTTGTGGTCTCGTCCGATTGAGTTATTGAGTTATGCTTACTATTTTGTTTCGAGATTCCTGAATAGATAGAGTTAATTGCTGCCTATTTCTCGTTGGTGGGTGTTCATCTGTCTTTGTCTTTGGACTTAAAAGCATTATTATCTAAATGATTTCAGATGCTGCAAACCAAAATTAGTATATATTTCATTTGTTTGTCCACGCTCAGTAATGTGAGGAAAGTAATTTTGATTAAACTTTGGAAAAACAATTGTTTTCTTAAATTTTTAGCTTGGTTAGAGCTTTGAAGCTATCTTCAACTTTTACAAGATCATAATTATATCTTTCTCCTTCTGTAGATCCATTTTGTGATTCTAATTAGCAGGCAAGGAAAAGTGAGATTGACAAAATGGTACTCTCCTTATGCACAAAAGGAACGATCAAAGGTAAACACTACGCTGAAAAGTAATCTTTTATTTCCTTTTGATGCTTTGATACTAGTGCCTTGATATGCTATCACATGATTCACATATGGCAAACAGAGTCCAGCGTGTAGAGCTTTCTCTCTCTCTTATTTCTTGGAGGCGTGCTTGTTGTCCTTGCAGGAAATAGGAATTTATAAATGTATATTATACTTCTTCAGTAAAATCTAGTCATGATGTTCTTTTATCGTCTTCCTATTACCATCAAAACTTTAGTTATTTAAATAGTTGAAAGGTTTGCATCATAGAATACAGCTTTAGTTTTTTGGAACTGATTACAGAGGAGGATTTTAAAGCTAATACCACAAAAGTGTAGTATAAGGTTTGAGTCATTTGACTAACATTCGTGTACTTGCCATTGCATTACCTGAGGAGTATGAAAATTTGTAACTAGCTAGAACATCGGTGATGTTTGGTTTATTTTGTTTGGTTGCTACGAGTCAAAAAGAAGGGAATAAGAAGAAATGTGTAGCTTCAGTTTTTGTTGCTACTGACTATTGTTATTTATTGTAATTTACTGACTGATTGGAACTAAATGCATTATCTATCTTGAATAGGTCATTCGAGAATTGAGTGGAGTCATCCTATCAAGGGGCCCAAAACTCTGCAATGTTGTCGAGTGGAGAGGATACAAAGTTGTTTACAGAAGGTACTAGATTTAACAAAAGAAGTAATGCTGCCACCTTAATATGTTTTACTTACGATAAAAAAAAAAGCCTTTATCACCGAAACCATCTAAGAAATATTATTTACAGGTATGCCAGCCTTTATTTCTGCATGTGCATTGATGCAGATGACAATGAGCTGGAGGTCCTCGAAATCATTCATCATTTCGTTGAGATATTGGACCGCTATTTCGGCAGTGTAAGCTAAACGACACGCACTAAATCATCTGCTCGTTGAATATAGTATCAACCACATTTCTCTACTGAAAACTCTCGTCCCTTTCTTTCCAGGTTTGCGAGCTGGATTTAATCTTCAATTTCCATAAGGTACTTCAGCTATACACCCGTGTGTGTACATCTATCAATCATTGCTTGTTTTAGATTTTTTTTTTTTCTCATTTCTTACGTTTATGTGGCTAGGCCTTCTATATATTGGATGAGATTTTAATTGCTGGTGAACTCCAAGAGTCGAGCAAGAAAACAGTTGCACGACTTATAGCTGCACAGGTAAAATAGTGCTTCGCAGATTAAAATAGCGTTTGCATGCGTTCTCTTGATATTTATTAACAATCCGATAACTTCTCATTTTGTTGCCATTGCTATCTCCCACCGTTAGCACGGAGCTCCCAGTGCTCTTTAGAAGAGCATAGACAAATGTTTGAACACAAATACGTCTCCATGTTGAGATATTCTGATCTCAACATAATTTTTCATAGATCACGTCTACATTAGCTCGACATGGTGCGACATTGTTCTGAAGCAATCGATCGATTTTGTTTCGCAGGATTCGCTGGTAGAAACGGCAAAAGAGCAGGCTAGTTCAATCAGCAATATGATTGCACAGGCCACAAAGTAGAAGCGCTACAAAAACACTCCTGTCGTGCTCTATTCGTCAAATTTTATTTTTTCGCATTATGTGCTGGCTTCGTCGTATTTCTTTCGGCCTTCATGTTGTCATCAGAGAACTTCTTCAGGGGAGTTCGTTATCGCGTTGTTTGCTGCATTCTAATAGGAGATTTCTCGCATTTAAAGAATCACTCACAATGTACAAAAGGTTTTATCTCGTCTTCTTCTGCGGACAAATTATTTTCATCTTGTGGGGACGTTTCTGTTGAAGATTGCATGGTTTGGTGACTAATGATAATGCTGTTTCTTGGAAATTCATTTTTTGGTTTGCAGATTTCTCGCAGCAGAAAGTAATGAATATGCGCAAGAATTTAGCGACTGTTGGTTTCTTTTGGTAAAATTTTAGTACAGTGAAAAAGAGTCTCCTTCCCCTTCTTCAATTTCTCATGATATAAGTGATAAATAGTAAATTAGAAAGATAACCCAAGGATCAAATCCTAAAAGTACTGCACATGTATGGAGTAAAAACATTACATTTGGACGCATTCCCTGCAGGATCTAAAACCATTTCCAAAGGCGTTTTACAATTTGAAATCCGGTTGGTCGCGACGAATGAACTCTCACATCACTTAAAACAGGGGAGCTGTGTAATGTAGAGATCAGATTGATAATGAGTTGAGTATTTGAATCAATGCGTAGGTTATCTCAGCTGTACTGTTTTCGTGCGTCGTGATTTACAAGCTCACACTCCTGATTCGAATCAGCGGGAGAATTACGACGACTGTGTGCGCCAGGCGGAAAGTTTGTAGCCACATTGCCTGCCTACTACCGCGGCTGCGCTTCAAGCAGAATGTTTGTAGCCACACTGACGTCGTTCCTCGATTGCATCAGGGCCAGCCTAGCTGAATCTATATCGAATCCCATGGAAACTAGCGTAGCAATAGAACTTTCCGGAGGCTCTGGGATGGCATAATGCGCAGTAGATGGATAATTTACCTGGTCAGAATCAGAACAAAGATGTAAAAAATCTTGAAGCTAATCAGGAGTTTTTGAGTTTCTTTTATTTAATAGAATCACAAAGCTGATAAATAAAAAAAAGTAACATCAACTATAAAAAGGCGCGCGCGCGTATCTTTAATTATTTGGTAAATTCATTAACATTAAGGAAAGCTCCCTGCTTCCACGGATCAACTACGTGTTATGTTTGTTCAGTTTTTGTGTTCATCTGATCCGACGACAACGAGAGTCTCAATAACATCTTGAACTATTTGGATCTTTTTAATGCCTGCTGTGAGGTTTTCCTAGGTTTTTCACACTCATTTCAATCATCTAATAGAGTATTTGAGGTTCATCCCAATACAAACCTAAATTTTATACGATACAAAGCTGAAATGAAGAGCTAGGCTAGCATGCTTCCGGAGATAAAATGGAGAAGGTACTTCCAAATGTATCTGGTTGTGTTATCTCAGCCAAATTTAAAAAATAGCAAAATAATAGACTTATTCAGAAGAAAAATGTGAATAGGTACTTGCCTCCGCTTGACGACCCGGATAAGAAGGCATACTTTCGATAGTGCCCCCACCTGATGATGCTTGAGAAGAATTGTTTGACGAGGGCCATGATAATCGTGAGAAGATTGATGTAGCAACATCTGGAAACTGCAGAGTTTTTCAACTTTTCTATCATGATATGGTTGGTTAAAGCTAAGAACAAAGTTATAAAGGGGATGCGATATACAGAATAGAAACAAGACTATGTAACAAGGCTTGTAAACTATGTTTTAAAAATTGAAAATTTGCTCTACTTGATAATTCATGGTCTTGGTTGATCATCCAGGCTGTTGCATTTTCTTGTAACGGAAAAAGAAAAACAAAAAGGAACATTATGTCCTACTTGAAGCCCTTAATCTTAGCCATGATAATATTGGAGGATCACCAAAGACGAACTTTCCTACTAATCCCTTTGTTTCTCACTGATTCTCTCTCAGGCCCTAATAAGAGATTCGCCATTTAGTTACTTGCATGTTTGCAAACAAAACTGTCATATCCCAAAAACCAAAATTCTAGTTTGTAAAAAGCAAAGTAACAGGAAATAAAAATAAAAATTGCGTGTAAACATGATCATTACATACAACCTTCCTAAATAAGTTTGAGGTATCCAGATTATAACCTTTAGTTTTCGGATGCCAAATAAGTTTAGACGATACAAGGATCCAGCAAGAATGCCACAAATGCCAGGGAGAATCGATTGTTTCCAGGAAGAAAAGAGAAGCTAAAGATAAACATGCAAATAGATAAGTTGCAATCGACATGAAAGATCTAACACAAGCTAAAGACAAACAAGTTAACATATTAGTATTGACCTGAAAACCAGCCAAATATATGAATGACTTGTCACTTAAGTGTAGTCCAAATATTCGAAACCGTAAGGATATTGGAATATCAAAGAAGAAAGGAACATAGGATGCAAATATAAGACCATACGGTCCAGATGCCAGTGGATTTAGGGATGGATCTGCATGAGGACGATCAAGATGTTAGATGAAAAGAGATAGCCATGTCATCAAATATGAACACCTGGCAAAAATCTCTCCATCAAAGCTGCTAAAAGGTTTTCCATACCTTTGAGATATCCCAGAGCTAGGATCTGAAACAATAAAGGAACTACAACAGAAAAGAGTATGAATACCTGCACGTTCAAAGTTTGAACAATAGTATTAGAGAAACTTACTTTTATATGGATCTAAATATCATGCAGTTGCCGTGTTAAGAGAGAGGCAAACTATGGACAAAAAGTTGAGATAAAGAAGTTACCAGAGTGACTAGAAGAATATCTAACAACAAATCTAATAGAACCTCCTAGCTAAATAGCATTGACCATATAATATTGGTGTAGGATGTACTTACTGAGTATTTATTTGAACCAATTTGTCTCTCAAAGACCCTGAAGTAATAGAGAAGACATAGTCCGAATATCAACTCAGGAGTTGATTTAAAAGCAAACACCGAAGAAATGAGCTTCCAAATTCGTAAGTTTTGATAAACATCCTGCCATAAGATGAAATGCATACTTAACCTTTTATCTGGTAGTACTACAGAACTCTAGAGAGCTAAAATACAGCAGCCAATATGAGACAAAGAAACCAAACTATTTTATATCTCAGAGGAAAATTTAAAACATGCTCATTGCTTCCTTCAAGTTCCTGATTTAGTTATACCTATATATGTTAAGTAGCAAGATTAACAAATCAGCCAGTTGAACTAACAGATTGAATGTTATAACAATCAAATATCACAAATCAGTAAGCTTCCACTTTTAGGCTTTAGCAATCAATTATCAAAGAGAACAAACATTAACTTAATCATTTCTTCGAGACCGCATTTTGCATCACGTCCCCTTGGACATTAAAAAGCTACAGTAAAACCCCCCTCAATCTCTGTGTTGTTATCACTTGATCCTCTTTTGTAACTTGATCATCCACAAACATGAGAAGAATTCCATATATCAGCTAAGCGTGTTGTTCATAGAAAAGTAATACGTAGGTCAGTTCCTTCTTTTCACAGGTTTTTTACATTCCAGAGATAAATTGGAAATACAGAAACATTCCTAACTCGGGACTGTAGGAATAAGCTTCCATTATGGGAATACAACATTTCTTCCGACTCGCATTTCAACAAGGTGCAGGAATATCGCTCTCATCCCAACTACGGGATACTGCATTCTTTATTGATGGGGAACCTTAACCTTTTCACTCATTCAACCACCCAAAAATGAACTTAACAGCATCCCCAGCCACATTCCTCTCCCTGATGTTCACCACCATGCGCCCTACTTGACCGTGAAACTTTTGGTTTCAACAAGCTTGGCTATGATGTGCTCTCCACAGACTTCTCCACTCTACCATTCCTCCAACCCTAACACTCAGAATGCCATATGCAGGCTTACAGTCCCACGTCCCTTGCAATCGCAGCAACTCTACCAAACCCCAAGCCCTGCTAATCTACACTACCCACATGCTCCATTGCCATTAGCAATCAACACCCGCAAACCTGTTCCCATCGGAACCACGTCTCCGCTAGATTTACTTACACCGCAGATCATACATTCTCGGAACTCGTTTACTACTTCTTTTCCCCTAATTCGTGAAACTTCCTCTTCTTGTTTTGTCATCAACAACAACCTATGTGATCCAACCCTGGCCGACAATGGCGCATTTGCATAGACTCAATTTTACATAAGAGTGACCGATCATTACAATGGATTTCACATTAATCTTCTGATTCCTCATCAAGCACACTCTCTCAATCAAGCCTCTTCATGAATCAAGATTCCAGCATCCAATAATCTAATTATAATGCAAACGCTCCAATCTACATCCCGAAACACAAGTCAATCCGAATCAAAACAAACAAAAAAAGCGAAAATCAATCGCAATAATCTAACAAAATGATGAGGATTGGATCGAGAAAACCTCGTAGGACAATCCGAGCCTGAGGGATCGGCCCTGGATCCCGAAGGGGACGGTGAAGAGCGCGGTGGCGACCACTAGGGTTTTGGCGACGGGCGCATTGTCTGAAAAAAGAACCAAAAAAAAAAAAAAAACACAAAAAGAGGGGGTGAAATTATCAGAAGAAACCAAAAACAAAAAAAAGAGAGAACGAAAGCTCGTCGCGTACGGAAACCGGAGGGCCCGCCGTTCATCTCCGACGGCGAGCCGAGCCGATCCGATCCGAGCCGAGCCGAGCCGAGTTGGGTTTTTTTTTTTTTCCCGGTGTTCGTGAAGCTTCTACAAGGAAGAAGGAAAAGGATCAGTCCAAAACCGAGAAAGGAAGTTGTTGTAGTTGTTGTTGTTGTTGGAGTTGAAATCAGGCGTCGGATTTAGAGGTGAGAGACATCGTCGTCCGTTGGATCTGCGCCACCTCCACTTCATTTTGTAGGCAAATGTGATTTAGGACCTTTCGGTGGATTTTAGTATACAATAAATACTATGCATTTTATTTTATTTTTTTAATCAAAAGCACGCACAAGCGCGCTTTATTTATTTTATTTAAATAAATCCTGGGATAAAACGTTAATCAATCCAGATTCGAATCTCAGTCTCGGGGTATTAACCACCAAGCCTTTTGCCATTTACTTTAGGAACGGTCAGTGTATTATATATTTTATTGATAAGCAGAAAGAAAGGGTTGTAGTTATAAATAATTTATTTAATTATTTATAATCGACATATTTATCAACATGTTATTATATTATCATTATGTATATAGAGAAAACTTTTTCACACGCATCAAGTGAAATGTTAAATTTGGACATATATTTATATATATAAAATTGGATTGTATTTATTTAATTATATAATTGATATATTTCCTACATATTTTTATCATGAGTCCGACTGGACTACTATCGATACCACAAAATAATCAACTATTAAATTTTTCACCGTTAAATTAATTCTTTGACTAGTTTTATCTCATAGACTATACTATTAAACCAATAACTCATTCAATCCTAAAGGGTTCATATCATTCTATCCGTATATTTTTACGTCCAAGGGTCGAAACCTAATATCATCAATAGCTTTGTGTTAGTGACAGTGTTCCAGCCTAGTTCTTTTTATCATTATGTATATAGGAAATTTTTTTTTTAAAAGATTATTAGAAAGGTAAAATTTTGGACATAGTTCCAACGCGGCACTTAACCTCCTCGTACAGTTCTAGACTTCCAGCTATAGCAGTTGAATTCACATGCATAAAATGAAATGCCAAATTTGGACATATACATATATAATTAGGCTGTAATATTATTAATAGTATTTGACCTTTTTTGCTATCGAGTTTTTAATTCTTGAATGAGAAAGTTAGGATGATAGTGGTGATTTTTCTGAAGTTGAGTGGATGGTTGGTTGAATAGTAAATCTAAAGAATGGAATTAATTAAATGCTAAAAATGAATAGTGAAGAAGCTCAAATATTATTCATAAATAGTATTCCAGCTCATCTCTCTCTCTCTCTCTCTCTCTCTCTCTCTCTCTCTCTATATATATATATATATATATATAGAATTATGTTACTCAAGTTTTCCAGTTAGATCCATCCCTTTGATGATTTTCAGTTAGATCATACTATTCAACCAAAACTTATAGACATCATCCTAACCGCACATCTCTCAATCCAACTGTAGCAAATGACTTGTCTTATTAATATCGATAAGATACTCTCTCTCTCTCTCTCTCTCTCTCTCTCTCTCTCTATATATATATATATATATATATATATATATATATTATATATAAATTTGTTATGCAGTTGCAACTACATACAACCAAACATACTCTAATATTATTTAAGTTACTTAACTACACCCTCTCATTTTTTTTTTTATTTAAGTTATTTCAGTTAATTGCAATTCAGAAAACCTATTAATTTTAAATATTTTGTAAGCTAATCAGTTATTAATTGGTGATTGAAACCATAGTTTAGTCGGAAGTGTTAGCATAATTATATTTAGTTTAAACAAAATAGATTTTACTTGCCAAACTTAATTTAAATCAAAAAATCCCCAATCTATTTAAAAATACCTAATAGTTGAGAAGTTCTTTGTACATTTTTATTTATCATAATTATTTTATTGGATCTAGACCTATCATGTGAAACTCCTAACTGTTTTTCAACTTCATAATGTAAACTGAAAAAAAAAAAAAAAAGAATTGAAAAAAAAGCAACAAAATGAAAAAAAAAAAAAATCTTTAAAAAATCCAACTTTTTTTTAAAGCTTTTGTCACTCAACAAATCCAAAAAAAAAGAAGAGTGATTCATAACTATATACAAAATAAAACCTTTTTGCGGGTTTCTAACCAACTCTTACTCAGAACCAGAAGAAGAAGAAGAACAAGGCAAAAAATAAGAAGAGAAAAAACGAAAATGGCGACGACAAGATCAATAGCAATTGCGACTGTAGCTTAACAGAAAAGGAACAAACAGATGCGAAAATTATATAAAAAAGAAGAAGAACACAACAAGGATCTGCGATCGGTATGTTAGAACATGAATTCGACAAGCAACCACCTCTGACATTTGAGTAGAATCAAATAACAATTTCCATCTGAATTGTACAATTCGACATGATCTGATCCTTTCTTACTATGCGTCAATCGCAGCATAGATCTGAGTTTCACAAACATATATAATCAAACAAGAATTGGAGCTTGATATTTGTTCATTACATACTTGAGATCAGGAAATGACTAGTAAAGCGAAAATACTACTGAATCATGTGGAAACTAGAGTAAATATTTACATTGAATCAGAATGGTTTACTCAGCTACATGCAGATCTCATGAGATGAGTAAATTCATCATATCTACTGGCCTTTTAAAAATATGTAGGCTGCGGGCGTCTACCAAAATTTCTTCTGTGTTCTAAATCACGAGAGAGAAGGTACCGGATGCGAAGGCACATACCGAAGCGCTGCGGTGTGAATGATCGATAAGGCGCAATCGAAAACTACGCATTACAAAGCTATTTTAGGGTTAGGCAGAGTAGTGGTAGAAATGATAAGATGGCTATTCCAAGACTTCACATGGCCAAAATCTTTTCCAAGTGGAAATTTCATCTTTTCTTTGGAGTTTTCTGATTCCCCCATAAAAACCATCTGTTTCCTCCCCTTTCTCTCGATGGCTTTTCCGAATTATATCTTTCCTCCTCCATTTTGAACCAGGAGCATATTGCTTGAACTCTAAGATAATGGTATCTGGAAACAGAAAAAAGGCAAAGAATGAGTTTGAAATAGATATAAAAATCGATACTAATTTTACAAGCTGATGACTGAAAAAAAAAAAAAAAAAAAACATATTACATGCTCTTACAAATTATTAAAGAATTCATAAACTACTCAGCAGTATAGGAAAGATTCGCAAATTCTTAGTAAAACCATCAATAGGATAAACTCTGATCACTCCACAAGTTCAAGTTATCTTAATGTAATCATATAAATAGAAGTATAGACCTAAATTGATTTAAGGTTCTTACCGTCTTTATGACAGCAACAGTGATGCTCACGTTCGTCGCATGATTCCAGATGACCAACGACTCCGTACCACCATCCTACCAGGCATAATAAAGCATAATTAGGTTATATGTTTATTATTCTAGTGATTCAGCAACATAATTTTATATATAAACATTTACAGAACCAACTCTGATTCATAATTACGAAGATAACAGCGCAGAAATTCCATAATTGTAACAAGAGGAAAAGTTCAAAAGTTGCAGCACATCGAAAAGGTTAAAAAAAAAGAAGAAAGACAGAAATCAAATATTTGTATCCCTGTTTCAACGCGCATACCATACGGGAATTCTTTGCTTTTCCTCCACTGAATCTCGAAGTGATCCCCTGGTCTCAGGTCATTCAAACAATCAGAAACATGAAGATCGTGCGGAGAAGTATCAACTGGTGAAGCTCGTATCCTGCTCCACTCTATTCCGTCCTCCATTTTAACCGGCTTTCGCCCATGTGGGGGGTACCTACAGAAAGGGCAATTATTTATTAACACGTAGGCGACGGTGCCCAATCAATTTAAACTGCCATATCTACAAAAATGCTCAACTACATCTATTTCTAGGTGACTAACTCAGACACTTATGGCTGATATATTTATGCATGGGAATAAGTAGCAAGTTATTTTATCTACGAAAAATCCAACATTAATTAAACAGGAATTTATTCATTCTAGTGTAAGGATCTCCTTGTGTACCTTGCATAGAAGGTGTCTGTTTGTCGATCGTAACTTAGTTGAGCATCGTAACACGACAACACAAAGCCGACATGGCCGTTCTGTTCAAGAACAAAGTATTAAAACATTGCAATAACAAAAACACCACTAGATAATGATTCTATCATTAGAACAATGATATATATTATATCAAAAAAGAGAGAGGAATTTGGGTAAAAGAGTTCGGCAACCTCGCGATTGTAGACCTGAGCAGGGAACCAAAGTTTGCCGCTCTCGAGCGCCGAATACCAGAACATTATCGAGTCGATCGGCGAGGGATTCGTCTCGCCGATCGGCCTATCACTACTAATAGAATCAAGCAGAGGCTTGATCCAGGAAAGAGGCCAAATGCAAGAAATAGACTCAATCAAGCTCCATGGTTTCAATCTCCTCTCAACTCCTTGCAAATAGTTCTTCCTGCAACTAACATAGCATTCCCACTCTCTCTTAGCCGATCGGCCGAGCACTCGGCCCCACTTCTCCCTCATGTGCCTCTCCCACAGATGATCACTCCAGCACCTCTCCTTGAAATTTCTACAAACACCTGCCATGCTGCACAAAGCAGCTGGGGGGAGCTTCTCCAGAACACACTCCAGGGCCAGATCAGGCAAATCCAGTATTGAGCTCTCCACTCCTCCAACCTCAGCCACATTCTCCACTCTCTGAACACACCTCATTTTGGCACACACAAGAATTGGTGAGAACCAAAGGGGACTCTTCACCCACTGCCACAGAGAATGAGCAAGCTCTAGGACAAGCAAGAAGATGAGGAGCCCCAGCTCATGAGCCCATCTGGGGAGTGTGAGGGAGAGGGGGAAAAGCATCAGAGATTCCTGAGGAGAAGGGAGGGGCAGAGGATACCCCAGTTTGGCTCAGAAATGGATTCTTTTTTTGGTGTTTTTACTGACACAGAAAGTATGAACACAAGTTTTTATCTGCTGCTTGCTGAATCATGCTGCCTGTGAGCACAATTGAGCATGCCTTGTTTCTGAAGCACATGGGCATGTCTCTGACAGAATCACAGAGAGAGTTTTATTAGAGAGGGGATGTGGGTGGTTGTGTGGATATTAAATTAGGTGTAACTAATCCCAGTTTTGTGTCAGAAGATCACAAATGTGAACAATATTTAATAGGAGGGACTGTAGCAGCAAACAATTGAGGTTCACAGTGGATCCATTCAGCTCATTTTGAATCTTCAACAGCTACAGTTGCCTTATTATTTTTTCTCATCCAAGATTTTTTTTTTTTTTTTTTTTTTAGAGAGATAGGTAGTTCGTTATCTGTTTCGTTTATTTCATTTAGAAATAAACTTAGCTAGAAATATGAATCAACTAGGATTCGAATTAGGGTTTCGGATACCAATCATCAAACTTTTTGCCACTTACTCTAGGGACCGTCAGAGTTGAAAAAAAAAAGAAGAAGAAAAGTGTGAGAGAGAGAAGGAGAAAACAAGAGAAAAAAAGTGGAGGAAAAAGAAGAAAAAGAAGAAGGAGAAGAAGAATGAGTCCAAAAGTTAAAAAGGCTCACATGGAGAATAGAGTGTGGATTGGAGAATAAAGAGCCAATTAGGAGACAACCACCTGTTTCCAGCAAAACTCCTCCCCACCAAACTCCTACCCTCCCCAAACCTACCAAGAAGGTTAAATATTGACCATAATTTATCGTGTCAATTCTGATCATATCTAATACAGTTGGATAAAAATTTGATAGTTGATATTTGATATTTCAAATTCGAAGCGTAATGATTTTATATTTTTTATTTAACTTTATTTTTAACATGAATAAAATCGACAGCTTACTATCTTTAATTCTCTCAGTAATAATAATAAAAATAATAATATACAAGTCTGTGATAAATTGCGCACGCTACATATATGGTACGCCGACATGTTCCATAATAGTGGCTTGAAAATTCTTGGACCAAATTCAACGTTTGAGTGGTGTATCGAAGAAACTATTGCCTAGACCTAGTCCACCATCTATAATGAGAATAATTATCCAACTTCTAACTAACCATGGATTGGTTTTTAAACCCATGGGTAATTAATTTCGCTAAACAACAAGTGCGATTAGTTAATTATAGTCAGGATTGGAAGGTGAATCTAAAGATCGACAAATTAGCAGCCAAACATCCATCACGTTTAGGTTATAAAGTTCGGTAAGCTAACTACTAAACAGAATCGATATCTACCGAAGATTACATACTTTTAAAAAAAAAAAAAAAAATTCTTTCTCAAAGAGTTGCGTAAACGAAAGCATTATGTTGTGAGTTTGATTGGTTAGGACTTAATAGAATTGTTGGGTCTAATTCCAAAATGAAATAAGATGAAGTAAAATAAATATAAGAACAAAAAGAAGATTATAAATAAATAAATAAATAAAAATCTTGAATCAATCATCTTAGTAGCCACATGATTCAGCAACAATTAGGCAAGACCCCACTAAGTAGCTGGCCCTGAGGTCTCATTTGTGGTGTCAAATCCTCCTCAGTGAAATTACAAATATACCCCTATGGAAATCTATTTACATATATATATATATAACACCCAAAAAGAAAATGGAAATTGCCATGCATGTCCTCCAATGTGCATATGTACACACACTGTGGAAGTTCAATGTTCAAATGTTTAAAAATATCTTTTTATCTTTTTCTTTCATTTTTTTTGTTGTGAAAGTACCCAATGAATTTAGAAGTACAAACTTCAAATTTAAGCATATATGGTAGCCTATACCTTACTACTAGACCACGCACTATAATAATACTAACTAGACTATTATGGCTGCGACTTGGTGGGTCATCTTGACAGACCGAAACAACTATATCTTCAACGGAAAAACGCCAAATGTTTCTAGCTCTCTAGAACGTCTCAAACAACTGATCAATAACTGGACCACAGCGCTCTGAAACCCTTTTTGGTACCTTCCCCCTGTTCCACTTTTCGTTGGGACTTTAACCTTCCTTTCTCTCTTCTTCTCTCGCTTTTAATTTATTTTTCTCTTTTGCCGACTCCTCGGAGGCCTAAGTTGCTTCTAACTTGTATGCTCAGTTCATTTCACTTAATGAATGAAGCAGGTAGCTTGCTATCTATTTCTCAAAAAAATAGTAGTAATAATAATACTAACTAGACTTAAATATTTTAGATCGGCGATTTAAAACCCAACGAGTTATTATTTTCAGTCGGCCAAGTTGTTATATTTGGTATCAAAGCCATTGTTAGTAGGTCGGATCATTATATTTTGTATTAGAACTGAATACCAGCCAGAAATATAAAAGCTAAGTGCTATGCGGGTTTGATCCTGACGAGACGAGAGTGTTTGAGACTAAACGAAAAGAGTTGGTAATACCCCAACAGTTTCAAATCAGATGGAAGAAATATAAGTCTACTCAAATTGGATGTAGATACAATATTCTGGACCGGTGGTCTAAGGTCCAGTGAGTTATCATCGTTAGCGGGTCAAATTGTCACATATACTATTGAAAGCTCAATTTCCTATTTTGAATTTAAATCAAGTACCCTACTTAATTAATTTTTATAAATGACTTGTCCAACTCAGACAGCACAGCAGTACCTTTCTATAGTAGAGTAAACTACAATTTTGAAAGGCATAAAAATATTCCAAATTTTACAAATTAGTAGATAGATAGATATGTCAGAAGATATATACACCTGTTGAAGCCCTGCAGAGTGAGCTGAGAATCTGCAGTTGTTGCTTGATAAAATATGAATTGTTGAGAATCTTTGTTATTGCTTGATTAAAGATGATGGGGATTTTTAGGGCCAATTTTTTTTTGTGCACACAGCAGGTAGAAGAGATTCAAGAGCTTGCCCATTGAAGTCTTCATGTGCACACAAAAAATATCTTTGTAGAAAATTGAAGGTTAAATAAAATAAAAAAAAAATTTACGAAGCCACCAGTAGTTTAGTGGTAAAGTATTCGGAAGCCAGCGTCCAAATTCGAAATCTAGGTCTTGGGACGGATCAAATTTGCGGGATGACTCACTATCTGCTCTCGTTTTTAGATCTTTCGTTGAAATCAATAACAACCGTAGTTTCAAATTTGATTCGATTTTTTTTCTTCAAATGTCGCGCTATTATTTTTCAGAGTAGAAATACTGGTGTAGGAATCAGCACAAATTGTCACTAATTATGATTGAGAAGGACCCTTGGGTATGGGAATATTAGGTCACAATCTCTACCTAGGGCACATTATTGGCCGCAAAAGGAAGCAGAACCAATAGTGTTAACAACAAAGAATGTCAAAACTGTCATGAATAGGGGCATCATGATTTATGGTCACAATATTTGGCAATAATTATTTTAGAAATATTTAAAGTTCTTGGGCTAACTTATAAATGGTTGTCCTTATTTGCTTCATTATTGCATTAGCACAACGGAATTAGGTTACAGGGACACATGTTTGGGACACTTTTGAGTAAGTGTCTCATTTATGTTAAAACTTAAAAAAACATCTACTAATGCCTAAATATAAAGCCCAATCCAACAAAAACTAAAAGATTACTCTACTCAACCCATCACACCCAGTCCATTTGGCCCGATTACAAACAGAAAAGAAAAATAAAAGAAAAATCAATTACCGTATTCTCTTCTCTCTTCACTCAATCCACTGAAATTCTAAACGAAAAGCCTTTCCTGTCGTCCTCCTCCGCCACCGCAGCCAACGAGATAGAGTTTCGGCGGTTGCTAAATGCTTAAATAAGTGTTGGTAAATTAGCAACACTCTTTTAGGTTATAGCGATACTCTTTAACATCACTATATACCTAGCGACCCCACATATAGCAACACTTTTTAAAAGTGTCGGTAATTTTAGCCAGCAGTACTTTTTTGACATGTACCTATATTTAAAAGTGTCGCTATAGACCGTTTTTGTTGTAGTGTATAAGTTCCTAAGGAGAAAAAAAAACATTAGGATCCTGATAATTAACCATCATCATGTTCTTAATTGCTTTTTTACTTAAAATTCTGTTTCTAAATACTTCATCTTTACGCACAGATCTGACAAAAATGTCATAACAGATAAAAGTTTAAACAAATCTGTTAGAATTAAGTTCGCATGGATGGTTAATATATTTGGAGTTGCCAACAAAGATCATCGAGGCCCGGTATGATCCAATTATAAAGTGTAAGTATTAATTATTCGATGAAATATAATCTACATATATAGCACATATAATATATCTCTTCAGCAAATTCTCTCTACTATATAGGGGAAGTAGAATAACAATATTATATATATTGGTCTCAGAATCTCAGTTCTCGTAACTACTATATCAAAAGTACTTAGAGATTATTGTTGCTGAAAGTAAAAGAATAAGTAACTAGCGCCTTAACTATACAGTGTGTGGCAGTGTCAAAGCGCTGTTGGAGAGACTTTTACCAAATAAGCGCTTCGTACGTACGTAACTGTGCATCTGTCAAGGGGATATCGGAGGGGAGAGCGGTAGCATTGGAGGAGCACATGGGGTAGAGAGTTAGCGATTATTGCCGCTACTTGGTAGATCCTCTGGTTAGAAAGGAACAGAAGAATCTTCGAGAAGAGAAAACGCCTGCTGGGGTACCTGTTGGCAGAGATCCGAACCCTCATAGACCTTTGGCGTAGTTTCTGTACCCATATTTTGACTTGATATTTCAGTTTATTTTCCTTTTCTTTTTTTCCGAGGCCCCCGGCTGCCTCACCTTGTAGCCTAATTCATTTTCTAGATGAATGAAACGATAGCATACTATTTTTTCTCAAAAAAAAAAAAGAGAAAAACTATACAGTGTAAACAAATAATGAAAATTGGAGCAAGTTCTCTTTAAATGTGGGGCCATTAATGCAACAACACATGCCCAAGGAAAATGATGAGAGTGAAGAGATGTTGTTGGAGTCAAAAAAGGATGGTAGGGGGCCAATAATGTGATGAGGGATCAAGCTCTATATATATAAAAAGTTGAAAGTTATGCTTTGATTTGATTTGATGTGGTTTGTCTCAACAGTGGGATGGCAAGGAGTGACACCCATGAAAAGCATGTTTTCCTGATTCAGTGCAGCAGCCCCATAAAAGAGAAAAGGAAACTAATGGCTCACTCTCTTAAAAAGAGTCTAATAAGAAGCCCCATAAAGAGGACTTGGCATGTTGCAACATGGTTGATGACAAGAAGGATATGAAGGGGACTTCCAACTCATAGGTGATGATGTATGAGTGGGGGCCATGTGGATAATAATTTATTTAGCTTTGGATCTTCTGTTATCATAAAAATTTATCTTGTAAGAAAAAATTAACGTAGGGTTATCGTCAGAATGAGTCATGCCGCCGGACATATCGATAGGAGATGTAACAACAGAAAAGGTAAAGAAATGAAAATGTAATCCTCGATCTAATCAGATTGATTTAACATGAAATGATTCAGAAATAGTGTTTTTTTTTATTATTATTATTAAACAGGAATATATCTTATTTTACAGAGGTCTGCCAAGGAATATAAGGTGCTTCTTAGCACTCGAACCCGCAGCAGGCTTGGGTCGACCAACAAGTGCCCCCCTACACACCCCCCTCAGATGAGAAGAGAACAAAACAGAACAGAACAGAAGCAGTCTGAGACACAATCACAAAACACATAACACACATAACACACTGAAAGAATCAAAGCAGAGACGGCAAAACACAAACGCGAAAGCACCTAGTGCGAATCTGCACTTAAGTACCGGTACTGCACTTAAGTACTGGTATTCAGAAAGAGTGTTAACCTAAAAAAAAGAAAAGAAAAGAAGTTCATCAGATAGACTCTCTCTCTCTCTCTCTCTTTTCCTGCTAACCACTTTATCAAATTTGCTAGGAATGATTTGTCCAAGTCCAATGGATAGTTGAAGGGAAAAGAATAATACATGTTAATTTGGAGGGACTTCAATCAAAACAGAGTAACATAAAGTGGTTAGTGTAGAGAGACCATCACATTAACAAAAAAAAGGTATATAGATATGGGAAATATTACCTTTCAGAAATAACTAGCCCAATTCGAAAACCTTTTCTACCCACTCAAATAAAAATTTAATGGGGACAGATACTTCTATCTATCATTTATTACAATCAAATACAAATTTCAAAAAAATATAAATAGTGAATAAAATAGTCTCACATTAAAAATTCCCCACCATTTTTTGTTTTTTTTGGGATAACCAACTCAGTACCAACAACTACTCAATGGCTCCTCCTAGCAATTGCATTTCTTTAGGAATATACATACAACTAGGCTCCTATGCTTTTAAAGTACAAAGAACTTCGTACTCATAAGTTGTTTTCGATGATGAGATATTTAATTTGGCGATCGGTTCTGTTAAACATGATTTACGCTATTAGAACTATCTAAAAAATAAATTTTATAATTTTTTAACTCTATTTGTCTAGTGAACGAGAAGCCTGGAATTGAATTGCTGAAAACAAAAATCTCATAAAAAATAAAAAAAAAAAACTCAAATTTTAAATCAAAAAGTATCTATCTTACTATTAATGTTAAGTAGAATTTTTTATTAAAGTTTTATATAATTTGAATTGTTCTATACTATTCAACTTAAAAACGTGCTACATCGACGATTACAATAGTCATTTTTGAGACATTTTTATCATGTGGTACATGATGTCCAAAAATTATAAAATTTGGTTTCTAAATAGTTCCAATAGCATAGATTATGTCTAATGGAGTCGATTGTCAAATCAGATGTTCTATTATCAAAAATAACGTATAAGAATGGAGACCTTCGTACTTTCGAAAGCATAGAAGACATATTATATATATATAGTAGGTCTTGTGTGCTATTAGGAGCATGGAGGCCTCCGTGCTCCTAACCCGTTTTTGATGGTGGAGCTTCCGAATCGACAATCGGCTCCATTAGACTTGATCTATACCACCTATCTAGAAAATAATTTTATACTTTTTCAATATTATTCTCTTTCCATCAAATGGGCACAAAATTAACAATTTTTAATGGTTGATATATACCGTTTGCAATATTCTTTAAAAATGATGATAGGATTCAAATCAGATGAAATTTTGATAGAAAATTCTTTATACTATTTACAGCAAGATCAATATGTTTGATCGAAAATTTTAAAGCTATATCACTATTTTTTGTAAGATTTTTATTTTCAGCCGTGGATTTTAAACCCTTTCGATCGATAGGTAAATGATATTGAAAAGTCACAAAATTTATTTTCTAGATACTTCAAGCAGATGGTATAAATCATATTCATCAATGTTGATCGTGATTCGAGCTCCATTATCTAAAATAACAAGATGGCAGCCAGCCTGCTACCAACAATAAGCGCTAAAGACCTACTCATTATATATATATATATATATATATATATATATATATATATATATATATATAGAGAGAGAGAGAGAGAGAGAGAGAGAGAGAGAGAGAGAGAGAGAGTTGAGTTGGAATGTTATTGGTAGTAAACGAACTCCGTTGCTACCCATTTATTTTTTATGATGGAGTCTTCAAATCGACGATCAGTACCATTGAATATGATCTATACCACTTGAAATATCTAGAAACCAAATTTCATAATTTTTCGATGTTGTTCTCTTGTCCATCAAGTGGACACAAAATGAACAGTTAAAAATGAATATTCTTTAAAAGTGATGATAGAAATCTTGTAATTAAGATCTAGATCTTGTTCTAAATTGTTTAAAGAATTTTTTAACCAAAATTCAATTGATTTGAATATCTCTCTCTCTCTCTCTCTCTCTCATTAAAATTACAAGTTTTGAAACCCTTTGATCATTAGGTCAATAATGTCGAAAAGATTTAAAATTTGGTTTCTAAATACTTCAAGTGGTATAAATCATATTCATCAATGTTGATCGTTGATTTGGAGGCTCCATTATCGAAAATAAATGGATAGTAACTTGAGTTTTGCTACAGATAGAATTCTACCTCAACTCATATATATATATATATAGAGAGAGAGAGAGAGAGAAAAAGAGAGAGAGAGACTCGTATGCTTCTGGAAGCACAGAATACTTCTAAAAGCACCAACCATTGGTGCTTTTAGGTTTGTAACCCTTGGATGGAGATGATGTAGGGCTAAGATGATGGTGGTAGGTGGTGGCAGATGGAATAGTGTTTGATCCAAATGCTACTAATTGTCAATGGGTAAATCTAAAGGCTAGAAACTTAAAAGCATTAATGGATTGGTGCTTTTAGGTGTATTCTAACTCAATTCTCTCTCTCTCTCTCTCTCTCTCTCTCTCTCTCTCTCTCTCTCTCTATATATATATATATATATATATAGCATATATAAGTGAATTTTGACTTCTTTAAAGGTTATCATATTATTGTAATTTTTTCGAACTGATTAAAAACATGTTGTTGTATCACTTACAAAAAGCTTAATCATTGATAACTATATCCATAAAAAAATTAATTGTGTTGCTTTGTTATTATATAGCTTGGCACATCATTTTCCTTTTTGTTATATATATATATATATATATATATATATATATATATATATATATATTAGAAGAAAAAGTCATCAAATTACATTTTTCCGTTTCTTCCCAGTTTCTTTTGGCAAGAATTTTGAGTTCTCGTAGCATACATATATAAGTGAATTTTGACTTCTAAAGGTTACATGTTATTCAATTTGTTTCGAACTATAAAAACATGTTGTTGTATCACTTACAAAAAGCTTAATCATTGATAACTATAACCATAAAAAAGATAAATTGCTTTTGTTATTATATAGCTTGGCACATCATTTTCCTTGCTGTCTATTTAATAATAATTATTCAATGCATAAAACTATTTCAACGTAGAAATTAGAACTATAAATATTTTCGATAGGGTGATTTTAGATATAGGTACATGAACTTGACTATTTAATTTGTCCAATGGGATCATAAAAAACTACAATAAAAAGTAATGTTAATTATATCCATCAATAAATAATTTATGTCATGGAAATGATAATGTGGAACCACAAATGTGCAAGCCTTAATTATAGGGTCAGAGTTATAAATATCTTAAAAAAATATCTTAAAGCATTTTAGACACCACAATCCAAAACTTAGGACATATTTTGTTCGCGAAAATTTAATTATTTTGATATGAAAAATAAAATGACGAATCATTTCAAACTGCTTGGTTTATTATTGAAATAGAAATCGTCGTAATAAATAATAGAAAAAGAAAGAGGAGGCGGAAATCGAAAATCGAATTTTTCTTAAAATAAACAATAACTATCGAAATTAGTAAATCTTTGAATCATCAGAATCTAAATTAAGTTTATCCAAACAAAGCCCCAACTGCTTCTGTTGGTGTCACCAATATAGAGAAATTTTCTAGTACTTCTCCAAGCTGTGTAGTTACTGCTCATCCACTACTCATCTCCAGCCCCAGAAAAAAAAAAATTCCAAGAAAAAAAAAAAAAAAAATCTTAACATATTCTCCCTCTCTCTCTCTCTCTCCAACATTTTTATTTTCTCTCTCTTGTGTTCTACGTGCACTCCACAACCCTCTCTTTCATAAGAGAAACCCCTTAACCATGCAAATGCACCACCACCACCACCACCACCACCACCATGTCCATCCCTCCACCCTCCCCTCACACTCCGACGAGCCCGTCCCCCTCGCCCCGTCCTCCTCCGTCCCCTCGCACCCCTCGCCCTGAGATCACCCTCACGCCGCCGCCCTCGTCCTCCCGGAACAAGAAGCGGCGCAAGTCGATCCGCACCGCCCTCCGCTCGCTCTTCCGCTCCCTCCCCATCTTCACCCCGGCCGCCGCCTGCCGCTTCCCGTCCGTCGGCGCCGCCCTCGCCTCCCACCCCGGCCGCGCCGACGGCCACATCCACGGCGCCAGCCGCACCACCGGCACCCTCTTCGGCCACCGCAAGGCCCGCATCACCCTCGCCGTCCAGGACTCCCCCGGCACCGTCCCCCTCCTCCTCCTCGAGCTCGCCACCGCCACCGGGAAGTTCATGCAGGAGATGGGCTCCGGCGAGCACATCCGCATCGCACTCGAATGTGAAAAAGTAGCCGAGCAAAAGAAATCCACGACGACGACGACGGAGCGGCGGCGGCAGCTTCTGGAGGAGCCGCTGTGGACGGCATACGTGAACGGGCGGAAGATCGGGTACGCGGTGCGGCGGGAGCCGACAGAGGACGATCTGACGGTGATGCAGCTGCTGCACACGGTGTCGGTTGGCGCGGGGGTGCTGCCGAGCGACGTCGTCATGGATCCGGCCACCGCAGGCGACGGCGACTTGGCGTACATGCGCGCACACTTCGACCGCGTCGTCGGGAGCAGGGATTCCGAGTCCTTCTACATGCTCAACCCCGACGGCACCACCGGGCCGGAGCTCAGCATCTTCTTCATTAGGATCTGAGATTCCTTTTCTTTCTTCATCTTTTGTACCTTCTTTTTCTTTTTTCTGGGGAAGTGTATGTAGGTTTTGGGTGAACAAAATCAAAATAGAGTGCATTTGACTCTGAAACAGAGATGCAGTTCCAAAGACCATACAGAAGAAGAACCAAAAAAGATCCAAAACAAAGTGTTTTTAAGTGATTAGAAAAGAACATGACAATCCCATATGTAGAAATGGCAGCGACTCATTTGAAAACAACACGGCCATACTCTGTATAGATCATTGTATTAACAACAAAAGTCTCGTCCAAAACAAGAGATTTTAGATCAACATAGAATCTAACTTACTCAAAAAATTAAAAAAATATATATAACCAATGATGATATTCTAGCAGGGTAGTTCGAATACCAAATATCTATTCTATAATTTAAACCTAAAATAAAATGCTCGATCTCAAAATGTGAATCACCTTCCTGCCTCGTCGTCATAACTGAAAAATTCGCATTGCATCTTCCTCCGATCCCAGTTGGATGTATTATCTGCTGCTACGGGAGTCTCCTGAGAGATTATGGATCGTCATCGCTGTCGTTGAAATTTTCCAGTTACGTAAAAAGCCTCAGTATACCCAACAAACAATGGTATTTTCCAGTTAATTAGCTAAACACCACTTCTCAAAGTCGTCGCGATGGATGCTCTAACTCTTCTTCGCTCACCTTCACCCATGCGCCATTGATAAGCAATCTACCTTCAATGGGATCCTGTGATTGTCGCAAATTGATTATATGAACTTTCTCAGGGGATGGCCTTAACTTTTTAGTAGCTCTTCCATTGTACAGCGGCTGCTCGTCATGAGAATCAGAATCACCCCCATCATTGTCATGGTGATTATCGACTAATTGCAAATCATCTGTCGGAATTGTTTTCTCTTCTAATCTATTGTCATCTACCAGATCGAGAATGGGGAGAACTGCAGTGGAGCTGAATGAGCAGGGCACCATCCCGATCGGACACGGAACCCACGACTTTGCGACGGTCCATATACTCGCTTCACCTGTATCGCAATTCAATGAACCTAAATTTTCTAACCTTCTTTTCTCTAATCGTTGCTTGAGGAATTCGAGCTTCTCTGCTGCTTTCTTGATTGAATCATCTTCTTTTAACAGCATAGGGTCTTCACTGGGCCAATTCTGCAATCTTAGCAAAATGAGCTTCTTAAGCTTTTCTTTTTGAGTATCGTCTTCAATCATGTCAAGAAGCATTGATACTGAATCTGCAAGATACTCGTCGCCAAGGAATGACAAAGTAAGACACTTTCTGAGGAGCTTTTGAAGAGAAAATTTCGGGACGGCATTTTTGTCCGAAGAGAGGGCTCCATTCTCATTGATGAGGGATATATAGCCAGAATCCTTTGATGCTTTAAGCTTTGTAACAAGCCAACTAACGAGGGAGCATAAGTGGTTTACTTGAGATGGCTCTCTCTGATATTGGAATGGAAGTAGATGACTCTCCTCTGCAGAAGTGAGAAGAAATAAAGCTATGAAGCTATCCATCTTCGCAAAATTAAGAGAAAAAAGGAGATATTTACATATACATTCCCTGCAAAAGAATATCTATTTACATGCATATCTCTGCAAAATCTGGATTTTCATGCGTGACCTTTCAAAAATGTGTTTCCATGTGCTTACAAAAGTAACCCTCCTCTTGGAAAATCTTTTTATAATGAGTAAAAGAAGTTCCATCTTGAATTAGATTACTTTCTAGCTAAATATGAGGGTAACTTTTTGACAGAAACTGCACTTCAATGGCTAGTTTACAGGGGCATATATGTAAAATAGATGATAGGTCAGGGATGTATATGTAAAAGCCAAGATGAAATGGTCGAAACCGAAAAAGGACAAAAGTACATAACAATAACATATAAATTGGGAGACTAGTCATGAAAGGTCAAACGGAAATAATGTTAGGCTGCTCAGAACACAAAAATGGATACAATCACACAAGTAAATGGGCGAATTAGCAAATAGGAGAGGGTTAGAATGCGAAAAATACCATTCTTAGATCTCACGGATTCTATGGCCTCGATCTTTTCAAGGACCACCTTCAGTAAACTAAGCAGTAACCTCGGTTCCTTGCTTGAGAGTTTAGTAATGATAGTTTTCAGAGTATTATTTGAAATCGCGAGGAACCTTGAATCACCATCATCTGGATTCTCTGAATGTTGCATGGCGCTGGCACCAAAGAAATCAGGTGCTTGAGACTGGAACAGCTCCAACAGAACAGAAACGACTTCCAAGGAATATGTAGCATAAAGTCGAGTGATAATTTTCACTGTCCTAGAAATCTGCTTCTCAGAACCTGCAACATGGGGAACGCAAAATTAATATCCACCATAAATGCTATGTAATACCAAATTTGCTGGCTAATATTCAAATTAGGATAGAAGCATTAAAAGGTAGGGATAAACAACTGAAAAAAAAAGATGTCCAATAAGGAATAAGGATGGTAACTAGAATTGCTTTACGAATAGAATCCTAATTTTAATCAAGAATCCAGTTCTAGCCCTTTTTAAATTTGCATTCGTTGATTATATATCTTGAGAAAGATTCCACAGCCATTGAAATGTACAAGTTACAGAAAAACAGGGTCGAGCCATACCTAAACCAGATACATTCTGATTACTCTTATATTATATCTAGTAGTGGTAAATAGATCCATAAGGATATGCACAGAGAGAAAAATATTAATTCTCTACTGCTCTATCAAAAGTTTAAAATGCGTTAGATTTCTAGCGACTTCAAAAGAAGATCAGGTATTAAAGCATGCCACGGGATGTTAAACTATTTTGGTATGTACACTCAGAAATTTTTGGAGCAGAAACAAGTTAACTAGAAACTGCTGTTAACATTAATACCGCTTGATCTAGAAGAATGCAACCTTCCAGCTACTTGGGAAGAAAGTTTATTACATGGTACAAGCAAACCAGACCTCTTTGTACCTACAAAAGTGAAAGAATTCAATCATAGGAAATTAACGATAGTACCAAACAAGCAAATGAAGATTTGCTAGCAAGAAAAGTAAGCTGAAACATGCCTAGAACCACACCTTTAGATGGAAAAAAAATAAAGGAAAGAAAAATGTTTCATTAATATATTCCAAACACTGTCAATAATTCATGGTAGGTTCCCGATACTAAGTGTCTAGAGTTTTGTTGACGCCTAACAAACAGACTTCAACATGAAACCAAAAACCATCTTCGAGAGATAGAATCTTGATCCATCCTAATGTTGTCATACAAGAAATATAGAAACCTTCTACCTCCAAAGTGCAAAGAAGTATCTCTGTCTACACGTTTCAACTTTCGAGTTATCTTCTTTCGTATTAGAACATATGACGTACAATCATAAGGCAGCATGAATCAATTATCCAAAAACAGCAAAGGCTATTATTATGCATTGCACCAAATTTTTTTTTTTTACTATTTTTATGCTCTATAGGAAGTTAATTTCACCATTTGTCTAAAGCTACCTAAGCACCTCTTAAACATTCTTTATTTCTCCATTATGGCACTGAGTATGTTACAAAAAAAAGTTTTAACTTCACAAAACTGGTCTTTTTCCTGAAATATGGTTATGTACTTACGATTGCCTTTGATTTCTAAACTCGATTTTTTCACATTCTTGATCTTCAAATAGTAAGCCATCTCACGCAATCTTGTTCTTATCTCTACCCTTACATCCGGAATTGCATTTTTCTGGGGCTCCCAGTAATTTGATTTCAACCAATCAAGTGCCTGAGCAATAATTGCAAAGAATGAGGTGGATAGATTATTAAAATTACCCAAAGAAACATTAGGAAAAAATAATTAATAGTCTGCACAGAAAAAAAAGTAAATAGATTTTTTATGAGCAAAAGATTAAAAAGCACCAGCAAATCAAAAGGTTTCGACCAAGATTGAGCTTGCTCATTTAAGAAATGCAATGCATCAACATGCAATAACGAGATAACTGTTCTGAATGCAATAGTAAAATTAATATAAGGGCCTAATACATCAGAAAAGTAAAGATCAAAATAAATTGATCTTCAAGTGAACAACACAAAGAAGTCAAAGGAAACAAATCAAGCAATCAATGAAATAAGGGCTGAAGTAAAATTAATATAAGGGCCTAATACATCAGAAAAGTATAAAGATCAAAATCAATTGATCTTCAAGTGAACAACACAAAGAAGTCAAAGGAAACGAATCAAGCAATCAATGAAATAAGGGCTGAATATTGACGCCCAAAAGCATCGAGACAAAGAACTAAATGAGCAACACAAACCCCATTTTATCAAATAATATTGACAGATCAACTATGTCAAGATGGAGAAGGAAAAGAATAATAATTCTACCATTCCAGGGTAAAATTATACATTGATATCATCATGCATGGGTTAAGTAGGGTTGAAAAACTAATATACCTTCATACTGGCCAAACGCACCAACCGCAGTGAAGGAAGATCACGGTGTGAACTCTCTAAATCATTCAAACCGAGAATAAAATGTTATACAAACCAAGATTAATTAAAATTGACTAAAGTCGGATTTGGAATCATAGAATATAGACAATTCATATTATTTTTAACGGAAAATATTATATATGCAAAAATGAAGTTTGCCAACCATGACGAATGTCGACCAATACTCGTGGTATACCAACTGCATCAGCTAACTCAGATATTGAGCGCCCTGTTTTCTTATGTGCATGCTCCACATAACAATTTACAAGCCTTAAAATCAAAAAGGGAAAAAAAAGAGAAGAAGCTTGATTAGATTGTTGCCCTTTGCAGCAGATAAAAACACATAATAATGGACTGAAATAAAGCAGTACTATAAACCAAACAAAAGGTTCAAAGACTAAATTACAGGAATCTTAAAAATCAAAAGTACAGGGACTATCAATAATTACATTTCACCCAAAATAACTATAAATCTTCACATAAATACATAATATAATTAGAATGTAGCAAATGAATAAGAAAAGTATCTACCTATGTATGCAAAAGGACACAGATTTACCATTAATAGTTTCAAATTTTTACCACTAAATGAACATCAAATGAAATAACTACAGGTAGATGTTCTAAGGAAAAGGAAAAGAAAATGCGCGATGAAACTGATAAAAAAAAGAAAAAAAAACCCACACCAACCTCATAATTGCCATGCTATAGAGGCTCGCTAGCATCTCCTCTGATGTTAAAGCATCATGCACTGACCCTTTTCTACAAAACCCAACAGGGGGATTAAAAAAAAAAAGGAATTTTGAATCAATCTAGGATTACAAAATCACTTACCAACAACTGAATCAATCGAAAATACTAAAAAACAAAGCATATTGATCAACTTCGTACCGAAAAAAGGGATCCTTTTGCTGAGCCTCGACGAACGCGGCGGTGACATCGATCGGGATCGGAAGGGAACCCCTACTCCGCCATGCCGAGATCTTCAGAAACCACAAAACGAAGAAAGGTGAGGATACCTCGGACTAGAATACAGGGTTAGGGTTTAAGGAGAAACCCTTACACGGCGGAGCGCGGCGGCGACGGAGTCGGGTGAGGGGGAGAAGAGGTGCTCTCGGACGAAGTCCCATTGGTCCCAGCTCGACCATGGCACGAGCTTGTATCCCGAGGAGAGCTCTCCCTCGGAGCCCATCACCTCGAGCTCCTCCATTGTCGACGAGGAGAGGAGAGGAGGACCTTAAACCCTAGCCTTGGTTCGGAAGAGAAAGAGGCCGATTCAAGCACCAAACCCTTTTTTTAATTTAATTTAATTTTTTTGTTTTGTTTTAAATATTTTTGACTTGTTACCGGGTTGCCCTGGATCCGAAAGGCCCCAAACCCGGCCCATTATGCCCGAAACTCTATCACTCTACACCCATAGACGGGTCGGATAAGCTTCTAATCCAGTGGGCTTTACGGGTCCGGCCTAGTTGATTCCCCCGTTATGCGGGCTACGATCCAAAATCCGACCCATTTGGCTCGGTCCATTTGGTGCAACGTGACTACGGTCTACGGACTACGGGAGTGAAAATGTTTGGATACCCCCTCAACTATGGGAAATTCTGAGAAACCCCCCTGGGGCTTAGTTTTAAGGCAAAATATGTAGAACTATTACCTCAACTATACTTTTTTTTGGACCTACTATCTAATTTATAAAATATTAATTTTATCATCTAACTTTTTAATTTATTTAATTTGAGCTAATTAGTAATTCTTTACTTTAAAAATTTAAAGATATCATTTATTTTTACAGTTTAGTTACTACATTAAACATAATTTATAGATTTTGTTAATTTATTAGTTTAAATTTTGTATCCCTAAATTAAATAAATTGAAAGATGGAAAAAAATATATATATTACAGGAATAACTATGCAATTTCATTACTTTGTAGGGTTATGTAGGCAATTAAACCCATTCCGTTCATTTACTGAGCTTAAAAACCCAAAAGTGAGATTTTTGGAAGGGAACGAAGGGCGAAGACGACGACAATGGCGGCCGCGCTGAGACCGGCGATCCTCCGCCACCTACGCATCCCCGTCCAAACCCTAACCCTAGATCGCTCCCGCCCCCTCCTCCTCTCGCTCTTCGACCCCCTCCGCTCCTCTCCCCTCCGATCCATGTCCTCCCATGGCGACGAGCACCTCACGAAGGAGGAGGTTGTGGAGCGCGTCCTCGACGTCGTCAAGAGCTTCCCCAAGGTCGACCCCTCCAAGGTCCCGCCAATCCAAACCCTAACCCTGATATCTCCCCTTCTTCTCCTTCGCCGTCGTTATCGCTCTCTCCTCTCACCGTTTTCGATCGGTCGATCGATCGCAGGTGACCCCGGAGGTCCACTTCCAGAGGGATCTGGGGCTGGATAGCTTGGACAACGTGGAGATCGTCATGGCGCTGGAGGAGGAGTTCAAGCTCGAGATCCCCGACAAGGAGGCCGTGCTGATCGACTCCTGTGACCTCGCCATCGAGTACGTCGCGAATCACCCCATGGCGGCTTGATCCCGAAATCGAGAACGATGGGTGCGTCTTCGTTTTCCTTGTAATTTGTTTCATCTCCTTTTGTTAGGACTCGATTATCTTCGTGTTTACCAGGTCCTCTTTTCCGAGAATTGAACCTTGGAATGGATCGAAAATAACCACCTTATTTACAGAACAAAAGCGCTTGAAGTTGTAGAAGAATTGCATAAAGTTTGAATTTTTGCAACAGTACTGTGATGTTGATCTTAGTTTGCGGCATCAATGTGGGATTTGTTGTTGTTGTCTCTTGTTTCAGTATCTTTTCAGCTTACTCTACATTTCAGCTTCTCTGGTTCTTCAGCACTTTTAGTGTACCTTGAAGTATATGGAGTGTATTAGAGTTCTCTTTGCTCACATTGCTCACAGGAGGAATAGAAATTTGATTCCCTTAGTTACTATGTAACCTAATTTTCTTGTGACTTAGGCTTTCATTGAACCATGACAAGCTAGTCATTAAATCCTCCTAGTAGTTCGGAATCCGTCTTACTGTCCATGGCAATGTTAATCTTCTTGGAAAGTGAAAATGTTCGTTCTCGTGTTCAACTAATCGAACCTGATACTACCTTTCAACATGATATGTGGGACTTCTGTTTTATTTATACATTTGCAAGGGGCCGCTTGGCCTGGTCCACTCGATAGTCGTTTTATTTGCCTAAACAGTGGTGAATCGAGTTTGTGCTGAACTTAGCCTGACCTTGCCTAAACCTTTTCATGGATAAATACATTAGCAAATAATCATAATATACTAGATATCCCAATTCTTCTTCGTCGTATCAATTTTTCCTCTTTGTTGATGTATGTTCCATTATGCACCTTTTATCTTACTACTCTGATCATATTTCTCTCCTTCTGTATCAGCATTATATTCTTATCACATCTTTCTCTTTAACCTGGTCCCCTTCGCCATGTTCTTAACTCTGATAGTTTAACTTAAACAGACACTTAATAGGGAATCTTTCTAATCTGTTACAATTTATTGAATTTGTTACTGTTTTCAAGGTACAATTAACCTTAAAACAGAAAAGGTGGTTCTGTAAGTGATCCCTGTTAATTAGCAATCTACTTTTCCTGTGGTAGTGTTTCAATTTTGCTGCCAGTTTGCGCTAAACCTTATGAATAGTGAAAGCAAAAAATTTACCTTGCATGCCATGATCACTAGCCTTACTAGTGCTGGAAATATTGTTTTGAAATTGGGTCAGTTTATAGAGGTCTTGGAGAGCTTGTCAAATTCAGTACCCACAATATATTGAAGGAAGAATCTGGTTAACTCTCTTGAACTTTATCTTCTTGCGATTTTACTTTGTTGAAATATTAGATAAAAGTATACATTCGAGTTGAGTCTCTCTTGGTAGGCTTCGTTCGTTCGTTTTCCTCGAAGCGGGCTGCAGATGGATGTTTTCCTCCAAATTGTTTAGCTTATGATATAAAAAATAAGACTGCAATAATGCTCCTCCCTTCCGCCGCCGACTCTTTAATAACATGATATTTATCCACCTGGATATGTAGCTTGCAGCAGTTTTCACTACTTGTTTTCCCCAGTCTTTTGATGATCACAATTTCTATCACTGGTGGATTATGTAGCCTTATTGGATCTTTGCTTTGCTTTGATCCTTGCTTTCGCAAGCCCGAGGATTTCATTTCATGATCCTTCATTCTTTCATGCTTTCGTTGTCGGCTATTCCATAGTTGAACCAAAAAACTATTATTTTGTTATGGTGATCATCTCAGTTGTTCCTAACAGCATAATTTTATTAGGCCATGAAGAACTTCAGAGTGCTCAAATTATTATACATGATGAATACTTGGATTTTTTTTTTTCTGACTCTGAAATAGCCGGAAATTACTCTGATCAGGAAGCTATGATTTTGTTTTAAAATTACAGTATCTTGCATATGGTTATTCCTACAAAAAGTGTTATTTCTTTGAACTCAAGAGTAAGAACTAGGGGATTAATAACCTTTTGTTAAGGATTTAACACTTTATATACAGGAAAAAGTCGAAAAACTAGCAAATGGATTGATGCATTGTCCTTTATAAGATTTTGCTGAGATTTATCCATTGGGATGTCATTGTTCTAAAACCTCTTATTCATAATGATTTTGATGAAGCAAAGATTATTACCATCTATGTTGTTTTTTGAATTGGAAGCCCATTTTCATATGTTTGAAAGTGATAGTACTTTGTGTTGTATTATTTTGAAAAACCTCCAACAAGTATTTCACCTTCCCAAAATTAATGGGATGGATTTTCACTTTGGATGTTTTTAGATCACTCATCCACACACACACAAAGCCCAAAAGTCTGGTTCAACTTTGCAGTAGCCTCTAACACATAGAGGGTAAGTAATGCATAAAAGCAGAAAGACGGGCGACGGACGGCGTACAACTGATGAAAATCCAATTTGGATGTCTTAAAAATGAAGTCACAGATCAACCAAAATCCCTAATACAAAAATATAGGGTCATGCAGTCTATCATTACTTGTCTAGGTGAAAGATAACTTTCAACTCAGCTTCGCCGTCGGAATGTTGTCATCTACAGTTCTACTGTTAAGTTGTACAAGTGATAAATCAGTCAATAAATGTAACTCAAGTGAAACCATATAACGAAAAGCGATGGTTTTACATGCCACATTCTACATCTCGCCGCATTCGGCTATTACACACACAAGTTTCGGTCGATTGTTGGGTCCGGTCGCCACATTCTCAATCTTCCTGACAACAAGAAGTCCTTCCCCCAAAACCCTCTACAGTAAAATATGATCACATAGCCATTAAAACGCAAAAACATTGATATAGTAATACATGTTCAACGAGAAATGATGCTCATTAAGATATAATTAAAAAGTAATAACTGCAATGAGAACATTCAAAATCTACATTGTTGATCATAAAATTTCATAAAACTATAAAGAAGTTTTGGCTGTCACTATAATCTGAAAAAGCAAACTTACCCCAAAGACCACATGCTTATTATCTAGCCACTCGCACTTTGCACATGTTACAAAAAACTGCAGAAGATGATGAAACGAGAAAAAATTTACGCAAGGAAAGAGTAAAGATATGAACACATGACAATAAAATAAAGACGAAACTAATTCTTCAACACTGAAAAGACATTGTTGTCCTACAGACAGCCAATTGTAACATTTTCTAGAATTATAATCAGCTAATAGGATACCTGACATCCATTAGAGTTTGGTCCACTATTTGCCTGCCAATAAGAAATAAAACATTAGTATTAAAGAGTACAAGAAAAAAATAAATGAAAGTGTTAAGACGATAAATAATTGGAGCAGTCAATAGAATAATCAATAAAGGCTAAGATTGTCATCCTACAATAACATATCATATCTGCACATGCACTCTTTCCCTTCCACTTTTTTTTTTTTTGGCAATCAATACACAATTCCAACGTAGCAAGAACTGATGTTTTCAAGGCAATAAGCTGTGGATGGAATTCCATCTTCTTTCTTCCACATCCCATAAAGATGGGACTGGAAACTATCTTTATCTTTCTATAATGAAATGAAATGTAAATAGATGGGAGAGAAGTAAGAATTAGAAAAGATAAAGAGATCCAAAAAGGACGGGAAGCATCAAATTGAACACTGTTTAACAACGGTTTTCACATACCATGGAAAGTAGACCAGGTCCAGTATGCTTTGCAATGAAGTTCTCGTCCTCAAACTTACTACCATAGATACTAACACATCCACTGCCATCGCCCTGAAAAGTAAAAAATCCAACAATTAAAGCAACGTAAAGCTGGTATCTACAATCTGAAGGCAAGGCATACTTGTCAGTTCCTTGTTTTAGATGCAAATTCCTGCAGCATTGAATTCACGATAGAAAACCTGTTTCCGAACTATGGTAGATGGCAGTTCCTTAGATTGACCATAAAAAAAGATTGAAGCGAATGCCTACCAAGTATCTTATATGGTGTGTGTTTGAGCTTATTATAAAATTGAACTGAGTACTAAAAAGAAACTTAGAATCATCATGTATTAGCTATTCATGCACGATAATCATACATATGTTGCACTATTAAGTTAAAACACTAACAGCAGAACCTTAATAAATGGTATAAACATTGTCAAAGAAGAGAATTTGATGAACTGTATGATGATATACACAATCACCCAAAAGCTTCAGGATTAGGTATGTTAAAAGCACAAAATTTTTCCAAATGTAAAAAAGATGATAAACAAACCTTTAGGAAATCACCAGCTTGAATCATGAAATCTTTTATAACTCGATGAAACTGACATCCCTTATAACCAATTGGTACTCCACCCTTTCTGCAAATCACGTATCATGTTCTTTTAAGAAGAGCATTTCACAAAACTACAATACATCTACTTTTAGGGAAATACGAGATATTACAAACTCATTTATGCCTTTTGCATGTGCAAAAGCAAATTTGCTCGTGCACTGGGTGGTCTTACATTTATTTATTTTTTCTTATTCTTCAATGTCCACGAAATGTTTGTAAGCCGTCGACAATTTGGCCCGAATTTTCAATTGAGACAACTTCATTTCTATATTGGCTTAACTGCTGATACCAACGGACCAAATACAACATGTAGATAGTTTAACTTCTAGCCATCTGATCCACATGCTTACTTTTGTCTCCACTTTCACAGATCAACAGGATCTGATCTGGGAAAGATATTTTTAACTAACACCTTTCACAAGATACATTTTGACATCATTCCCTAATACCATATGCATGAGTTAAAACTTTGTTCGGCATGTAATAACTAATAATCTCCAACCAAATAGCCAAACCAAGGAACTATAACTGCAGCATAATACACAGAACAAAATCATCCTCATTTTTCACAGTCAAAAGAACTCAAAGAGTTAAAAGGCCTTTCACTCTAAATCTCTCCAACTTAAGCAACTCACCAATTTCATCCATCTTTGTTAAGAATCCTAGTATCTAACCCTAACATCCGAATATCAAAAAGGAGCAGTAGCAAACATTTGCAATCAATACTTAAAATTTATCAAACAAAAAACCTATATTAAAAAAAAAAGGCAGAGTTTTCATAGCAAAGAGGATCCAACTCCCCGTACCTGTGCTCGCCCGTACAAAACTGCCTACAATACAAAGGAAACAAAACTAGGGTTAGTGTTTCCCATTTCCCTCGATACAGAGCAGGAAGAGGGCGAGAGTAGCGATCCGATACCTGAAGTTCTCGGCGGTCTTGGGGGCGACATCGGCGAAGAGCTCCATCTTGATGCGCCCGGCGGGGATGGTGCCGATGGTGACGTCGAAGAAGACGATCGGGTTCTTAGCGTTCGGCGGCCGCTGGTGCCACTCCACCGCCACCGCCGGAGGAGGCGGCGGCAGCGGCGGAGCTGGAACAGCCGCGGCGGCGATGGCGCCGCCGCCGCCGCCGCCGCCGCTATTGTTGGCTCCCGCGGCGGAGGCCATGGAGGAGACGAGGGCGAGGGTTTTGGGGAGTTTTGCGAGTGCGTGTTGAGCGCAAAAGCTCTCCCTTCGCACGAACGACGATTCTATTTTCTACTAGAGGGTTTTGATCGCAAAAGTACCTAAAAATGTACAGCGAAACCCCTAAAAATCAACTATTTTAAAATAGATCCCCCGATCTTGGACCTTTTTTAAAATAAACCCTGGCTTTTTGTTGAATTTAGCCCCTTCAAAAAAAAAAATTTACAAATACCCCCATCAAATTTATAATTGCAAATTTGGCCCTATTCCCACTACACAGCGCCACACGTCAACGCCATAGAATACGATAAATCATTCACCGTGTTCAAACATAATGAATAGTTCACCGTGTTCCATACCCCTTAGACACGGTGAATGGTTCACCGTATTTAACTTAATAACTTAGCCCCATTTCATTAATAACACGTGACACGCCTCTGCGTGGTAGGATAGTTATTTTTGTAAATATAAATTCTTTAATTATTTTTAAAATAAATTCTTTTCAGGGGCCAAATGTAAAAAATGCCCTAAACCCTTGAAAAATTTAATAATTTATTAAACGATCGTATTAAGATTTTATTTGTTCAAATAACTTTATTTTATCTAACTCAGCATGAGGGTGAAAGAACAACAGGGAGAGAATAAGTTGACTAAATAAAATTCTGGAAGAATTATTTGATCAATTAAAAATTTTTGAAAGATTATTTAAAAAGCCCCTATCTACTCTTTTTTTTTTTTTTTTTCGTAAACTGAGAACCATTTTACCTAAATTTGTTCAGAAATTTCTAAATTAAACTTTTGTTAAATCGTAGTCCAATTAAATCCTATTTTATTTTGTTATTTAATAAAAAATAAAATTTTATTTTAATGTGTTTATTTTTTAAAAATTTTATACACATTTATATAGTAAAAAAGATACTATAATGAATTCAAAGAGAAATAATTTGCGACTTTTCATAAAGTATATATTAACTATAAACGAAATCTCATTAGATTCGCCTCAAATTATGCAACGCCAATTTTGCGTATCTATATTCTATGGGCTACTTTTTTATATATATAAAAAAAAAACATAAATATAATTTTTGTTTTCGTTTTTCGTAGATCAATTCTCGACCACGTAAACTATTTGCATGCCTTATTTTCCTTTTTTTTTTTAATTCTTACTAATACTTCATAGTTCATACCCACCAACTAGAATATTTTCGTCACAAATTAAGAAAGATCTTGTGAAACAACCGTTGTACTCGAAAAGTTTAAACTGTTAGAGAGAGAACGGTGTTTATATATTTTTATATTTAACACTCCTCCTCACGTTTGGGTTCGAGACTTTTTAGTCGGCCCATAATGTAGGCTTGAATTAATTAATATGCTAGGAGCCTGGCGTGACTCGAACTCAGGACCTCGTGCTCTGATATCATGTGAAACAATCGTTGTACTTTAAAATTTTAAACTGTTAGAGAACGGTGTTTATATATTTTTATATTTCACAGATCTTGTGTTCATTAGCTCAGATTAATTTTCCTACCAGGTTCTGCAAGCCATAATTGCTTAGAAAGAAGCTTAACCTTGTTACAGTTTCTTATGTGCTGTACATGATAATGTTTTGTTCTTTAATACTTGTCAGTGTGAATCAGACCCTTTGGAAGAACCAGTAGGGGTGATTTTGCACTCTTTGCCTACTCGAATTTTTTAAATTAATGGTTAGCGTCAACGATCCGACAACTAGTATCATAGTCAGAGGTCGCTAGTTCGATTCTCATATATTACAAATTTGCGCAGGCGCTCGAGAAAAATTATTTGCTTAAAAGGGCCCGGCATCATGCTCGGGCGAGTCACGTTCGAAATGGCGTGAGGTTGGGTTGAGCCGAGTCATGTTTGAAGTGGCACGAGACTAGGTTGGACCAAGTCACAATCGAAATCCATAAGTATTGTATCTGTACGCTTAAATGAATTGATTGCTTATTTTTAACGGTTCGAGCTTTTGGGATTAATGGTTAGCCCTAACGGTCCGACACTCTAGTAGTTGTCAATGTGATTTAGGCCCTTTGGAAGAATCAGTTGGGATGATTTTGTACCATTTGCCTTTACTCTTTTCAAATTGTTTGTAGCAGGCATTGTTTGTGGAGAATTACTGTCATACAATAAAATGGACCTCTGTAAAGACTTGTTTTTAACATGTGAAGGTAGATCCCCAGCCGACAAATAGATCCTTCTTTTTCCAGAGCTGACTTTGACCATCAAACTTTCCACACAGCACATTCATGGAAACTACCAAGCAATTCAATAATGATATATATATTTTTAATGCAAGGCATCTTGACTGAACAGGACAAGTCTTTTTTCTTTTGTTTGTGTTTTTCCTTCTCTTTTGATCTTTTATGGTTTTGTCTGTAACATGCTGCAGCAGCAGCAGCAGCAGTAACCAAGTAGAGATGCCACAGGATGGAGCTTCCAATCTTATCCTTTCTAGTCCTCTTGTTTGAGCTCTTCGCCTCGTGCTTGGCAGATTGATACCGGATTGATCGATCATGGCCGCAGCCACGGTCTTGTCCGCATTGCTGCAGGTTCTTTTCGAGAAGCTGTCGACCGTGGTTGTCGACGAGCTCAGGCAGCTTCGAGGCGTCGGCAGGCAGCTGATCGACTTGTCAGACACCCTGTCGACGATACGAGCGACAGTCGAAGACGCGGAGGAGAAGCAATTTAAAGACAAAGTGGTGAGTTGCTGGCTCTCGCGGCTTAAGGATGTTGCCTATGAGATGGACGAGCTTCTGGACGAGTATGTGACCGAAGACCTGCGACTGAAGTTGCAGCAACAAAGGCAGGTGAGAAGCTACTTGCGCTATCTTAGCCTGCACAATCGGTTATTCGACTACAAGATAGCCAGACGAATAAGAAAAGTTCAGAAGAAGTTAGGTAGGCTCGTGAAGGAGCGCGACATAGTTGGCCTGCAAATGTTTTGCAGGACGAGCCAGCTGGAAATCACGGAGCGTACAAAGAGCAGTTCGTTAGTGGACGATTCGAGAGTTTTCGGCAGAGAAGAAGACAGGGAGAAGATCGTAAGAATCTTGTTGAAGCCGAATAAGTCCGCGTCTACCGGCCTTTCGATTCTCCCAATTGTCGGCATGGGGGGGTTAGGAAAGACCACTCTGACTCAACTCGTGTACAACGATGATCGGATAAAAAGGCATTTCTCGCTGAGAATGTGGGTGCATGTGGCTGAGACTTTCGACGAGATAAAGCTAACTAGAGAGACGCTCGAATCGGCTTCCGGAAGCGGGTTTTCTTGTTTGACCACAAACCTGAACTTACTGCAACAAGATCTTTGTACCAAAGTAAAGGGTGAAAGGTTTCTGCTCATCCTGGATGATGTGTGGAATGAGGATCCTAACAAATGGCAAACTTATTACAACGCCTTGGTCGCGGGTGAAAAAGGAAGTAGAATTATCGTGACAACCCAGAACGAGAACGTTGGGAGAGCGATGAAGGCAATGCGGCCGTACCATCTGACGGAGTTATCAGACGACGACTGCTGGAAATTGTTCAGGAATCATGCATTTCTATATGGTGACTCTACAGCATATCCGAAGTTGGAAGAGATAGGAAAGGAGATTGTGAAAAAGTTGAAAGGACTACCGCTTGCCGCCAAAGCAATCGGGTGCCTGCTATACTCGAAAGTGGATGAAGAACATTGGATGAACATCTTAAAGAGCCAGATTTGGGACCTACCACCAGATAAGAATAACATCTTACCAGCTCTAAGACTGAGTTACAAGCACTTACCCCCACATCTAAAGCAGTGCTTTGCATTTTGTTCCGTCTTTCATAAAGATCATGAATATCGGAAGGAGAGTTTGGTGCAAATTTGGATGGCGCTCGGCTTCATTCAGACTCGAGGAAAGGAACGGATGGAGGACGTCGGGAACAGCTACTTCGACGATTTGGTAAGTAGATCCTTCTTCCAATTTCACAAAGGGAAATATGTGATGAATTACGCAATCAACGGTCTAGCGCAGTCCTTCTCCCTTGATGATTGTCTTAGGTTAGAGGATCTTGCAAGAAACAACAATATTGCGAGGGTTAAACATCTCTCATTCTCTTGTGACAATTCCAAGCATACTTCATTTGAATCTTTCTATGAGTTTCGGGGAATACGAACGCTTTTATTACTACATGGATACAAATCTCCGACCAGTCCTCTCCCTAATGATCTGTTCTATAAACTGAAATACCTACGCGCGCTGACGCTGCATCGTCGAGATATTAGTGAGCTGCCAGATTCTATTGGGAACTTGAAACATCTTCGATTTTTAGATCTATCTGGGACGGGAATCGAAAAGCTGCCTGCGTCAATTAGCAAACTGTACAACTTGCAAACATTGAAGCTAAGAAACTGTGAATTACTAGATGAGATAGAGAATGGCGTGACCAGGCTCGTTAACCTGCGACATCTCGAAGCGCACACAAGGTTGGTCACTCCGATACCCAATATAGGGAGCTTAACATGTCTCCAACAGCTGGAGGAATTTGTCATTCGCAAGGACAAAGGATACAAGATAAGCGAGCTAAAGAATATGTCGGATCTCAGAGGGCATCTTTGTATCAGAAATCTTGAGCATGTAAGCTGCGTGGACGAGGCGACTGATGCAATGTTAAGCGAAAAGGAGTACCTTACCGGCCTAGACCTTGCGTGGTCAGATGAAACGCATAGTAGGACAGACGCGGAACTTCTACATTATCATGTACTCGAAGACCTGCAACCACACAGTGGACTAAAGGAGCTGAAAATCAAGGGCTTTGCTGGTGCGAAGTTTCCGAACTGGTTGGTTACTCTACACTATCTTCATACGATCAACTTATTTGATTGCGAAAGGTGCGAATCCTTCCCACCTCTCGGACAACTACCTTTACTCAAAAACTTGGAAATAGGAGGGTTGCATGCTGTGGCTCGAATTGGTCGAGAGTTTTCGGGTAATGGAGGTGTTAAGGGGTTCCCGTCATTGAAAGAATTAGTACTTGCTGACATGCCCAATCTCAGAGAATGGATATGTGAAGATGAAGACGACTTTTTCCCTCGCCTCACTGACCTTGAAGTGCAAAACTGCCTGGCGCTAAGAGAGTTGCCGCATCTTCCTCCGACGTTGGAAAGGCTCAGAATATCTGAAGCAGGACTTCATGTTCTTCCAAATGTTCGTGCTTCAGACTCGTTGCCCTCATCATCTCTATCATCCTTGTACATTGATTTGTGCCCGAATCTCGAGTCCTTGGAGCGAGGACTATTAATGCAACAGTTGAGAGCTCTCGAGAATTTGACAATTTCAAATTGTGAAAAACTTGCATGCCTTCCCGTCGAAGGTTTCGGAACTCTCGCCTCGCTCAGAAGACTTCATATTTACAACTGCCCGAGGCTCAAACAGTTTGAAAGGACAGGAAGTTTGTTGCCTCGCTTGCTCGAAGAACTCCAGATCAGATCATGCTCCAAGCTAATTAACTCTATACTTCTAGAGCTCCATGATCTTTCCTCTATTGCAAACCTCACTATAGCTGATTGCGACGACCTTTACCGGTTTCCTGAGGAAGGCCTGTCGGCTACAATCGAAATCCTATCGATATCTAATTGCAAGAACCTCCAAAACATACCTGCTCGTCTGAAAGAACTCTCTTCGCTTAAAACATTTAGTATCTTTAACTGTCCTCAGGTACCATGCTTGCCGACCGAGGGCCTTCCCGAAAGTTTGCAAGAATTATACATCAAAGACTGCTCTCTGTTGACCGATCGCTGCCAAGAAAATACAGGAGCAGACTGGCCCAAAATTGCTCATATCCCCAATATTGATGTCGATGAGGAGGGCATTCTGCCAGAGAGGATCATATGCAGAAGAAGATGATCTTCTACACTATCATCATGCCTATTTAAACGGTTTGTACGCCGACTGTCCTCCTACTGCTACTTAGGACTGTACTCTCCCTCTCTATTTTTGTATTTCCATCTTTAATTGTTTTTCCAAACTTTACGTAGGTGGGTCGGATCAGATAATGTTGAATCCAGCTGATGTTGTGATTGGCAAGTTCAAAAATGCGTCTTGACCTGGAATTAGTGCTATTCTTTCTTCAAATTGGCATCCGTTCGAGCTTCGAATAAGCCTCGTCTTCAGACAGATAAACTTACTAGACGGCATAAACGATAGCTTATCGTGTATATTCTTTTAATTGCAGTATATATGTATAGGAATTACTGTAAAGCGGCTCATTCACGTAACAGCTCGGAATGCGAACAATGTACTTATATTATGCTATTGCTTTTACATGATGTTCAAGTACTCATCAGTGTTGGCACATCCAGTGATTAGCAGAGTTTGCAGATGCTGAACTAATGCAGGATACTGTACCAAAGCCTTCTTCAATACTTTCTATCTATAATGCTTGGGAATTTGGTTTTGAAATTAGATTGAGCAAAATCCACTTGTTTACATTTTATTCCTTTTTCCACCTAAGAATACTTTAAGAAATTTACATTCACTAAGATGTATGATTGAACAAGCTTATTTTCCTTTGTGCTCTCAATGATCTTTCCCCAAAATTTCCTTTATCTAGAATATTCAAAAGTTGAAGCATCCAACAAACTGAACTATTTGGTAAACTTTACTTAAAGTTGTTTTTTTTGTTTTTTTTGTTTTTTTTTTGACTTGTCACTTTTGCTAGGCCCCAATTTTAAGTATTGATATTTAAAGAGAAGCTTATGTTGTAGTGTTGCTGTCAATCTATTTTCTGGAGTTGAGGTAGAATGCTATCGATAGCAAAAACTCTCCGTTGCCACCCATTTGTTTTCGATGATGGAGCCTCCAAATCGACGATTGGTACCGTTGAAAATGATCTACACCACTTGAAGTATCTAGAAATCAAATTTAATGCTTTTTCGATATTGTTCTCTTGTCCATCAAAAGGACGTAAATACTAAGTCACATATGAATTGTTGACTCCATTGCTTTTTTAAAATCAGTCAACAAATACAAGTCTTCGTCAACAAAGCACAGCTGTAGTTAGGCCATCAATCAATGTTTCTTTCACACTTGACTCTTATCTCATTTTGTTTAAAAAACAATTAGGATCCTTTTCAATACAAACTAGCCTAAAAGGACAGGTACTAGTCAAACAAACTATGGAAATTTTAGAGAGAAATGTCATAGAAACAACTCACATTTCTGTTCCCTTGGCCTTGTATCCTGTAGTCCAAAAAAGATAGTTAAAAATCAAATCAAGATCATGGCAGGAGCAGCAGTTTTGTCGGCCTTCTTGCCGATTCTTTTCGAGAAACTGTCGAATGCTGCCCTCGACGAGCTCAGACTGCTTCGAGGCGTCGACGATGATTTGCGGAACCTCTCGGCCACTCTGTCGACGATACTAGCTCTTGTTGAAGATGCGGAGGAGAAGCAGTTCAAGGATAGAGCAGCGAGAAGTTGGCTGTCGAAGCTGAAGGAAGTTGCATACGAGATTGATGAGCTACTTGATGAGTACACGGCCGAAGCGCTGCGGTTGAAGTTGAAAGGACAAAGGCATGTAAGTGGCTTCTTCCACTGTCTTTTCTTGCGAAACGGTCTATTTAACTACAAAATAGCAAAGCAAATAAAAGCAGTTCAGGACAAGTTAGATAAGCACGCGAAGGATCGAGATGTTCTCGGCCTGCAGATGTTCGGTTCTACGAACCGAGTAGAAACCACGGAGCGAACAAAGAGTAGTTCATTAGTAGATGACTCTAGAGTTTTCGGCAGGGAAGAAGATAAAGAGAAAATCATAAGCATCTTACTATCACACAACAAGTCCACTCAAATTGGATTATCTGTTCTCCCTATCGTCGGCATGGCTGGGCTAGGGAAGACTACTATAACACAACTTGTCTACAATGATGTTAGGATAAGAGAGAGCTTTCAACTAAGAATGTGGGTGCATGTTTCAGAGAATTTCGACGAGATAAAACTGACCAAAGAGACCCTCGAATCGGCTTCTGCGAGCGGGTTTTCTTGTGCGACCACGAACATGAACTTACTTCAGGAAGATCTGTATAACAAAGTAAAAGGGAAAAGGTTTCTTCTTGTCCTGGATGATGTGTGGAATATGGACTTCACCAAATGGCATACATACTGCAACGCGTTGGTCATCGGTGAAAGGGGAAGCAAGATTGTGGTAACAACACAGAATGAGAACGTCGGCAGGATGATGGGCGCGCTGCCTCCGTACCATTTAAAGGAGCTATCAGATGAAGATTGCTGGAAACTGTTCAAGAATTATGCATTTGTAGATGGCAACTCTACTGCATATCCGAACTTGGAAGAGATAGGAAAGGAGATTGTGAAGAAGTTGAAAGGATTACCACTTGCAGCAAAAGCACTTGGGTGCCTGCTCTACTCAAAAGTGGACGAAGAATACTGGATGAATCTCTTAAAGAGCGAAATCTGGGAGCTGCCGCCGGATAAGAATAACATCTTACCTGCTCTAAGGCTAAGCTACAAGCACTTACCCCCGCTTTCGAAGCAATGTTTTGCATTCTGTTCCGTCTTTCATAAAGATTACGTCTTTGAAAGAGAAAAGCTGGTGCAAATATGGATGGCGCTCGGCTTTCTGCAAGCTCGAGGAAAGGAACGGATGGAGGAAGTGGGGAACGACTACTTCGACGATTTGCTGAGCAGGTCCTTCTTCCAATTTCACAAAGGAAAATACATGATGCAATATGCAATCCATGGTCTAGCACAATCCGTCGCCCTCGATGACTGCCTACGGTTGGAGGATCTTGCAAGAGGCAGCAATACTGCAAGGGTTAAGCACCTCTCATTCTCTTGTGATAATTCCAAGCAGACTTCATTCCAGGATTTTTACGAGTTTCGCGGAGTACGGACACTTCTATTACTACGTGGATCGAAATCTAAGACTGCTTCTCCCCCTAGTGATTTATTCGACAAATTGAGATACCTACGCGTGTTAGAGCTGCACCGTCGAGATATCAGTGAGCTGCCGGATTCTATAGGAAATCTGAAGCAACTTCGGTATTTGAACCTCTCTGGTACTGGGATCAGAAAATTGCCTTCATCAATTAGCAAGCTATACAACTTGCAAACATTAAAACTGAGACATTGCGGCGATCTAGATGAAATACCAAGAGGTGTGACCAAGCTTGTAAACCTTCGACACCTTGAGGCGAGTACGAGGTTGATCACAGCCATTGCCAAAATAGGGAGACTAACAAATCTTCAAGAGTTGGAGGAATACGTCGTTCGCAGAGACAAGGGGTTCAAGATTAGCGAGCTGAAAAAAATGTTGGAGCTCAGAGGGCGCCTGTGCATTACGAATCTTGAGGAGGTAAATGGCAAGGATGAGAGCAGTGAAGCTATGTTGAGTGGGAAGGAGTACCTTACTATTCTAGACCTTGCATGGTCGGAAAACCGGAGTGTGACTTTGAAAGAAGAACATTTGGATGAGCAAGTGCTCGAAACCCTTCAACCGCGCATTGGACTAAAGGAGCTAACAACCAAGGGCTTCGCGGGTTGTAAGTTTCCAAGCTGGTTGGATAATCCATGTGGTCTACATACTATTCATCTGTTGGATTGCAAAAGATGCGAGACCCTCCCGCCCCTCGGACAGCTACCTTCACTCAAGTACTTAGACATAGGAGGGCTGCATGCTGTGGCCGAAATTGGCCAAGAGTTTTCGGGTAATGGAGCTATCGAGGGCTTTCCAACATTGAAGGAACTAGTACTCGACGACATGTTGAATCTCAAAGAATGGATCTACCAAGAAACGGACGAGTTTCTTCCTTGCCTCACCGACCTCCAAGTCCGAAACTGCCCGATTCTAAGAGAGTTGCCACGGCTTCCTCCGACACTGGAAAGAATCCGGATATCTGAAACAGGAATACACGCACTTCCGACTATTCATGCTTCGAGTTCATCATCACTATCATCCTTACAAATACACGAGTGCGCACAACTCAAATCCTTAAAGCAAGGACTGTTAACCCAGCAATTGAGTGCTCTCAAGAATGTGACCATCACAGATTGTGAAGAGCTTGTTTCTCTGCCAGAAGAAGGCTTCAGATCCCTGACCTCGCTCGCAAGCCTTCATATCTACAATTGCCGAAAGCTCGCTCCTCTTGCAAAACACAAGGGAGGTACTCTGCCCGGCAGGCTCGCAGACCTCCAAATCAGATCATGCTCCAAACTTATCAACTCCCTACTTCCAGAGCTGAAGAACCTTCCCTTCCTTGCGCATCTAACAATAGCGAATTGCAATGACCTTCTCTTCTTTCCAGAGCAAGGATTGCCGATTGCGCTCGAAATCTTAGGGGTCTCTCATTGCAAGAACCTTCAGCACTTGCCTGACTATTTGAGTGAGCTCTCTTCACTCAAAACGCTATCTATCCTCAGCTGTCCTCAGATACCATACCTGCCAGCGTCGGGCCTTCCTGCAAGTTTGCGAGAATTGTACATCAAAGACTGTCCTATGTTAACCGCGCGTTGTCGACAGAATGCAGGAGCAGACTGGCCCAAAATTTCTCATATACCCGACATTCAAGTCAGAGAGGAGGGATTCTTGCCAGAGAGCACAGTAAGGAGAAGAAGATGATTCTCATTGCGGCCATCTACTGTTAAAGCCAATTATGTACTCTTCCTTTTATGAATTTCCCAAGCCAAATGATGCTCACTAAGATTATATATGCATGCCTTATTTGGTGATAGTACAAATACATGTTCTAACTAGTATTAGATTTGGTGATAGTACAAATACATGTTCTAACTAGTATTAGATGATCAAAGAATTGAGATATATGAATGTAATAGTTTAAAGTAAGAATTTAAGTGGCTATCGGCGGCCGTATCTATTATGTCGTATCGTGCAAACAAGATATCGACATAATACAGCCTCTGTGCTGATTGCGCAGTTCAAAACTCTTTTTTTTAAAAATTGGTAAGTATCTTTCTCGATAAAATTTAAAAAAAATTATAAAGAAATATAATAAGCAATCAGAATATTTAGTTGCTAAAGAAAATAAATATTTTATGCCACTATATGTCGGCACAACTTTTTGTTTTTTTTTTACTGGCACGTACCGTACCGACAAGAACAAAACTTACTCCATGTAGATAAATTGCGATAGTATTTGAAAGATAACCTTCGAGGTTAGTTTTAGTACATGTTTTTAACATTTTAGATAATTTATAAAAGGAAAAAAATGTATAAAGACGCCCTGAATATTCGCTCTTCTGTAAATAGGCGCCTGAACTTTCAATTTTTGTAATTATACCCCTTAAAGTTTATGAAATAGTTCAATAGACCTCTTTTCTTCAATTAAAGCTATTAATTACATAATTGTATTGATCCTATATGTTGCATAAAATTTTATAAAGCTTAAAAAAAAAAAAAGATAAAAAATAAGTTCGATACAACCTATTCTTTGAGCGTCATGCTTTATTATCAAAATTGGAATAAAAAAAAATTCTTCATATCTTAATGAAATCAAAATGATTGCATAATTAACAAGTTAACTTGAGAATATGCCTCTATTGAACTAGTTGATAAAGTTTAGAGAATTTAATTACTAAAAAGTAAAAGTTCAAATGCTGATTAATTTTCAAAAGAGCTCAAGTTCACAGGGTCTCTGCACATTTTTCCTTTTTTTTTTTTCTTAAAAGTTCCTGCACTCACAGACCATATTCTTATTTCTTACAAGCTAAGTTACTACATAGAAATATTGAAAGGTTTGAACAAAAAAAATATTAATCACAAATACATCTAAAATTGTTTCAGCATTTGTAGACTAATAATTGTACAGAGAGTAACAAACATGTTAGAGGAAAATGTAATCCAACAATATTATCCTTCGCTTCAAGGAAAAGCAATATAAAGAAAAGTATAATTCTCTTCAAGGAAAAGCAGAGTCTAACAAAGTATAAAACACAGTGCGCAAAAAAATCACATTATCTTTTACTACAGGCTATAATAACAATAGCTGTCCATGTTTCATTTTACCCCCTTATATTGTAACTTATTGTCATCAGGATAATTAACACAGTTCAAAGCAAAGTAAGAATAGTACAACCAATGCGGAAACGAGCTATTACATAGAGAGAGCATATATCACTAACTTAACCATAATAAACAATGAGCATTCACATGTTACCCTACATTTAAAGATACTACACATGAGATATGATGCAGGATTCGGAGAACATAAACAGGAGATTGAACCAGAGAAACTATGGAACATACACAGTTATCTTAGTGATCAGTTGATTACCTCTAATCAACATTTTGACTACGCACTCTACCCAACAAATTGTTGCTTGTAATCTCACATGGATCAATTCGGTTCGCTTTTATTCCCTTGGCCGAGCGAGCCAAAGAGAGCTTAATGCACGCAATCGCGAGAAGTAGTCGCTTATGGCAAGTAGTGCTCGTGCTGATTGGCGGGTGGTCAATATACGAAGCATTTGTTGCAGGGTTTGCTGCCGCAGATTGTCAGCCTGGCAAACAGTCACATAGCCAAGAGTTACGAAAACAGGTTATCATGTTCAAGATATGTAAATTCTTGATTTAGGTTTCTGACATCAGTCTAGGTTGTAATGGCATTATAATGTTCATAGCAACCCATCAACTGGCCTTGGGCCTTCTGCGAATTCTCAAGTATTCATATCTTTGCATCAGTAAGAAATTCTGGCTCCATCAATTCATTGTGAAGACAGTATGAATAAAAATTATCCTATCCAATCCAATCCTGGGTAGTAGGCTAACGAAAGAAAAGGAGGAGCATATTTACCTGGCGAAGGAAGTTTTCGAGCGTGCCAAGCTTTCCCATGGCCATCGCCATCTGGCCCATGTAATTTGCTACATTACCTGATGGCCCTGCAGGCCCCGGGGAGCCAGATGTTAGTGTTTCAGCCAGCGACTGCTGCAGTGCTTCCATTCCTTGGGAAAGCGCATCTTCCGCTTGTTGGGAGGACTGTTGCAGGTTGCATATCCCCGCGACCTGCTGCTCGCTAAGAGGTTCTAGTAGACCCGTGAGTAACTACAATATTGCAGTTTCACTATGTAAATGGACTAAACATTAAGAAGGTTTAGATGCAGGAAATCCCTATGACTATCATGATATTCACTTTGTGACCTTGAAATATGGAAACTTAAATCTGTAGGTATTTTGTACCTTCAGAAGTTCAGATGATCGAAAGCCCCCCAGCCACAGAAAGCACCTCTCTGCGGGTGTTTTCCACATCCCGGACAGCATGTGGAAAACATCCGCTTTGGCTGAGATGCCCTTAAGCCTAAAAATCTCATCATAGTGTGCCATAACACCGTCGACGATAGTACGGAGTTCAGTATCACCAGCGTGTGCATTCACTGCAGCTCTCAACTCACTAATCTGCCTGTTGTGCTCTTCCAGCCATCGTGCATATTCCATGTCAAATGCCAGAGCACCTAAAAAAGTGGTGGATAGTTGTCTATAGTGAGAAAGATTATTTGCATCCAAATCAAAGATCATACTCCCTATTGGTGATATGGATAGTTAACCACTACTTTGAGCATTCAATTGCATTTAATGATGTTTAATGAAGCTAGGCTTGCAATGAATTTAACTGCTGCATGACTGCTTGATTTTCCTTTGTCTGCAAGTCACTACGAAGAAAGTCAAAATTCAAGGTGTAGTCTAGCATTAAATAGACGTATGTTTGTTGCTTTCTTGATCTCCACTTTCGATAACATTAGAGAGCTTCGCAAATCCTGGACGATCCTCAAAAATTTTGTTAGTTCATCAGCCTCCATAATAATGTATCTAGTATGAGGTTTTCCTCACTCTTTTCTCGAAGCTCCTTAAAACTTTCCTTCAATGCAGTGGATATCAGACGTTAGCCTATAGAAAGCATTGAAGCAGCCCCTGGTCTCGAGGATTTATACTGCAACCCAATTTGAAGTGGCACAGGTCTGGTTGGGACAAATACCCACAAGTACAAAGGATAACAAATAACACATGGAAGATGTCAATTTTGTTTAAATTGCGAAAAGAGGCCTACAGAATTTAGTCATGCTATCTGTATCACGCACTTAATCATGCACATATATGGAATTTCTCATCGTGCTTATTATGGTAGATGCTTACTAAAATTTTTTAAAGAAAAGTAGAGGACAGAGATTCAAAAAGAACATACCATTTGCATTTATTGAATGGGACTGATCCCCTGAGCTTGAAATGAAAATGCCCTGGAAAGAGAAGCTATAAGTCAAGATAGCCATTGCACAATCCTAGCGCCAGAAATTGTCGGAAGTCGGAACATATGGAAGTTAGAAAGTAGATGGGCAAATCATTGTACCTGCTGGCGAGCTCTCTGAAGCTCCTGCTCCAATTGAGTAAGCTTCAGCCTACTACTCTCTAGTTGCTGGACATAGGCCTGGTAAAATAAATGACTTTTAGGTAGGTGATATCAATCTAGTGAAACGATCATTAGAAAATATCACATTCTAACGGTCCTGTAAGTAAATCAAGTTCCAGTAAACCAGCTGCTTGTATTAGAAGCTAGATATTTGTTCTAGACCCATAAGACTAAGTTGTGGGTAATGCAGTACTTTGAAAAAAATGTCGCTTAAGTTGTAAATACAAGAAGGCTATATCCAGAAGGTGTAGCAAACGTATTGCACATAGGACGTGCATATTTAATCTTTTATCAGAGATATCGATAAAACAAATCAATGTTTATGGAGAGTATGGATAAGAGAGAGGAATCAGGGTATGGAGAAACTCTAAAATGCAGAAACTGCACATGAATACTCCTGGAAAAATATGCACTGCTAAAAAGACTGGTGAGAAGTATCAGATATTAGGGGCGATAGCTGCCTATCATCATTATGTAGATGCAAAGTCAAAGAACTGAAATAAGTCAAGGAAATAAATAAAATCAAATTACCTTCTTTCTCAGCCGGCTTTTCCTAGCAGCTTCACGATTTTGGGCAAGCCGACGAAGTGTCTATAGAGAAAAAATATTTCCCGTTTAACATAAAATCTAGACAAGACTCATTACAGACAATTTATACTTGATTGAGCACCTTTTGATCTAGCTTATCCTTTGATTTGGCACTAGAGTCAGAAGCAGCAATTGTCACACCTTGTCCTTGCTCAAACTGGCAATATATCAGGCATTAATATATTGTATACAGCAACACTATCTACTAAGCACTAATCTCAAACAAAATAACAAAAAGATCAACAATAAAACAACAAAGGGAATATATACATACACAGTAGAAGGTCAGAACAGCCAAATTAAGGCCGAAACAGGGAAAAGATAGAAGAATGTTTTCAACTAAATGATAATCCAATCAGATATTTACATTCTCAGCTAAATCACAATCAACCACAACTTTTACAAAGAGAAACAGGCTAGAAGACTTAAGAAAGAAGGCATATAATGAGAAAGAAAAATGGATAGTAAAGAAAATGATAAACAAAAATTAACTACTTTACTTTGTAGGGCACAAAAATGAAGCGCATCTTACATACAGATACATCACAGTATTTAATAAAGTAGATAGGGTAGCATGACTGGTTGATTTTTGTAAATTGCGTAAGTAGCACATCCTAAAATAAACTACTCGCATCCACAAAGAGTGCATTCAAGATAAACTGAAAAATGCAGAGTTTCATAGTTTGATCAAGCAGGCTAAGATAAAAGAGAACTCCTAGTCGTAATGCGAAAGCAATGGAACAATTTTCTTATAATTAAAGAAAGTATTACAAAAAGTCAAACCAATATTTCAAAATTTTAGGTGTGCAGAGAACCACAGAGAATATGTACATCTCAGACCCATCAATGACAAGATGCAACCGGAATTGTTCAACCAACATTAATAGCAAACGGTAAATTAGAGAAGGAAAAATACTCTTTGGTTCTTGTCATCGGTGTCCTCATCTGTTGATGTGTCTGTCCTCGGGCTAGTCTCAGGCATTGTAGATTCTCCCCAATTCTCAACATTGCCACTGGCTAAAGCTACTAAATTTGATGGTTGCCCTTTATGATGGGGCAATGTTGGGAGTGGAGCTCCAGTTGATGAAGAATTAATATCGGTTGAGGCAGGCAGCTGCTATTTTATAAGTGATCAGCATTAAAAAAGAAAGAAAGAAAGAAAGAAAGATGGCATTTACACCCCTGCAAAATCTGAATAAATCCACATATATTCTACAAAACATATTTTTTTTACATTTACATACATATCCTTATACATACATAATAAAAAAAAAATAAAAAAAAAAATCCACTCTTTCTATTATAAAACCAACTTTGCTCCATAAATTGTGTGAATGACCATGTAAAAATAATTGTATCTTGAGGTACCATACTTCACATGAAAAATCAGATTTTACAGGACTATATCCTTAAAAAGATGAGTTTGGAGGGATATATGTGTAACATTTACACAACTGAAATATTGGAAGCACAGTGTGACTTACCTTATTGTAACCACCGTATTGAAGAGAATCAGAAGAAACGGGCTGAGCAACTGATTTTGGATTAAACAAAGTACCTAAAGGAAAATGAAATAACATGTGAGCAAAACCATCAATACTACAAGTCTCTATATCACCTACTCTTAGTAGTTGTTGTATAATTATCAGTTGCTGCAGTAAATAAAATAAAATTACTTCAAGAGAATCAGAAACAAAATCATATTTTGGACCACAACAACAAAATCTAACAAAATAAGCATTATTTGGCTCCAAGGTAGCATTAAATTAATGTTCCTACAAATTGAAGTTAACTGCTGAAAATAGAGAAAGAATTTATTCCATACATCATCACCTAGGGTCCTCGAAGGAAAAGAAAAGAAAAGAAAAGAAAAGAAAAGAAAAGATTCACATACTCGTTCTTAGAGCAACAACATCCTCTATGCGAAATCTGGTAGACTGATCAGGCACCCCAAAGTCTGGGATTCGAGAAGAGCGCATGTTATTTCCTTCCGTGCTGTAACGTAAAATTATTAGCTTTAACGTCGAGATCAATGGACCGAGAAAAGCTTAATCAACAAATGCAAGTCTCTAGAAAATCATTTCTACTATGCAAATCACATCTGACAAGTCAGTAATAGACGTCCATCAGGTCACAAAATATTGAGTTCCTGCAATCCTGCTCTACAATCTTCTCCATAAAACAATTGGATCTCGTCATAGTTTTCTTTGTTCAAATCTACTCTCTAAAAAAATTGAAGTATTTGTTGCTGTTTTAAATATGGCTATTTACAAGTCATCGCATCTGCTTTTTTTTCCCCCATCAAGTCATTGATGTTTTCAAAATCTGAATTTTTTTGTTAGGTAAAAAGAATTATCTTCAAATGCGACCTTGTTCAATAAACTCACAATATCAGGAAGAAATTTAAATTTCAACCTTGCCTAGCTATTCAAACCATCAAATTTCAATACACCATAAGCCCATCTTAATAAAATAACACAATTCAAGGTGTATTATGTCAAAAATGAACTCTATCTAGAGGATTTCAAGTTTGATAGCCCATAAAAGATGCAATAATAACAGCACAGATGATTTTCTAGTATGATCAAAATAGAAGAATAGGACAAAACAAATTTTTTAAAAACGATATCGTTAGAATAATACTTTCTCTTATAACAATTGCAAAGATGCAGATACGAATTTGTGAAAATGCTGAAACGAATTTCACTTCTCAAATCAAATTTAATTGAAATTGAAAAATATTTAAACATCTCGACACTACCACCTACTTTTTTCCCCTTTTTGGTTCCACTACACCTTGATTTCAGTAAAGTTAACTAAAAGTATCAACTTTTCCAACTTCATCACCACTTAATACATTGCAATATCAATAAACATTGAACCCAATAAACTACATAGCATCACACACTTTAACCAACAAAAAGTTTTCAAAAGTATAACAATACCAGAAATTATAACACAATAACAACCAAATTCACATAACATAGCCGATGAACGAAGAATAACAAAAAATAAATAAATAAATAAAATAATTGAAACATACATCGGATTTTTCATTCCTCAAATCAAATTTAGTTTAAAGGGAAAAAAATCAAACACGTCAACTACAACCTGCCTTTTTCCATCTTTTCATTCCATCCAATCTTAATTCCAGGAACCTTACCTAAAAAAATCTCACCTTTTTCCAAGCTAAGCACAACTTAATACATTTGAAATAGAATCGTTCCCAATTGAACTATTTTCCACATAGCATCACAATCACACACACATAAAAAAGACAAAATTTACACGAAAACAACAACTTAATTCAACGAACAAAGCAAAAGAGCAAGTAAAACAGATCAAAGCATACGTCGAATGAGCCCCGAGAAACGGCGAAACGAAGCTCGGCATCGCCCCCGCCGCCGCTGCCGCCGCCGCCGCCGCCGCCGCGGCACCGGTAACATCTTCCGCACCAATCCCTCCCCTCCTACTCCCCATCCACCACCACCACCACCATCTCCGTCACCACCACCAACAAATTCCCTAAAAACACCTCCGAATCCTTCTCAAACAACCCCAAATCCCTTCCTCCTCCTCCTCCTCCTCAATTCAAAAGCTACGAACTGATCAAATAGCACAACTCTCTCTCTCTCTCTTCCCGATCCTCCTCCGACCACTTTGACTCTCCTCTCTCTCCCTCTCCCTCTCCCTCTCTCTCTCTAGAGTTGGTATGGTCGTAATTTTTTGCGAATTTTTCTCTCTTTGGTAGTAGAGAGAGAGAGAGAGAGAGAGAGAGGAAGAAAAATAAAATAAAATAAAAATAAAAACCTCTCTCACTCCACCAGCCTCGAATTTCGACCATTTTTTTTAATTTTTATTTTTTTTAATTTAATAATTTTTAAGTCTCTCTCGGAGGGGGAGTGGCGTTTGGACCGTTCCAATCTCTAGCCGTCCTTTTCTTTCTTTTTCTTTTTCTTTTTCTTTTTCTTTTTTTTTTTTCTCCCCCTACTATTTTAATTTATTTCTCTAATTATAATATCCCCACTGATTTTTTTTTTCTCGATAAATTTCATCGGTGCGTCCAAACTTTAATTCAAATTTCAATATAATACTCAAATATTTAAAATTTTATATTAAAAATGTAAAGAATAGAGCTCGAACTAATGTGCTATTAAGGATTCTAAATTTCTAATCATCCATCAACTCGATTAGTGGTTCGAGTGAGAGAAAAAATTTGAGAGAAATTTAATATCTTAATTTCTCTTCTCTCTCATCCTAATTGTTAATCAAAATAGTTAATTTAGAAAGACACAGATTCTTGTTTAATAACACAGTAGCCATGCATATTCGTAAAGAATATATGCCTAACTTATCTGAACTCTGATTCGTTTTGAATTAACTATTCAATCTTTTAAAATCTTAATTTTACTATTCAATTTGACAATATGAAAATTTATAATAACTTTTTTATATTAGAAGAATATTTTTAATTTATATATTTATTAAACTTTATTATTTTTCAAATAAATAAATAACTCTCTAATATAAAGTACAAATGAGTGTATACAACTATAAAAGAAAAGAACAATCAACCAAAATGGTTATGGTAAAATAAAATATAAAACTCGATACTAAATGCTAACGATCACATTAAAAATTACAAAGTCATATCGATTTGAATGTGGGAAAAATTAAGAATTAAAAAATGTCAAAATATTTTCTATAACTCTTCGCCTTATATTTCTCAAAAAATAATTGGTAATAACGTATGGAATTTATATGTATTATAAATCATATGAATTTTGAAAATTAACAAGATCTAATACATGGATGTGAAAATACCAAAAAAAATCAAAAAAGAGAGAAAAAAAAACAAAGCATATAATATTTACATGGTTCGATCACTGACTTACATCCACGGACGAAGATGGAGAGGAAATCTTCATTATAATTAAAGTGGTATATAAAATATGTCTCTCTCGCAAAATTCTAATCCGAAAAAAATACATTCGCACTCTCTCTTTCATCTGTCTCCCCAAATCAATTGAATAAAAAGTATATTTATAATAGGAGTCCCATACGCCATTGTAAAACACCAAGACTTGATACTTGTAAATTGTTTACCGTTAGATCTACGCCTTTTGAACATTTTCACCTTAGATCATACTATTCAACCAACCACCCAAGGGGCCCACATCATCATAACTGTACATCTCTTAATCCAATGGCTGAAAATTTACAATCACCAACGACTTGTACTTTCAAAAACATAGAAGCTCAATTTTTTATAATAATTGTTAAATTCTAATACGATTAGAAATACAAATCCACTAAGAATAAGAATATCTTAATAAGATTTAGAAAACCTTACACGACTTTAAAATTCGAGACATATCTAACAAATTTGATTATTCAAACTTTTAAAATTTTAATTTTACTGCATAATCTTTCAATTTGTTTGATTTGTATCAGCCAACAACAGTACTATGACTTCAAAATTTGAATATATTGTACATAATTATACATTAATTAAAATAAGTGATTAGCTTAAATTTTAAAGTCGAAATACTATTGATCGACTCCACTCAAATAAATCAAAAAATTAAATAATAAAATTAAAACTTCTTAAAAAATATATAAATAAATTCAAACGGTCCATAGTTTAAGATAAATTTGACCAAAATTTTTTTATATTTTTATTTTAGCTTAAAATTTATATTTTTCATGTTGTTTTTATTTTTATTTTTTATTATTTTTATATTATTTTTTTTCTGTCGTGAGGTAGGACTGTCAGAGATCCCCTGAGCGAGCGGAATCAGTGTACGGCCGTCTTGAAATAGGAGCTGTTTTTTCCACAAAATTACGGACATGCCACCGCGTGCTGACGTGGCCGATGTACGGACTAGGTGCTGTCCGATCCGTCGATGGTGAAAGATTCGACGGTCCGGATGCCGTAGTTTTTAGTCGTGGCGGGACCCACTCTCTCCACGCGGATGGCGTTGTCGCGGTCAAATTATTGGGCGGGTCAGAGTCGCCGCTTTTCCTTTCAGGTGGGCCCCCACACTGCCGTGGTGACACGCGGCGCAAGCGGATTGGGAGATTGAGTTGGTAGATCAGGGTGTGGGACCCTCCTGCCTAGTGCCCAGGTTCGAAGTTTTTGAATTTTTTTTGATTTGTTAATTATTTTATTTTATTTTGGATTAATTTCATACATATTTCTTCAAATATAGTAATCTAAAAATATATTCTAACAAAATTTTATTTTCATATATTATTCTTTTAAAAATACTAATGTTTTCAAATATATTCATCTGTTTTATTATTTTAAAATATTATTTATTTTATAAATAAAATAATATTTTTATCGTTATAAATATGTTATTTCAAAAGTCTCAACTGTTAATTGAAAAGGAGTAAAAAAAGTCGATTCATCTAATTAACTAACTAGGGTTAAGTATTTTATCTATGGTTAAGTATTTTTTCTAACGAATCTTAACGATATGGATTGATATATTTAAAAATATCAGAATTTTTTAGAAACAACATATAAAAGTTAAATTTTATAAAAATATATTTGTAATTTACTATATTTTTAGAAACCTGTATTAAAATTACCCCTTTATTTTATTATATTATAGATTAAATTATAATTTTTATTTTATTTTCAAACTATATAACTCGCGACGCTTTGATACTCAATTTTTTTACATTACAAGAATCAAGTCCTATAATTCAAATATATTTAATTAATTATTGATGTATCGTTAGTATACAAATAATATAGTATTATTATAATTGATACCTAACAGTAATTAAAATGTCACATAACTTTCATTTACATCAGCGACACATTAATATTTAATCAATAAATTAGTTCGTGAAACATAACTACAATAATTTACAAAGTTCAGATAAAAAATTAAAAAAATTAAAATTCAAAGATTAAAATATCACACAATAAAATATTGGAGCACCAAAAATGTTATTTAGCCAAATATATAAGTAACTTGGAGTAGTTAGTTTAGGACCACGTGCAAAATGTGTTGCAGTGCATGTTACAACTCAATGATCCTTATTAACGTGTTAGGTCAAATTTCTTTTTTCTTTTTTCTTCATTTTGACTAGTAAGAGAAGTTGAGATATGAATATCGCCATATAGTACGTAAATGTATCTGAAAAAGATCTTTTGATCTGATACGATGTTATACAATTTTATAAAGCTGGATTATTAAATGAGTTTCCAGAGTAGAGTTTTCGTCAGAATAAAAAAACCTACGACCAGAATAAAGATATTAAAACTAAAATACCTTAAAAAATTATCAAGGAAACACATGAGTAGATATTATTTATTTATTTTAAAATTCAGGTCGAATTGACTGGTCCAACTGGTTAGATCCTAATCCACAACCCAAATAAATTAGATTAAACCAATAAGTTTATTATTGAATACTTATGATTCGATTAAAAATTCTGAATTAAAATTAAATATCTATAACATTTATGTCACCGGTTCAACCAAGTATTTGGAATGGCTTTTTTATAATGACCCTCCAAAATTTTAAAATTAGAAAAATAATCCAGTCAATATTTTATTTAAAAAAATAATTCTTCTTTCGCCATATAGGTGCTAAGTCAAATTTTTGCTATCAATACGATGAATCATTTACAGTCTTTAGTGCAAAATATTTCAAATTTATCAAAATTTGTCTAAATCCTAAAGTTAAACACAGATAAGATGATGAATCATTCATTCACATCGTCCTCGTATATATATATATATATATATATATATATATATATATATATATATATATATATATATATATATATATATATATATATATATATTATGAACGATGAATGATTCGTAGTTTTTATTATATATATGTAAAGACGGTGAATCATCACCGTTTTTATAGCAAAAATCCAACGTGGCGGAAAGAGAATTAGTTTTTTAAATAAAAATTTTGATAGGATTATTTTACCAATTTAAAATTTTTGGAGGGTCATTTTTATAAAAAAAAACCTATTTGGAAATTGGAACTACAAAATTTGACTTCTTTTGGTTGGACGATATTGTAAATTCGAGGAACTTCGGGGTTAATTGTCGAAGCGAGAAACGAGCGTGCGAAATGGCACGTGCGCGGGATCTTTTACCTTTCTGAAGTGTTCACACCTGGGAACTCCAACCCCTTTTTATCTTTTTCTCCCTCGGTTGCCTTAAAATTCGTAAAAAATTATGCTACATTTTATTACATTTAATTTAATTATTTTAATACGGATTCGGTAACTATTATGTGATTACCTTATTATCGGAGCCATATCCACGAGAAATCATTAAATGATTAATAATAAATTACTTAATTGTGAAATGACAGGTTTGCCCCTAAAGCTCAAGTCAACTCGGAAAGGAAAGAGTATTTATTGCCTCCACTTCGTGCATATGTACGGCCCATGCACCGTATTTAATATATAATAATAATAATAATAATAAACTGTTACTATGCCACACAATATCAGTTATCATACAACAATTTTTAATGGCTGATTGAGTAGATGTGCGGTTAGGATGATGTGGGCCCCCTAGAGTTAAGTGGGTGGTTGGTTGAATAGTATGATCTAGCGGGTGAAAATCATCGAAAGGGGTGAATCTAATCTGAAAATTGCGGAAGAAAACTTGGTATACTATCGATATGAATAGCCCGTACTCATAATAATATATAAAAATATATATAATTTGTTTTAATTATTGTTTATTTCGCTTGTACTATACAATTTTTTAAAGTTTTAAGACTAAATTATATAAAACTTATGTAAATATATGTTTTTTAATTTTTTTTTTCTGACTTTTAAAAATTTATATTTTGCCATCTTAAAAATTCATAAATATTTTAAAATAGTATAGCTTTAATAGAGAGAACAAAATTATAAGAAAGTTATTTTTTAACATATTTCTGTAATTTTTAAAAAAGCATTTTTGGTATAAATTATAAGAACTGTTGATGGAACCCCGACAGATGGGGGCGGGCTAAATTTAACAACTTAAAATGCTAAGATGGTAAAATATAAATTTTTAAAAGTTTAGGGAGGAAAAGTAAGAAAAATCGAATATTTATAAGAAATCTTTTTATATTTTAGTCAAATTTTTATTTTACTACCTGCCCTTTTAGTTTAAGTTGATTTGAGTCGATTAGTGACTTTTTAACTTCAAAATTTAAATGCATCATTTATCTTCCCAGTTCAGTTAATATATTTTATATAATTTACATTATTAGAAATTTATTAAAATAAATATTTAGCTTAAATTTTGTATAAGAAGAGCTAGTAGATTATTTAGATTAAACAAATTGTAAAGTTGGATGGTAAATTTAAAATTTGAAAAAATAGATATATAGTCAAATCAAAATAATTTATAGTTCAGATAAATTTTATGCATTTCTACCTACAGAATATTGTGAGTAAATAGTGAGCGGAGTCTGATTAGTTCCGAATAAGCGTTGTTAGTTTTATATGAATCAATATATGTCGATCACAGAGTCGCCCGAGTCAAATATTTTAAAGCCATTTTAATTTTGTTTTGACACACATCCAGTTATTTTTGCCACCTCTATTAGTATATCCATAAAAACTGCGAACTACACTGAGATTTATTTCATCAAAAAGGTGAAGTTCAAGTTGAAATGGATTCTTGGATAAATTAGAGTTTATATGAAATTTTTTGTTCTTCTATTATTTGTTTATATAGTTGTGGAGTTAGTTTGTTGTATGTTTGATAAGAAGTGACAACGTAGAAGTGTGAGAGGTTTACCATTGGAGTAAGCTCTTTACTTCTTTTGTTGGGAATTAGAGTAAGCTCTTTACTTCTAAACGAGTCTCGGCTACGATGGTACGGCGTCTGATGGAGAGGTTTACCAAAAGATGGGGTAGCAACGATATATTTCCTGTCAGATCGACCTATAGAATATTGAATGACGAGGGTATACTAGGGACAGACGTACTCAATTGATCTGGAGATTACGTATACCACTTAAGGTCAAGGTCTTCTGTTGGTTAGTCCTTAAAAAAAAGACCTCCTACAGCTGAGAACCTTGCGAAGAGAGGGTGGACCAAAGATAAGATGTACGATGAGTCGGTGGACCATCTATACACGCAATGCGTTTTTGTTAAGTTCTTAATGGTAATGGGTTTAGAGGATGTCCAGCCAGGAGAGTTGGGAGACGATGTGCATGTAGTTTGGGATAGGTGGCAGGGGAGGAATGGAGTGCAGAAAAGGAACAAAGGACTATCCGGATTGATCGCATGCCAGTGGAGCATTTGGAAGGCCAAGAGCAACAGTATCTTCTGCGACACTAAATGAAATCCAGCTATAGCAGTGTAAAGACTCAAGCAACTAATCGTCTTTTGGAAAGATATGATCAGTAGTTAGTTTTTTTTTTTTTCCTTGAGGTCCTTGGTTGCCTCACCCTTGTAACCTAATTCATCATTCCAATGAATGAAGCGGGTAGTGTACTATCTATTCTCGTGTGAGAGACGTGTTAATATTTTACTATATTTTTGTCATTTTTTTTCTCTATCCATGTACATGATATTACGGAGAATTTGAGTTTCGACGGAACGTAAAATTACGGTGAGATAAACCAAGCAATAAAAATATAAATATTGTGATCATAAATTACTTTTACCCCTCTCCAATTTTGGTGAAATAGAGTAACAAACACACCTCGGGTTTTGGTTCAGTGGGGTTTCATGCGGATTCAAATTGGCCCGAACCTGGGCTGAATCGAGTCGAAATTTTCTAGCTATTTAGGCTCGGGCCCGGTCCAAATAACCGGGCTCGACCCTTTTGATCAAATAGAAATATTATGTGCTGGAGGGGGTGGTGAGCTAAGATTTTTTGAATGAACCTGGTGCATCATTTCGTTCGTGCACCCAACAAGTCCCTCCCGCTTCATTGGGTCATGCCGTTTAAATCCCACGGTCCAGATCAAATGTTACTGCGGTTCACGGATGATGCAGTGCACCGGGGTGCAGGCGAATAGTTCGTCACCAACTTCGTCTTCGAAACCAGATCTTGGAAACCCTAACCCTAGATTCGATCGCCATCCCCTCCCCGACCCCGCCGAGGAGGAGCCATGGCCCTCTCCGCCGCCGCCCCCGCCGGAACCCTAACCCTCTCCCTATCCGCTCCCCTTCTCCTCCTCGTCCTCCTCGTCCTGTGGGCGCCGGGCGCGTCGAGCAACTCCGAGGGGGACGCGCTCTCCGCGCTCCGCCGCAGCCTCTCCGACCCCGACGGCGTGCTCCAGAGCTGGGACGCGACCCTCGTCAACCCCTGCACCTGGTTTCACGTCACCTGCGACCGTGAGAATCGCGTCACTCGGCTGTGAGATCTCTCTCTCTCTCTCTCTCTCTCTCGTGACATCGTTGTGTGTAATTGATTTAATTTCGAGGGTTATATTGCTGGGTGCGTTGGATGAAGAAGAAGCATTCAGTTGAAGTCGCTAATTTATGAGAATTTTTGTTTACGTCGGATCGATGGGTATTTTCTGGCTAATTATTTGCCTGAAAGAGCTGTATTTGCTGAAAAAAAAAGTGATCTGAGTTTCAGCAAATTGGATAAAGAAGAAGCAGTTCAATTTAAAGTTTTAAATTTGTGGACATGTGAGTTTTCTTTGGATCAATGGTTGTTTTCGGGATGTTTAGTTTATTATTGCCCCGAAAGAGCTAAGAGTATTTTTAGTAAATGGTTAGTTCATAGAAGCATCGACCGTAGAATTAATTTGACACAAAAGTAAAGCATCAAGTGAGTGTCGATTTGGACCTTGTAAATCGAAGCTTAGGAGTTTACTGATTTGTCCTATAAAGGCTTGTTGATGTCGCAACATATGCTACTTGTGTATAGAATTTGGAACTTATAGGTTTGAATTGAAGAGCATCTAAAATTAAAGAAGAACTCGATCGATAAGTTATGGCACATTTAGTTTGCTCAGGTGGGTAGTGTCATATTTAGTTTATAGTTAGGAAAGTAATAGAACAAAGAAATTTCATTGTACTAAGATGGTGGTTATATTTAGTTTATATTATGAAACTTGGTGCCTTTTTTTGGGCTAAAAATACATTATTTAGTGAGTTCTTGTTTCTACAGGGATCTTGGCAATTTAAAATTATCTGGTCATTTGGTACCTGAACTTGGAAAACTGGAACATCTGCAATATCTGTAAGCCCTCTTCAGTTGCTTATGACTGAACTTATGTGTATCATTGTCCACTCGTTATATTGTGCTCAATTACGCTACACACTGTTGCATGTTGGCTTCAGGAGTGCCATGTATTTTGGCAAGTTATATGTGCAAAACTATTCTTACTCGCATAACCTTTTCATCTAACCATCGTTATTGCGAAATATCAAGAAAAGAATAGGCATGTCCTAGATATTTGCAATAACAGGTCTATAGGATGAAATGAATAATTATATTGATCTCACACCGAGCAACTTAATTCTGCTTGCATGTGCTTAATAGTGTTTTTTTTTTTTTTTTAAAAAAGATGCAGTAATAATATGTTTGAAACTTTCATAATTCCAAAACATGACATCTGAATTATTGATTTGATAACACATAGAAGATGATGACGTTGCTTAAATATCCTTTACACCATCAGTTTGTAACCTCTTTGTTCGTTTCATGATGTATGAATTTAGTGTACTTGATGATTCGTGCCTTTAAGATCATTGTCTATTTAGGTTTTATTAGTATTTATTATTCACACACCCATTCACGGAATTGATAAAGTTAAGTAAATTGTTGTTATCAAAGCTGCTCTCAGAACTAGAATTTCACGTGTTAGACCTTCAACATACCTTTTGATGCTTTTTGGCGCAGGGAACTTTACAAAAACAATATTCAAGGTGCCATCCCTTCGGAACTTGGTAATCTGAAGAACCTGATTAGCCTAGACTTGTATAAGAACAACATTTCAGGGAAAATACCTCCAACACTTGGGAAACTGAAGTCTCTTGTATTCTTGTGAGTTCAAATTTTATCATCTGATGATGAATTTCAATGATCCAGCCATTGCAATTCCCATTGAATTCGTCTATTTTATGGCAAGCAGCATACTAGTATGCTGTTCTGAACCCTTTCAATGAACTAATATTTGAAATGCTTTACTAGGAGAATCAATGACAATAAGTTAACCGGGCCAATTCCGAGAGAACTGGCTACAATTTCTGGTCTCAAAGTTGTGTAAGTGCAGTTCTTTTGTGTTAATATAGACTTTTCATTCATGCTACCGGAAATTGACTGGCATTTGCTTTTTTGCTTTCAGAGATGTTTCGAACAACAACCTTTGTGGAACAATTCCCACCTCTGGGCCTTTTGAGCACATTCCATTGAGCAAGTAATTCCTACCATACAACTTTGTATAAATTTTCAAGATATTAGACATGTTTCTCTCAATGAATGATGCCCAAATCAAATTATTTTTTTACTCGTTGTTTGTCTCAAAGATATGGCTTCTAAGAAGCTGTACCCGGACCTTTCGCGCCTGAAATCCACTATACTTTCTACATATGTTAACCCTATCTCATTCTTCTGCTTCGAACTGCGGTTTCTCAACCTCAGGACAGCAAAAAGCTTGAACAATGATAATCCGGGCAAGCTTGTGTTTCTTTGAATTTCAATAAATGCGACCAATTTAATCGTACACCATATATAGCTCGAAAAGATCACTTCTTTTTCATCTTTTTTGGTTAAACTCATAGTCGCTAATCACGTCGTACTTCCTCGCATAGCTTCGAGAACAATCCCCGGCTGGAAGGTCCGGAGCTACAAGGGCTCGCATCATACGAAACAAACTGCTAGATACTTCTTCGCAATGAGTCGGTCGTGCGTCGGCGTGTTCCGATGAAAGGGCAGGGGAGGTGCTTATGAGTTCATTTTGGTGTGTAAGTGTATGCTGCTGTCATGTAAATTTACTCCACAGTTTTCAGCTATTTGTACTTGCAGATCAAGTGTGGATCATTGTTACAGATTGTGTTGTGGTTGGGTCTCTCTTTGTGATGTAAACAGTAGATCAAGCTTAATATTAGAATCGCGCCAATGTGTGAATGTACAAGCAGTGATCATTGTTGAACTGATATTGTAGTACCTTTTTATGTTGTTATAACTTATAACTCAATATGTTCGAGACGAAGAGTTTTCGCATAGCTTTGGCGCTGCAGTAAAGTTGCTCTGATGCGATCTAGTGAGGCATCGCCGTACATTTGGGCTCCGAGATTTGGGCTGGGCTTAATTTTGTAAAATTTTACTAAAATGATTTGGTATGATTACATGGATCGATAGTTTCTGGGTCGGATTCTACGCCGAGGCCTAAAAGGCTTCTGGGCTTGTTCTTGGACCTGTTGTGGGCCGGACTCGGATCAGCTTTACAAACCCAATCAACCCGCGGCCCAATTTGGGACACCATCGTTATCGTTACCGTTATCCGCGGAGTGGAACAAAGCGCAAAAGAACAGTTCACGCTTTTGGAAACCCTAGCTCTGGGCCGGCTCGCGTGCCCCGAGCTAGGTCGCCGACGACGACGACGACGATGCTGAGGAGCGCGGCGCGGCGCCACGGGAGGGCGCTTGCGGCGGCGGCGGCGGCGGCGGGGGGGAGGAGATGGGCGGGCTCCGGCGCGGCGATGGGGGGTGGAGGGGCGCCGAGGGAGGCGGCGGACGCGGTGGTGGTAGGGGCCGGGGTGGTGGGGCTCGCGGTGGCGAGGGCGCTGGCGATGGCGGGGAGGGACGTTTTGGTGGTGGAGGCCGCCTCCGCATTCGGCACCGGGACGAGCTCCCGCAACAGCGAGGTGATCCACGCCGGGATCTACCACCCTCCTAATAGCTTGAAGGTTTGTGGGATCTCTCTTCGTTCTATTTTTCTTTTGTTTTGTTTGTTTTGTTTGTTTGTTTTGATTCAAAAATTGTATTTTTGTAGTACTTTTTAGTTGGGATTATTCGCATCTGGAGCTTATTTCTCCCTAAAGATAAAAATTTTATGCTTTTTTATGTATTTCTTATTTGCTTGTGATGTTTATCGTGTGTTTGGATTATCTTTAGTACAAAATGTTTGTAATTATGTGTTGTATGATTGCATATCTATGGACGCGTGCTTATGCAACTAACAAGTTAGTATGATTATAGACGTACATTATTTACCCAATTATCTAATTAGTTTGTGTGTTTTGAACCATCAAATATTGTTTAATTTTGTTGTAATTATGAGAGATCATCTTGCAATTTGATATTAAAATCCCTCGGAAGTTTTTGCTGAATCTTTTAAGATCGAGAGCTTATTTAGAGATAGATTTTCCGAATGAGATAATCCCTTCGCCCCTCTTGTTGTATTTATTTTTTTAATTTGAGTGCATCTCTCATTGATGGCTTCCTTGTTATTTCTTATCTTTGGCTAATCCTTAGAACTAGCATGAATTTTTGGCTTCAAATTTCTTAATTAGGCTTTCTGCTTACTTTGAAATTAATCTGTTGATCTGAGACACTAATAAGCACTGGAATTACTCTTCACCTATTACAGAAATTAATTGTACCGTTTCGTAACTCCTAAGGTTTTTGGTACTATTTTCTTATGGAGCATGGAAATGCTTTTATGTAGGCTAGACTTTGTGTAAGAGGAAAAGAATTGCTCTACCGATATTGTTCTGAACGAGGAATTCCCCATAAGCAGATTGGTAAACTCATTGTTGCTAGTAGTGTTGCAGAGGTTCCAAAGTTGGAGATTCTTTTGGAGCGTGGTAAGGAGAATGGCGTTAGGGACCTTCGGATGATGGAGGGCTCCGAAGCTCTGCAGATGGAACCGGAAGTTCGATGCGTCAAAGCAATTTTGTCCCCTAGTTCCGGGATAATTGATTCTCATGAACTTATGCTCTCCTTGGTGGTACTTTCTATGTCTCTCTGTACTGAAGATTTTGTTATTGACTCAAATATATATGTTGCTTATACAAATGGCCCAAGGGTATGGGTGTTTAAGTACTCCTATAAGTTTTTTCTATGAATAGCAGCCAATATTGTAAGGATTTAAGTGCTATGGCATATAGTCGTGCTGAGCACTTGCCGGCACGTGCCGTGCCGATATACCTATGTGCTAAGACGCTATGGTATGAAATATTTATTTTCTTTGGCACCAATATATTCTAAATTTTTATTATATATTTTTATTAAATCTTTTGCATTTTTTTGATGTAGATACTTGTTAATTTCAAAGAAAAGAGAGTTTTGATCCGTGCCATCGGCATGCATTGTACCGATAATGATGGGTGCGAACCATGCGGATGCCCCACTTAAATCCTCAAATGCTCTGTAGAACTTCATAGTTCATACTGTTAGGCAAGACAAATGAACATGCCATATTATTCTTGGTGATTTGATTTGATTTTTGTTTTGGTACTACATCTGCAATAAGATCAGTTTATGCTCCTATAAGTCACTTTTTCAGCCTCCCTTTGGATTTGTGCTATTAGAAACCTCCATTTGTTTTATGTGTTTAGAAGATAGAAATGCCTAAAACAGATATTCTTACTCATAGATTCATGTGGATACAGGGAGAAGCAGAAAGTTTCGGAACCACATTATCATACAACACAACTGTTATTGGTGGGCATGTTGAAGATGGTGGCCTACATCTCCATGTCTCTGAGAGCTCATCACTTGAAAATCACGTTGGTGATTTTCCTTTGATTCCTCAGCTTATTTTGACTCCTAAACTGGTGGTAAACTCAGCAGGTTTGAGTGCTCTTCCTCTTGCAAAAAGATTTCACGGCCTTAGACAGGAAGTTGTTCCGGCAGCTTATTATGCTCGCGGATGCTACTTTACTCTCTCTCAAACCAAAAGGCCTCCTTTCAAACGCTTAATATATCCTATACCAGAGGTTGGTGGTATTGGCGTGCATGTCACTCTATATTTGAATGGACTTGTCAAATTTGGCCCAGATGTTGAATGGATTGATGGTGTTGATGATATATCAAGCTTCCTTAACAGGTAAATTTACATCACACCCATCGAGTTATATTGCTTCTCTACTATAGTCGGCCTATATTTTATTTAGTCATTGGGAAGTAGTTGAAATGCCAGTATAAATCAAAATATAACATATTTACTCGGAGTGAATTGTAAGTTGAGATGTTTTTAGCTTTTCAATGTATTATGCGATTCTAGTCAGAATCTATAATGTGTTACTTGTACATTCATCAGGTATGATTATTACGTCAACTCAGATCGTGCTAGTAAGTTCTATCAAGTGATAAGAAAATACTTCCCGAATCTAAAAGATGGATCGCTAGAGCCTGGGTATTCAGGAATCCGGCCAAAGCTTTCTGGTCCGCAACAGCCTCCTTCAGACTTTCTTATTCAGGTGCATTTCTTTCAAACATTATCCCTAGCGAGTCTTCTTCGATCTCATTTCCCCCCCCCCCTCCCCCTCTCATATAAATCTAGATTTAAAAAACCTTCTCTCGTTGTTCATATGCATGTAACTATGCTGAAGAAATTATGTTGCAACTTCAGACTGTCGCTTTCGTTTTTGCATTTTTGAGTTAATATTATTTTTTTTCCCCATAAAAGAAAATTTTATCCCAAAGTAACAGAAGTGCTAAAAAAAGTGAGTTAAAATTTCACAATCTTAATAAGCCAGATTAGTATTATTGTTAGTACTATTCTTTTTTTCCACAAAAAATCCTGTTCTCTTTTATGTTTGGGAGTAAATACTGATATTTTTGGCCGAAGTCTCGCATCCCTGCAGTTTATTTTACCTTATAAGTTTCTTTTGACTATTGATTCTATTCTCTCTCTCTCTCTCTCTCTCTCTCTCTCTCTATAAAATAACTCTTATTTCATTGTGATTTATGCAAGCAGGGGGAGGACATCCATGGAGTTCCTGGACTAATTAACTTGTTTGGAATCGAATCGCCTGGACTGACATCCTGCTTGGGCATAGCGGAATATATAGTGTCAAAATACCTGAAAAGCTAGTTTTGTACTTTCTCAATTTCTCGTATCCAAAGGGGAGTATTTGCTTCACGGAACTTAGCATAAAGACACTGAGATTTCGGAGCTTTGTTGTGCGATCTCTATTCGCCCAAGCGTGTACTTTGCTGAGTCGATTTTATTCTTCGAAGTGCGATGCGAGACAATCCCCCCCTTGGACACAATGATTGGTTGGTTGATGCATGCACCTGAAGCTCCACGACGCATCAGCGGCTCTTTGGGGGCACATAAGGACTAACCAAAGCATTATTACTCTTATGTGATTTTGTTGTTGTAAGATAGATAGATTTACGATTGAACTGATCATAAGCGGAAGTGTGTTTTAGTTCCATGACTTGTAGTTGTACATTTCATTTTATTTTAGTACATAATAAGAGAGTCATGTTCCCATGTAATCTTATGATAGCATCATCTTCTCCTTGGAATAAGTGGTGCAGTTGCACACTTGCACTTTCTCTAATTTTTATGCAAGTTAACATACTCATTTAGGCTGTTGATGCTTCTAAGGGGCTGTTTGGTTGCATGCATTTTCAACTGCATTGCAGTTGAAAATATATGCATTTATTAATTTTTTGTTTGGTTTGGTGTAGTTAGATCGAATCGCTGATTGCATCGAAGCCCATAGAAACATTGATATGACCAAATTTTTTTTTTAAATATATATTCATGAAATCTGATAGGATTTAGTAATGTATGTTAGGGTCAATAAATTTTTTTCACATGCTTCTTATTTTTCAGTTTATTAGTTTAATAATATCTTAATTTTTATTTTGAACAAATTTATAATATATTTACATTTAAAATTTATTAAATTCATATATAATTTTATAATATATAAATTATATATAGATATAAAAGTTTTAATTAATATTTAAAACATGATTATGTTATGCTCAGAAGAAGTAATCTCACCTTTCTATCTAAAAATTGATAGAATTTATAAAAACAAATTTCAACTGCAGACTACAAAAATGTAAGAAATGTAATCATATGATTGCATAAAACCAAACAGATTTAGATGTAGTTATAATCAAAGATTTACATTGCATGTATTTTCAACTACTGTTTTTTTGTAACTACATCCAACCAAACGCCCCTAACATGGCCAAATCCTTGATGTTTTCGTCTCGAATTTTACAATGTGTTTTAAGCTTATTTGATTACTCATAAAACTTAAAAATCATTGTATGAAAGTGAGCGATTGGGCATCTTAATTTCAGAATTTGAGTCATTGATCATCATTCATCTATACAATCAGGAATATCACCTAAGAAAAGTTTTAACTAATTTGGATTGCTTCATATTTTTATACTAGGTACGGACCCGCGCGATGCGTGAAGAAAATACAACAATGAAATTATTATATTTATTAATATTATTTTTTTTATTATGTATTAATATTTTTAAATATTAATATTTTGAATCTATAAGAGTTTCCGATTAATAAATTTGATGTGGTGGGAAGATAATAAACCCGCGCATTATGGAAAAAATACAACAAGTAAATTATTATAAATATTAATATCAAAATTTTTGTATTATGCATTAACACTTATAAATATTAATGTTTTGAACCTATAAGGATTCCGATTAATAAGTTAAATGTGGAAAAAAGATAATACAATAGTAAATTAATTATTACTTTAAACTAAAATTATCGTAAATGGTGTTACATATATATTATTATTATTATATATTAAGAATATCAAATTTAATATTCAAAAGAAAATTTAAATAAAAAAACAAAAGGTACAAAATTTAAAGTTTGAAATTAAACTGTAAATGTAATTTAAAAATTAATTGGCACCAGCCCACTCGCCCGTCCACTCGCCCGTCCCCGCCCGTGCCCGCTCGCCCGCCCGCCCGCCCGCGACCGCACCGGCTCGTCCGCGCGGGCGCCCGCCCGCGCCGACCCGCGCCGGCTCGCGCGCTTCCCGGAGGTGCGCGCCGTACCACTTTTGGATCCACAATTCAAAGAGAGATATAGATAAGCAAAATTGTGTGATATAAATATGTTCTATCAATTTAAAGTAGAGACCACCTACCTATTATGGGTAAAGTTGGCTATAACTTAGTATATTAAATTTTACAAGTAAATTTTGTTGTTAAAAAGGATCCTTTTTATTATTTTATATTGCTAGCATGCGTACAAATTATTTCTTAATCGTTTGAATTAATTATATATATAAAAAAAGAAAGTTTGTGTAGTAAATATAATTATTTTTTTTTGCTTTTTGTGTGGCAGTTACAAAATTTTGAAAAAACATCAAATACCATCCTATAATTTCGCAATTTCTCTTTTTAGTATTCTATGGCTTAAAATATATCACTTTAGTATCTTGTAGTTTTTTTTTTTTTTTTTTTTTTTTTTTTTCTTTCCTTCGTTAATTTTTTCGTTATATCAGCGATAAAGTTAAAATCATAGGATATTAAAAGTAAAGATTTGGTAAACAACGGGTTACCAAACCTTTGATGGATATCTGAAGTTTTTTATATATGATTTAACGAAAAATTAACGAGATGCTGACGAAAAGAGAAAAATAAAACCACAGAATACTCAAGTTAGGGCGGGCAATTTTAAAATAATGCTGACTATTATTTTAAAAGCTTTTAGCGCAATTTATTTATAAAGAGGTCCAATTATATTTAAAATTCCATCCGTTGGATTAAAATTTAACGGATAATATTCCATCAGTTTTTAATAACTTTCTCTTCCTAACCCTGCTTCCTCTTTCCCTTTTCCTTTCACAGCGGCCGCCTCTTTCTTTCTCTCGTGCCTACGCGACTGTGCCCGAAGACCCGCCGGCAGTGCTCTTCCGACTTCGCCGTTCGCACACTGCCGGCAGCCGCATTCTTTGCCGTCCGCATATCCCGACGGAACTCCGGCAAAAATACGAAGCTATAGGTGTGATATTTAAAAGTTAATTTAGTTCGGGGTAAAAATTATGAGGCAATTGCTTATATATTTTTGAAAAGTTTTTGATTTTTCTATTTATTTTTTTTAAGAAGGCTAATATTAAAAACATACTAGTTACGTTCTAATCTATTTTAAAATCTGTTTATTAATTCTGTTATCCATATAAATTTACTAGTTTGTCCTTTTATATATACTCTTTCATCATCAATGTCTTTTTTATTTGCCCTTAAAATCAGGGGCACAAAAAATAGTATTTTGACTTTTCATCTTTTTAAATATATTCCTCTACCGTCATCAATATTTTTTATTTGTCCTTAAGTTAAGGGCAAAATTGTCATTTTGATTTTTTTTTAAATATTTAACTCACGTTTAACTCAAGTTAACTTAACAGAAGATAACTGCAGGAGTATTTTACAATAATGATGGAACATATGAGGGATATTTAAGAAAAAAAAAGAAGGATGAATTGAATATTTTAAAACGTACGAGGGATAGATAGGGAATTATCCCAAAAATGGTTATATCCAAAAACCGAAAAAAAGAAAGAGACGTTGAGGGGCTTGTTTCGAAAACTTCAATAGTTGAGGGGCTCGCAGTACATTTTTACCTTTTCATTCTCGGGGGTCGAGTTCATCGAACCCACGAGGCCATGTGAATGATCGAGCTTAAAACCGAATCGAGTTCGCCCCGACCCCTTCTCCTTCCTGAAACCCTAGCTTCTCCCTTGTTTCCTAAACCCTAATCCCCCCCCTCTCTCTCTCTCTTCTCCGCGATCGCCGCCGCCATAGGACTCGTCGGCGCCGGAGAAGGTGAGCTCTCTCTCTCTCTCTCTCTGTCTCTGTGTGGGAACCATGACCACGAATGCTTTTATTTCTTGCTAGATAACTTCATCGTCGTCGTCGTCGTCAATCTCGATATATTTACTAGTTTAAATCATAAATATATAAAATTTAGTTCAAAATTCATGTTGGTAGATGCAATAACACAATCATATACGCTTTTTAAGTTATTGGATTGTTGCTTCTATCGAGAGGAGAGCGGAATTCTAATTTCTTGTGACCATGCAATTTTTCCCTAGATTTTAAGATATTTATTGAGTCCTCGTTTGGTACTGTTAATATTTTTTGTTTTTTTAGCATAAAATTCTACATAATTGAATGCGCTGGTGGATGGACTTCTTTGTTTTTGTCGTTGTTAGTAAATTTGGAATGCTCCCTTCCTGGATGCAGAATGACGTCTTCTTAGAAGAAAAAAAGAGTGAAATATAGAAGCGAAAAGGGGAAAAGTTACGATTTTTTTGTTTTTGTTGCACACGACCACGGTAGAAGTATAAACTGTAAGCAAATTATCATCTGAACAATGATCAAGTAGTTTATATCTATTTCATGTGGTTATTAAATTAATAGGGTTTAGTTATAATAACTTATAGGATCAGAAGCTTATGTGGAACCATTCTGAGATGTTCACATATCCTGCTAATTTATTTTGTGGTGGAAGTTACAGTAACTTATTGGTTGTGGAGAGCTTGCTTTTGAATAGAGTTTATGGTGTTGTGTTATTATGGAAGGAAGATGCATGGTCGTTTGAAATATGTTCAGATGCAGTTTTATTATAATCTCCCGTAATCCTTTATTTTTTTATTTGTTGTTATTCAACTCTTTATTTCGTAAAATGCAGGGAAATTTATGTCGGTGTTTTTCGCGCAGGTTTAATAACTTTTCTTTACAATGTCATCACTGAGGAATGCTGTCCCTCGGCGGACTCACAAGGAGCGAGCTCAACCGTGAGTGAACTGCTTTCAATTTCATCTCTACTCTAACTATTTCCTTGAACCTATTGTTATTTTTGGTTTGATGAAAGAATGTAATTGATGATCTTGGGTTAATCTTCAGTGAAGCAAGGAAAAAGTTTGGGCTTCTTGAGAAGCACAAAGACTATGTTTTAAGAGCTCGGGCTTTTCACAAGAAGGAAGAGACTCTGCGGGTATGGTTATTCGTTAAAAAATTATTATGGACTTTATGATGCTGTCCAAGTTAATCTGGCAATTTATCCTTTTCTTTTCTTTTTTCCCCCACATCGATCATTGCAGAGACTAAGGGAGAAGGCAGCTTTCAGAAATCCAGATGAGTTTTATTTTAAGATGATCAACACAAGGAGTGTGCGCGGAATTCATAGGCCCGAGTAACTACTATCTGACTTCTCAAACATGTTAAGTTTGTCAATCTATTTAGGTTTCATGTACTAATTCATGTTCATCAGGAGTGAAGCAAATAAGTACACTCTAGAGGAACTTATGCTAATGAAGACGCAAGACATTGGTTATGTACTTCAGAAACTTCAGAGTGAAAAAAAGGTTTATTCATAGTATTTTGTATCATCTTACAACTGTTGCTAGTTAACATAGTTATTGCTTTATCTCTGCGAATTTCTGACTGCAAATTTGTGGCTTGTTTCCCATAGAAAATTGAAAGGCTCAATTCTATGCTCCATACACTGGATAGCCAACCATCAAATAAGCATGTTTACTTTGCTGAAGATAGGTATGTATTCTCATCTCTTTGTAGTGAAAGTAGTGTAGATTCATCTGGAAAGCAAGTGCAATACCAGAGGTCTTTTCCTTTGTTAGTCTTTTAAACTTGCGTCATTTCCATATGTGGTTTTCACTTTTTGGTGTTCGTGTTTAATAGCAAATATATGAACTCCTTGTTTCAACAATCTCTTCCTGTATATGGTTTTCAAAATCAATATTATACAACCTGATGCTTATGTTACGGAAATGAATATAATGTAGATGAAACTCTTTACCCTTCAAATTTTTCCTGCTGTTTCAACTTTGGATTCCCTTTTCTGTTACTTACTATTAGTAAGCTGAATAAAGTGAACTTAAGGTTGTTGGGGTTGAGTGGAGTAAGAATAATATTCGCACACTTTTAATTGTGAATACATTATATCAGTCACATGAAATTTATTTTCAATAGTGACCTTTTTGATTCGTCACACGGTTGTACCTTTTGTACTTATCCATGCACAGCATACTATGATGCTTTTGCTTTATGTTGTATCAGAGAAGAAGCTAAAGAAATACAAAATAGAGCATCGCAGACTAGTAGTTTGCCTATTCTCAGAGATGTCCCAAGGCGTATAAAGAAGTAAGTGATATTAATTCATTAAAGACTGATGATATTTGTAGGAAATCTTCCCAGGACATTCCCCCAGTTCTTTTGTAGTTTTGCCTAGACTCATTGATTCGATGATTTTTTCTTTTTATGAACAAAATCTATGTTTTCTTTTAATGAATAAAATTTATTCTTTGGCTGAATACTTACTACGCTTCTGAAGTACAGCGGCTTGGTAATTCATTAACCAGGATTTCTAACCTGAATATCCGAGGTGGCATATTAAATTGAAGTTTTCTGTAAAATCCAAAATTGTATCTTACGGGAGAAATAGACTAACACCAAATGGAAAATGAAGTTAGCTAAAACTTTTTTTCTCCATTGCTTTTCCTTCTCATATCAGGCATTTCCTGCTGAATGATGATGTTCATTTCTTTATTTTATTTCATTATTCCTAGAAAGACAACCACTTCCTATAAAGAGCTAGAAGCTAGGAAGAAAAGGGTCAAACAGCTTGAAAAGTTGTACTCGGGCATGGCTCTTCAAAAGGAATTGCAGGTATTTGTTACCACTCTATTCCTAAGAAAAAAACTTATTACCACATTCTATGTAGGAACACATCCCCCTTTTACTATTTGTACAGCATCTTTTACTGGCTTAGTAGAATTGGGCAGTACCACAACATATGTCAACTATTTTAAGGCTTACCTTACTAATTCATTCTCCAACACAATTACTTTGATGCTTTAAAACCTCTAAGAAACCTCAAAGATCTTTGGAGCTCTGTTCCTCCTATGCTCAATAATAGTGGGAATCTCTGCTGGAGAAGCATCTGGAAATGTTCCTCGAAGTGAGGTTTGCACTGTCAGTCTCTGGGAGTGGAGCTCTAAACAGGCTTTCGGATTTTTTGGGGGATTTACAGCACCACCCAAGTGTTTTACACTTGGAATATGCATTTCCTGACTAGGCCATTTTGTTTGGCTTGATTTTTAGAACAGCTTCTGTATTTTGAGAACCAAGAGGGATTTTGCTCTGACGGCAAACTGAAATGAGCTCGTGGGTCCCCAAAGTCAGACCCCTAGTTTGGAGATTTTTGTTCTGCCAGCAGCAGGAAGCTATTTCTCGGGTCTTGGTTAAACAGCTGTTTTTGCTTCTTCAAACAGCACTTCCGGAAGCTCCATCTGGGCCAAATAAATCCGAAAGCCCCATTAAAATCATAAATTATCATTTTACCAATCAAACCTCTGTTTTGTAGGAGAAATACGTCGCTTTAGTGTATAGCTGAGATTCTCATATCTTTTGTCTTCTCAAAACAGAAACCTGGGCGAAAGCGTAAACTCCGCCCAGAAGAGATCGTTTCAGGCACGAGCAAGCCTGTATATAAATGGCGAGCAGAACGTAAAAGGTAACATTTTCCCCTTTCCTTTCTCCATTTTGATCAACTCAAATTGTTTCATGTTTGATCACTGTTTTTATAAACTTTTATAATATTGTAGATGATTCGGAGGCCGAATTAGAAGCGGTGAAAAACCAGATTGGATCAGAGGCAGTTGGAGATTTTGGCACAACTTCTATCTCATCTTCTAGGCACAGCTGTTCACTCTCGTACTGACATAAAGAAAACATTTCTTTTCCTATCTGTGTAACATACAAAATCAAATGGCTAAATGCTATTGATGTGTTTAATTAATCCTTGTCTCGCAATGTGGATACATTGTGAGGCCACTGCTTCCAAGTTGAAGTGCTTCCTTTTTATTTATCTTCGCGCCTTCGTCGTCGTCGCTCTACTGAGAACTTGGCTTTGACATCGAATTCTTATTTTAACAGTTGTAACATACATACATAATATAAGGTGATTTATTTGTCGTTTGAATTGTGATATGGCTTTATGTCGAGCTGATGCGTATTTTATTTATCTGTTTTGTTTTGATTTGTGCCAACATTTTTTTAAAAAAATTGGCTTAATTTGTGGTCATCTTTTTGCTAGAGGATTCTTCTTTTCTTTCTCTCTCTCTCTCCTGGTTTTGCTTTGCTCACAAATTCAGAACCACCTAAACTACATAAAAGATGCTATAATCTGAATAAACAATTGCCAAAAATAAGTACACAACTTAGGAAATTTTATTTACTTTTATTGAAAAGGTTTTTATATGTGATGTATAAGATTGAATCGAATGGTTTTTTTTTTGAAACAAAAAATTTTTTTGCCAAATTTTCTCTTATGGGGGTTTTGTCCACACCCTACGAAATAATTCAAATTGCAAAAACTAATCAAATTTGTAAAAGTACAACCAAATGAAATAAAAAAAAGGATTTTGAAAACAAAACAAAATTTAAAAGAAAAACAAAACAAAAAGTGGAAAATAAACAGCAAAAAGGAGAATTTTTTTTTTTTTTTTTTGAAATAATCCCTGCACAGTGCAGTGCCTTCACTGGGTGAGCTTTGTTGTTGTTGGGAGATGCTCCGATGCCACTTCTCCTGTTGCCTCCACCACCGCAACAATGGCGAACCCTAGTAGAAGAACCTCTCTCCAACTCCAAAACCCTAACCCTAACCCCACCATCCCCTTCCCAGACCCCTCCATCCCTCTGCATTCTCCTCCTCCTCCTCCTCCTCCCTTCTCCTCTCGCGCTCTCTCCTCCTCCCTCTCCTCCCTCTCCTCCCTCTCCCTCTTCCTGAAGAAGCCCACCGCGTTCCCCTTCCTCCTCTCCGTATTCATCCTCCTCACCTGGCTATCCCTCCGCTTCCACGGCGGCGGCGGCGGAGGCGGCGGCGCCGGCGCCGCCAACCGTGGATCGGCGGCCGGGGTGGTGGGCGGGGGCGACTTGGACGTGGACGCGAACCTGGTCAGGTTCAGCGCCCTAGGGTTTCCTTCCCTGATCGCGAAGGATCATCGGGGGTGGCTGCTCGATCCCATCGCCGCGGCCAAGGGGGCTGGGCTTCGCGGTAAAGTACTTTTAGATTCGGATGGACGGTACCATTTTTTTTTTTTTTTCTCTGGTTATAATGTACGTGATATTTGCATCATTTCGTTGAAATTTAGGTTGTGGTTTTTGTAGGATTAATTATTCCTTGCGTATTATTGTGTCTTTTAGTGTTAATTTTGGGTTTAATGGGATTGAAAGGAGTAGATAGAGTATATCTTATTATTTATACTTCAGGAGTAACATTGGATGTGAACTAATTGCTTGATAGATTGAAAATGAAGTATTGTGAACGAATTATTTAGGGCAGTATGTTCATTGGCCTAGTCTTTAATTAAATTAAGTTCGTTTCGATATTTAATAGCATTGTCGGAATATTTCGACGAGCAAATGTAATATGAACTAGAACTTTTTGATGATGGTAAGTTGGCGTGAAGGGTGATTGAGTGAAGGAATGAAAGTGGTGTCGACAGCAAAGAATGGAGTGATGAGAATGCTTCAAACAAGAAATGGAGTTCATATTTGATTTTCTATGGTTGCTGACCTAAAGTGATCTGTGGTTTTGATAATATAATTTATCAATTGAATGTCTGGAAGAAATAATGAGATTAAATGAATATTTAGAAATGTTGAAGCTCAGTTCCAAAACTATAATCTAAAACTCACTTTAGACCCCATCTGGCTGCGACGCTGCACTATAGAGCAGTTTAGTGTCAAATAATCGCAACGTGCCTGCCCATTTATTGTTGCTGTTGTTTCTGACGAGTAGGAATATGTGTATTTCTAACTTCAAACAGAACTTCTGAAATTGCACTAAGGTAATTCCCCATTATATATGACCCGAGGACATATTATTACTCGAAAATAATTGAAATCAAAATTCATGTACTATGATGCCTATATCAAAGTGTATGATGCTGCTCTCGCCATTCATTATCTATGATGCCTATATCCAAGTGTATGATGTTCGCTATTTCTTTTAAAGGTTGTCAATTATCTATCTGAGCCCTATTTCTTCCTTTGAACTGTTTTGTTTTGCTTAATCAAGCATCTAGGTTTTGGTTGTTTTTGTTTTTTTTTTCCCAAGACTTGCCGGTAATATTGGGTGTCTCAGACATAATCAATATACCATTGTAATATCTGTAGCTCTTCAGCATATGAGTTGTTCAAATGTATTGCTTTGTAGGTAATTTCACTTGTCTTGTTAATACCGAGATACAGTGACTAATTCTTGGCCATAGGGAACGGCTGAAGCACATTTATTCAAGCTTGAATTTGCGCCTATCATTCAGTGATGATGATCGTTATTTTTATTTCTCATTCTTTTTGTGGAGTACTGCTTATTAGTACCTGCTTCTTGTATATACTTTTAATCTAGTATAGTAGACAGTCTCTAGGCTGTGGAGAAACATCCAAATTGCAGTTCCTCTGTGATTCTGTTTCCTCTGGCATTCTCTTGACTTCCAATATAACCTAATATGGAACAGCACTTGCATTGCGGCGTAGTAGCACGACCATGTCCTAATAGGAGAAATACCTTAATGTAACAGGAGGAGCACTCGATTGTTCCTTACCTCATGTGGGCCAGATCCGACCGGGCGGCTTGAGGGGCAACCACCGGCACCACAGCTGCAATGAGACACTAATCATCTGGGGTGCCGAGACTAAGTTTAGGGTACGCTTTCTTTTATTGTTTGCCACAGCTTTGTCTACCAACCTATTGCTCTTTGAATGAACTAGCTTCCATGGGCCTATTCGGCTCAACTCAAGCTTCTAGTAGATTTGCGTTTTGCAACAGCTGTTCGGAGGAGCAGTAATAGACTACAGTAAAAGTAGAAGCTTCGAGTTGTAGCTTTAGCTTTGGGGTCTAGAAGCTCGTTTTATCTTCTCACTAGAGCAAAAGATCCAGATATTTTGTTTGCTGAACATCTGGTTTCTAGAAGCTTCTGCTTTTAGGAGTAGAGAAGCTGCTCCGGAAGGCAGAAGCTGTGAAGTGTTAGAAGTTAAATTCTTTATTCTATTCTAGCAAACTTGTCCTAATTTTTTTTCGTGCAGCTAGAAAATGCTGACATGAAAGATAAGGGGTTTGCCGAAGTGACGATTGGGGCAGACGAGGTTGCGATCGCCACGAGTCCGAGCGGGACAGCGCATGCTTTGATCAACGTAGATCGAGCACGATCCACCTTTTTCTTGGGTTGTCAGGATACTTTGATTAGTCCCAACAGCTCGAACACTGACTACAACGTCTGGAAAGATCTCTGAGATAAGTTCATCTTCACTCATTCGTGGAAATATCATCTCTCCGTGTTTCATGCACTTCATTTCGACGGATCGCTTGAATCGCCATTAACTCTGCAATTTATTAGTTCTTTAGGAAGGATATGTTTGTTTCGCGTACATGTACAGTTTTGAGAGCTGTTAAGAGTATAACTTGATGGCTTGTTTTCTTTATGACTTATGTTGCGAAAGAGAGGTAAAAAAAGAAACAAGGTTTGTTTTGTATAGTTTCAGAGAAAGATAAACAAGGGCACACAGCTGCAGAAACAAAAATGAGGTGGACTTTTTCAGCAAAATGAAGTTATGGAATGTGTTAATGTTGAGAGGCTTTTTGCGCAAATAATTTTGCGTGTGCGAAACTCGAGTTTAGTTAAACTCATAGATGGTTAAACAAGAAGTAAACACTTGTATGCTTCATTTAAAATCAAACGATGCATTGTAGAGAGAAACTTGTTTCTTCACTCTTGTAGGCTTGTGTGACATTTTTTATTTATCTTTCGTTTCAAATATACTTAAAAAGTTTCAATTTTTTCTTGCATATCTCAATTTTGATGGCTTATTTTAAGAAATTTAAATTTTTAGAAGGGTATATTTGAGAACAGATATTTTAAAAGGAAGGTTTAAGTGTCTAGGTTCGGGTTTGGGTTCGTTTAGGTTCGGGTTTGGGTTCGTTGATATCCATTTATATATTCTGCGACACAAGATGACATTTTGAAAATTCTCTATTTTTTAAATTAATAAGTATTTTTTTCAATAAAGTTCAAAAGATGTGATAAAAAGATATAATAAATAATTAGAATATTTTTTTGCTAAAGAAAATAAATATATTTCATCGGTACTTGTGTTAAATTAAAAGAATTTTTAACGTACCGTATCGACTGCACGCGCGCGCCGCATCGCGCTATTTCTTAAATTCGGACGTGTCATGCTGTGAGTTTTCGGTATAATTCCGGGGCACAACACTTTAAATTCTTGTATTGAAGGGGTGTACCAGTACTACACTCTTTTTTGTGTCCCAGGGGTCTCATCTGGGGCTAATAATTGAAAATGCAATTATTATATGTTAAACAAATTACGTGTACGCACGAATCTCCGCGCACACGTAAATTATATTCACACGCAATCGCACAAGTACACATAATAAGTACGCGAGTTAGTTAATCTACATTTGGTCAATGTTTTATCCCATTTTGAAGTAGTTACTTGGGGCTTTTAAAAAATTTGGTTTTATTCTGTAATCTTTTATTAGGGTTTTATTGCATGCGCTTCCCTTATTCATAATTTCCTGCACATCAACAATGTACATCTTTAAAATTCATTTTGATCGGTTCTGATCAGCTAAAAATTTACCAAAAATTCACTCTCGCCTCGAGAGGGTAAAATTAAGATAAAAATTAATCTGTTTCGACCCGACAAGAAACGGCCTCGGATCCGTCCCATTTGCATCCCTAAATTTGACTCTTTTTTTTTTTTTTCTTTTTGTTTTTGATGAGATTATATACCATTTTTGGCATGATTGGGAACCTAAAACTTGTGGGGGATAATCTTGTGGGGCACACACCAACACATGAGAGTGGAAGCAAAGACACAAAACCAAACAAAGTAAGCAGCTTCCACCAAATAATAGCTTAGTCCTTGCTTGCAAGTCAATGTTCCCCATAACAAGAGGATTCAATAAAATAGCGCAAATGGCAAAAGAGTTTGGTAGTTGGTATTCGAGACTCAAGTTCGAATCCTCGTTGATTCATATTTCCAGCTAAGTTTATTTCTAAATGAAATAAACGAAGCGGGTAGCATGTTACCTTTCTCTCAAAAACCCTAGCTGCTTTTTCCCCAGCAGTTGGGAAAAGAGTCTTATATTTACATGAAGTATCATTTTCGTCGTCATTTCAATACTTTCTTTCCGACCAGAAGCATCAAATTAGAGCGTCTGCTTTTCAGAATCTGAATCTCATTTCAATTTCCAATCGTGATACATCTTCCGATCTTCGTGGAGGAGCGAGATCGTATAAATTTGCGTCCACTCAAGAAGCAGTAGTTCGATCATTTACAATGACGAAGAATAACAATTATTTGCAAATTTAGCTGTTGAAGTTTAATCTCTTGTTTATTAATTCAACACTGAAAACTAACTATTGACTGATCATATGTAAATTTTTCTTAAAAAAAAAAAAAAAAATCTGTACAGTTGAGTGGCGGAAATTGAAACTAGTTAGTAGAAAAAATTTCCACGGAATCAAGATAAAGAAATTGCCGGACCCTTCGAATTTGCTCTACTTAAACTATATTTCTGAAAAGCTCGACATGAAACTAAAAATTAGCCCTAATCTTAGGTTATAGTGTTAATCGTAGCCCTAATCTAACGGAGTTATATTTTCTAAAACTTGTCGACGAAATATTAAGAAAAGGCCCCAATTTTTGTAACCTGTATTTCCAGATTTATCTTCTTTTTTTTTTCAATAAATTAAAAAACATATGTAAAGAGTGAACTCATGGTTTTCCTTTTGCAAAACGAAACTGCTTACTCTTTCCATCACTATATAAACTCCCCTTTGCAACAATTCTCTGAATTAAACCAAATCTTATGATCTGGCATTTGAATCAGGTTTTTGCAGGAGCTGCTGCAGAGAAACAAAAGGTAAAATTTTTGAGTAATTTAAGAATCATTTGATGGTGTTTACAACTTTCTTTTTTTTAAATTTTTTTTTGTCAATTTCTTTGCAATTGGAGTTAACTGCTCTAGAGATTTCGTCGGCTAGGAAAAATTCGGTCCGTTGAAAAAATACTAAGCCTTTTAAGGCCGTTCGCGTAAATTTGGTCCCAAAATACTACTCAATGTGCCGGATTACAGATGTGTTTATGCAAGATACTATTAGAAAAAAGAAGAAGATAAATTCAAATTCAAATTTTGAATTCAAATTTCAGTTAGTAAGATTCTTCGGAAGAGAGATGGCGGGGTCGGGAAAGAGACTAGCCACACTTGTGGGGTGTAACTACCAGGGAACGCGGTACGAGCTCCGCGGGTGCATCAACGATGTCGAGGCGATGCGAGACACCCTCGTAGGCCGCTTCGGGTTCGACCCCGACGACGTCGTGGTGCTCACCGACACCCCGGGGGCTGCGGTTGTCCCGACGGGGGCCAACGTCCGCCGGGCTTTGGGCGAAATGATCGACGCGGCCGGCCCCGGGGACGTGCTCTTCTTCCACTACAGCGGCCACGGCACGCTCATCCCCCACGGCAGGAACCGGCGGGACGAGGCCATCGTCCCCTGCGACTTCAACCTCATTACAGGTAACTTATGTCACTCAAAAAACCGATTCATAAGAATTTCAACCGATAGAAGTAGAAGTGAAGCCAAACAGATCATGCATTTGTCTCACAACATGGAATTCTGATAACCACTTATTCTTGCCTGCACAGATGTGGACTTTCGGCAGCTCGTCGACCGGCTGCACTCCGACGCGACCCTCACCATATTCTCCGACTCCTGCCACAGCGGCGGCCTCATCGACAAGGAGAAGGAGCAGATCGGCCCCGACAGCCCCGCGGGCGACGACGACCGAACCGGACCGGACCGCACGCGCTACATCCCCGTCCCCTCCCTCGTCTCCCACCTCTCCTCCCTCTCCGGCATCGACTCCCCGCACGTCGGCGAGCACCTCACGCAGCTGTTCGGCGAGCACGCGAGCTCTAAGTTCTCCGGGGCGCGTGTCTGGCCCCTCAGGCCGGACGCGGGCATCCTCCTCAGCGGCTGCCAGACCGACGAGACCTCCGCCGACATGCCGGCCGGGAACGGCATCGAGAGGCCGTGCGGGGCGTTCAGCAACGCCGTCCAGGCGGTGCTGAGCGCGCACGCGGCGCCGCTGAGCAACCGAGAGCTGGTGGTCAAGGCACGGGAGGCGCTGCGCGAGCAAGGCGTCCGGCAACACCCCTGCCTCTACTGCGGCGACGCGAACGCCGATGCGCCCTTCCTGTTCCAGTCCAAATAGAGCACGCATGTATAAACATGCGCGCATGCAGGATAAAACTTCAGTGAAAAACTCCTCAAATCAAAATAGCAGATGTTAATAAACAGATTAAAGTTTATTTGTTCGCAAGTGCATGTTAATTATTTGTTTCTCGTTTAAGAGTGTGTCTCTTTTAGATCATAAACAAATAATTACATTTACTTTAGAATGTGACAATTATAATAAATGATAAATGCACATATGTTGCAATAACCAATTTGCATGATTTTACCAAGCTTATGTGCCACATATTTGTATTGTTGGATCAAATAAGTTTTGCTAGTTGAGTGAGTTTCTTAATTTGGATTTTGCAAAGATTATTAAAATGATAAGTTTCAACACTTAGCTTATTTGGTTAATTAAAATAGACTAAAATTTAGGATAACTCGAAAGACTTTTTTTAAAGTAGAATTTTATATAAAAAAAAGTGTAAGGATTAGTTTGGTATTAAGATCCATCTAACGCTATTAGATAAAATAGAGTCAGGGAAAAAGTATTTACGGATATGCTTTTACGTTGTCCGATGTGAGTGCAGAAAATATATGGTAATCGACTCATTACGGAACGCAATATTACGCACAGAAACAAACAGAGTATTTTTTATAACATACTTTCACCTCACGTAACGCAATCTCTCTGCCAGATTATTTACAATTTTTTATAACAACCAAAAAATAAAATACTTTCAAATTTTTTTAAAAATAAATTATCATCCATAAACTAGCCAACATATTGAATTATATAAAATTAGTATTTGAAACAAAAACTAAAAAAAGGTAACGACATGAGATGAATCGAATGATGCTTAAATTTCTAATATTTATTATACTTTATTTTATTTTATTTTATTTTTTATTACGAATATATCGAACGGTTGTGATCAATGGACAAAACCTAATTGCTCTCCAACACCGCCTCTTTTTCTCTCTTTTATTTCACACAATACCGAACCCGGGCTCCCAAACCCTAACCCTAACCCTAACCCTAATCCTCTCTTCCTCCCCCCCTCTCGCAGCCGTAGCCGCGCTACGCCCAACCCTCATCTCTCCGGATCCGATTCCACCATCGCCCAGTTCGATCTCGTCCCCGTCGAATCAGATATCGCAATCATCTCGCAGGTATTGATCGATTAAGCTCGAGAAGTTTGTGATTTCGATCGTGGATTTTGCTATGTTTGATCTCGTGTGTTCTGTAAAATCGTTGGAGTAGTAGAGATTTCTTTGCTTGATTTGGTTTGTGTCTGTAGTAATAAAGATTTTTGGGGGGATCAAGTTTTTCTTACACTAATACCAAATTTAGATGAAGAAAGATACTTTACCGATCACTCCTATTTTTGGATTTTTAGTTTTAAAGTTTCTTGTTGGGTTGATTGTGAGTTCACGATCTCTCGACATCTTGTGTGTGATTATTTAGGGCATTTTTTTTTTCATAAGTTGATGGTAGTTTCTAACTGGGATTTGGTATTTATCTTTGATGTGAGAATATGATTGTTGCGAATTTACGGGCATGTTGCGATTCTCAATAGTTAGTGAGATATGGTGTGTATTTGATTACGCATAGCAAAGCATAAGATCGTTCGAGGGAACTCAAAACTTGAATTTTGAATCCTCATAAAAACTTGAGGTTGTGTGACAAATTTAGTGGCGTTTTCTCTCTCTCTTTTCCACATGCACATCAAAAGCACAATTTGCATAATAAATAGTTAATTGCAGTGCAGGTCGGATACAAGTACGGTATTGTAATTTGCATCGCTTGGAATTTGTTTCCAGAAGCATCAGCCGTCATCCGTCGGAATGGATACTTGTGCGAGGCGTCTGCTGATCACATATTCATCAGAGATCCTTAATGGAGAGCCTGTACTTGTCTCGTCTAATTGCCTTCCTGTGAAGGCTTTCAATTTTGAGCCGGCAGGCCACGCGTTCCATTCTGCCGCACTTAAGACTCTTGGATTAGGGGAAGATGAAGAAGAAGATGCCGAAACGGATGATCAGAGTGTATCGTCAGATGACAGAAGCCAATCTTATACTGCTTATTCAGATTCCTACACCAGCAAAGGCAAAAAGAAATCCACCTCTGGAAGCAAAGAACAAGACCATTATGCGCTGTTAGGGTTAGGGCATCTGCGGTTCTTAGCCACCGATGAACAAATACGGAAGAGTTATCGCGAAATGGCCTTAAAGCATCATCCTGACAAGCAAGGCGCTCTTATTCTCGCCGAAGAAACAGAGGAGGCGAAACAAGCAAAGAAAGATGAGATTGAAAGCCATTTCAAAGCCATACAAGAAGCTTATGAGGTTTTAATAGATCCTGTCAAGAGAAGGATATATGATTCCACAGATGAATTTGATGATGATATCCCCACCGACTGTGCCCCACAAGACTTCTTCAAGGTTTTCGGCCTAGCTTTTATGAGAAATGGGAGGTGGTCAGCGAATCAGCCCATCCCTAATTTAGGGGACGATAATACCCCGTTGGAGGAAGTGGATAAGTTTTATAACTTTTGGTATACTTTCAAGAGTTGGAGAGAGTTCCCTCACGCGGATGAGTATGATTTGGAGCAAGCAGAGTCTCGGGACCATAAGAGGTGGATGGAGAGGCAGAATGTAAAATTACAAGAGAAGGCAAGAAAGACTGAATATGCACGAATTAGGACTCTTGTTGATAATGCTTATAAGAAGGATCCAAGAATACTGAGGAGGAAAGAAGAGGAAAAGGCGGAGAAGAAGAAGAAAAAGGAGGCTAAGTATCTTGCAAGGAAGTTGCAGGAGGAGGAAGCAGTGAGAGCCGCAGAGGAGGAGAGGCGGAGAAAAGAGGAAGAAGAGAAGAGAGCAGCAGAAGCTGCTCTTAATCAGAAGAAGCTGAAGGAGAAGGAGAAGAAGCTTTTACGAAAAGAAAGGACTCGTTTGAGGTCACTTACCGCGTCGATTGTTTCAAAGAATGAGCTTGGCCTATCAGAAAATGATGTAGAAACTCTATGCATGTCTCTCGAGATGGAACAACTTAAGCAATTATGCCATGAAATTGAGAAAAAGGAGGGAGATGGAAGAGCTAGATTGCTAAAATCTGCCATTAACAAAGACAACTTGGATACTCAAAAACAGGTGAATGATTCACAACCAAGTGGGCCCAAAGTTTCGGATTTAAAATTCAATGGGGTGGCAGGAGAAGTAAAGCAGAGTGCTCCTTTAAGCAATTATGAGAAGAAAGAGAGGCCGTGGGGAAAGGACGAGATTGAGATGCTAAGGAAAGGCATGCAAAAGTACCCAAAAGGTACATCAAGGAGATGGGAGGTTATTTCTGAGTACATCGGCACTTCGAGATCTGTTGAAGAGATTCTGAAGGCCACGAAAACTGTTCTCCTCCAAAAGCCTGACTCTGCGAAAGCTTTCGACTCCTTTCTCGAGAAAAGGAAACCGGCTCAAGCCATCGCTTCTCCTCTGTCGACCAGGGTCGAGTCAGAGGGGATTCCTGTACCTGGGAGTCAGCCGGCTTCTTCAGAAGCTGCTTCTCAGTCGGGAACTAATTCTGCTTCTCAGAAAGCGGATGTTAGAGATATTTTGCCTTCTAATGGGGCTGCTTCCGGGGCAGAGCAGGACGCATGGTCTGAGACTCAAGAGAGAGCTCTTATTCAGGCATTGAAAGCATTCCCGAAGGACGTGAGCCAACGGTGGGAGCGGGTTGCCGCTGCCGTGCCCGGTAAGACGGTAATTCAGTGCAAGAAGAAGTTTGCTTTGATGAAGGACAACTTCAGAAGCAAGAAAAGCACGGAGTGATGAACAAATCTTCAAAGTAGGTTTTTTTTTTTTTTTTGCGCTGGGGATGAGAGCTATAATAAAAGGCTGTTTCTAACTGTAAAATCTAGGGCGCAACGGTTTGACATTGAGAAACGGCTAACCTCATATTGACTAGAGAGGAATTTTTGGGCGAGGGCATTTTGTGATGATTCCATTTTTGAGCAACGGCATGAAATGCCGGATAAGATCATTCTGAACAAATGGCATTTTGCGAAGGAGCGTCGCATCTCACCGACACCTTTAAGGACATACTTTTGTTTCTTTGATTTGACTTATCTTGCCGAGTGACGGAGAACGGAGCCGTAAGGACGTACTTTTGTTTCTTCGACTCGATTTATCTTGCTGAGTGAAGGAAAGCGGAGTTGTTTACGAATTGGTGCATCGAGTCTCGGTTCCGGTTCTTTTAGCGGGCTTCTTCGCATACTGAAGATGTATTTATATCCAACATTTGTTGAGATATGAGATTATCAATTCATTGTAGTATTTGTGGTATTATCGATATTTGTATCTGTAGTGTTGGATGATATACTAGTACAGCACGTTGATGTTGAGTGAGGTGTCGAATGGCGCATAAAACATATATTAATTAGCTTAAAACAACACAAGCCTCATGGATGTGAAAACTCTGTGATCCTTTGGTAAGTTGATATGTTTATGTATTTGGCTTATTAGTAGGAAATGCTTTTACTAGATCAGGAAACTTCTCTTGCTTAACTGTTGATTTCCTATGTTTTACATCATTTTGTTAAAGGAAAAATTGTTTTGAGTTTATTGCTTGTGGTCCAATAGTTTAAGGTTTCGTTTGGTATTGCGGGGTTTTGAGTTTATTGCTTGTGGTCCAATAGTCTAAGGCTTCGTTTGGTACTTATGTAATATTGCGTTCCGCACGATGAGTTGGTTACGATATATTTTCTACGTTTTCATTGGAGAATGCAGAAGCATATTTCTATATGTTTTTTCTACAATTCTATTTTATCTAATAGTGTTAGATAGATCTTAATACCATATTTGTTTCAGTACGATGTTTTCTACGGTTTTTTTAAGTAAAAGTACATAGTACTAAAGAGAATTTTGTAAACTAGATGGAGGAATCTGAAGATTTTTTTTTTTTTTTTTTTTTGACAAAATACTAAAGTTATTCACTTTAAACTACTGGGTAGTGAAATGAGAGCGCGCAAACCTACAGGGTATTGTCTGAAGGTTTTTCAAACAAAAAATTTAAATTCCCAATTTCTGAAATGATTCAAATTGAAATAACTTTAAATGGGTTTTACTCGAATTCAACATACTCCGAAACTGGAATTCACTTGATAAATTATTGCATGCACCGGGTGTATGCACACACTGTGGACGAGAAGTTTTATCTATTTGATTAGGCATCAAAGTAATCTCAAAAAATAAAAGGCAAAACTTTATATATAAATATTAAGGCTTAGTTTCATATTGAGGTCTATTTAACGCTATTAGATAAAATAGGCATATAAGTATATACTTCTGCGTTCTCCGATGAGACCGCAGAAAATATCGTACTGAAATAAACATAGTATTTTTTCAACGAACTTTCCCACCTCGTAATCCCAAACGAAGCCTAATAAATTTTAAATTGAAGTATGGTAAAATATGTTCTAAGGATTAGATCTTTATTATGAAGCTTTTATTATACAGTTTTAGAAGTTCAATGTTATACACCTACTTACTTATACACCCGGTGTAGGCAATAATTTCCCACTTCTTAGAAACTCATGTGGATTGTAGCCGCCCCCTATCCATTTCTCTCTCTCTCTCTATCTCTCCAATTTCTCTTCAATCTTCGCGTAGGTACGAGCTTTAAATAATTAGAAGATAATTGCTTTTTTCTCTTTTTTTTTGCAAAAAAAAAAAAAATTATTTCATAGTTGCTTGATCGATTCATTTGGTATTGCGTAGTGTTTCTCTCATCTTTGAGACTCTTGCATATTTTCCTATGATTTTTTCTGCTTATTTTCTCTTGCTTTTCTCTATGAGCCATACCATGGAGGTTTTCTTTTTCAAAAATATATATATGCCATTTTGAAATAAGCCCCTCAACTTTTCTTTGATGAAATCATAATTGAATTGCTCAAATCAAAATTGGATAATATATGAGTTTTTTGATGAATCAAGGGCAAGAAACTATTGCCTCAGAGATAAATAGTTTCCAAATAGTGAATTGATTTATTGGTTGATCAAGCTTAGTGATTCTAACACTGTGTGGTGTTGAAGCAATAAATAGATACTAAGGGAGGATTGTAGAGTTTAATTGTTCTGCGGGAGAGTTTGAGTATAGCTTTTGCATCAAATGTCGCCTGTTACCTAAAAAATCGATTTAGTAGGAAAGGGGATCTAATCGACGATCTCAATTAACGAATATCATGTTATCCAGAAGATCAGTCTGGTAGGACTTGAACCACCAGCCCAAAACGTTTAAGTCCAGTTATTATTACTAGCGTGTAGGCCTAATATATTTATAATCAGAGTTAATTTTTCACCCGATGCGGGACTATTGGGGCTGCACAACAGGTCTTCTCCTTCTCCACTACATTATGATAGTTCAAATATGAGTTACAAATGCAGGTTAAAGGCATAAAAAGCAGTGAAACTTCACACCAAGCCACCACCCATCAAATGGGCTTGAAAACTTGTATCCAATCAGAGTTCCACTAAGATGCAAGATGCTGAATTGTATACTCCCTAAAAAAGATGATCTTTTGGAATTCTGTTGGTTTCAATTTAGTTTCTATGCGTTGTTAGATTGGTGCGGGCCGTGGGCATGCGACGGTGAATCCGAATTTTGTTTAGGTGTAATGCTGATTTGAATTGCGTTTCGGCGCACTTCAGAATGAGTTCTTATCCCCTTCCTTTTTGCTGCAGTGTGAGGCCATTCGATTAAAAGCTGCGGCAAGGGCTGAACATGGCTGCAGCAATGTCTTTGTGCAATTTTCAACTCTATTTGAGAAAGCAAATCTGTGCACAATATCTTGGATTGAGGCCAGTTGTTCAGCCCGGTTTTCGTAAACCAAAACGATCTCATCTTTGTCCGCAATCAGGCATATCGATTCGTAGGTTGGTTGTGTTGGCTATTACTGAAGATTCCACAAAATCAAGTGAATCGGATGAACGTATACCGTCCTGGGCCAGACCCGATTCTGATGAACCTCCTCCTTGGGCTCGTGATGAAGGCAACGAGAATTCGCAATCAGCGATAACAATTCCTTATTTCGCTTATTTGCTTGCATCAGCTGTGACAGCAATAGCGGCGGTAAATTTTTCTACTTGTTTCTCTTTGAGATGTCTATGCATATACCCCTGCAACATTCTCATTGCATATACAACGAGCGAAATTTTAGTGAAACTTAGTTGCTTACATATGTGCCCTTTCACTTAGATAAATCTCTCTCCCTAAAAGAACTTGTATCTATAACATCCCCTACCAACTGGATGACTCCCCACTGTAAGATGATAAGGGTACTTTTCTTTCAGAAACCACACTTACAAGTTTCGTATTCGAAATTCAGGCTTTACAGGGGTTTGTAACTATGTATCTACATAGATTATTTTGGAGGGATATATGTATATGATCCTCTCTTTTTCCTTGTGTTTCCATAGTTTATGAATATCACTCTTCCTAACAGCCATATTTCATTTCAGATAGGTTCAATATTCGAGTACGCAAATCAGAAACCTGTTTTTGGAGTCCTAAACTCCGACAGTGTGTTTTATGCGCCATTGCTTGGATTCTTTGTTTTTACCGGAATTCCCACATCTGTAAGTTGTATTCTTTCACGCAGAATACCGTGAATGAAACATTCTTTTTGTAAATATTGCTTTTCTTGTTCTTCTGTTAATTCACATTTTGCATGTAGGCCTTTCTGTGGTTCAAATCCGTCCAAGCTGCAAATAAAGAAGCGGAAGAGCAAGACCGTAGAGATGGCTATCTATAGAACTTCTGTGCTTTTCCCGGTATATTGAGTTACTGTTGTATGTTTGAATCATTTTCTTTGCATAGTTCTCGAAAAACCGATATATAGAGAGAGAGCTTCTTTTAAGTTTCTATTACGTTTGAGCGATGTCGAATGCTTATACTAGTGATTAACCGACTAAGACTAGATTGTTGCTCGAGGTAGTTTCGGCTTTTAGCAAGAATTGGTCTCTTTGTTACAGGGAAAATGATAACATCTAGGATAAGTTATAGAGCAGTAGCAAATGTTTCTTTTTCCCCCCTATTCTGCATCATTTTCACTTGAAGTGTCACTGAGCTTCTCTTGTATCAGTAATTACTGGATACCCATATCTTTCTTTGTGATCTGGGTAATGTTATAAATGGTTAATTCTACAATGCATAGTGTAATTTTTGCGCCATTACAAAAGCCTTTCTCTTTTTTGTTTTTTCTTTTTTTTTTAACATTATTTGCTTCAGCCATTTTGATGTCTTTCTAATTACTCATTCTTGTAATGCCAAACTGCTCCTTGAATAAATACGCAACCAATTCACTTAAAGCGTACAGAAACAGCGCCCACGGGTCTCGATTGTGACTTGGCCCACCTGGCCTCACGCCACTTCGAACATGATTCGGCCCAACTCAGCGTCACGCTATTTCGAACATGACTCGGCCCACACGGCCTCTCGCCACAGGCAGGATGCTGGCCCATTTAAGCCAACAATCCCCCTCCAGCACATGCGGGAATTGAACCCGTGACCTCTGTCTCTAATACCATTTGTCGGATCGTTGGCACTAACTATTAATCCCAAAAGCTCGAGCTGTTAGAAATATGCAACCAATTCACTTAAAGCGTACAGAAACAGCGCCCACGGGTCTCGATTGTGACTCGGCCCACCTGGCCTCACGCCACTTCGAACATGACTCGGCCCAACTCAGCCTCACGCCATTTCGAATACGACTACATACGCTCGCCACGCGCCTGGGCAATTTGCTGATCTTCTAAATTGTACAAAAGCAATTAAGTGCCTGTTTGACCTGGTTTCTTGAATAACAACTCTACTACAATCGCCGTATTCGGCGAATAAAAAGTCTAGAGTTTTTACTGTGGTGGAATGTTTAAGCGAACTTTTGAACTGTGGAAATAAAGTTGTCGATTTAAAGCTTTTGCTTCTGCTATAGTGTAAAGTTTTGGGGACGATTTCAATCGGAGAGTTGTTAATGGTTCTTTTTAGTATCTCTCTTTCAAACAGCAATTTTGCAGAAGTTTCAAACTTGGCGAAACAAGCCCCAAAATGTTGTCCAAAATTTGTGAATATTCATTTAATTTTTTTTTTAACTACGGTAAACTATGAAATCGCGTATAAATTGACAAACTAAGTATTTTTCATGTTGATCCCTTATCAAATGAGTACTCCATTATATGTTTAACTTATAACTTTCAAGTTGATGAAAGATAGAATTTCTATCTAAATTTTTTGTACTTTTATTCTTGTAGGTAGATTTTAGTGAGAGATCTACTGCAGATTTTTGTTTTTTCCCTCTCTCTCTCTCTCTCATTGTCCAAACCTTTAATTTGCTATGTTTTAAAGTAGTATTTGGTTGAGAAACAGAGTGAGAGTAACAATAAATAAACACACTCATTATATCTCATCAAATACAGAGAAAATTAGCAAATATCTATATCTTGATTTTTTTTCCTTTTTTTAACAAACCTAAAAGTCACATCCTAAGAACCTAACTCTAGATATTCACGTATATTTATTCCCAATAGGTCAGAGACTCGAACGTCCCTATTTTGTAACCACATAGCAGAAAATCAAATCCCGACTTCTTGTGAAATTATACGAAACAACTGTTTTTTTTTCAAAAGTTTAAGATGTCAGAACTTCATATTCTAATATCATGTGAAATTATATGAAATAATCGTTTTCTTCAAACGCTTAAGCTGCGAAAGAATAATATTTTTAATACTAATATTCAATGCTTCTTAAGCCACATTCAAGGTAACCAGATAATTAATTATCAATCCCCATTTTGATTAACCAACCAAAAATTTCTACTAGACCCTGTCTCTCCTTGCTATATCTCTGTTCTTGCTATTCTCATCCAAACTAAATAAAAATAGTAGGTAGTAATAAAAATTGAAACTTTTATTAGAAATTCAAATTCATTTTTTTTTTCAATATAATAAATTTTCAACTAACAATACCCAAAGTGGGGCTCACAAGTCACAACTTAGAAATAAAGTGTAGGTATTGTTTTTATATGTAATACAAAAGAAAGTGCATAGAAACATGCATATCGATAGCATCAAGAGCTTGGTACTATTAATTTTTTAGCTCTTGGATTAAGAAATATGTAGTTAGGATGATGTGGGTCCTCTAGAGTTGAGTGGGTGGTTGGTTGAATAGTATAATCTAACGGGTAAAAATAATTAAAAGGTTAAATCTAATTAGTAAAACTCGATAAATCAAATCCTTTTTATCGATAGATCCACCGAACTCTAATTAGAAATTCTCTCTTCTTCTTTTCTTCTTTTTCTTCTTCTTTTCCTATCTAGTGAAATAGGAGAGAATTATGGGAAAAGCATAAGAGGCCACTAAGCTTATAATAATGGCCCCAACAACATGGTATGGATTGGTCTTCATATAATATATATATATATATATATATATATATATATATATATATATATATATATATATATATATATATATATATATATATATATATATATGTCTCTTATGTTCATGAGAATATCTCACATTAACTACTCATAGAAGCATGGGAGGCACATCAAACCCCCTTTTTGGCTTACTTTATTTGTAGCATGCAACAAGGTGGCCAGGTTTGTTGGGTGGATGTATTTATTTGAATTTGATGGTTTTAGGTGATTATCTCCAACCCTGGTTATGTGCTTTTCTACATCCCTGGCTAGGTGGCAAATTTTTTTTTTTCTTTTTCAATTTTACAACAATTTTTTTATTAAAACACTTTCTACAAAAGTTATGTAAAGTGCAGTACTGTTTGAAAAAGTGTTGTTAAAAGAAGCATTAATTTAATCACATTTTCTCTAAACTACTCTCTAAAACAGAATCAGAAGCCGAAAACTAAATCTTCTGTTTTTTTATTCTGAAAATCACATTTTTATGAATAAATGTACAAATGTGCTTTGTTAGAAAACCAATGAACTATGAGGCACATTCTTGATTTTAAACAGCCAATTCACACATAGATGAACATGGCAAGAGGTAATTAATTGATGACAATGGTTGAGGAGGAGAACATCACACTACCCTAATTATTTTAGGGCACCATGATGGCAATAACCACCCCAATTTATGGTAATTTAATTATCCTAAACCATGAACATTGCATTGCATGATAACCACTTAGGAGAGTTAGAAGGAGCTTCTTGGTGACCAACCAAGGAAAGTTGCTCATAAAAAAAATGAATAATCATTTATAAGTTTGTGGACCAGCATGTATAGACAAACTATGTTCTTTTACATGTTTAATATCCCCACTAAGATGTCACTAGAGGATGTCCAGTCAGGAGACTGGAGAGCTGACATCCACCAAGTATGGGATATTTGGAAAAATCAGAAAGGGACACAATCCGTGAGTAACGGATTAAGTGGTATTATAGCTTGCTGGTGGGTGGTGTGGAAGACTAGGAATGTGGCGATTTTTACGAAGGCCCAGGCGGACCCTCTCCGTGGGATCCATAAGATCAAACACCTGATGGCACAATGGGGGAATTTCTGATCGATAGATCTTGTCGACAGTTTAGTAGTTTTAACTATACATTGCAAACAACATCCGTATCTTTTTTGTTTCCATCATTCTAAAGGCCCTGATGTCTCACCCATGTAGCTTAATTCACCTCCTGAATGAATGAAACAGGTAGTATACTATCTTATCTAAAAAAAAAGAGATAATTGCCTATATACCCCTTATACGTTTGGAAATATCCGATTTAACCTTACTCTTTTTTTCTTTCTAAAATAGCCCTCATATGTTCTACCGTTGTTGCAAAATATTCCCGCAGTTATCTCCTGTTAAGTTAATCTGTGTTAAACGTGAGTTAAATATCTACCACAATTAAAAAAAATTAAAATATCAATTTTGCCCTTAAGTTAAGGATAAATAAGAAAGGTCGGTGACGATAGAGGAGTATACTGAAAAAATATTATTTTGAGATACCATAAATCCTCCTATTTTTCATTGAAATATTCTATTGCTCATTTAGTTTTCACTGATCTTAATAACATCATTGAATCCCACATACCTTAACCACTACGATTTTTTTAATTAAAAAGAGGAAAATTAAAAGAAAAGGAGAAAGTGGTGGTGAGGAGGAGACAAGGAGAAGAATTAAAAAAAAAAATCAATTCTTTAATTTTCTCTTTATTTATTTGGTATTTAAAAAATCTCGTGAGATATTGAAGCATGTAGGAATTTCCCCATTCCAATTGTTGTGGCCCACCTATAGGTGGCGAGCCATTGTTCGCGAGCAGTCATTCGTGTTCACTCGAAATGAAATAGATCGCTCGTTTAAGTAAACAATGAACACGAAATTTTTCAAATTCGCTTAATAAACGAGCCTGCTCGCTCGTGTTCGGCTCTATAACAGCTCGAATACATTTCTCTATGGCCCCTCAACTATAATTCCTTCTCAAATTGGCCCCTCAATTTTATTTTATTTTTTTTTAGCTAAGGGGTGTTTGGTTAGACGGAAAAGCATGTTTAATGAAAAAAAAAAAAATTCAATTTTTCATTTGTTTAATTTAATAAAAAAATTAAAAATTAAGATTATTTTTAAAATTTAATGGCAAATTAATATTTTGTTTCTAAATTTTTTTTAGCAAAACGTAAATACTAGTTTTTCATAAAATTTGAAAAATCACAAAAAGTTAATTTTCTTTGAAAATAATCAGACAAAAAATTGATAATAAAGTTTTCCATCTTTTCGAAGAACCAAACCGTCGCTAAAAATACGATAGTTGGTATTCGAGATCTCGCATTTTTAAATGAATTTATCTTTTTTTTTTAGAAAAAGGAAAGAAACGAATAAGTTTGCCTTTTTTTTTATTTAAAAAATGTAAGCATCTTTTTAATTATTTATATTTTAGTTTTAGATAATTATGGTTTAAATTTATTTAATTTGTTAAATTATTTTAATTAAATAGTTTTAATAGTTTTACTTATTTTCCACTGAATGGTTTTAATTATTTTTCAATAAATAAACAGTAAAAATATAAAAAGTAAAACACCCGACAATTTTATCGCGATTATCTATTATTTACAAACTTTAAACTTTCTATCCAACTTTTTAATTTATTTGACTTAAGCTTGATAATAATTTTTTAATTTTAAAATTTAAATGCATCGTTAGTATATTAATTTTATATAATTTATATAACTATAAATATATTAAAATAATCTGTTAGCTTAACTTTTACATTAAAAGAATCAATAAATGGTATAAATGGAATAAATCGAATAATCAGATAATAAAATCTAAATTTTGAAACCTCAAATAAATATATATAAGGGTAATTACTTACAAATATTAAAAAATACGACTAAATTATAGAAAATCCTTCCCTTTTTTTACTTTATTTTTTTAATTTTTAAAAACCTATATTTTTCTCCTTTAAAATTAAAAAAAATTCAGGAGGATACAACATTAATAAAAAGTGTAAATGATCAAATTATCTTTATTTTTTCTATATAAAAAAATTATAGATAAAACAAACCACGAAGATCTCGCCAAAACTACTACTTCACATCTCATATCTCATTTGATAATAATGCGAGATAATATTATACGAGAAAGGATAAGAGCCCAAGAAAAGAGAGAGAGAGAGAGAGAGAGAGAGAGAGAGAGAGAGAGAGGAGGGAGAAAAAACAAAAAGTCCACGGTGTTGTAGAGAGAGAAAAAAGAAAAAAGAAAACTTTAAATATCATCATTTTGGTTTCATATTTTCTCATTTTTATACAATATGGTTTAAATTTTAATAAAGTGTATCAATTTAGTGTCTTATAGTTTTATTTTCATCTTTTTATTATCGATTCTACTAATTTGTTTTGTTAAATCAGTAACGAAAGTAAAATTAAAAGGTACTATAAGTGAATATTCGATAAACCTAAATAAAACATCTAACGTTTTTTTGTACATACTTTAACGAAATATTAACGAAAAAACTGATAAAAAAATAAAAATAATACCACAAAATACTAACTTGGACTTAGTTTATTATTCACGTAGACATATATAGGGATATATTTCTACATTCTCCGATAGGACCGCGGAAAATATATCGTAACCGAGTAACCGTAACGAAAACAAACAAAATATTTTTTCATCGTGATTTTTTCCCCACACGTAACGCAATCTCCCCCTGCAATTCCAAACTATTGAGGCCTATCTAACGTTATCAGATAAAATGGAGTTGTAGAAAAAGCATATATATAGGGATATGCTTCTGCGTTCTCCGGTGGGAACGCAGAAAATATATCGTAACCAACTCATCGTGATATGCGGAACGCAATATTACGTACGGAAATAAACGAAGTATTTTTCCAACGTATTTTCTCACCACAGATAACGGAGTCTTCCCGCAATATCAAAACGAAGCCAAAGTCTAACTTGATACACTTTAAATCATAGAGTACTAAAGTAAAAAAATACAAACTTATAGGGGTGGTATTCGAAGTTTATCCAGAGAAAAAGAAAAGAAAAGAAGAAGACGCAGTGCTGTTAAAAGAGAGAGCACACAAACGTGAGCAGGAGAGAATAATTTTTCCGTGCGGCGACGCATGTTACTTCTCGAACCCCAGCTTCGAAAAATAAAACCAAAAAAAAAAAAAAAAAGTTTTTTTTTTTTTTTTGGAAATAAAAAAAGATCTTCGGCTCTCAAAATTACCTCCTAAAGTTGTTAATGGAAGGTAACATCAATTCCCTCTTACTCTGATTTTTTTTTTTTTTTTTTGTTGCTTCTTTTTTCGGGGAATTCGTGGGCTTTCTCACTCTTGAGTTTGATATGGTTTTTTTTTTTTTTTTTTTTTTTTTTCGCTCTGTGTGTGTCTCTCTCTCTCTTTTTGTTGTTGTTGTTGTTGTTGGGTTTGTGATTTTGGGGGAGAATTTGAAGTTTGTGGAGGGAATTTGATGTTGGATTATTATGGTGAATTCTCATCTCTGGAGTGGAATTGTGCGATGAATTTTAGGTTATAGTAGGGATTGGGAGCTAGGGTTTGGATTTATCTAGGGTACTTGGGTGTTTAAATTTTGAGTAATGCTACACCTACACCGGGGAAAAAGGAATTTTTTTTTTTTTTTTTTTTTTTGTTTAAAATCTCACATTCAATTCATCCAACGGGCGATATTTTTTTAGCATTTTTCTATTTTATTATTTTAAAAACTCAAAAGAAAATTTTAAATCCTCCAATGGATAATCAGGTGTACAGTACAACAGTACAAGTTGCATTTCTCTTAAATTTTTTAAATTTTTTGATGAAATTCGGGAATTTGTGGGGGCAATAGCAATTTTTTAGCTTGAATTATTCACCAAGAAGCCTTTTTTTTAAATTCGATTATACTTGGATTGTGTTAATTAGATGGTTTATTGAGTATTTATTTGCCTAATTGCTTAATTTGAGCTGTTTTGTTGTAGTTAATAATCAATTTATTCAATCTTCATCATCTTCTTCTGGTTCATTTTCGTCGATTAGATTTACAATTTATCTAAATATTGTTTACTTTGAAGTCCATTTGTGATAACTTGTTACCACCTTGAATTCACAAATTATTATAAAGTAAGTGACCACTATTCCAATCCAAAATTATTATAAACTCTTCTTCTTCTTTTTTTTCCCATGCCGTTGTTCGGCGTATAGTTCGTATTTCCGAATAGAAGTTATATTTTGTTGAAGTAGACATGTTTTCTATATTCATGAATGATGCACGAAGATGCAATTCGGAAGATTGAAAGAACTATCCATGTATTCGGGTTGTTTCATTTGCTCACCCCCGATGAATTGTTCTGAGCTAGAAATTATTGTAAGATATTAGCAAAAGCTGCATTAACCACAAAAAAATGATGTTTCCTAAGAATCTAGGACTAATACTTAGAGGATGATTTTCTTTTTTTTTTGTAATTAGATGTTTAACAATGCCTTCTCAATTTGAAATTTTGATGGATTTTTAATACCATGTTGAGGAAACCTGTATTAATTGTGTCGATTTAATTCTCTTCCTTTACGGTTGTATAAAGTTTAAACTTAAAGCATGACATTACCAAATTTGGCAGGTGAGTCCCCCAACAACCGTAGATCAATTGGGTCTGTGCCGAAAAGGTCCAGCGCGTCCTCACAAGGCCAACACCGACCTTCTTCATCTTCGTCTTCTTTTGGTTGTAAAGAATTTCTTCGCAAGTTCGTTGATTCTGAGATTCTGACCGAAAATCTCCAAGACTGGTTCTTGTCGTCGTCTCAATTTGACGTTCCTTTCAACCTCACAGAGCTTCAGAATTTCGATTATGCCCTCGAAGGCGTTTCTTTTCAGCAGTTGGTGCGGATGCCGAGTGCTCTTCATGCATCCACGTCTGATTCCATTGAAGCCACTGCCCATCTAGCCATTGAAGATTTTCTCCATGCAGGTGCTAAGGGCTTGTGGGAGACCTTTTGGGGTCTTGATTCTCCGATGCCATTCTCAGTGGCTTCCGTGCACAGCACTAGCTCCAAATTCTATCCTGCTGAAGAAGCCATTGCTAGCGGAAAGCTCGAAGGGCTCTGCGCAACAGCTCTTTTTCTGAAAAATCAACAGCATTCGCACGGAAAATGGGATCAGATTCTGGAATTAGCTTTGTTGAGGCCCGACATCGTTTCAGTACAGAATAAGCAAGAGCTTTCTCAATCTGCTGTTGGGGAAGCACTTTTCTTCGCTCTCCGTGTTCTGCTTTCGCGAAGCCTCAGCAGATCATCGGCTGCTCTTCGCAATTCCAGTTGTGTGTATATCCTTCCTGTCGATTCGCAGTACGGTGGGGTGGTAAAGGTCAAAGGAGATGTGAAAAGATTGAAATTTGATGTTAATAATGTATATGAATGCGCAGCTGAGTGGATCAAACTACACGCGAAAATCACTGTTTCTTCAGTTGATCGAACCTGGAACAAGCTAGGAAATGCCAACTGGGGGGATATCGGGGCTCTTCATATTCTCCTTGCCACTTTCCACTCTATAATTCAATATTGTGGAAAGCCTACGTATTCAGTGGAAGATTTATTGAAACAACGTGGTTCTCGTATCCAAAACCGGAGAAAAGAAAGAGAATTGGGAGAGACATATGGTAATGGAGATGCCCTCTTTCGGTTCCAGAAACACAATCGTTCTTCTGAAATTGTTGAAGTAGAAGCAGGACTTGCAAAAGTTCGGCCGGAGAGGATCGAAATAGGATCTGTATTATGGGTTGAAGATTCGCATCGGCAAAAGCGTTTCCAGATTAATCACGTTTTAACTGATAGTCAATATCCCATTTATAGTGCGAGTCCAGTGGAAGAACCTGGAAAAACATATTTTCTTTATGTCGGTTCCAATCCTTCGCAATTGGAAACGGCATGGGAGGATATGAATTCTTGGTACCAAGTTCAAAGACAGATTAAAGTACTAACCAGCATGAGGCAAAAGGGTCTATCAAGCAAGCACTTGCCTCAATTGGTCTCGTCTGGCCGAATTATTCACCCTGGCCAATGTACTGCTCCTAACTCTAAAGGAAACTGCACTTATCCGTTGTGCGGTACCCCTGTTCTTGTGACTTCCCCCTTTGGTCAAACCCTCTCTGATCTAATAAGGAACGGCCTATTCGGTCCCCAAGAAGCCCTCAGGTGCTGCCACGATTGCTTGTCTGCTCTTGCTTCCGCTTCCTCTGCCGGAATTAGGCATGGAGATATCCGTCCCGACAATGTCATCCGAGTGAGCAATGGTTTAAATTACCCTTATTTTGTCCTTATTGGGTGGGGCCACGCTATTCTCGAGGAGAAGGATCGGCCCGTCATGAACCTTTACTTTTCCTCCACTTATGCTCTTCTAGAAGGGAAACTATGTGCAGCATCAGACGCGGAAAGTTTGGTGTATTTAATTTATTTTTCGTGTGGCGGGGATTCCCCGGAGTTGGATTCAGTCGAAGGGGCCATTCAGTGGAGGGAGGCGTCGTGGTCAAGGAGAGTTATACAGCAGAAGCTGGGGGACATCTCAGCTGTGCTAAAGGCCTTCGCTGATTATGTAGATAGCTTATGTGCGACACCCTACGCCATCGACTACGAGATATGGTTGAGAAGGTTTAGACGAACGATTGGCGAAGATCATGGGAAGGAGATCGTTCTGTCTAATTGAAGCTTTAGCGATAGCTTGATAGTTTACGCAGCTATGAATGGTGCTCGGAGGGGCCGAGAGCGTTCGAGAGTTCAAAGTTCTCGAGTTTCTGCTTAAGATACTGAAGTTACATTGAGGAAGGTCCTTCGTATGGCGGATTTGCGGAGACGTGGATTTCATGAGCTATTAGGCCGAGCTTATTATTGCGTTCCTTCTCGAAGTGCTAGGTAGAACTTCCTCTTGATTGTTTCCTCAGTAACTGTTCCGAACTTTGGATCATTTTCCGGGACAAAACCTAACCTCCTCCATCAACCATTCCCTTTAGATCTTAGGGGTCCCTTGTGTGATTTTTATTTTTTAAAGAACTTGATGATGGTGGTTTTTTTTTCTTCCTCAAATTTCAGATGTTATTTTGTGATTAGATTCCTCTCACTCTGTAATTTTATTGGGGAAAGTTAGGTGGTTGTAGTGATATGTTGGGAGTGTCGTGCGAATGTTTTTGGCTTACAAATTGTGTAAATGTATATTTGTCAATATCATCATTTACTGCTGGTCTGTTTGGATTGGCAGGAGAACTTTGTTGAACACACATTTCTTTGCAATTTCTAAACTTTAACAATTTTTGAATTTCACCTTTCTGATAACTTTGACCTGTCTGGCAGGTAGGGTTGTCTAACATTTGCACCTTCTTAGTTTTTCACGCATTTTTTTTTGACACTAAACAAAAGCCTGAAAGTTTTTTTAAGTAGAGAATTTCTTTTTCTAACCGAAGAAAAATCTTTTATAACTAGAGAAAATTATGCACCATTTAATTATTTTTGTTATATTCTTTATAAAACATCAACTGATTACTACACAACACAATTTCACATGCTCACAGCTAATGACAGTACTAATGACAATACTATGGTATAGTATATACATTCTTCTTCATGTCATTTCTTGTGCGTACTATGGTATAGTATATACATTCTTCTTCATGTCATTTCTTGTGCGTACTGTAAGATAGTATGCTCTTGGAGGTTGCTAAATTCTGAGTCCAACTTGTGAGACTAAATCAAATTTTGCTATCTATTCCTATTCCATTTTCTTTTTCTTTCATATAGAAAGAATGGATAGAAGAGATCATCAACATGCTTATTAGATCAGTAATGTCACTCCATCTTAATTTGGTATTAATTTAGAATCTTCTACATCAAATACTTATAATTTATATTAACAATAGTGTTATTTTCTTTACTAACTATAAGGGTGCGTTTGGTGCGAATTATCCTGATAGGATTACAGATAATACTGTCAGGATTACTGTATTTGGTTCATCTGCATTACAAAAAGTGTAAGATTACAGTAAAAAAGGGGGTGTGTATTTTGGATTACTAAAGGCTGTGTATTTTGGATTACTAAAGGCAGCTAATCTTGCATGTTATATAAAATTACAAGTTTACCCCTCCAACTCCAGAAATCCTTCACTACGTCATTTTAAAATTTTTAATTTAAAACTTAAAATTATCAAATTTTAAATTTTGATTTTAAATTTTCAATTTTTAAATTTAAATTTTAAAATTTTAACATTTAGATTTTAAATTTTAAATTTTAATATATATTTAAATTTTAAATTTTAAATTTATAAATTTCATATTTTTATTTTAAATTAAAATAATAAATTTTATATTTTTGTTCAAATTTAAAATTTAAAATATAAAATATTTAAATTATTTAAAATAAATTTTAGTAAAAAAATATTATTTGTTAATAATGAAAAAAAGTTTGTCAAATATGACAAAGAGCAATTTTGAAATAAACTATACTTTATTGTCGAAGGTGAATTTTAAAGACTGAAACAAACATAATAATACTATAAACACTGCAATCCAACATTATATTACTATATCAAACTAAATGTGCTAATGCAGTATCAGTAATAATCTCATTTAGAAATTCAAGATATCTCGATATATCGAAATACTCGATACTATTATATAGCTCGAACCAATATGGTTAATTTGAAAATATTACTGTCTAGATTACTGCAACTTTAGTGTTAAGCCAAATACTGTAATTTTATATCCCTAATAATACTTGATGAGATAAGTCTATGAAACAAACATAAGAATCATACAATTTTAAGTAATCTTATTACTAACATATTGGACATCTCAGTAATTATTTTATGACTATGAAAAAGATTAAATATAAAATAATATTCAGTTTCCTCCAACATCTGAGTATTTTAAAATCATTTTGTCTAAACATGAGTTTCAGCTATTATTTTTTAAATATGTGAATCATAAACAATTATAGTAAGTTATGAGAAGTGATTAATAAAAAACAAATTACTAAAGAAGCTTAATATTATATGTATGAAATGAAAATAAGAACTTAACAAACATGAGGAACATCAGATGTTTTATAGAGGAAAAGCAATTATCAATAGTGTGAGTAGTTATGACTATCACAACATGATAATTGAATGATACACCATACACATTAGTATACAAATTTGATGGTTTAGTCATTACTATATTGTGATTTTTTTTTTTTTTTTTTTTGAGGAAGAAGCCATACTAATTAGTAATACTTCAACTACTGGGAAACTTTCTTAATTTCTTCTTAAATTACTTTCCAGCTAGAAGCTGTGAGTTAATTTGCTTTAGTTATTATGTTCCATGCCTTAAGCGCGATTATCAATTTATACGGCAATTTCTTCTTTTTTTGAGAAATAGGTAGCGAGCTACCTGCTTCATTCATTAAGTAAAATAAAATGGGCGTACAGAAATGGAAGCAGCTTAGGTCTCCGAAAAAAAAAACAGACAACAAGTTAAAGGGGCAAAAAGAGATGTGAGGAGAGGGTGAAAAGGAAGAGTAAACCCGATGTCACTTCATGTCAGCACGGTCCAGTCGTTCGTAAGAAGATTAACACGTTCCAGAGAACGACAATTTCAATGTAGCATATATGCTATACTTTTTGGTTTAGTTAAAAAGTCTTTAAAATGAAAATACTGTAAAAATAACACATCATACCTAGCGCAATTAGTTAAGAATCACACAATTAATTAAAGATTTAATGGTTGAATCCTGAGATTCGGAAGTTTAATCCTAATTAAGTCTCTTCATAGTTCTAGAAACTAGAAATGAACAAAATCTATCTATCTCTCTTAAAAGAAAAAAAAAATGAAGCAGTATAATTTTTTGAACTCGACAACAAAATTAAACATTATAAAAGAAATTTTTTTTTTCATTTCTTTTCTTTCTCCCCTCAAGTTTTAATCCAATCAGAAAAAGAAAAAAAATAAAAAAATTCCTAACATTTTTTTCTCTCATTTTCTCTCTCTCTCTCTCTCCAAACGCAGTGTTGAGAAAGAACCAATCACACCACAATCACACCGAATGGTCCAAACCAAACCAAACCAAAATCTACCTCTAACAAATCCACACCTAGTGACAAAAATATTGCTTTAAAAATTAAAATGTAAAAATGTATGGTGAATACCCCAACTGTAGAGCCCTTTTAAACATTGGTACACATTTAGTTTTAAATTTTCTTCTTCTTTTTTTTTCCAAATTGACTTTTTCTAATTAGCTAAGTTAGAAATTTTATTACCTGGAATAGCTCTAGTATATATCAGTTATGTAATCTTGTTTACTAAAATATAATTAAAATTGTTCAATCTAATAAACTTTTTTAATTAAATAAATTAAAATTTTCCTCTATTTAAAAAAAAAAAAAAGTTGAGGGATCTATTTCAGAAAATGGTATAGTTGAGGGGGGTGTGCATACATTTTCACCTAAAAAGAATCGAACCTCTACACCACAACCAAACCCAACCCAACCCCACCCAACCCAACCAATTCCAACCAACATCCTCTCTGGAAACCACGCGCCGACAAAAACGAACGATAACCCCACGCGCTTTCCTTTTCCCCCTCTCCCTCTCCATCTCCGCCAAATTAGGGTTAGGGTTAGGGTTTCGTCCCTCAGTCTCCGGCGAGTCATGGCCCTCACCGGCCCTCGCTCGCCCATGCGCTCCCTCCGCATCCTCCTCTTCCTCCCCCTCCTCCTCCCTGCGCTCCTCTCTCGACCCCTCGTCTCCGCCACCGTCTCCGGCGCCGGCGCTGCCGTAGCGGACGACGACCACGACGACCCCTGCCCCGCCATCTCCGACGGCGGCGGCGGCGGCGGCGGTGCCTGCCACGTCAGCTGCTTCCGCCCCGACCCCGTGTGCGGCGAGAACGGGGTAACGTACTGGTGCGGGTGCCCCGAGGCCGCATGCGCCGGGGCGCGCGTGGCGAAGAGGGGGTTCTGCGGCGTCGGCAATGGCGGCGCCGGCCCCGTCTCGGGGCAGGCCCTCCTCCTCGTCCACATCGTGTGGCTCTTCGTCCTCGGCTTCGCCGTCCTCTTCGGGTTCCTATGACCCCCCTTTCTTCCTCCTCTCAATTCCCTAACTCCCCGGTATTTCATGTTTTGTTTGTGTTTTTCTTGTACCTGATCTTTTCTCTTACTTGTTAAATCTTTCTTTCTCTGTGTTCTTGTATGTGTATGAAGCAGAGCTCATCATTCGATTCACTTCTTTCTTTTTTCTATTTTTTTTTGTTTTGAGGATGTGATTTTTAAGATGTTGATTGTGGTAAATATAACCTGATTCTTTTCTTGATCTGAATTTTTCGAATGGAAATTGTGCTTACATTTGGGAATTTTGAATGGTAATTTTGAGAATCTGTAAATAGATTTGGAAGGGATTCTTAGGGAGAAATGTTGTATATATTAAGTAGTATAAATTTATCTACAAAATTGAATGGTTAAGAAATGGTTATTTTTCGCTTTCTAGATGCTGTACAATTCGAATAAGAGAGAATGCAATTTATAAGTGTCAAGAGAGAATGGAATTTATAAAATGTCCAGTAGATTGTGGTAACTTTTCTGTATTATTCTGATGAATGAATTGTAATTTTTTTTTTTTTTTCATCAGCCACCATTTTCAAATTGATGGCAGGGTAAGATGTATTTTGAAGATAACAATATAAGTTGTTGTAGATTATCAAGGAACGTATATCAAACACCATTTCAATTTGTGCTTATTGTCATTTCTCCAAATTCATGTATGAAAATCGAGAATGAAATTATGACACTACTCTAGTACCCACTCCCCTTGCTCATTCTTCTGAAGCGCATCTGTGTTCTTGATGATGGAAACTAAAATAAGTTGGTGACCTATACTCAGCTTTTCAATAAAATAAAGAAGGCCAATCATAGTAGTCTAGATTTTTTATAGAATTATAGATATGTAGGAGACCCCCTAATATATAGGCCATTTTGAAATAAATCCCTTTAGTTTATTATGATACTAGTTTTTGATTGACTGCCTTTTTACTTGGTCATTCCCTCCATCTGAACTGGGGAAGCAACCGTCAGCTGCTCATAACTGCTCAGATCTTCAGATTGTGGTATTTGCCATAGAACAAATGATGAGCTCAAAGATGAGAGATCAAGAGAGAAGAGTTCGAGAAGATAGAGAGGTGATTTGTAAATAGAGTTTACTATTTTTCCAGCGAATTAGCTTAAATCAAAACCAACGGAAGTTAAGGGCTATTAGATGAAAAATGAAAGAAACTAAAAATAATAATAATGAAGTTAGGGATCTGTTTCAAAATTGACCTATAGTTTAGGGGTCTTACCTTGTTTTTACCCTTTAGGAGCATAGCATGTTGTAAGAATAATCACTTAACACATCAATACATCATTGGTATTTAGAGATGCTACTTCTGCAGAAGTTGCTCTATAAAATGATGACATGTTATGGACCGTGCAAGTTGTGAATTAGGTAGTGAATCAGTTTTATCATTTTAGAATTGAGATTCGCCGACTCGACAAACTCCAATAATTCATGACCCCTGGTGGCACCATAAAGGATTTTTGGATGTCAAAGTGTAGCTACTTAGCTGCCACTTGATTGAATCAATCAGTCATACGAGGAAGCATGCTACAGGATAGGACATCAGCAGTTGTGTGGATTAGGCACTATTTCTGCAGATAAGTAACAAGTGCCAGAGGAGAAGATTAGGAAGACGGAAGACGAAGATTGAAGATATAGGGAAAGTTACCAGACCTTGGCATCAAAATAACTGTTCTTTAGTTGTTTGATTTTGAATTTCTATTTGACACTACCATTTTATTGCACAATCTATTTATAGATTTAATGTCTTAACTATCCAAAGCCGATCTCATTTCTTATTTGATGTTATCTCTGTCTGTATGGAAACAGATATATGTATCTTCTGTTGACTGCCTGCTCTTCATGCAGAGATTTCTCATTAGACAACCAAGCCTTCATTTAGTGTTCATAGTTGCGGTAGTGCTGCTGGTAGTCTATCTTCAGATATCATATCATATTGTTGAAAAATATGATAAATAACGTATCAAAATGTAACTTTGTGCCGAATTTTCTGATTTTCGTTGGTTGGACACTTTGATGCATGGACATGGTTGCTTTTTATTTCTCTATCCTTAATTCATGGATGCATTGTTTGGATTTGGTCCTGCCACTCGGCATCACGCTGTTGATATTTCTATGACCAAAGAATAGAATTTATAGGACAAGATGCACTTAATCAAACTTATCTTTTCAAGACCAGACCATCAAATTCACCAGTCATTTTCTGATTTAGAAATTATTTTCTAAAAGGTTGGGTTGATGTTCGGAATACCTATACAAGTTAGATTGGAGTGACATCCGATTCCTATGTATATACAATCTTCTATCTTCTACAAGGAGATTTTTATATAATTTTTTTGTCTCATTGTATGTTCCTACGTTTGAATCACGCACTTCGAGTTTGATAGTTTTTTTTTTTTGTGTGTGTGTGGCTTGTGTGTTCTGTGGTTGACTTGAGAATTGAGATTGAGATGATATAATAATACAACATAATGTATTGTGGTTTGACAATTGCTTCTCTGTGTTGCCTCTGGAATGAATGACCCCTTGTGATTAAGTAATTCTTGATTAAACAATTATAATGTATTCTAATAATTTGTTAGCTTTTGGTGGATGAAACTTTTGCTGTGTCCTGCTGTTGATCCCCAGTTGATGCTTTTTTTTTATATTTATTCATCAAGATGGCTTCCCAAGTTATAACACTTTTGACTCTCTCTTTCTTTTTCTTTTTCTTTTTTGTTTTTTTTGTTTTCTTACTCAAATGATAACACAACTAACCTGATGTGTTGTTTGTTGCCTTGGGGATGGAGATAAACAAAGCAGGTTCAAGAGCTAAATTTAATATCAAAACCTGAGCAATGAACAATTAAATTCACTAGAATAAGAGCTAAATTTAATATCAAAACCTGAGCAATGAACAATTAAATTCACTAGAAAATTGCTCTCGTTGTGGGGATTATTAATGCCTCCCATTTGTAGCCACAACTGTGTGTCGAAAATTCTTGCACATTATATTATACTCCATCGAATTTTGTCGCCCTATACCACCTAATAAACTTTAACTCTTCTCTTTTTGGGTTTTTTTTTTAAAAATTTATCAAAATTTGGTTCAAAGTTTGGATTGTTAGCATGATCTGGATTATCTGCACAGCATATCTCTGTATCATCAACGGAAATTTAAACTCCAACAATTCGAAATTTTATCAAAATGCTTTTCTTGTCGTACGATTGTTGACCAAAGTAAAATTAGATTTTGTTTATCTGTTGATTTGATTGAGGCTTTTTTTTTCTTTCTTTTTTTAAGATTATTTTTAGACTTTGTCTACTTGTTGGGGATTAATAAGGAAGGTTCCCAGCACGTTCCACCCACGTACCTTGTCAACGGTTCATTGGCCTTGTAGTACGTGCTTCAGCCAATCATTTGATGCCACGTTATTCCGCAACCGTTCACTACCCCCGCACTACTACTATTCAAGGTGTGCTCTTATTTAGATATATACTCATCATACATATATATCCAATAATTATTATCAAATTTACTTTTCTTAGTAGATTTTTTTTTAAAAAAAAAGAAAATTATATTATCTAAAACTCCGTAAACCAACTCGGTCGGTCATCGCGTGCGCCGCGGGAATGGACGGTCGAGATCCGAAACTCCGTAAACCAACGGTACGCTGCACGCGTCCGCATGCGTCCAGCGTCCGTACCGTAGTTCCACGTCTCCTTTGACTCGGCGACTCGGCATAGAAGGGGGTGAGAGAGAGAGAGAGAGAGAACGCCGCGAAGTCCACGCCGCCGCGGTGGACCCGGCTCCCGCGAGAGCGCGTACAGCTACGCGAATCTCGAGGCACCTTGAACGGCCGACACGCGTTACTCGCTAGCGATCGCCCTCGCACTCTCTCTCTCTCTCTCTCTCTCTCTCTCTCTAACACTCCGGGTACGCCCGCCTCTGTCTCTTACATCTTTATGCCTGGTATTTTGGTATTTACTATTTAATCCCTAATATTATTTGTTTCTTATTCTCATAAAATTAATTAATTAATTAATTAATTATTAAGTTGAGATCGATAATATGGGTGCCGACAAAATATAATTTGCCACGTCAGCGCCCATTTTCGGCCTATTGTGTAGCCATTATTAAAAAAATTTATTCTTTATTTCGGAAAAAACGATAGTATGTTTTTACTACTATAGTTTATTTATGATAATTTTTATTATTTTATACGGTTCTCAGATTTTTTTTTTTTTTTCTACATAATAATTTATAGATAGTGATATTAACAGAGATAATTTTGCTATTGACGTAAAAAAAATTCAATTCCTGAGGACTAACTGTCACAAATTCAAATTTGTAGGGACCAAATTGAAAATTGAATAAAAGTCGGGGTGCAAATGGGGCAATTGAATTTTGACCCCAACTGCCTTTTTTCTTCTTCTCGCTCCCTCCCCCTCTCTTTCTCCCTCGATTCGAATCCTATAAATCGCTTCATCTCTCTCTCTCTCTCTCTCCCCGATCGAAATCGCCATTAGCGACGGACTCGGATTGGGAGGGAGGAGCGGAGACGAAGAAGAGAGAGAGAGAGAGAGATGTGTGGGATCTTCGCGTACTTGAACTACAATGTGGCGAGGGAGAGGAGGTACATCCTGGAGGTGCTCCTCAACGGCCTCCGCCGCCTCGAGTACAGGGGCTACGACTCCTCCGGGATCGCCATTGACTCCGATCTCGCCCCCGCCGCCGCGATGCGGGAGAAGGGCGGCGGCGAGGGGGAGGCGGGTCCGCGGGGGCTGCAGCCGCTCGTGTTCCGCCAGGAAGGGAAGATCGAGTCGCTCGTCGGATCCGTGTACTCCGGTGAGTCGGAATGTAGGGTTGGGTGTTTGTTTGTGTGTTTTATTATCTCTGGGATCGAGATTTGGGGGAAAATTTGGATTCTTAGGGCTTTTGTAGGGGAATTTTGCTTGTGTTCCGTTGTCTCTGTTCGTTTAGAGAAGAGAGTTTGGAGGGTTTTATGCACAATTCTGTTTTTGAAGAGTGGTATTAATCTTATCTCTGGACAAGATTGGATTGAGTTGCCTTTCCAAAAAAAAATAAATAAATAAATCTGTGAGCATTTTATGATTTGATGAAGCAAGTGGAGTAGGGAATGTTGTTAAGGTTGTTGCTATTGGGAATTGGGACTTTGGAAGCATTGTTTTTGAGATAGTTGTTCAGTGGAGTTGATGGGAGCAATAGATGAGATAGTTATTAAGATATCCTGCTGGTTCCTTTTCTTGTGATCTGATGAATAGTGCATGAAATGGTTAGGGATGTAGCCATACAGGGAATGCTATGCTTCTCATCCTACTTGGTCCCTTTTTTTTCGTTAGGGCTTTTTCTAGAAGCAGTTTGATGGTCTTTTTCCTTCAAATTTCATGATATAATGCTCGCCGTCTTTTTTGAAATACATCTGACTTTGCTCTCTGATTGCTCATGTCTTAATTTTATACTGAAAAACACATTTTTTTTCAGCATTTTACATATTGCCGGCTAGAGAGATGCAGAATTGTGCATTTCTATATTCCACTTTGTAGAAATGTTCTTTTCTTTGGTGGCAATTTGAGGAGTTGAACAATCTTTCGTCCTATCTAACCAAGTCTTCTTTGGTGTTTGTAGAGGTTGATGAAATGGATATAAACCTGGAGCAACCATTTCTTGTTCATGCTGGAATTGCACACACTCGATGGGCTACTCATGGTGTGCCTTCTCCCAGAAACAGTCATCCACAATCATCCGGTGCAGGGGATGAGTTTTTGGTTGTTCATAATGGCATTATAACTAATTATGAGGTTTGTTCAACTACATGCTTAATCCACACGTAATGAAAGGAAAAGTATACGATAATAGCATAATACGCACGCAAACAACAAAAAGGACCACAGTTGCAGAAGATGAACTGGTTTCGATCAATTTTGAGTCATACAAAGACATAGTATCTTTTCATTGTAAAGTTTGTTTTATATATAACATTTCTGTTCTATGTATGAAGCTAATTAGGAACCAGGAAGTCTAGAATCTTAAAATGGAAGGTTTGTTGTTTATTACTATATGACATTGGAATTTTTTTAATCTTTTTTTTTTTAATTATGCTAAATCAGTTTCGGTAGTTTGACATGCATGTCTGTTATAGGCCATGAAGTTTTTCATGAAATTATTTACACCCTGACTGGTAAAGATATCAACAAAGGCCGAGTATTGTGAAATTATAATTTTCTGGTTCTTGATCTCCCTTCAGGTACTAAAGGAGACACTAGTTCGGCATGGGTTTACTTTTGAATCAGAAACTGACACAGAAGTCATTCCAAAGCTTGCAAAGTTTGTATTTGACAGGGCACATGATGGAGAAGGTAATTATCGCATAAAGTGCTTTTATGCTTTTTATACATGGTGATGTGAAATTTTGATGATCTCAGGTAACAAGTGTTTGACTGATTTAGTGATTTGATGGTTTGATTTGTACAAGTTCTATGCTAAGCCATGTTCCATGCTGCAACTATTTGCTGTTCCTTTTGCCATGGAACATGATGACTGTCTGAGTTTGACTTTCATTTCTGGTTGTCTATCATGTTAGTTGGGGTCTCAATCTTTCTTTTCTTTATTGGACAATGACCTGATTAAATATGATCATCTCATTAACACAGGCAACTAGCTCTGTTGGTCATCATGTGGCTGTATTTTTGTCTCTTTTTTTTCCTCCTGTTTTTTTTCCCTTATGCCGCATTGTCTATAATTTTTGGCTGTATGCCCGTCTTATCTTTTTTCTTTTTTCCTGTTATTTTCAATAAATTTGTCAAATGATCAAATTCAAGTCATGAAATTGTTCAAGTGGCCAGAACCAGCTCATCTTTACCTGATTTTCTGTATAGGAACTGTCACTTTTAGCCAAGTTGTCATAGAAGTCATGAGGCAGCTTGAAGGAGCGTATGCACTTATCTTCAAAAGTCCACATTATCCAAATGAACTGATTGCCTGCACGCGAGGAAGCACATTGATCCTGGGTGTAAAAGTATGTGACGAGTTATATCTGATTTATTTTTAGACTGCATGGATAAAGTTTCAGATAAGTCATCATATTGTCCAGTTATTTGATGAGTATAGTTCTGATATGGCCCCACTATATATGTTCTTTTTTTACTGCTAAAAATGGCAATATAGGTCAAATCCAAGTGAGAATCAGGAACAGTAAATTAATTTTGTTAGCTTATACTTTTGCAAGCCTTTTTGCAGCAGCTTCTTTTTCTTCGTCATCAGTAGATATGTACTGTGTTTATGCTTTTCTTTTTGCAAACGATGTTAGTTTGTTGCATACTTTTTACCTTGTGAGGAGCTTTTGGCAGATCAAAATCAATCAGTGCACTTCCCAGGCTAGCTGATTGTGCAAATGGTGTTTATTTTCTTCGTAATTTGGGCAAATCACAAGCAAGCACTTCACTGATCGATCTTTCTTTCCGTCAATTGAATTATGTATATATAGCTTTGCAGTAAACTGGTCTTCCTGCATATTTCAGATCACGTATATTGAGATTTTTAAATTATCAATGGTTTCATTGAGATTTATATTGCCTGCAATTTTCTACAAAGTTGTTCTTTGGCTGGTATGATTTACTTTTGAAACTCTTTTACTTTTAGGAACTAAGTGGTGACAGCGATAAACCATTATTTCATGATGTTAAAGCACTAACAGCTAATGGGAAGCCAAAGGAACTCTTTTTTTCCAGTGACCTGTGCGCAATTGTGGAACATACTAAAAATTATTTGGCCATTGAAGATAATGAAGTTGTCCACATCAAGGTGCGATTTTTACTCTTGACTATTTCCCTATCTTACTTGTGGTACTTCTTGCTCTGTGCTTTTTTTGGTTATTGTTTATACTGCCATTAACAGATGCCTCTAAATTTTGCTATAAACTCTTTTCTGCAATACCAGATATATATTTCTCTGCATAGCACATGTTTGGGCACCTCCAAATCTGTTTCTTAAAAGTATTTTTTAACTTCAACCTTTAACTGCATATGTTGCATGAGTATGGATTAGTTCATTCTGTCTTGATTCAGTACTCAGTACGGCTCATATTCATCCTAATATATATTTGAAGATGTATGAGCACGGCATATGTCCGTCAAGGAAAAGATTGTTGTAAACCTTTTTCTGGGTGTCGTTATCTTTGCTAAACTGAACTCTCTTTAAGGTTAAGGCCTTCACCATATGTTTGTATATTTTTTGTTTTATTATGTTGGTCAGTGTGTTATTGTTCATTTTGTCGCCAAGATGATAACGACACCAACATACCTTGATGTTTTCTTTTGTGAAATATCTCATTTTATTTTTTATTTTTTCATTTTTTAATCTGATAAATTTAAGTTTGTTACTTGCTAATTTTCTTTGTACATTTAGTGTTATATTTACTTAAGTAGATGGATAACTTTATCAATTCAACCTTTTCCTTTGACTTGAACATAAACTCTTTGTTCATATCTTTTCTTAATACTGGTCGCTAATCCAAATTTATGATCTCACCAGGATGGGAGCGTATCAATCCTCAAGTTCGACTACCATAATGAGAAGCCAGCATCAGTGCAACGAGCGTTGTCTTTTCTTGAGATGGAGGTTGAACAAATAAAGAAGGGAAATTATGATCACTTCATGCAAAAGGAGATCCACGAACAACCAAATTCTTTGACCACAACAATGAGGGGAAGACTTAAAGATAATAGTGTTGTTTTGGGTGGCCTGAAGGATCACATGAAAACAATCCGACACAGTAGAAGGATAATCTTTATTGGTTGCGGCACAAGTTATCATGCAGCTTTAGCTTCAAGACCATTTCTGGAGGAGCTTTGTGGTTAGTCCAATTGACTGTTCACTCTGCATTCTCGGTCAAAACAAATTATACTGTCCTTTAGATATATCATGTCAAAATCATACCACTGAAAAATCTGAATTTCCTTTTATCACTAGCAATAGTGCAATTTCTTACCTCAAAAAAAAAAAAAAAAACCTTAATTTGGGGAGTCATCTATTTCATAGAGGTTTGCTTTGTGCTGGACAAATTCTGTTTAAAAGGGTCTTCTTTTTAAGTACTAGGGCATATATGTAAGAATTCAACTCCTCGAAAGGCATATATGATATTGCAAGGTTGTAGTTTTGCGGGGTATGCAGTTTAGTATCTCTAAAGTAATTCAGGCTATAGCTCTGTTTGATATATTTTACCTAATTTTCTTGAAGGTATCCCTGTTACAATGGAGCTTGCGAGTGACTTGCTGGATAGAGAAGGTCCTATCTACAGAGAAGATACGGCAGTTTTTGTTAGCCAATCTGGGGAGACTGCAGACACCCTACTTGCTCTGGAATATGCCCTGAAGAACGGGGCATTGTGTGTTGGAATAACTAACACTGTTGGTAGTACATTAGCCAGGAAAACACACTGTGGTATTCATATAAATGCTGGCTGTGAGATAGGCGTTGCGAGTACAAAGGTATGCCTCATCTATCTGCTCTTTTGTGTTCGAATTATTTACAGTTTGGTTCTCTAATGGTGTTTTGTTGTGAGTTTTTAGGCATATACAAGTCAGATTGTAGTGATGGCTATGATGGCATTGGCTATTGGGTCAGACAGATTATCCACTCAAGGTCGAAGAGAGTCTATTATAGCTGGCCTTTCAGACCTACCAAGTATGCAGTTAACATCAAACAGTATAAATTTGGAGTTAATAAAATGTTTAAAATGTTATCTAGATTTCAATGGCCTTCTCATAGTTTCAATTTCTTTTTTAACATCTCAGTTCCTGTAGTTTGCTTTGTGTATTATTCTAGCCATCAAGTCTTGTCGTTAGACTACTGTCTTATAAGTTCCGCAACAGCATCGTTATAAGCCAGGGCCTAAACCCACTCATGAAATATCTAATGATGATACCATAACGACGTCTTCTTTTAGACATTAGACTAACAAAAGGACTTGATTGATACTTGAGTTAAATGTTAGTTTTTGAAATAGCTGTCAATCTGCATGGGCTGAAGTTCCAAACTATCCCATTAAACTTCTTTTCTTAATTTCTTTACAGACAAAGTGAGGGAGGTCCTGAAACTCGATGGTGAAATGAAAGATCTCGCCGAATCACTGATTGATACGCAATCTCTCCTTGTATTCGGTAGAGGTTACAACTACGCCACTGCCCTCGAGGGTGCTTTGAAAGTGAAAGAAGTTGCCCTAATGCACAGCGAGGGTATGCTTGCGGGTGAAATGAAGCATGGGCCGTTGGCACTAGTGGACGAGACTCTTCCCATCATTGTTATTGCCACTCGTGATTCTTGTTTCAGGTCGGCTTCTTTTTGGCGTAAACAAGGTCAGAAACTACGCCGGCGTGTGTTACTTTTACTAATGATAGTTCCGTTTACATTATCCAGTAAACAACAATCGGTTATTCAACAACTACATGCTCGCAAAGGACGTTTGATAGTGATGTGCTCGGAGGGAGACGCGCCCTCTGTCTGCACTGGTGATTCTTGCAGAGTAATCGAGGTCCCTCAAGTCGCAGATTGTCTTCAACCAGTGATCAATATTTTACCACTGCAGGTACAGCAAGTGCTCTTCCTCTCACAGTTTTCCCGTTGTTTCCGACAATTATTCTTCAACGTTTGGCCGCCGACCTTTCAGAAAACTATCATCTAAAATAGCCTTTGGGTTGGTCCCATTCCCTTCTATGACCTTCATGGGAGAAGTACAGTTGACTACTTCATGAACAGATTAAAAGAGAATTAAATATCCTAGAATCGCGCAAGCTTTCTTCCTTTTCCGGAAACAGCTTTTGGTATTCGTCGGCTCGATCGAGTAGTCTATTCATTTTGATCGTACGAACTAATACATCGCCGCCTTCTTTTTGCAGTTATTAGCATACCATCTCACAGTTCTTCGCGGCTACGACGTGGACCAACCGAGGAATCTAGCAAAGAGCGTGACCACACAGTGAGAGAAGAATAGGCATTCGATTGTTTCTTTTATTTATGAATGAGTTTGTTCTTGCTGAGCGCTGGGCACCCCTGGTGCGGGCTGAAGTAGACCTAAGTTAGGTGTACTGTTTTGTTTGTTACTTGTTCTGCGTCTCGTCCTTCTCGACTCTGCTGTAATGCATTTCCTCCGACGTCCTAGACCTGCTGTTTTGAGTAGGAGCTCGTAGAGTATAATGCTGTTTGATGAAGTACTATCCCATTAGTGTTTTTTTTTTTTTGAGAGAGAGATAGGTAGCACACATCCACTTTTTCGTTTAGAAATAAACTTAGCTAGAAACATAAATCAACTAGAATTCGAACTTAGATCTTAGATATCAATCATCAAATCCTTTATTACTTGCTCTAGAAACAGTCGGTTATTAGAAGAGGTATTGTCCCATTAGTGTTATTAGAAGAGATATTATAAAAAAACCACTTTTTTTTTTATTTTCCAAGCAAAACTGGAGACGTAAAACCGACGTAATACTTCTGATTTGGAGGCAAATCTTATTTCTTATCCCCACCGTTAAAAGGCCCATCTACTTTGTTTCCATGCAAAACCCCCTGCTAAAAAGTTATTGCTTTATAAAATTTTGGTTCATGGACCTGTCAATTAAATACTGACCAACAGTTACGGCCCGTGCAAAAAAATCTTTTTTGAACGCTGCTTAATTAACCATCTGTTTTTACCGCACACAATTGACAAAATAAGAGATTTCTGCACTGCTAAACAATAGGGAAAACTTCAAATACCCATCTTTTCTGCAAGCAAAACTGGACGCGTAAAATCGAAGTAATACTTCTGATTTGGAGGCAAATCTTATTTCTTATCCCCACCGTTAAAAGGCTCTTCTACCTTGTTTCCATGCAAAACTCCCTGCTAAAAAGTTTAACAATTTTTCACTTTAGTACCTGTGGTTTAAAAATCACAGATAAAACCACATGATACTAACTTAATACTGACCAACAGTTACGGCTGGCTGGAGTCCTGTTTAATTAACCATCCGTTTTTAGCAGGGGTTTTTGAAGTTTTCTGCACTACTAAATAATAATATTATATTGAAAAAAAAAAAAAGAAAAAAAAGAAAAGAACACTACAGAAATGCATTTCTACAAGGAACCGACAAGACTAGACGTCTTGCCACAAGCATGAAGCATCACAATGAAAAATACAACGCACAGAAAGGCTTAACGGATTCAACTAAATAGAAGAGATGATAGTAGTATCACACGGCTTTTTTTTCGAGTTATTGATCAGAGCAACCTTGTGATGTTACCGACTCTGCACTCGCACGTGCATAAGCTCCTCGACTCTTTCACGACTCGTTGCGACCGCCGCGTGTGCAACTTTACGTTCACCAATTTACCTGCAATCTGTTACGATCCTTCCGAGTTAGAATTACAAAATAAGAATATTCAAGTATCATGAAAGAGAATTCTCCTTTTTTTTTTCTTCTTTTTTTTTTTTTTTCATCTAATAGCTAGAATAGGATTTTGCTTTCTTAGAAACTCGCGAGCAAAAACAATCAACTGGGGGTTTCATTCGAAAACAAGAACCCCACAACAGATATCATGGTTTTTCAAATTGCTCCCTCATATATCAACCTAGTGGAGTCCACACAGTGTAAGGAGGTGCAGAGATGAATTCTTGAGTTTACAGGTGTAATACATAGGTAAGGAGAAAGTAAAAATTGGGCGGGTAACAAGTGCTTACGATTCGGTACTGTTTGGGGCAATTTTAAAAAGAATCAATTTCGTCGAAACACAAATTTAGAAATAGGAATGAGAAGATACCATTCTCCATGTCAGGTCCTCTGCTCCAAGAGGCTGAGCAGGATGTGAATACAAAAAGTGCCTCGAGTACTGCAGTAGCATTAGGAAAGATAATTAGTAATCATATATAGAGAAAAGACACTAGATTTTCTTTCGGATTTTGCATATACACCCCTGCACGTACATTAAATTGATCAAACACTCCAGGGAAGTAGGCATTTGCCCACATGCCTCTAAAAATTTGTCAATGTGTGAGCAAGCCCTATCGGAGGTAGATACACAAAAGCTTTTTCTTTTTTCTTTTTTCTGTTTTTTGCATAATACCCTAGGTTTTGGCATAGATATCCTGACAAGCTCATGCAAGCACATAAGATTTTTTTTTTTTTTAAGGGAACACATGGAAACACCGCCTTTCCCAGGGAATTTACAAGCATAGTTGCGTGGGCATGTGGAGGGAGAAAAAAAAAACCATTCAACAATTTAGCTCCATCAGTGCATAAGCAAACAGACCTTAGCAAGGTTGGCTTGCATCTCCCTGATTCTTTTGGAATCGATACCCTTTAGATAGTTCACAAGCCACCCTGGTTGAACAGCCTCACTCGATGAAACAAACAGTGCAATCTGCAAATGGCCACCCAAAAATAAAAGGAAAACATCAACATCACATATTATTCGGGAATATTATGGTTGTTTTTTTCATTTTCTTTTTCTATTCCAAAGAAAAGGTGGTAGAGTTGAAGGTTCAAAAGAAAAGATTTAAAAACACAAAGCCACATCAAAAATTGCAAAACAGAACTATATTTCATCGTATATCTAAAATGAAATAAAATAAGCTATCTATTTGGTTCCACATAAAACAGTAAAGGTCACTCTTCAGTCAGTTGACTAGAACAGCCCATTAAAGAGATAACGTAACACTGAAGGGGGGGAAAGGCACTTCCAAGAAATGACTAAGAGGGCCCTTTACCTTTCTGTAATCAAGTATTCCTTCAAAAGGAAGCTCCAATTCGTCACTTACTATAACAGGTATACACCCACTGACAATCGCATCAAACAGCCGAGCAGAAGACGGAGTATCTCCAGCTGGGCTCAAGCAAAAGAGAGATCTACCAACAAATCCAACAAGTTAATAAAATAGGATGCAGCAGAAACTAGTTAAAAATAATAATAATAATAAATGCCAAATATATTTACTTGCGCATGCCATTCTGAGCTGCTGCTGTCCCCCCTTCCCCAGAAGTTCCCTCTTCTATGACAACACCTTTGACGTCATGGAGTTCTGCCACAAGTTTACTACGAATCTTCCCTCCCTAAAAATAAAAAGACGTAAACAACCCAAAAAGCAACTAAGTCAAGCGAGATGTCAGCAATCTAGAAGATGTTCTTAAATGGATAAATGTAGCAATCAAGAAGAAATTTCATATTTAAGGGTCAAGAAATGAATCAAAACAAAAAACATACAGCATTCCTTTTGAGTCTTCCTCGAAAGAAAAGCAGTGTGCTTCTTTTGGATTGAGTTTCTGACAAGCATTGAGCATCACATAAGCCAACATTTGGAACATATGGAAGGATAAGGTCCTTTTCCAGCCACACTTCCCCAGGCTTGTACCTATAATTCAAAAAATTAGTTCTCTGTCGCCTCCAACCGTAAATAGAACAAGTTCCTTTTCAAGCTCCTATACAACATAGACATTATAATTGCAGAGGACAACTAGATTTTCTAATGCTTCGTTGGCTTAAGCTTAACCCAATCCTGGGAATTTATAGAAAGAAAAACAATAAATGAAAATGCACAATATAGAAGCTTTGGCGCCAATAGTGTGAATAACTAATTGACAAATTAATGTGTAAACTGAAGATCTGGGGGACAAATATGCAGAAGACCTTTATAATGAAGAGGGAATTAAGTCAAGGTCTAAGGAATTTCACCAGTTCCCAGTGGAGTCCATGTCAGGTAAAAGCCATATTGCCTTCTTCATAAATCTGCGAACAGACTTGAATGACCAAGGGTGATGGACAGGAAGAATATGATCCCTTCCGCCAGAGCGTTGCCAAGCGGGCTGGTCAGTCACCCACTTCAAAGCCTCCTATAACAGTGGTGTAATACTCCAGATAAGATATTCTTCCAAGCTATAAATAAAGCAAGAATAAATTTGACAGAAAGCATTTTGCTTCTATATAACGGCAAAAACAGAGAATTCTTTAAATAGAATATTACAACTGCTGCGAAAAGCACTATCGCTCCTACATTGTAGCAATGCTTTAGCAACCATACAAGGTGGAAATATATTATACTTTATAGATTGAAAACCTTCAATATGTAAGAATTATACACTAAAAGTCCACTAAAGGTCCCAAGTACACAAAGCAAGATGAATTAACGCACAAATCAGAAAACACAAGAAAGAAACACAAGATCAAACAATTAAAGGAGTCCACAGACACAAGCAGGTAGCAATTGATCATGTTTGAAAGATGACAGCTACAACTTCCAATGGTAATTCCAAAATTTTCAAACTATGCTGTTGACTTACATTGTCCTTTAATGCAGAGATTAAGTAATGTAGGTAACTAAATCTATTTTCTGTTGAGAACTTTTGGCATATTGCTGATTTTAACATTAACATTTATATACAATAAGTGGCTGCTTGTGAATTATTTATGCCAAATATGCCTAGATGCCAGTTGGTCAAAGAAACTAGCTTCGTATGTTCTAAAATAGAAATCAGTTGAGCTAATCTACACATTTTTAAGAGGAAAAACTTGATTTATAGCACAAAATTTGAAAATATTATTCATTAAGAATGTTTATTTCACATCCTAGATTGCAACGAATAATAGCTCAAACATAAACCTTCGGAGATGCTCCCACACCCTGTAAAGTGCCTTGCACTGCTGTTTCTCAAGCAGGAAGAAGCTGATCGTGGTGAAAATTGGTATGTAGAAAACATCCGCCTCCTCTTGCTTCTGGACCCTTATAACATTCTTCAAAAGTCTCTGTGACTCGGGAGCAATCAAATCTGCCCACAGCCAGTAATCAATAGAATGCTGCATATGCAAGGAAAGAAGAGGATTATACTCGCAGAACATGCACAAGTACCATCCAAATTTTAAAAATACATTGCAACAAATTAACCACCAAGATGCCAATGATTTGTGGAGTTGAGCAATTTTTTATAACAACAATAAGATAAAACTTCCTACACACCCTAGCAAGGATTTATCCTCATTGCAACTGCCCTCAATCACTCGTAGATCCCCTGGAACTTCATCTATGAATGCAAAATTGGTAGCCTATAATGGATTAAAAGAATTCAAGAGCTAATGCAGCCATCAATCTGTAAAATAGGCAGGTTCAATAACGATTCAATCTGATTTGATGAGTGAGAAACAGAGTATATTATCAATTTCTAAACAGTTGTTTAACAAACGAAACTTCTCATCTCAAATATCAAATTCAGCAATCTTTGTGCTTTTCTACAGATTTAAACTAATTTTCTTTCAAATTAGATCCCAATAAACCACCTGTTCGATGAGGCGATGCACGGGGCTCCCATTGGACGTCAAATTGGTGGTCTCCTTATATGAATCCCTAAAGAGCCGCAGCAGATCGTAGGTGAACTTGGGGGGCATCTCGTACACATAAACCCGGAGCACCGACGACGCCGACCACGGATCGGACGGATCCCCGTAGAGCCTCTCCGTCTCCTTCGCCCAGATCGCGTCGTCGAGCGTCCCCACGGCGGAATCCCCGCCGTCCGCCGCGTCCGCCGCGGCCGGGGCCGCGGTGGCCAGGAACTTGTCGAGGGAGGCGAGGAAGGAGTAGTCGGGAGGGTTAGGGTTAGGGTTAGAGGTGCGCCGGGAGAGGGAGATGGGGGGGCGGGGGTCGGAGGCGCAGCGAGAGGATGAGGAGGAGAGGAAGAAGATGGAGGCGAGGGCGAGAAGGGAGAGGGAGACGATGAGGAAGGTGGAGGAGGAGGGGAAGGAGACGGATCTAGGGTTTCCGAATGGGAAGTGTTTCCCCGCCATGGATGGAGAGAGAGAGAGAGAGAGAGAGAGAGAGAGAGAGAGAGGAAGAAGAAGGGCTCCAATGAAGAACTGCGTATGCTTTTGTAGGAAGGATGATTAAATTACAAATATGTCCTTGAAGTTTAATCGGAACTTGAAAATGAGTCCTCCTTAAATTTTCAGCAACAACAGTCAGGGGCATTTTGGTAAAAATGTATTTGAACGCCCCCAAACCGCAGGCAAATTTGAATGGCTCCAGCAAGGCAGCAATTAACGATTAGGGTTAATAATTTCAATGTAAATTGTGAAAAATATTTTTTTGTATAAAAAATTTTATATTTATAGTATTTGGTTTGAAAAAAAAATCATCTATATTTATTTGGTTAAAAGAAAAAAAATTACATTTATTTTATTCGATGGAAAAAAATTAATGAAAAAATTTTACGCAGTTTGAGTTTTCGTTTTTTGTTAAAAAACAGTAAAAAAATGAAAATTTTGATTTTTTTCAAATCCGTAAAAAAGTTTTACAAACAAATATATTCATGCCGAAACAAATAAGCGAAAAAGTATTTTTCATAGCGAAAATAATTTTTTGATTCGTTTCACACGGAGCTAAAACTCCCACATAGCCATTAATGAATATGCATTTCCATCAGCTAAGAAATGGGAATTGATATTTCCGAGCTAAATTTGCTATTATCAAAACAGGTATATTGCATTTAGTCATAATTTAGACTTTTTAAGTTTAGCAATATCAAAATTAGCATTGAAGTAGCTTAGGCTTTCTTTGGTATTGCGGGGAGATTGCATTACGTGCGGTGAGAAAGTACGTTAGAAAAATACCTCGTTTATTTTCGTATGTAATATTCCGTTCCGCATATCGCGATGAGTCGTTTACGATATATTTTCTGTATTCCAACCAGCGAACGCAGAAGCATATTCCTATATACTTTTTCTACAACTCTATTTTATCTAATAGCGTTAAATAGGCCTCAATACCAAACTAAGCCTTACTGTAAGATTCCAAAATTTTGGTGTAATTGACGAGGCTTAGTTTGGAGCTTGGACATCCTGATTTCGAATGGAGAACTCAGTCGGTCCAACAAAGTGTGAGCGTACGTGAAGTCTGAACTTGCAATTTTATCAGACACCACTGGTAGAAACATACAATCTAAATTCGCAACTTCACCAGACAAGACACCACAGATAGAAACATACGGTCTGAACTCTGAACTCGCAACTTCACCGAACACCACCAATAGAAACATATGGTCTGAACTCGGCAGCTTCACCGAACACTAGTGGTAGAAACGAAGTCGAAAGAGCACACATGACGAATGTTTGCGACTTCACCGCACTCCAACTTAAGTCTATTTCAAAATGATATACACCTTCAAGGGGGGCACCATTACCATCCAAATTTACCTACAATTTCCAATATAACAATCTCTACTTCTAATATGGCACAATCTAAGCTCTTCCATAGAAAAAGCAAGCTCTAATCTCACGGTAACAATCGATGAAATTTCGCAATCATATGCACGGCAACGGAAACAACATTCAGGAGCAGCCACAGTAGTACCAACCACACATTAAATTGCAATGCAGTGACCAACAGTAATAGCAAATAACAGTTGCAGCGTTAATCGTACGGCTAACTCAGCGACTTCAGGTTTCGAAGTATTTTGCATAATCAAAACTTTCAGAAAACAAACAATAAGAGAAGAAAATTCATCACTCCAAAACAAGAACAACATTTACAACCTAAAGGAGATGATAATTTGCAACAGTCAGGAGATCAAATGATCAAAGCAAAGCGAAGCAAACCAAACCAACATTTTCTTTATGAATATCCAACAGGAGTACACAAAGAGCTCTCAGAGGACGAAATGTTCCATAGGAGAGAAGAAGCTTCGGATCTTGTGCAACATCACAATAGACCATTCTTCTCCCAATTTATTGGACAGTAATAACAAACACTAATTTGCAACTCTAAGCCTAACAAGACCCTAGAGAAACATCAAAATAGTTCGCTGACACCTAACAGGGGCAGAGTGACCAACAATACAAACAAGGACAAATCTCGTCCACAAGCATCTGGCGAAAAAGAGAAACAGAGGAATCCTCTTTATCGGCCAAATAAGGAATAAATCTCGAACGAGTAAAAGTGGATAATACTTTCTCAAGGCATGGTTTTGTTCTCATCACCCAAATCTTCGTCAGGAAGCATGGCCATAGCATCGTCCAGAGGGGATTGCTCATTTGTGCCTTGAGAGCTCTCTATCCGGCGCCAAAATGAGCCAAGTAATGCATCTGGCCTTAAAGTTCCTGGGTGAGATAATGTATCTTGCTCACCCATTTTTAACTCTGGAAAATGTAGATCGGCAGCCAGTGTAGTTTCAAAACCTGCATTTTAAAAAAAATAAAATAAAATAAAAACGGCTTTTAATATCAGCCCCGAGGGAAAGGCCCGTTTGGCCTTGATGGAGCTTCTGCAGAAACTCGGCTTGCGTAAAGCTATTCAATAAGCAGTAGAAGTAGAAACTAAAGTTGTAAGTGGGAACTTCTGGTTTTGGAGGGGACCCAGAACCTCATTTCTATTTCCCATCACATCAAACGCCGCACGTTTGCTCGCCCTTGTTACTTCTTTTCAGAATAGAAAAGCTGTTTCATGAGTGAAGGAGGCAAGTTGATGCATTAGAGATGCTTACCAGAAGGCACCTCAGTGGGTGGAAATTCATTGATTGAACCGCCACTAATTTGAGGTGTAGATACATTGAAGACAGAAGCAGCAGAAAAACCCAATGGAGAAATCGGGTCATTATATTCTGCCAAATTCTCCAGGTAATTATTAAGCTCCAAACAAGCAAACATATCACCAGGTGAGGCAACAGAAGAAGTTGGCGAAGTCTTGAAAGATTCTAGTTGATTCTTTGCGCTGACCTTTCCTAGTGATTGATGAACAAGTGCGTCTAACAGGCCGTCATGCTGAGATGATACATATTCGGATTTCACCGATTCACTTGCTGCAGGGTACTGAAAATAGGAATCGGTTGGGTCACATGGTGTGGGAGGAGCTGTGGGGTTTTCCAAACAGCTAAAGGTATCGGTTTCTGTATCTTGGAGTGAAGGGAGCTCCGGCTTCATGGGACTGGTGATGTGCCCAGAAGCAGGGAGGTTGCCATTTAAATGGGATTGGCTGCCCAAAAAAGCACTATCTCGGTAGTCAAGCCTGTAGCGGCTCGGTTCAGTATAATAAGGGTTACTGACACCATATGTCTGCGGGGTTTTCTCAGGCTCATTTAACAATTCCTTAAATGAGGGAAACCCAGGGAACATTCCACTGCTATATCCCGGGAAAAAGCTGCCTGACTCTGTAGGTTGATTCACAGTATTCATTGAATTCGTAAAGATATATCTTTGTGGATCATAGGCCTGATCAAGCATGGAATTGTAGTAGTTATTGGGAAGAGCTGGTACATATGGTAAAGTCACTTGACTATGATGGAGGTTATCAAATGTGATATCGCCGATGTTGAACGTGTTTCCTTGCAAGAGCTCATGGGGCTGCTTGTCACCACAATTGAATTCACTTTGCTGATTTTCCTTTGATCGTGCACACACATTAGGAGGGTAAAGGGGTAAACCAGCACGTTGCTGCCTCTTTATTCTAGTGTTCCAGTAATTCTTTATCTCATTATCGGTGCGCCCTGTTAGCTGCAGAGAAAAATATTTGAGTTAAATCACCAAATACTGAAAGAACTTGAAGAAACTATGAGGAATTTAAAAGGAACTGTCAAGGAACTATGAGTGTCAAAACAAAATGAAAATTTCGAGGATGGTGCAAAGATTGCCATTCCTCACCAAAATCAACCACACTCTAGTGTGTGTGTGTGTGTGTGTGTGTGTGTGTGAGAGAGAGAGAGAGAGAGAGAGAGAAGTGTGCTGTACACATGCCGGATATCTTATGGACCTCAAAATAACAAACTAGTTTGAAAAAAACTGCTCTCAATTAAAAAAGTTTATATGCCTCCAGTAAATACAGTGAGACTTCATATATGATTAATTTAGTCAATCGCTATTTGCTGATTGTAATCAACCCTATAAAGACAGCATCATTTTCAAAGATGAGGTTGGGTGCTTTGAAAGAACAGATATGGGAGGAGAGAGATAGAATAGGGCACGTTCGGTTCAAAATAGGAATCGAAATTGGAATAGGAATGGGAACAATTTGTTTGGTTCAAAAACAACACTTTGTTTGGTTCATAGGAGGAATCGGAATCGGAACTATGTTCAAATTAACATTTTCACTAAATTTAAACTTGTTATTCAAATTTGTAATCAAAATTTAAATCCAAATTTGAACCTGCAATTTGAACTTAAAATTTGAATATACAATTCAAGTTCAAGGTCAAAGTCAAAATTTAAATTTTAGAACTATTAAATTAAAATTTAAGAAATTAAAAATTGAATTTTAAATTCATATTTGGCATTCAAATTTGAAATTATGATTTGATCTAATGAATTTTATATTTAGACTTATAATTGAATTCAAATAGTTACTAGTGGGAAAAAAATTTCTTTTCCCAATCACTTCGGAATCAAAGTTGACTCCCACCTCTATGGTGGGAGTCACTTTTGAGGGATTCGAATCCCTCAAGAATGGAATCAGAATGCTAATCTCTCAATCCAAATACTAACAATGAGAATGGCTTATTCCGATTCCCATTTCAAGTCTCAAATATTTCAAACCAAACATGCCCATACCGTCAATTGCACAAAAGAGGATATTACCCTCTTCAAAAGGAAAGGAAATAAAGAACTAGTGACGACTAATAGAACAGTGGAAAGGATCCTTGCCGGTTGTAGTAGTATGCAGCGGATATAATTAAACAAGGGCAAGTTCATCAAGAGCAATAAGTACTCGATAATATGTGTGTACACACACATATTATATAGCCTTTTGCACAATCAGGCTTAGGTTTAACTGGCATCCAATCAACTTTTGTTGAGATATGAACACAGCCAAGAATCCAACTGGGCAGCAAATTTTAAGTCTAGGCTAGAGCATCATACAACAGTGGGTACCAAAAGCAAAGTTTGATACCCCTTAAGCAATCTCAAATAGTTCCTAACCTTAGGTAGGCTCAAGTATATTGTGGATGATAAAAAACTAAACAGTTTGGCAAAAGCATCTTACTTCTTGAGAACCAATAGATGCTTTTGCCAAAATAAGGCATAGTACTTGAAGAAAATAGGGCAAATGGCATTTTATTGTTCTCCTCTGAAAACACATGGTTAGCAACTCTATTCTTCTAGTTATCCACCCAAATTTCACTTAAACATTTCTACAAGAGCTTTAACATGTAAGGATTAAGGATTTAAGTGCCGTGGCACGGAGTAGTGCCGGAAACTTACCGGCACGGTGCATGACGAGCCGTGCCGATGCATGTCGGTCAAAAAATTCTTATGTGCCGACACATAATAATATGAAATATTTATTTTCTTTAGCAACAAAATATTCTAACTATTTATTATGTCTTTTTATCACATCTTTTGAATTTTATTGAGAAAATTATTTACTTATTTAAAAAATAGAGGGTTTTGAGCTATGCCATTGGCACGGGGTCTGTATCGTGCCGATATCTTGTTGGCACGGTACGGTACGGTGGATACGGTCCGTGCCGACGGACACTTAAAACCTTGGTAAGGATCATATTGAATGCAACAATTTACTCTGCACAGAAATAAAAATAAAGGTAACACAAGATAACATGTTAGATCATATTTAGATCAGTTACGAAACAGGCACCAAACATAGCACACTACTTAAAAGGTGTACATACAACGATGAATTATAAGAGCCGAATGCATAGAGTGCTTACCTGAGTAGCCATCCGCGCCCATTTATTTCCGAACTGAGCATGTAGTTCAGCAACCAGCTGTTCCTCTTCAGGTGAAAAGGGGCATTTCTTTAAGTTAGGCCTCAGGTGGTTTGCCCATCTAAGACGGCAGCTTTTACCATTTCGAGCCAGTCCTGTGGTCTTCTGCACGTTGTTCCAGTTTCCTTCGCCGAGCTTCTCAACATACTCGCTCAAAATAGAATCCTCGTCCGCCGTCCAGGGTCCCTTCTTTAAAACCACAACACCGTCTGCCGATGAGCCGCCACTGCTATCTTCATTGGCCGACGGCGAACCAATCTGATCATTTGGCGCCATTTCGATATCACTTTCTTCTTTCGCACGCTTCATTTTTCACAGTTCAATTTCACCATCAAGATTTGCCAGCCCTTAAGAATCCAGCTTCCATTGCAAAGGAATCTACAGCAAGAATAAACGAAACAGAGAAAAGAAAGAGTCAAATTCCAATTAAATTGTACTTGACTATGGCAATCTAATCAAAGCGGAGAAAGCTAAACTCACACCTCAAGAAGGCCACAAACAATCATATGCAAACAACGCAACGGTTAGGCAACTGAAGATTGATCTCATACTCAACTAGAAATTCTGAAGTTATTAGATAACTCATTTCCCGTGAAAAATAAAACCTTTACACCGCTACATTACTGAGATTAATTTCCACCATGATAACTTGGGAATCAAGAGAAGTTACTGCGACTAATCAAACGCAAAATACCCAGATACCATTACAAAAGTTTGTTCAAGAAACACCTGGTCCTCTACAACCACATACAACAAAGGCACATACGGAACTGGAAATGACTCCCACTAAACTCCAAAATCAAATATTGCAATAAAGTAGTAAGAGATCTAAGGCCCAATATTAAATGAACTAAAGAAGCTCACACTTTTCCCAATAACATCAAATGATCAAGAACCCAAAAATAGAAATCTCTAAAATTCTCACTGATTCGAAGCTAAACAGAGATAATGATGATCAACAAGACCTTATTCAAATCCGATCTTCGAGAGTTCGTAAGCGATCCAACGCAAGCTATCAAGTCTCTGATCGATTCAGGATAACAAGCATCCGAGATCAACCCTAGACGATCAATCCGATCCCCTTCGATTCCCCTTCCCCAAAACTATCCAAATTTAGATCATCCGGAGCAAGAGATGCACGTGGGCGAGATGAGGGGGTAGGGGCTACGCGCTGCGAAACCCTAATTCGCCGAGGATCCTACGAAGGCGCGAGGAAAGAGAGAGAGAGAGAGAGAGAGAGAGAGAGAGAGAGCTCTTTACCGGAGCGAAGCTCGGGGGGTGAAGTGGAGAGAGAGAGAGAGAGAGAGCAGAGAAATAAAAAGAGTGCGGGATTGGCGCTCTCTCTCTCTCTCTCCCTCTCTCTCTCCTCGCTTTCACTCTCTCTCTCTCTCTCTCTACCTCTCTCAATTCTCTCTCCTTTGGGGGCATTCCAGTGTAACGGTGACATGTAACTGTGGGGCCCACTAGAAGATGTGTGGGACCCACTTGCCAGTGACACAGATTTCTGTGACATTAAAGCGTGACACGTGACCACCAATTTGACTCGCTCCACACTCGCCGAGCCTTCTTTTTCTTTTTTCTTTTTTTTTTTTGGCAAATTACGCGGCAAATACTACGAAGTTTATAAAATGAAATCATTGGTTAATTAAAAGTAAAAAAAAAAAAAAAAACTTAGTTTATTAGTTTTTAGGATTTTTCAGAGTATTTGTATAGTTTTTTCCAATAAAATTTGATGAAAAATTCATATAAGTGATGCTCAATTATCGAATGAAATAGATACTAAAAATATTTAAAAAATTTTGAGAAACTTCAAAATGCACAATAAAATTTAAAAAGGCAAACATATACGAAGGGGTATTAAAATAACATATGTATGCCTCCCTATTGTTTTGTGTTATAGGAGAATAAGCATTTTCTTTTAGCTAAATTACATAATTTTTTTTTATAAATATCTTTTTTTTACTTTTTTTTCTAACTTATAAAAATTTATATTTTAGTCTCTCAACATTTCAAGTTGTTATATCTAACCCCTCTACGGTAGAGTTCCATCATTATTCCATTCATTTACTATAATGTATATAGAATTAAAATATCCTTCAAAATATAAAAAATATTTTTTTAAAATAATTTTTTTATAGAAAAAATAAGAGTAATTTGGTCATTTTGCACTCTCCTTTAATGCCGCGCCCCTCTGGAAATATTTTTAAAATTTTAAAAGTGCGCGCAAAATATAAATTTTTGAAAGTCGTGAAAGAAAGATAAGAAAAACGCGTATTTCTTGGAGGATTTTATGTAATTTAGTTTTTTTTTTAATTCTAGTCAATAACAATGGCCTTATCTCTTGATTTAAATTTTTACCTCATTCCAAAAATGGTATCTCGTATCCAATGTTAGAAACAAGTTAATCAACTTAATTTCAAATAGATAGTAGTGAAATTAACTCTTTAATTAGTTGGAGCCACTCCCTTTAATGGCCAATTAATGTATTATTAATACCTTGTAAATTAAGGAATGAAAATTAACTTGTATCTAGATATAGTCATTTTGAGAGCTAGGTTAGAATAACATTATATATATAACCAAAATATTAGCGAATTTATTTTATTCTTCATAACAGTCATATGAATCAACGATCAACTCCGTTGAACTAGATTAATACTTAATTTTTTTCATGGCAATAAATAAAACACCCGTCAAAATAAATAAATTTGAAACCATTAATTTGATCTTTAGATAAATGATGTGGAGAAATTTGAAATTCGATTACTAGAAACCCTCAAATATTTTAAACATATTCAATGGCGTACATAATTGAAATGTGTGATCATCAAAAATAAAATAATATTTTTATTTTGTTAATGTTTTGAATATTTTGTTTATTCCCCTATCCTTTTTGCCCTTTCAAGTAAGTTTTATTCATTTATTTATTTATGGGACAATTGCTTATATATTCTTGAAAAGTTTCAAACTTTCTGATTTATCTCTCTTAGAAGGCTATTATTGTAAATACTCTTGTTACGTTCCAATCTATTTCTAATATACCTCAAAGTTAAAATCTGTTAATTAACTCTGTTATCTTTGTAAAATTACTATTTTGTCCTTTCAAATATACCCTTCTACTATCACAGTCTTTCTTATTTGCCCCTAAAGTTAGGGGCACAAATTATATTTTGACTTTTGGTCTTTTCCAATATACTCCTCTATTGTCATCAACATTTCTTATTTGCTCTTAGGCTAAGGGCAAAATTGGTATTTTAATTTTTTTTTAACTGTGGTAGATATTTAACTCACATTTAACCCAAGTCAACTTAATCGGAGATAACTGCAGGGATATTTTGCAATAATGGTGGAATATATATGGGGTATTTTAGAAAGAAAAAAAAAAGGAATAAATAGAATATTTTCAAACATATGAAAAGTATATAGGCAATTATCCCTTTATTTATTATTTTGAGTTGGCCATTGTTTATTGTTTAGAACCCTAAATTCCGTGTGTTAATTTTTGGAGAACACCATTTTGTACTCCTCATTGCTTGAATTATTTCAAGAGACAGTGATACGTACACTTAAATGTCATATTTTCCAAAAATAAATTACCACATTATTTTATTTAATTTTGAACTGTTTTTTTAATTATCTTGTTTTTCATGTTGCAATAATTTAATTAACTCATTGATTTATGCTCCCCATTGAAATCTCCGGCACAAATAGATCACAAACGAATGCAACTCAAAACTATTAAATAAAATTAAGATTACAAAACTGGGAGGGATTGTTTTATCAAAAAGTTCCATAAATATATAAATAAATATTAAATTAATTAATGGAATATTTTTTAATCTACATGTATAAGTTTTTTTTTAAAAAAAAAATTGAAAATTCTTTTCACACACCACACACGACATAATACGAGCCCAATTGATAAAAAAATAAAAGCTTTATATATTCTCATGCAACCACGTAAAAGACGAAAAAGTATATATATACACGTAGAGAGAGGGGTTACACTTGTTCTTAACACGTACGACAAGTATATATATATATATATATATATATATATATATATATATATATATATATATATATATATATATATATTATTAAGCATTGATTCGACCCAAAGTTCATAAGTTTAATTAAGTGTAGTTCAATTACATTTGAATTGTATTTGAATCGAACTGCTTAATTTGATCATTAAATGATTTATTTTTTATTTATCAAACGACCCATATAATCAATATGATTCATTTATGACCGCAAAGATCTTGTTTGATATCGTTATCCTTTTTTTTTAAAAAAAAATATTAATTTTATATAATTTAACGTGGTAGAAGAAAGATTTTATTTTATATAATTGGTTAGCTCGTAATGCATCCAGTTAAGTAATAGATAATGGCTTATTTAAAAACAAATTGAAAACAAAATTTTTTTTGTAAAATTTAATTGCTAAGTAAATATTATGGATGAAAAAATTACGATTCGATGTACAAAACTATATTTAAAATAAAATACAATATCCAAAGAAGCCTAAACGGAGGGCCAATAAACAATATTTAAAATTTGATGGATCTTATTTGGAAATGTGATAGAAGAGCTTTGTTTGTTAATTTGTCAATTATTGAAAATCAAAATTAAAAGGTCTGTTTAGAAATTTTTTTAAAAAAATTAAAAATTATTCGTGAATTTTTAAAAATTTGAATAAAAAACTTATAATTGTTATGTTTAAATATAAATTATCTTATATTTTATATTTTATATTTTATACCGAATTTATTTTTTAACCTGATTTTTTCAGCGAATTTAAAATTAGAAAACAAATTTTATATGTATTATATCGGTAATTTTTGCCGAATCCGAATTAACTAACTATAATTGGAATGCGGAATTTCCATACATTTTAACCATAAAAAATATTTAAAATATATTATATACAATCCTTAAAAAAAAAAAAAAAAAACTAGGCATCTTGTGGGACCCACCCACAAGAGAACGTGTGATCCCATTGGCCTATTGATGGGCTCTAGGGTGGGGCCCACGTATTACTTGGGATTGGTTTGCGTCACCGAGCCCTTCTTTTTCTGAGTCGACCGGACCATACCACCCGGTCCACGTTTTTGTGCATGCTCCAAAACCTTCATCAATTTTTCTTGGACCCACCTATTCAATTTGCAATTTGATGACCTCACCATGAACTTTTACCTTGCCCCCAACTTGGAGATTCAAATCAACAAAACCCTAATAATGAGTTTAATTTAACTTTGAATAACTTTACACGGTGTAAAGCAGTAGTTACTAGGCCAGTCTAGGGGGTGTTTGGATGCAGAGAAGTCACGGACGAATTCTGTCGAAGTTTGTCCGAGTGCTTGTTTAGAATATCGTGCGAGATTGCTAAAGATTCCTCTTGTAGTCGATGGATTTTTATATATGGCATTTGATCGGGACGAAACTGAAATCCCTGAACATCGCATACACCCGAGACGTTTGGTGTTCGATCGTATATGCATGTGTCTGATCCGTAGGGATGGTTATTGAGTACTGGAGGTTGCGTTAGGTCCAGCTGTAAGGGATCTTTTTAGCGGAGATGGATATGGATCAAAAGGATCAAATCAAACTAAAATTCAACATCTTTTTAGCAGCAAATTATATTTAGATCTTGAGAGATGCTATACACTACCAATTTGTCTGAGTGCTTGTTTAGAATATTGTGCGAGATTGCTAAAGATTCCTCTTGTAGTCGATGGATTTTCATATATGGCATTTGATCGGGACAAAACTGAAATCCCTGACCATCGCATACACCCGAGACGTTTGGTGTTCGATCGTATATGTATGTGTCTGATCCGTAGGGATGGTTATTGAGTACTGGAGGTTGCGTTAGGTCCAGCCGTAAGGGATCTTTTTAGCGGAGATGGATATGGATCAAAAGGATAAAATCAAACTAAAATTCAACATCTTTTTAGCAGCAAATTATATTTAGATCTTGAGAGATGCTATGCACTACCAATTTGTCTGAGTGCTTGTTTAGAATATTGTGCGAGATTGCTAAAGATTCATCTTGTAGTCGATGGATTTCCATATAGGGCATTTGATCGGAACGAAACTGAAATCCCTGAACATCGATCGCATACACCCGAGACGTTTGGCGTTCGATCGTATATGCATGTGTCTGATCCGTAGGGATGGTTATTGAGTATTGGAGATTGCGTTGGGTCCAGCCGTAAGGGATCTTTTTAGCGGAGATGGATATGGATCAAAAGGATCAAATCAAACTAAAATTCAACATCTTTTTAGCAGCAAATTATATTTAGATCTTGAGAGATGCTATATTGCACTACCAATTTGGTGTGAGAAGGTAGAATAGGATGAATTGGAAGAATCTTATCACCAATCTAATCCTTAGGTGCCAGTTCCCTCAAAAATGGAAACTTCACTGCAACATTAAATAATGTAGGGAAAAGGAATAGCATGTTTTGATACTTCATATTCTTGGCTCCTCCCAAACTTCCACATTTGGACTAAAAAACATACAAAAATTGGGTAAATTGGGTAAATTGAATAAATGTAACTCAGAATCCAATGAATGGTTAAGCCCACGGAAGGAAAAAAAATAAAGAAGAAGAAGAAGGAAACAAAAATTGTGCCTTCAAAGCTAATTTGTTCAAGGAAATAAGTTTAGTTCAATCAGAATTATCGAAATCAAGACACATCACTTTTTATATTCTCTCATTTTCTCTCCGCTCGGCGTCCTCACAGCATGGCTCGATCAAGAGAACAAAATTAAAATTAGAACTGAATGTATTAACTAAATTTCTTTTATTGATGCAGTGTTAACAACAGATAAAATAGAGCTGCGTGCAGTAATTACTATCCCCACTATATTTTTTGTTTATAAAATTAACTGTTTTTAATTTGATCACATAGATCACTATATATACATATATATATATAAAACACATTAATATAGTTTAGAAAAAAGGGAGAAAAATATTTGTTTTGCCAACTTTTTGGCATTTACTCTCTTTTGGCCTCAATATATCCCTCTCCTTCAATCATGTGCAAGGGGTGAGAAAAAATACAAAATGTAACTTAAGTGATGATGCCTCCTACTACATCAAAGTTTTTTTGTAGTCGATCCTATCTTTAAATGCATGGTTTGCAATTGTGAAAAATAGATGCCTTTTTTGATCCTATCAACAATAAGAAATATTATATAGCCTGAATCTGGTGTATGAATACACTTCATGCATGTTTTCTCATATTTATTTAACAAATAGCGTCTTAAAATTCATTTCGACAAAAATGATTCACAGTATTTAAAGAGCCTAGCTATACATAAAAAAATGAAGTGTCGATTGGTTGATTTGTAAGAAATTGGTACCACGAACTTGTAAATTTTTATATATAGACTTCTTCTTCCCATTTTTTTAATGTCGAGAAACACATTTACTGAATTAAATTATAATTTTGGTTTAAGTTTGAGAGACCTTTTAATAGACCCAAAATAGAGACATAAATTAAACAATAGAAAAATAATTGGGACACTAAGCAAATGGGATTAGAACTCAGCATCTTCTATTTGAATATTATATTAAAGTTTTCGAAAAATTCAAGTTACTAGAAAAATATATTTATATATATATATATAAATACCTAAAAAATCCTTCCTGTGGTTTCACACTTTCTTACTTTAGTATCCTGTGGTTTAAGGTGTATCAAGTTAGTACTATATGGTTTCGCATTTTTTTACTTTAATTAGTACCATGTGGTTTAAAGTGTATCAAGTTAGTACCGTGTGGTTTCACACTTACTTAAGTACCATGTGGTTTAGTATTTCGTTAAATTATATACCCGAGATGGATAATAAAAAGAAAAAATTAAAATCACATGGTATTAACTGGATACAAAAATGAAATCATGGAGTACTAATTTGATACATTTTAAACCACATGATACTAAAGTGAAAAAGTGTGAAACCAAAGGGTATTAACTTGATACACTTTAAACCACATATACTAAAGTGAAAATGTGCAAAACCAAAGGGTATTAACTTAATACACTTTAAACCATATGGTACTAAAGTGAAAAAGTGCAAAACCAAAGGGTATTAACTTGATACACTTTAAACCACATAGTATTAAAATGAAAAAATGCGAAACCACACGAGGTATTTGAAATTTCACCTGTATATTTATTATATATTATTATACAATATATTTTACTTTTTTAAAAATGTTCAAGCAATAGTTTCTCCTATGGGAGGAATTCTACACTATCCCACTTACACCACGTCATCAATAACAAGCCAATCATATTTTTTTTTACAAACAAAAGTACAATAAAAATATTTTTTTTATAATCATGATGAAACATGTATTTTTTTTTTTTAAATTTGATTGGTTCGTTACATCACGTCACTAATATATCCGTTACATTCTAAAATTTTTCCTCCCGTGGAGAGATGAAGAGAGAGGCAAAAGGGTAAAACACATAAAAATGGCTTTAAATGCATGCTTTGTTCCTCCATGGATAGGATATATATATATATATATATATAGATAGAGAGAGAGAGAGAGAGAGAGAGCGAGAGAGAGAGAGAGAGAGAGAGAGAGAGAGAATGGGCATTAAAGCATTTATAGACAACAACAATGGCTTTAAATGCATGTGTTGCGATCTCCCTACGTTTCCACTTACTATTCACCCTTGTAGTGTGGGAACTTGTCCCTACTTGCCTCAACTTGCAAGGCATGGCGCAAGCAATCTCATATCCTAAGATAACCCATATGCGGCTTTTGGGAAAAGCCACATCTTTTTTTCATACAAAATGCCAAGAAGAATAAATGCAAAACGAGGAAATGAAATAGGTGCCCTCCCTTCTTTGGGTGATGTTCGTAGCTGCTGGGATAATATTTCATTTATTCTTTACTCGACTAAATTGGATTTGCGGCTTCGCGAAAGCCGTAAACGTCAGCGTTTGCTTTTACACCGAAGTCGCGAGATTATCCAAATTCTCACTCACATTGTATTGTACGTACGAGAATCGATTAGTGGAGATAAGGATGTCAGTGGGTATGGATATCCGAAATATTATTTGAATCCGAATCTGAACGGAACGGATTTATCTGAGCCAAACGGATATGGAAGCAGTTATGGGTATAGAAAAAAAAAACTGATGGATATAAATACGGATATGGATTTTGTATTTACTCAAACTCAAACTCGACATGAACCTGAATAAATTATATGTATACACAATTTATTTTTATTTATTTATATTTTATATATATAATATTTAATAATTTTTATTTCTTAGATTTTCATTCAATAGTATGAATTTTTAAAATCTATCGGATTCGGGTCCGAGTTCAGATTTCGGGGATTTAGTCGGGTATGAATATGAGTATGAATTTTTAAAACTCGCCGTGTTCGGATTTAAATATAATTTTCAGATACTCAAATCCGACCCGTTGACATGCTTAGGTGGAGATGAAGCTAAGTTCATAAAACTCACCAGTTTTTTATTTTACGGCGTTATACTTTACAGTCGCGACAAGCAATCTCGACCAAACCAAATCGGTCAACCTCAACTGAGCCCGCTTCGCTATCTTTGACCAATCGTTGTGAAATGCTGGTTGATTAGGGGGTCAAGCTACTCTAACGTGACAGGTCGGGTTGACGAATTCGGTCTTGATTAGACTCGTGGGGTTGGGTTAGATTTCCAAGTGGACTCCTGACTAGGTCGGATCAGTTCTCAACCATTGGATCATCACTCAAATAGGATCGAATCGGCTTTGAAATGACCCATGCAGGTCTTATTACAAGATATTAATAAAATAAGCCCACGAATTCTTTTTAATTTTTTTTAGAGAGAGAGATAGCTAATTTGCTGCCCGCTTTATTTATTTTATTTAAAAATAAATTTAGTTAAAAATATAAATTAATTAAAATTTGAATTTGGAACCTCCGGTATCAACTATTAAATTATTTACCACTTGTTCTAGAGATGGTTGGTGTTTTTTGTTTTTTTTTTTTTAATTATTTTTAAGGTAGCAGTACATAGACTCATAGAGTACCTAAGTGGGCTCCAGGGGGGTATACTACGGCCCATTTTGGCCCTCTCCGGCCCAAATTCTTCTCATTTCGCCCTTTTTGTATTTCGACTCGACAAAAATTCGAAAGAGGGAAACGGGAAAATCCCGCCATTTCCCGCCCTCAACCCATCCGGAGCTAGGGTTGCCTCCCACCCACGGCCCACCCCCGCTAGGGTTCCGATCTCCGAAACCCTAGAAAGATCGATCGAGAGAGAGAGAGAGAGAGAGAGAGAGGGGGAGAGGAGATGTACGTCAAGGAGATATGCTTGGAAGGGTTCAAGTCGTACGCGACGCGCACGGTGGTGTCGGGGTTCAACCCCTTCTTCAACGCCATCACGGGGCTCAACGGCTCCGGCAAGTCCAACATCCTCGACTCCATCTGCTTCGTCCTCGGCATCACCAACCTCCAGCAGGTCCGCGCCACCAACCTCCAGGAGCTCGTCTACAAGCAGGGCCAGGCCGGGATCACCAAGGCCACCGTCTCCATCGTCTTCGACAACTCCGACCGCAGCCGCAGCCCCCTCGGCTACGAGGATTGCCCCGAGATCACTGTCACCCGACAGGTACTAGGGGCTCAAGCTTCTTCGCTTCATCGGATTTTGCGGCATAGGTTTACTGTCGAGTTGGGCTTGTTGTTTCGGTAGATTCTTTTGTAGTTGCAGCAATTCCATGAAATTCCAGTTTTTACTATTAAATTTCCACATCATCGAATGAAAAAAAAGGGATTTTAGGAGATTATGGTCGCGAGAGAAGTGTTTGGGCTGAAGGTTGGTAATATGAGCTCAGGTAAGTATGAGCTCAGGCCCGGTCTCTTTGGATTGTGCCACGTACGGTTGCTGTTGAGTTGGATTTACTGTTTCAGTAGATTCTGCTGTAGCTGCAGCAATTCGATGAAATTCTGGTTTCTTCTGTTAAATTTTTACGTTATTGGAGGTGGAAAAATGCGATCTTTTTACAAGATTACAGTCACTAGATAACTGTTTCGGTGGAAAGTTGGTCAAATTTTTGGAGTCTTTACCTGGGAATCAGAAGTGAGGAGAGTATTATAGAAAGCTGCTATCGCTAAAGTAGAAGCCTGAATGTAAAGCTTATAGCTGTTGTAGAAAGTGGCTATGAGCTTCTGCGCCCCATGGTCGCCAACTTCTGGAGCTATAATGGCTGCGAACCTTGCCTAATTTAAGGCTGTTATGGAAACTCGTCGTTACTAAACATGGTTGTGAAAAGTTGACACTCACATTTATACTTTAGATTACCCCTACGGCAAACAATTTTATTATGTTAGTATCTCTGCCAGTGATGCAGGGTTCATCCTCTTACGTGCATATTCTTTAGTTAATCTCTATGTGAGGTCACTATTCATACGGGCTTCTAGGGGTCCTTTCAGCATTATTGTTGTCTATCATCAGTTTGGTGCTATATTTCCTTTGAATTGATTGATCAGTAGTGGGTTTGTTTCTACGTAGATTGTTATCGGCGGAAGGAACAAGTATCTCATCAATGGGCATGCTGCTCAGCCTTCTCGTGTTCAGACCCTTTTCCATTCTGTACAGCTTAATGTTAACAACCCACACTTCCTTATAATGCAAGGACGTATCACAAAAGTCCTGAACATGAAACCTCCTGAAATTCTATCGATGCTAGAAGAGGCCGCCGGCACAAGAATGTATGAAATGAAAAAGGAATCAGCTCTGAAGACGCTCGAGAAAAAGCAAAGCAAAGTCGATGAGATTGATAAGCTCCTCGACCAAGAAATCCTGCCTGCTCTGGAGAAGCTCAGGAAAGAACGAATGCAGTATATGCAGTGGGCCAATGGGAATGCAGAACTAGAGCGTCTGAAAAGATTCTGCATTGCTTATGAGTTTGTTCAGGCGGAGAAGGTACGCGATAGTGCGGACAATGAGGTCGGACAAGTTAAGGTGAAGATTACTGAGCTTAATGATAGTACAGAAAGGTTAAAAACTGACATACAGGAGATGGACAAGAAAATTTCTAGTTTGACTGCTGAGAAGGAAGCAAAATTGGGCGGTGAGATGAAGTCTTTGTCTGACAAAGTGGATGCTCTATCCCGATCTCTTGTCAAGGAAGCTTCTGTGATGAATAATCAAGAGGAAACTGTGAAGACAGAGAAAAAGGCTGCTGAAAAGGTGATGACTTGATTTTCTTTTGTTTTCTTTTTTTTGCTTGGAAAATATTGGGCTGCAACTATGTATCTTTTTCATAATGATTGTATCGGGTGATTATTATTTTTTTCTTGCAGTAGTTATTTTTTTTTTTTTTTTTTTTTTTTTTTTTTTGATAAAAGGTAGCATGCTACCGCTTCATTCATAAAGTGGATGAACTAGGCTACATTGCAGTAGTTATCTTAAGATTTGTAATGGCACATTCTTTTCACTTTTGTTTCACCATCTCTTAGACATGATATAATGCTTTGATAGATTGCGAAAAGTATTGAGGACATCAAAAGATCAATAGTGGAGAGGGATTCTGCTGTAAAAAAAGCAGAAGATGATGCATCCGATCTTAAGAATCGAGTGGGAAATCTATCTAAAAATTTGGATGAGTGTGAGAAAGAATATCAGGTAAGCTTATTTGCTGTTTTTTTTTTTTTCCTTGAGAAGTGTTTTATACTTTTATTGAAAAAAAAAACTCTATTCACTTGAGGAAAATTGTCCAAACAATACTATGCAGGGTGTGCTAGCTGGTAAGAGCAGTGGAAAGGAAGATAAATGCCTTGAAGATCAACTGAGGGATGCCAAAGCTGCCGTTGGTGATTCAGAATCAGAATTGAAGCAACTGAAGACAAAAATAAGCCATTCTGAGAGAGAGCTGAAAGAGAAGAAAGCGCAATTGATTTCCAAATGTGATGAAGCTGCTGCAGTTGAGGGTGAGCTGAATGTTAGAAAGAAAGATTTGGAAGAAGTTAAAGCATCCATGGAATCAATAAGATATGAGGAAGGGCAGATGGAATCATTGCAAAAGGTTTGTATATGTTTGTGAGTAGTAACGATTATTTGGCTGTTTAGTACCTTACAAATTTCTCATTGATGTTCATTCAACTGCTTTTCCAAAACTTGGAGTTGTTACTTAATTCCTTGGGTGCTGGGTAATTCGCCAGGAGCGCTTTGTTGAGCTAGAAGCCATTGAGAAACTGAAAGGTGAAATCCGTGTCCTTTCAGGACAGTTGGCAAATGTTCACTTCACCTACCGTGACCCTGTTAAGAATTTCAACAGATCAAAAGTCAAAGGAGTTGTGGCAAGGCTTATTAAAGTAAAAGATAGTTCCACAGCAACAGCCTTGGAGGTTTTGTTTCAGAAACTCTTCTTTGTTGGTTGATTATCTTAAGCACCTATTCTGCACCATGTTTTGGTTTTTGCATTTCCCTCTCCAAATATCATATGGATGTGTTTCTGCAGGTTGCTGCTGGAGGTAAGCTATATAATGTTGTTGTTGACACAGAAACGACTGGAAAACAATTGCTCCAACATGGGGATCTGCGAAGAAGAGTAACAATCATACCATTAAATAAAATCCAGACAAACATAGTACCTCAAAGGGTTCAGCAAGCAGCAGATAGACTGGTTGGATTTCACTCTGGAATAATTTTTGCATGTAGTCTCTATTTTGGATATCTCTAATATGCTAAAGTGTTATTGATTGATCTACAGGTTGGCAAGGGTAATGCACAATTGGCTTTAATGTTGGTTGGGTATGATGATGAAGTAAAGGTCGGTCAATCCTTGCAGTGATACACTTCCCTTTACTATTTTATTTTATGTGTTACATAGTCACCCATCCATCATAAACACGTGTGGATCAGTTTTAGCACTATGTGGGCCCCAGCTAGGAAGTAGGGAGTATCTCGTGTCATTTATATCTGTTACAGAATGTATATTGCATGCATAACTATGTTATAAGTGGCAGTGCTTGCTCTCTATATGCATCTGAATATGTGAATCCTATTTTTTGATTCCTCACATGCACTCTTCTGCATAATGCCTAGGTTTTGGATAGTCTGTATGTAATCAAATTGCTAACTATTTTGCATTTTAAACAAATATAGCTGGGCCATGAATGTCATGGGGATGATTAGCTACCTGAAATTAGATTGCATATACTCTTTACAGATTTTTGTACTATCTTGTTTCTCTTCTAAAATGTTGTAAATAGGAGATAGATCATGAAGAATATACCCTGCCATTTAGTTCTAAAAATTTTGTTTGAGATAATCAGCAACGACAGTTGTGTTGTTACAAATGTTGACATATTCTACTTGTGATTGTTGTGCTGCCACCTCTTCATTGCAGAATGCGATGGCTTACGTGTTTGGTTCAACATTTGTTTGCCGAAGTACTGATGCAGCTAAGGAGGTATATATTGAGCCTTCTTGACCTTTTTTTTTTTCCCTCCATAGAGTATTGCTTTATATAGCTTGTATTTTATAATGTTTCATGATGTTCTTCTTAGTCCAATTATTTTTCAGATTGTTAATTGCATGGTTCACATTGTGACATATGGAAGTTCTGGGCTCATTCTATAACAAATGCAACTCTTAATTAATATGGAACTAATCACATTCTAAGTTTTATGCACCGTAGGAGTCTGATTCGTTTCATACCTGGTCATAAATAGGATGCTTGTTTCCTAGTAAAAATGATGGTCCTTTTTACATTAAGGGCCCGTTTGGTTTACGGTTTGTAACATTCCAGTAATTCTCCATATTTTCTATTGAAAATATTCAAATCATTACCATTCAACTCAAGTTGGATAGTTGTAAAAGGTGTTAGTGAAGTAATGGAATCATTGCAGATTCCTAGGTGGTAGGAATACTAGATTATCATAGATTAGGAGGTATTCTCATTATGGGAATCATTAGTAGTCCTTTAAGAAAATATACTAGCTCTTAATAACTTTTCACTCAAGTGGTTTGATAAGTTAGTAACATACTTGCCATTCCTAGTATAAAATTTGCAACATTTTTGAAATATTACAAATCTTGAACCAAACGGCTCCTAAGTGCATACTAGCAGACTTATTCCAAAGGAAAGTGGTCAAGACAAACATAGCCCATATTTTCTCTAACACTTCACATTGCAAACTATTTACTAATTCTTTGATAAGTTAGTAACATACTTGCCATTCCTAATATAAAATATACAACATTTCTGAAATATTACAAATCTTGAACCACTTAGGAGCAAACGGCTCCTAAGTGCATACTATCAGGCTTATTCCAAAGGAAAGTGGTCAAGACAAACATAGCCCATATTTTCTCTAGCACTTCACATTGCATACTATTTACTAATTCTTTGACAATCATCCTGAGAATGTTTGCTGCTGTCTGAGTCATAAATGCAATCTTTAACCTGTTTGATATATAGGTTGGGCTAAATGATGTTTACTTGCAATATTAGCATAGTTGAGCTTCTTAATTGTGGCATTTTTGACTTTTTTTTTTTTTCTTTTGGTGGCAGGTGGCCTTCAATCGAGAAATCAGTACCCCTAGTGTGACTTTCGAAGGTGACATTTTTCAGCCTAGTGGCCTTTTAACTGGTGGCAGTCGAAGGTGATGTGGGATAGTTTTTGTTATCTTCTAAACAGTTTATAGCTTTGCATTTAATAGTTTGCACCATTATCATCCTTTGGATTATCACTTCCAGTATCCTGATTTTTCTAAAACAATTGTGTTTGTAACGCCTAGTGTTATTATGTCTTTGCAATTTCTCACTGATAGATGATACTTAGTAGTGCTTAGTGCTTTTTACGAAGCGATTTTGTGTGATGCCATGCTAACTTTTCTTGGTTATTTTTGTCCCATATTGTTTGCATCTACAATGCAGAAGTGGTGGCGAATTATTAAGGCAACTTCATGCTTTAGCTGCAGCTGAATCAGAGCTCTGTGTTCATGAGAAGAGATTATCTGCAATTGATGAAAAGGTTTCTTTCACCTTACTCAAAATCTCTGATGTCTGAATTGATAATATACTAGTAAATCCCTATCTTAGCTTTTATAATAGCCTTCTTCTTATGTAATTATATTTAATGCTTGTTTTTGTCTAGAATGTTGTAACATATTTGATTAAAAGAAATTAAAAGTTTGCATTAAAAAAGGGTTTTATGGTAAATAAGATGATGCTATATATATAGGTCATCTAACAAAGAAACTGATCTGTTTGCAGTACTGAGATTTATTATCTGTAGTAAAAGGTCTAATGTGTTATAATGAAATGTTTCTAAATGTGTGACAATGAAATGCTTCCAAGTAGAAGCAGGAAACACGGACCTATTCTAGAAGTGATTTTCTTGTCCAAATCAGAGATTAACAGTTTTCTTTGAACTGATATTTTGGATCTCATATTCTCATTGTCTTGCAACAATTGGCGGTGAATTAGAAACTGTGTTGACTAGCTTGTGAAATGGTTTGCATTATAGGATTGACCGTTTTCATGAATACTGCGGCCCCTTTGAGATACTTTCTACATTAAATTTCTGATTATAGAGTCTGCATATTAGCAAATGAATCTCAAGTCGGTTGTTTTTTATTACTAATTTTACTTGTTTGAAAACTATTAATCAAGGATCACATGTTGTTAATTTGGTCCTGCTTTTGAAACTTTCAGATTGCTATGCTCTTGCCTCTTCAGAAAAACTATGAGAAGTTGAAATCTCAGTTTGAGCTCAAATCATATGATCTTTCATTGTTCCAGAGCAGAGTTGAGCAAAATGAACACCACAAGGTAATAATTTTGCTACCATGTATGTTTCACTATTAATGTCATTTATTAAAGAATTATATTTTGTTGAAGTGTTGTTAAATTTGACAGAATATGTCTTTTATCAACTTTTTTCTCAAAGTAGTTAGGTGAGATAGTGAGGAAGCTAGAGCAAGAGCTTGAAGAGGCAAAACTGTTAGCGAAAGAGAAGCAAACTCGGTACGAGAATTGCATTTCCACTGTTTCAGAACTTGAGAAGGCTATCGGTGAACACGGCAATCAACGCGAGTTTAAGCTCAAAGATCTAGATAAGAGGATCAAGTCATTGAAATCTGATTTGCAATCAGCAAGAAAGTTACTTAAGGTGATTCTTTTGTTTGCTTTCTTTAATAGCAGTCTGATTTTTTTTTTTTTTTTTTTTTTCCTTTTTCAAGCTTTAAAAGTGTTGCCTCTGTTCTCACATAACTTATGCATCTATTTATTTGTCTTTGTGTTTTAAATCTCAACTAGTTGGAATCTAAAATTTCTGAGGCATGAAATGTTGCTTGATGGTTCATTATGGTTTACTATGTTATACCTTACTGTAGTTCTTTATACCAATTTCAGGTTTGTGAATATTACCATTAAACTCTCAATTTTTGATACTAAAACTAATCAACAAGCAATTTCTGGTAATTGATTCATATCCCTGTTCATGCCTTTATATGTGATATATACATACATAAACAGAGTGATTGCGAGGAAATTTCACATAATTGAACTTAATTATTGTACCTGAAATGCTTAGAAAACAAATCACTTTCTTCCATCTTATGCCACCAATATATATAGTAGGTAGTGTAACTGTGGTGATAAATTAGTTTTCTTCTGTTCATGTCATATTGTTGCTTGTAATTGCTGACAAATGTTTAAGTTCCTTTTAAATGTAAAGCATGATCGACCAATAGTTAGCTGAGAACCATTATTGTGCATCAGTGCATCATTTTACAGGTCTTTTCCTGAACATCATAATAACTGAAGTCTTAAGCAAACCTGTGAAATCTAGGTTAGGCAAATGTTGCTCACTAACAAGTAAACGGTGCTACTAATTGCCACATCAAAGTGAATTGGAATATGCTTCCTGAAATTTCATAACATTATGGTATATTCATCAGCATTCTCCTAGCTGATATCAAACACACTACAGCAACTTAAAAAACTTAGGTAATTCTCCTTGGTTCTTGAATGATGAAGGGTCATGAAAGTGAGAGGGAAAAGCTAGTTATGGAGAAGGATGCTGTCAATGAGGAGCTTGCTATGCTGGAAAATCAATTGGCTGCTTTGGAATCTCAGATTAATGCTCTTTCTCAAGCATTGGATGAACAAAAGAGCAAGGTAAGGAAATATGGCCATTAGAGCATAACATTTCCCTTTGATGTTGTGAATATGTTTCTAAGGCCAAAACTTATGATTTTATGCTATTGCTGTGCAGGTTAGTTCAATAAAGCGGGAATATGATCAAGCTGAATCAGCGCTTAACTTAAGTCGTTCAAATCTGAAAGAATGTGATTCACAGTTAAGTGCCATGGCCAAAGAGCAGCAAAAACTACAACAGCAACTCAGTGATGCTACTGTTGAAAGGAAAAAGATGGAAAATGAGGTAACTATTTCTGTGGCTGAATGTACTGTTATGTGCGTAAGAACATGAAATCAGTGATTCCAATGCAAATATATGATCAAACTCCTAGGTAAAACGAATGGAACTAGAACAAAAAGATTGCTTGCTAAAGGTAGATAAGCTACTTGAGAAATATGGTTGGATCGCAGCAGAGAAACAATTGTTTGGCAAAAATGGAACTGACTATGATTTCACATCTCGTGACCCTTATAAAGCAAGGGAAGAACTTGATATGTTGCAAGCCGAACAGGCAAGGTGTGTTATTTTCTAACTATTTGCGCTGTGGACAAGCTTTAGTAAGTGTAAAATTAAAACTAGACTGCTTGATAATTTACTTTTATATGCAGCCTTGAGAAGAGGGTAAACAAAAAGGTTATGGCTATGTTTGAAAAAGCGGAAGATGAATACAATGACTTAATTACCAAGAAAAGCATAATTGAGGCAAGCGACTATCTGCAAATCTGCTTGGTAGTCATCCAGATATTGTTAGATAAAACTGTTTGCAATTGATTCTTTAAATCTTTTGCAGAATGATAAGTCAAAGATCAAGAAGGTGATTGAAGAGTTGGATGAAAAAAAGAAAGAAACTTTGAAACTTACCTGGACCAAAGTGAATAAGTGAGTTATAGAAACTCATTATTGTTTTCATTAGATGCAACTTTGTTGTCTGTCTCACATTTATTTTCTGTCATTCTTTTCCATGGTTTGGGACATTCATTTTATACTGTGCTTGAAAATTTTTGACAATGTAAATCTTTTCGCAGGGATTTTGGCTCTATCTTTAGTACTTTGTTACCAGGCACAATGGCTAAGCTTGAACCTCCTGAAGGATCAAGTTTCTTAGATGGTCTTGAGGTTCGTGTGGCATTTGGAAGTGTTTGGAAGCAGTCTTTGTCTGAACTTAGTGGGGGACAAAGATCTCTTCTTGCTCTTTCTCTTATTCTGGCATTGCTTCTCTTTAAGCCTGCTCCACTCTATATACTAGATGAGGTATGAGATTTATATATTGAGTGAAGCATGTAGCTAGCTACATATTGTTTGTAAGGCTAAAATTATTTCTAAAACTTTGAGAAGCATGATTATATGATGAGGATTTGAGAAATCTTAATTGTGTGCTTGCATGTTTCAGTACAGATGAGAACCTTCATTCCACAATGGTTACTATCTTTGAAATGCCATTTATTATTTTAAATGAAAAATCATATTTTATGTAGTTGCTAAAATCAAATGAAGTTTTCATGCGATAAATGGAAAATACAATGTTCTTAAGGTGGTGCTTTTTTGTGATGCATAGTCGGAGGTGAGTATGCAGATTTAGTACACAAATAGGCTAAGGCAAGTAATTTTCTTGACGAAGGAGGGTGATCGCAAACATGCTGTGTAAATTGAAAGCTTCTAACCTAAATCTTACTCTGTGCCAGCCTGATCTTATATCTTTTCCTTATTTACGTTTCCAAATCTCATATTTAACAAGACAAGATTCAATTGTTTCATTAGCTTAATGCATGGCTAGCAAATAAGAAACCGATCAGATTATGTTGGATATAACGATTTCTTCATAATGCTAGCTGAGAATTTTTTTTCTTGTGAAGTACAGACTCAAAATACTTGGTGGTAACATGTGAATACAGGGTGAAGTGGATGGATGTAGAATGGACTGTGTTTTTTTTTGTTTTCGGTTAAGGATAAGTTAGGAAAACTGAACCAGCTGTATTCATTGGGAACAGCTTATGAATTTTGAAACTTATTAAAGTTGTAATTATCATTATGGTTTCCTGTTCAACAGGTTGATGCCGCTCTTGATCTGAGTCATACACAAAATATTGGAAGGATGATTAAAGCACATTTCCCACATTCCCAGGTTTGTTTCTTCCTTAGTATTGCTTGCTTAATTTCTAGATCAGAGTCATTCATAAAATATTGCTTGCTATAGATTTCAATTACCCGATTCTCTCTTCTGCTCTTCATTATCATTTTCGATAGTACCCATTACAACCAATCTTTCTGATTAACTGTTAGTTGCTTGCTATCCTGCAGTTTATTGTTGTTTCTCTTAAAGAGGGAATGTTCAACAATGCCAATGTGTTATTTCGAACCAAGTTTGTCGATGGAGTTTCCACTGTTACAAGAACGGTTGCTGCGAGACAGAAATAGCTCGGTGATGTTAATCAATGTTTCTGTGGAGGTATGTAGCTAACATTTGACATTATTGAATTGTTATTCATTAGATCGAGTTGCAAAAGTTTAAGGGATCATTTTTATTTCATCGCTAACAACAGTTGCTATTAAGGGGCTATGTTAAGGCGGTTCAATATTTTGATTGCTATACAATCTCGCATAATTCTGCAGTGTCGGGAGACCAAATGAGCAAATCACCCTGTGCTCCGTTCGATGTATTTAAACACATGAGTTTCGCTTGAGCTCAAAATGTGATACCTAGCAGCCGATTGGGCTCAAGTCGTTGACAATCTCGCGTTTGCTTCCTGTTCGTCGGTGTATCTTGGTGCAAATGCACACCCTTCTGTTTACTTTAGAGGATGGTACCAAAATCTTTGTTGAAATTATAATGTAAAAGGGATGCTTATGGTATTGATGGCATGGACAGCCTTTTCTCGCTGGATTCCGCAATTTTAGTGTGTTTTGTATGTATGTATTGCTTTGTTGTCTAATATATTTCACTAGTGTTACTACATTTCATAGCTTCTATTTTTCGGATTTGCACATATTATAAGCTTGTATGGGGTAGAATTTGAGCATTTAGCTGTAATGATAGACTGATTTTTGTGCATGAATATTCTGTACGTGCAGGATGTAGGGAAACCCCTCTGTTGGAGTATGAACACCAGTTTTTTTTTTTTTTTTTTTTTTTTTTTTTTTTTTTTTAATACAAAGGGACTTTTTACGATGAGATGCTCTAATCTTCAACTCTCTATTTTGAAATGCATTAATAGGGTTGAAATATTTTATTTTAAGCATGACCTTTTTGTGAATAGCAATTAACCACTTCATTTGTTGTTTTCTTTCTAAAGTTTATGTAAGAAATAGATTTTAAATAGGTTAAAATTTTGTTTTAAGGTCTCTATGATTGAATATACTGAATTATTGTTTTTTTTTTTTTTTTCCGCTGAATCTTCTATGCGAATAACATGCCAATCTCATTAGTCCATTACTACCATGCATAATTCTGAAGAAGATTAATAGAGGTGCGTATATATATATATATATATATATATATATATATATATATATATATATATATATATATATATATATATATATATATATTTTCACGTAACTACAAAGAAAAGAAATGCCACGTAATATTTAATGATTTCTCTCAAAATTTTGTTCATAAAATAATCCTGGCACCGGCAAGTTTTCAAGTAATCCGTGGACTTGTCTCACCTCATAAGCCGTACACCAGCCAATAACACGGAAACATGTAGTAAAATGGTTCGTCGGTTATTGTGGGGTCCATCACTGATGTGGTGAACCTGGTCCAAGTACGCATTTCCCCGGATGCAGCATCTGATTGGGCAGAGTCTACATACGACGTGGCACACAAGGTCCATCCAATAAACATTCTCGACGTTAACACAAAACACCGCATACACTTTCGCCGACGCGATCCCCGACGCGAACCCCATCGCTCTCCTCTCCTCCCCTCTCAAAACGAAAAGAAAGGGGAGAAATTTGGAGGAGAAAAATGTTCAAATTCCTCAAGGAGGTGGTGTCCGGATCCGGATCGGGGCTCAAGGATTTACCCTACACCATCGGGGAGCCCTACTCCACGGCGTGGGGCTCGTGGACGCACCACCGCGGCACCTCCAAGGTCTCCAATCGCACCCTCCCCGATCCCCATTATTTGCTACATATTTGATCGAATTCTATTAGGTTTCTAAGTTTAGATCCGAGATCTGAGGTTCGGATAATACCTGAGTTTTGAAGTTTGAATCGATCCCTGTGGCAAATTTTAGTTATCTGAGTGAATTAGTTGGTTCTTAGCTCTGCAAGTATTAGATTTGGTGGGAATGATTTCAACAAACTGTGATCTGTGCACGAATCGTTGTATTGGATTGGTTTTCATTTCACTCTTCTATAAATATCTCTATTTGAAGCTGCTTACTAGTTCATAATTTATAGTTGTTTGGCGTGATTTGGGTGGAGTTTCATGTGTGTAAGTAAATTGGACTATTTGAGGTCGGATTTCCGGTGATTTGAGTTTCTTAAATGTTGGAAAGCATGTCTGTTCTTTCTAAATGGTAAAATAAAAAAATAAACAAGGGAAATTCAGTACAGTCACACTTCTTTCCAAAAGAGAGATTTTAACTCCAATTCAAATTCGGTTGAATTCATCGAATCAAATCAATTCAATTCTATCTTGATTTCATATCAATAGGAGGAATTACTTTGTTCTTGGAGTTACAGAGAATGCTGGTATCACAGTGGTTAATAGAAATTTTTTGGTAATACTTTATTAATTCAGCAGTACCGTGTTGAAATTACTCTTTTCTTCTTGTTGCTTTTTTTTTTTTTTTGGTCCAAATGATTGGTTCATTTTTTCCTGCATTGACTTACTGCTTTTTGAATGACTTATCATAAGTTAATCATGCCATCTGTTGTCTTGTTCATCAGGATGATGGGTCACCAGTATCCATATTTTCTCTTTCAGGGAGTAATGCTCAAGATAGGCACTTAGCTGCTGGCCGCAATGGCGTTAAGAGATTACGTACTGTAAGTTAGTAGGTTTTGATCCGATGGAAACAATAAGATTATTAAATAGGTTGCTTGCAAATGAAGTGCTTTTTTTTTTTTTTTTTTTTTTTTATTCTTTTCTTTGTGAAATTATTTTTTTTATTATGGAATAGAATACCACTCATTTTCTGTAGTCAGGTGATGCTACTCTAAAAAACATAGTATTGCCTATATTGTCAGTAAATTCTGCATATTGGTTAGTTGCACTGATTACTGGCCTCTTATTGTGTTTGTAAATGCAATTTTTTTGAATCTCTACTTGGTAAGGGTTGCTTAGAAACCGTTTTTTGGTATCCTGCAGGTGAGGCATCCAAATATTTTATCTTTCCTTCATAGTACTGAGGCAGAAGTTTTTGATGGATCTACTGCCAAGCATACAATTTACATTGTGACAGAGCCTGTTATGCCACTCTCAGAAAAGCTGAAGGAACTGAAATTAGAAGGTACACAGAGGTATAATGAACTTTCTTTGCTGAATACCTTGCATCAATGGCACTTAAAACATCTATTTTCAACACATCTGATTTCATACTTGATGACTTATCCATAAACGTTGTACAACAGTAGCATGAAAGTGTGTGTTTTTCATCTAATTGAAGTGAAGACGAGTAATATACAGGATTTGCTGCTGTTATTTCTTCTTTTTGTAATCCAGTGTTTTGAGTTATGGTTTGCAGAAGAGTCTGTTGACAGAGTGATTAAACATTTGTTGAAAAAGGAAATGTTTATGCTTTCTTCAGTGTTTCAGAAGAAATTCAATGTTAAGAATGTCAACAATCAGATATTTAAATATCCAACCTATGAACAACCATATTGTTATGCAGGGATGAGTACTATGCATGGGGACTTCACCAGATATCTAAAGCTGTGAGCTTCCTAAATAATGATTGCAAACTTGTAAGAATCTTTACCTCAACACAAACTGCATTCTGTTTCTGTTTAATGGTTTAAATATTTAATATATAGTGCTCTTTAATGTTATTATTTGTCATATCTGGTGGGTATGAATGATGATTGTTCAAATTTGATTATTTTCTTACAGAAGAAATAGTTTTCTCCTCGTGGTACTTGTTTGGTTTAGATTACCTAGTGTAACCTACAACATGTAGATGATTCAAAGATTAGTTGAACTTCTAGTACTGCTTTTCTCAAAACAATTCCTATGATAAAAACAAAGAAATCCCAAAATCAAAACAATGAGCAATCTTAAAAATTAGAAAAATAGGCATGATGTCCTATGATAAAAACAAAGAAATCTCAAAATCAAAACAATGAGCAATCTTAAAAATTAGAAAAATAGCATCATACATCATGCCTGTTTGTCTCAATGCAACCTTCATTTACAGATTTTGACTGGTACAATGAGCAATCTTAAAAATTAGAAAAATAGCATCATACATCATGCCTGTTTGTCTCAATGCAACCTTCATTTACAGATTTTGACTGGTACAAAGTGCGCTCCTATTGATGCCTGACTCGTTTTTTTCATTGCCTGCTTGACCTGGCTTTGGAATAGCTTCATTGAAGGAAAATGTCTTAATGCATCCTTCATTTACAGATTTTGACTGGTACTAAATGGGCTCCTCTTGATGCCTGACTCTGTTTTTTTTCAGTGCCTGCTTGACCTGGCTTTGGAATAGCTTCATTGAAGGAAAATGTCTTAATGCATCCTTCATTTACAGATTTTGACTGGCACTAAATGTGCTCCCGTTGACGCCTGACTAGTTTTTTTCTTTTTTTCATTGCCTGCTTGATCTGGCTTTGGAATAGCTTCCTTGAAGAAAAAGTAGAAGCTTTTTCGAGCTTTCGGCTTTACTCTGGTGGACAGCCAAAAATAAAAATTCTAATTTACAGCTTCTGTTTAGAGATATTACAAAGTGGCTAGGATAACATCTAAGAGCCTGAATCTATAAAAATCGATTCAATTTGAGTGTAAGGGTTGAAATCTATGCTATATAGTATATACTATGTATTTTGTGCTGGCTTAAGTTTGATAGATTGAAGTTTGAGTTTGACTTAAAGCATTTTGGGCCCTGAATTTGTCCCAAATGACTAACTCATTAGGCCCAAGATTCCCTCACATTGACCTTGCCCAAAGGGGTTTTGGTGTGGGCCTAGCGTACATCCAGGTTCCAGCCTTGAATGTGAGGTCACTTGATGAGAAATATCTTACTTATTTTCATTTGCAATGTCAGCTATCTCTGAAACTGTATAGTTTGCTTGCATATTTCTCTCTGCCTATTTAATGCATAAGTAGCATGCCAGTAGCATGGAGATTGAAATGGGGAGATGAGATAAAAATCTTACACAAATATTAAGTACATCACTTAGCATATATATATTTTTACTTTGACTTGTTGGTTGTGTTTGACTGTGTATTTATTTTCATTTATGCCTTAGGAATGTTAATAATAGTAGTTGATGAATTAATTAACCATTCCTAGTTTAGTTTGTTGAAGGACTGCACTGTTGCCAAAGCCTGCAGAGTTGAAAACTAATTGATTTAATTTCAGGTTCATGGTAATGTATGCTTGGCTAGTGTTGTTGTTACTCAAACCTTGGACTGGAAGCTACATGCCTTTGATGTTCTATCAGAATTCGACAGCAGTAATGAGGCTTCTAATAACCCTATGCTGGTATGTATATACTGTAGGTTAGGTTTTTATTCTTACAATTTGATCTTACGTAATTGGTGATTTACTATTTATGGAAAGTGCAGTATACTATTCTTAATACAATGAATTCTAATTAACTGGATTCTGTGCAGCAATTTGAGTGGTTGGTTGGATCGCAATACAAACCGATGGAATTATCTAAGTCAGACTGGGCAGCAATTAGAAAGTCACCTCCATGGTCAATTGATTCTTGGGGTTTGGGTGAGCTATTAATGAGTTTTTCTTATTGTTGTTAGCTGATAGTTCACCTTAGACCTCTTTTTACCAGCATTTCTGTTTGACTCAACAGTTTTTCACCATTTGGTTTTGCAATGTGTTATGAACGATCCCCCTCCTCCCCCATTCCTTTTTTCTTTTTTGTGTTTAGTTAGTTGAGGAATGCCCTTTTGTATGGTATCTGCATCTGGTCTTCCATTGCTCTGCATGTCACCTAGGATCTTTCTACAATACTCCTACTCTTACCTGCAACCTTCAAACCTACCTTTTGGTTCTAGACAAATGTGAAGAGAATTTATTAAAGCGAGGTAGGCCAGAGAGGAAGGGGTTAAAAGACGACATGTACTTTCTACATTAATTCTGTCTCTATTTGAGTAGCTCGGATGTTTTTTTATATTTGAAGTAGCTTATGCTAAATTCAAGGATGATTAAGCTCATGAATCCCAATTACCAGGATGTTTAATTTACGAACTCTTTTCTGGTATGAAGTTGGCCAAGACAGAGGAACTGCGCAATATTGCTTCAATTCCGAAGGTTGGTGATCATATTTGCTATGCCTTTTGATTTAAATTGGTCAATTTTGTTATCGAGTGAAATGATAACTACTCTTCTCCATTACAATTTGACTATTGATGTTGTTAGTTAGAGCAATCTTATGTTTATTTCCTTTTTGTTCATTGCTAATGATTTTTAGCTGACCGCATTGTTAACATTAGACCTGAGCAAATATAATCCCAATCTTGGCTTTTCTGGCAGGGTTTATCCGGCCTAGTCAGGCCTGAAAATTTTAGGCCCAAGATAACTTGGGGGGATCTGGGTTTCTTTTTTTTGGTTGTATTAATTGACCTGACCCGATCTGGACTTCTTGAACACTCGGTCTTATAAGTTATATTATAATTTTTGTTCCTGGCCTGGCCTAGCCGAAATTAACTTGGCCCAGGTGCTCTGCCAGGTCTCTCAGGTCTAGTTAACAGCGAGCTGATAGGGATGCAATTTTAACTGTCCTCCCTCAGTATCCATCAATTTGTTTTGTACTTTATCTTTTATTGTGATTGAGAGTATCCAATGCAATTTGGATTGATTCTGCTTGTTGTGCGGCAGTCTCTACTTCCAGATTATCAGAGGCTCTTGAGTTCCATGCCATCGCGTAGATTGAATCCCTCAAAACTTACAGAAAACAGCGGTATGTTCAGCATAATGCGTTCTAATGACTTTTTCTTTTCATAATGAATTATGGCTTTTCTTTTAGTTTTCCGGGCCTTCTTTGATTCAAGTTGCATAAGAGTTATCCAATTTACTTATTTAGTACTGTATATGCTAACAATCTTGTTTTTGCAATTATTAGCTTTTTAAATAATTTTCTGGGTGGTGTATTCTTTCTTTTTTCGTGCATCAGTTTATTGAAATTTATAAGGACTATCCTTTAATAGGTGCTACCTGAGAAAGAGGGCATAAATTGGTTTTTCTTTATGTGATATTTTTAATTAAGAAACTGTTTTCTCTGGAGATTGATATGAAGTTACGGCGGTAATGGGTTCTGCAGGAGCTGAATTTGTATTGCTGAGAAAGCGTTGGGTGATGAGGAGATACTTTTTTTTCTAAAAAATTGCAAATGTACCAAGATGGACTTTCTTACACATTTTTATGACATATGGTTTTTTAGACGCCTGAGAATTTTTAGCACTTGGTGAACATGGATGACTATCTAGATGTATTTAGATTCCTTAGTTGGTGAAGAGATATCCTAGTTGCTTTGTCATTTGACATATCTTGTGCAATTTGTTTTGATCATATCTTTCATTCTAATTGTTCATCAGTTTTTCTCCTTTTGTGCCAGTTCATTGTGAAGCGTGAACTCTCATGTATTGCGATTCCCTTACTGTCTCTTGCACAATTGATCTTGAAACTTGTCTTAATCTAGTTTGGTTGGTGAGCTGACAATGCTATTAGATTATAAATAATGTTTTCTGTGGGCAAGAAAACAAGGGAAGCAAGGCAAAGAAAGAAAATGGCTTTTCAGGAGTTTAACCGCAGTTTTGTTCATTTGCAAGATTGCTTTGTTGATATTAAAGACCAAAATAGTCATTTTCACTACTACAAACATTTTCCTCTTTGAGTGTTGTAATTGTTAGCTGCTGTCCAAGCCAATTATCCATTATTCTCTTTGTCAGTAAGCACCTAAGTTCTTTCATGTTTTCCTCGAATTAGTGATTTCTACTCGTGTAATTATCTTCCTTTCTTTTTCATCTGTTCTTTGGTTAAGCCTCCTTGGTATCAATCTGTTTGAATTTTCTTTTACTGTGGTAATATATGTTCTTTTTGCAGAATATTTTCATAATAAGTTGGTAGAGACAATCCATTTCATGGAAATACTAAATTTAAAGGACAGTGTTGAAAAAGATACATTCTTCCGCAAGCTTCCAAACATAGCGGAACAGCTACCCCGCCAAATTGTCTTGAAAAAGGTGATTGAAAGATTTTCTAGATAGTTCAATTCACAGTGAAGTGATATTTTATCATCACGATTCATGGTTAAGTTCAATTCATGGTTAACTGATATTTTATCATCAGTCTGATGCAAATGATCTTAGATTCCTTTCACATGTCTTGTGATTGGCAACTGCAGCTGCTTCCTCTGTTAGCTTCTTCCTTGGAATTTGGTTCAGCCGCTGCTTCTGCATTGACTGTCTTATTAAAGATGGGTTCCTGGCTTCCAGTTGATGAATTTAATGTCAAGGTCCTTCTGTTTCATCCTCTCATTGCTTTAACCTCACACATATTAGAGATACTTATATATGTACCACTGCAAAATTATCTATTTATGTTATATCATGAAAAATCTTATTATATATATATGCAATTCAACAACTCAATTTTTAGGTAAAAGCCCCTCAATAATATTACTTCTTATCTCAGTTTTATATTTCTAGTCATTTGAACGTGCTGAAAACACATTATCTTCAGGTATTACCAACAATTGTGAAGCTTTTTGCCTCTAATGATCGAGCTATCCGAGTTGGTCTTTTGCAACATGTAGATCAGTTTGGGGAATCTTTGACATCTCAGATTGTTGATGAACAAGTATGTCCTTTGTGAAAACCTGTGCAAAAGTCTCTGTGAAACTTACTTTATGCCCTTTCAGGATGGCATCTGGTCAGAAATATAAATAATCTATTTTGGTGCTTTGACAGGTATTCCCTCATGTTGCCACAGGGTTCTCTGATACCTCTGCGTTTCTTCGAGAATTAACACTGAAGTCCATGCTTGTTTTAGCACCCAAGGTAAGGGCCGTAAGGCCCCTTGCCAAGCTTTTTGTTCTCTTTGGGGAAAAAGAATTCCATTAACTTAAAGGTTCAGTGTTGAAAATGCCATGTTGAATGATGCTTTCTTTCATTTATTTCTCTTGATGCATCTGCGATGCAAAAAGAAATCAAGGGAAAAAAATATATATAAAGAATGCTTTATCATGGGCAAGGCAAATGATATCTGGCTCTATTTCTATTACACTCACACTTCAACTTATTTGATTTTATAAAGCTGTGGCTCTGCTTACTGGCATGTAACTTTATTTCCTGTCGCAGTTATCACAGCGAACAATTTCGGGATCTTTATTGAAGTACCTTTCTAAGCTACAGGTTCTCTTTTGATTTGAATATTACTAAAGTTAACATTTCTTTCTACTTTTTTACTTCTATCATATTATCAATTTATATTTCTGTTACTCTACATCTGTTTGAACTATGAAGAGCTCGTTTAATTCTCATGGTTGTACGAATATAATCGTTTGCTAATATATGCTTGTTCAGGTAGATGAAGAACCAGCTATCAGGACTAATACTACAATTCTACTAGGAAACATAGCAAGCTACATGAATGAGGGGGTTTGTCTTTATACCATCATTCTTTCTTTTTGTTGTCAGACTTTTGTCACTATGCATACAGAGTTCAGCCTGTAAATACCAAAATACCAAATTATCTAGTAACTCCCCTTGTTTATTTTTTTTATCAATTGCGAGTTGATTTTCTTCCACTTTTTGTAGTGGCAGATTTGCTATGAATTTGTTTGGAAAGCACAGAATGTACATTATCATGTAGATAAAGTTGTTATGCTAACAACTCCTTTTGTTGTTGTATGCTTAGACAAGGAAGAGAGTCTTAATTAATGCATTTACAGTTCGCGCTTTGAGAGACACCTTCCCTCCAGCACGTGCGGCAGGTACTTAGACTTGTGCTTTGTGCTGTCAGCTGCATTCTGTTATGATGGATTGGTTTTTTGTTTAAAAACGTACCCTCTCCTACAATATTTTTGTATTTAATAATCTGGGAATTTTTTCTACTTTAAGACATTTTATTTATTGTAGAGCTTCATTGTGGCAGGACTTATGGCTTTGAGCATCACAAGTTCTTATTATGACATGACAGAGGTTGCAACTCGCATCCTGCCTAATGTTGTTGTCCTCACCATTGATCCAGATGGGTATGTGTCAATAATTTCACATCCTTTCTCCCTCAAGTTTCTCTTTTCTATAATAGAGGAAACAGGAAAGGGTATTGCATAAAAAATTTTTAAGGACAGCTCTAATGAGTTGAGAAATATAAATTGTAGAATCCAAATAATATTTTAGTGTTAACTTGCTAGCTTTTCATAGACTAAGGATTGTGGCTGTTTCTTTCTTTCTTTCTTTTTTTTACTTTGTCCCTCATTGATTGGTGAAGTTTTAGGACAATAGATTTGAATGCTGGTGCTAGTTCTAGTTTTGGTTAGTGCTGAAGTGTTTATAATTAACAAGGACATGAATAATCTATAGTCAGTGTAAGATTTTATTGGCTATTATGTCTTATGTCCTGGACTCATATTCCTCGTGAACTTATGGCTAAGCACAAGTACTTTTTGAAATCAATCGTTTAATTTTTATTTTTTAAGCTATGCTTTTTTTTACTGCAGTGATGTAAGGACAAAGGCATTTCAAGCTGTTGATCAATTTTTGCTAATAGCAAGGCAAACCCATGAGAAGGTATGCAATACCATTTCTTGTTTTTTATTATGTAATTTGTTCATTGCATTGTAATCTCAATGAAAAAGCATGTCAAGTATTTTACTTTTTCCAGTTTAAAAGATAATTGTTTTGATAAAAATGTTGATAGCCCCAATTTTAGGCTTCTGTTGATATGCTTTATCCTATGACACTCAAATCTTTGTTTTTATTCCATGTGATATGACATTCAACGTGGAATTATTCTTTCCAAAAATTATTCATGAATCAACTGTTATAGAATCAACATTCAAGAAGGTGGGCTAATTTGGGATTTCATCTACATCACTAGATGTATATTTTATAAGTTAAGACTTCTAAAAATTCTTAGAAAGCTAGCACCTGCTATCTCTGCAAAACTTGAACTTTGGAACTTTGAAAAGCAACATATGATTTGGGCTCAATAGTCTGAGACTTAGTTTGATATTGAGATCTATCTGACACTGTTAGATAAAATGGAGTTAGGAAAAAAGTATATAGGGATATACTCTTGCGTTCTCCGGTGGGACCGCAGAAAATATATTATAACCGACTCATCGTAACATGCAGAACACAATATTACATATGGAAACAAACATGGTATTTTTCCATCGTAGTTTCTCACCGCACGTAACGCAATCTCCCCGCAATCCCAAACGAAGCCTGAGTGTGCGAGCACTCGCAAACCCCAAGTTCTACAAGGGGTTTCTTTTGCTTCTCCATTATTAGCTTCCACTCTAAGAATTTAATTTGTGTTTTTCCTTGTAGCTAACTACTGGCGATAGTCTAGGCGCTGAAGTTGCTGGCATTCAGTTAAACCCTGGAAATGCTGGTTTGCTTGGGTAAGCCATATCTACACTAGACATGTTTCCTTTTTTTTTTGTTTTGCAGGGGGTGGGGGATAGAAGGTTCTTGTAATTGCATAAAAGAATATTGGCCAGGCCTATTTTCTGTGGCTGTGTTTGTGGTGCTCTCTCACTTGATGATAATAATTCAAGTTGAAGTAGCAGTTAGCATAACTTGGCCCTATTCAACTTCATATATTTAGTCTCAGGCATCTTCATGTGTTATGTTATTGTGATTCTTTGGTATAAAAGAACCACTAAATACTGACTAGGCATTACAGGACATTTTATGCTAAGGGTTCTTCTAGCACTGCCAAACAAGCTTTTGTTATAAAATAAATTTAAACAAGTCTATTTATCTTTGCAAATTTAATTTTCATGCTTAACAGTCAGTCCCCTCTTAAAGTTTTAGCTTGATTTAGATATAAAAATGGAATTTATGGAATGAACATCTAAAATACAGGTGGGCAATGAGTTCTCTGACACAAAAAGGAAAAGCTTCTGAGCATCCACTTCCTTCTGGAAACACTAATAATGTAGTCTCGGCTTCCTCTGATGCCAGCACTGGTACTTGCTTCTGTTACATTTCATCATCTGTCCTTAATGCACTTTATCAATAAAGGTGTTACCGAAGTTTAACTTTTTGACTTTATCCTCGGAGTTCCATATTAAACAATCTGATCCCTCAAATTTGACTTCAATTTCAATTAATTCAGAAAGCCTTACTTCAACTGAGAAAAGTCTAATGATGCTGCTTAAGTGGCATTTTCTTCGGGCAGTATACTAATGGAAGCACTTAGTTGCATGCATAACAAACTTCAGGAACTAAATTGCGATAATCAATTTATGAGGGTGAAATAGAAATGAAGGCTGAACTCCAGGGACTAACTTTATAACTATACTTTTATTGATCTTTTGGAAGAACATACTTAAAACCAAGGATTTAAATGCTCATTGGCATAGGCTGTATCTACCGTGCCGTATCGTGCCAACAAAATATCGGCACGATACAGTCCCTATGCCAATGACATAGTTCAAAATATCTGATAAAAATACATAATAAATTATTAGAATATTTTGTTGTTAAAGAAAATAAATATTTCGTACTATTATGTGTCGGCACATGAATTTTTTGTGATCGTCATGCATCGGCGTGGCTCAGCATACACCGTGTCGGCAAGTTTCCGGCACGACCCTGTGCCACGGCACTTTAAATCCTTGCTTACAACATAGTAGCCGTCAGAATTTCTTGACTGTTTTTTTACCTGAGTGTTGTCTGTTCAGTTATGCTGTGGTTCTTGTGAAATTTTCAGTTGTCAACTCGCAAGGTGTTGTGGCAGTGCAAGCTGCATCCACTTCCAGCTCTCTCGACCAACCCACCCCACCATCTCCCAGGTCAGTGGACGGATGGGGTGAGCTCGATGATGGAAATCTCCTTGATGATATTCATGATAGTGATAAAGAAGGATGGGATGACGTTGATCCGCTCGAGGAGCAGAAGCCGCCTCCCCCTGCGCTCACAAATATACAAGCTGCTCAAAAACGGCCTGTAGTGCAACCAAAACAACAAGGCAAGTGTCTTGAACTCTAACTGGACTATTTCTTTGTTTCTGCTGCATGTCAGGTATAGGCAGTCCCTTTATGATCTAGCTATTGCTGTTTGATACCTGTGTTTTTCCCTTAAAAAACTTTTAGTCCCTGAACTTTCAGCATAAATTGCATGTTTAGTATTTGGGCACTAAAAAACAGTTGGACTTCATTGTAGAATATGACCATTTAAACCTGTTTTATAGTGCAATATATGTGAGAGTCCACAGATCATTGTTAACACAAACACATGCGTGTCCATTATAGAACAACTATATTTATGGAGCATGAATTATTTTTGGCAGAGCATATTCATTGGACCTAGTGAAGTTCACCATGTAAAAATTAACTATGGTCGGTGCACCTGCTCTATATGCATAACAATTTCTAGCCTATTAACATCACCCTCCAATATTTCAAGGCGGCAAGGTGGAGACCACAATATTTACAGGAGGATTTACTGTCTTTAAGCGTTGTTTTTAAAAATCAATTTACATCAAATGGTAAGCATAATTCTTCTGTTGCTTATTTTCGGCCACAGTAAACCCGTCACGAACCCAACCAACAGTGAAGGCATTGAAAGCAGAAGATGATGATCTTTGGGGTTCTATATCTGCGCCAGCGCCTAAAACTGCGCCAAAATCGTCACACAATAATGATGTGGATGATCTCTGGGGTTCTATAGCTGCTCCGCCACCGAAGTCGGCGACAAAGCCACTGAAACCTGCAGTGGTAAATGATGACACTGATCCGTGGGCGGCCATTGCCGCCCCTCCTCCGACTACCAAAGCTAAGCCCTTATCCTTAGGGAGAGGTCGCGGCACGAAGCCCGCGCAGCCTAAGTTGGGTGCGCAAAAGATAGGTAGAACATCCTCATCTGGGATGTAAGAGGCGTGAAACACGTGTGATTCTGTAGCATTTTATGAGAGCTCGGTTCCCATTTTTTGTAGACACTTTGAAACATTTACTTCATTTTTTTTTTTGGTTTTTTTTTTTTTAATGTACTTCAGAGTTCAGACTGAGTTTGTATACATCTTAAAATGTGCATTTGTACATTACTATTAGACATTGGATTTGATTAATGTATCAGTTTGACTCTCCGCAGTTATTGCTATTGTTGTTTTTAAGTAGTGAGGTCAAGGATTTAAGTTCGGGTAAATTGCACTGTTGCCGCCTGAACTTTTGGCGGAGTTTCACTTTATCCCCCAAACTCTTAAAACGATCATTTACCCTCCTATACTTTAATATTGCATCTTGTTGCCCCTTCCGTCAGTTAAAGTTAACGGAGCTGAACGGGAGTTAACGGAAGGGTTAGGTTTTGGCGAAAAATTTACCACTTAAACTGTTCCTTGTTCCAACCAACTCACTTTTATTCCTTAAAAGCTCTTTTTTCTCCATTTCTATGCCCTCCAACTCTTCTTCTCGTAGTTTTTGCATCCCAAAAACTGTCAAAACCTAACCTTTCCGTCAACTCCCGTTCAGCTCCGTTAACTTTAACTGACGGAAGGGGCAACAAGATGCAATATTAAAGTATAAGGGGATAAATGACCATTTTAAGAGTTTGGGGGGTAAAGTGAAACTCCGCCAAAAGTTCAGGGGGCAACAGTGCAATTTACCCATTTAAGTTCCGTGGCATGGGGTCGTGTCGAAAACTTGTCGGCACGGTGCGTGCCGAGCTGTGCTGATATGTGCCGGTTAAAAAAATTCTTGTGTGCCGACTCAGCTCATTTTATATTTCATTGATAGGATTTGGAGCAGCTTCTGAATTACGTTGCTGCAGAAAGTTTGGGACCAAGACGTGTATTAGCTTCTCTTTTCCTTTTCTTTTGTTCATGCAAAATCAAAGCCTGTAGGTATAATTGTTTCTACCAGTCTAATTTATGTTTTTTTTGTCTTTAAAAAGAATTAAAGATTTGAACTCAAATTGCATCACAGATTTTGGGTTGTATAGTCTTCCATACAGCAGATATAGTAGTTTCATAATTTTCACACAACATGAAGCAGAAGCAGATACAGAAGAAGGAAAAAAAAAAAACACACGCACACACAAGTTTAGATGTCCCAATACACTACACAGCATTGTCAGAAGCCTAAACAATAATCTTAAGCACTAAAAACACTGTGAAGTCAAAAAGCAAAGAGTGAGGGAACCTGGAATCAGCTTTCCTATGTGAGTCTAAAAGAAGATAACACAGAACAATAAGGAAAAGAGAGATTCTTACACCCAGTTAAAGAGAAAATAATACACATGTTAAAACAATTTAAATTCAGGCCTTGATCATCGGATCGGCTCCCAATGAAGTGGGCTCATAGCCGTGCACCCGGAAGCGGTAGATGCACGTAAGAGGATGACTACCGTGGTTGGAGGTGAAGTCGAGCCGGACCGTGTTGATCACCCTGGCCGGATCGGCTCCCTCCACATTGAAGGTCTGAGCATTGCTCTTCTCGAGGTCGTAAGCGAACTCTGTCAGGACGAGCATCTTCTCCGATCGGGCTGATGGGTCATCGTCAGGCCCCTCGTACCATCCGGAGACACTGCAGTCCTTCGGCGCGCTCGACCTATCGTATGCCACGCTCTGCACATTGTGTACATGAAAGATTTGCTTCAGAGATTGCTCAAACAGCTAGGTGCATCTTTTGGCCCGTCTTTTAGAATAACTTCTCTACCCAGGAAGTAGAAGCATCTTAAAAACCATGCTTAAGGCTAACGAAAGGCCTGGAGTTTTTTTTTTTTTATGGTCGAAAGCTAAAATGATTTTCAGTCTCAAGAACATGAGCTATAGTTTAAAGCTGGTGCTTTTGCTCAAGCAAGGAGCTACGGAGTAATTTTAACAAAAAGCTATTAATGCTTCCTTCGAATAGCTCTCACTATTGAAAAAGCAATTTATGCATAAGCTCTCAGAGAGCCAAACAGGCCCAACGTGGACTAAAAATCACGAGAAAGTACGAAATAGTCCACATTTGTAAAATAAGTGATATAAGCAGACCGACCGTCCCTAGAGCAAGTGGCAAAGGGCTTGGTGGTTGGTACCCGAGACCCGAGTTCGAATCCTAGTTGATTCACATTTCTAGCTAAGTTTATTTCTAAACAAAATAAACGAAGCGGATAGCATGCTACCTATCTCTCAAAAAAAAAAGAAAAAAGAAAAAAGAAAAAAGAAAAAAGAAAAAAAAAGTGATATAAGCAGTATTATGAACACTGGAGGCATGTTACAATTGTATGTATAGCCTGCTCCTACATAGAAGAGATAAAAGAAAAACATCTTATCAAAATAACATCACAGAAAAAACAAAGTTTGTCAATGGCTTTGTAACTTCTGATTACTCCTTGGAATTTCCAAAGTACAAATCTAATAATCCTTTTCAGTGAATCTTCCCGCTTCCCACTTCCCAGCTAACTAAGACTGCACAAGGTTTAAAGGTGCTAGAGCCTTCCCTATTTGGTTAGTGGCTCGTTATGTGATGAATTATAAGGTTATCAATCATCATTGGAACAGAAGAAATTCCAATTTTACACTATATTTCACAAGTACATCAGTATTCACACTGTCCAGATGATTCTTATCTGAAGAAATCTCAAGATAAAAATTGAGAAGTACAAAAATGAACAAAAGAGATCAATACTCCTAGAATTAAGTACATCTCAGCTACAATTATGCCCCCTATTACCTACTATTTTAATATGGCATCAAGTACAATGTTATGCAGAGTGCAGACAAGGTGATAATGTTATCCATTATGGACTTTTGAGGACGAGGAGATGATATGGGTGTTTTAAGTCTTATTTTCAATGAAACATTAGACTTATATCCATAATGCTAATAAGGTGAGTATTTTCGTCGTTGAGGCATGAACGAATGGAATAACTCTAGATATTTGAACCAAACAGTTCTCATGCATTTTCTTTTCTACTACAAGTGAACTATATTATGCACGGTGACAAAAAAAGATCTTCAAGGATGAGTCGGCAGTACAATACACTGTCTACTTTAAGCCAGGAAAGTGAAAAAGGAATAAAAAAAAGAAGAAAGGGAGGAAAATAAAAGAGGAAAAGTAGAAAAGGTATGAAAAGAAGTGGGGAGGCATGACCCACCAGTTTAGGATGAGGTCAAATTGAGCAGTCAACTGATCCTCCACTACAGTCGACTAGCCTGTATTGTATCTCGAAAGCAGCCAAGCAGGAACCAAAAATGCGGTCGACATATAAAAGCATATTTAAATTTCATAATCTAGCTCTGTTTATTTAGAGTGGTTTTAGGGTTGAATTTTCTTGTGACTGGTGGACTATATGTACTCCTATAACTATACAGGGACCCTCCCTGCCACTTCTATTCTTTCTCTGTAAAATGATATTATAAAACTTAGGTATGCTTAATTTATTCAATGTGATTGCAAGGTTAATAATCTTCTAACCCTGAAAGGAAAGGAATTTAGTATGCTTAATTTATTCTGTGTGCATTACACTTGTTGTAGTACAATTGCATACTTCAAGCAAGCTAATTTAGCCAAACCAATTATGTTATCTATAGACAAAATCGTTAGAAATAACCTCCCTATACCTACAAGTGAGCAGTAACTTAATAGGTTTACTAGAAATTGCTTGACTTGAGCAAAAATGTTCAGTACCGGCGTGATATTGCATGCTCCAAAACACAAGCCTCTATAAAAGCTTCTACAGGATCCGTCTAGCAAATTGCCAATTTCTAGAATATCAGGACACGAACATCTACACCAACCTAATTTCTTCAGATTTTTATTGCTTGAAAAATGCGATAGAGTAACAATAAACAATAACCTAAGTGGAAATATCACCTTAGCAACATGCTCTAGGGTGACTGCCTCAGGAACCATGCCTGTTCGTAGCTTGATTTCAACAAAACCAGCACTTCCTTGTAAGGCAAAACACTGCCCAGGCTCTCCAAAACTTGGCTCTAGCATTTTATGAGCATTTGAATGCACGGCACTCCGACCTTTCCCTGCAACCAGCCAATTGCTAGCTTTCCCAGTAGTATACGGCTCCGAATGCCTAACCACCTTCGCCCCACCAGATGCCAATGCATAATCCACCCTTCCTAGCCCATCGGCCGCGTGTTTCTCAATCTCCTTCTCGACTATTTCCTTGGCAAAATTCCTTGCATCATCTAATGTTACAACATGATCACTACCACCTAGGCCTCTACTCTTTTTCAACTCGTCGATAAATTGCTCAAATTCCATCTTCGTAAAAAACCCCATCTCACCCAACTCAGCCAACGACTTGTCCAAGGCGTCGGCTCTTCCCTCAAGCTTCTTCAACTTTACCTCCAAGAAAGCACCTTTGTCTGCAACTTGCTTTGTCAGATCACTTTTCGCTTTAGATATCTCATTTCCGATCTTTTTATCTATCACTTCCAACTGAACCTGCAGCATCTTTGCTGTTCTCTTCAAAGACGCCTCCACCTCCGATATTCTACCGTCCGTGCCGACAGCAGACAAAGGGAGGAGACTACCATTTTTCCATCTCCAAACCAGTTGCCCCATCCACAAAAGAACCGCAAGGAGAAGAGACGCCTTCATGATCACATTGAAAACGATTTGCCACTTGGGTCTTTCCGATCTATGTGGGCTTTTCTTCTGCTTCAAAGCAACTGCCGAAGCCGCCAAATCTCTCTTCGCTTGCGAGAGATCTTTCGGCCTCTCAACAACCGACTCCCCGCGGATCGTGTGGCTCAGATCCTTCCCGCCGGCGATCACTCTCTTATCAGCAACCCCATTAACTCCGGCTTCGGAAAGCAATTCGGCATTTGGCTTCTTCACAACAGCAACTGTTCTCCTCCTCACATCTTGCCTAGAGTTGGAATCCAAGCTCAAAGAAGAAGGGTTCGTATTCGCGACGGGGGACGGAATCGCAGCCGCGGAAGCAGACATTATTGCGCCCTAAAGCAACCCCAAATTTCTCAAATCCAACAAATGTCGCAACAGGTCAAAAATAAATTTCCTAAAAAAAATCAACAAGAAAATATTCAAATTAGCTCCACAAATCAAACGAACAACTCAAAAAAGCAAGCAAATGATACAGAAACAAAAAAAAGACCAAAGATTAGGGTTTTACAACACCAGAGGCAAAGTTTTCTTCTAAAATTCCATATTATCGCCATGAAAACGCAAAAAGGTTGCAAATTTACAGGGATTAAAGCAAAACCCACAATTTTTAACAGAAACAACGCAATTAATAGCCAAAAAAAGTGGGAAAAAAAGGAGAACGAAATGGTAGACGGGTAACTCTAGAATTATAATTTCACACCGAAATTGAGAGTAAAAACCCTAAAAGGAAAGAGGGAGAGAGAGAGGGAAAGAGGGAAAATAATCACCTTAGAGAAAAGGGCGAACGAGAGAGAGAGAGAGAGAGGGAGGGAGGTGGAAATGGTGGTGGGGGCGTGGAGAGATTGAGCGCCAATGTATGGTAAAAGAGAAAGAGAAAGGGTTTCATTGTTTCATCAGGTCGACTCCGAGTTTAAGCGATAATTTCCCCCTTTTTTTTTTTCTTTTTCTTTTTCTTTTAAAACAATAAAATAATTTTCAAATATTTTTTCTTCTTTTCTAAAAATATTGTTATATAGATGTACATTTTTTATAGGGTCAAATGCATACAGGTCCCTGCAAACATAGTCAATTGCGAAAATATTCCTGCAAAAGCGAAACTAGGTGAGATGTCCCTGCAAAAGTCCAAAATTATGCAGATATGTCCCTGCAAAAGACACGGCAGGGACATATCTGCATACTTTTGGACTTTTGCAGGGACATCTCACCTAGTTTCGCTTTTGCAGGGATATTTTCGCAATTGACTATGTTTGCAGGGACCTGTATGTAAATAACCCTTTTTAAGTTCCACTCATGGGCTGTTTTATAAAATGACTCTCTAAAATTTTAAAATTGGTAAAATAATTCTGTCAAAATTTTATTTGGAAACTAATCCTCTTTCGTCATGTGGAGGTCACATCGAAATTTTACTATAAAGACGGTGATTCACCCCGTCTTATCGTGTTCTACTCTAGAATTTAGATAAATTTCGATTAATTTAAAGTGTTTTGCACTAAAAGCAGTGAATCATTTATCGTCTTTATAGCAAAATTCGATATGGCGCCCATGTGACGAAAGAATAGTATTTTTTCCAAATAAAATTTTGATATGTCTATTTCCCAAATTTAAAAATTTTGAATGGTCATTTTATAAAAAAGCCCTCTACTCATTCTATATAAAAAATCTATAAACAACACTTTTATATTTTTGCACTTTCTTATTTTAGTATTTTATGGTTTAAAATATATCAATTTAGTGTCAAATGGTTTTATTTTTTTATATTATCTATTTCACTATTTATTTTTTTTTTAAACTAAAAAACACTAAAGTGAATATTCTATAAACCTAATTGGGGTATCTCAAGATTTTTAGCGTATAATTTAACGGAATATTAACGGAGGAGCTGACAAAAAAAAAAAAAAACTATATATTACTAACTTGATATACTTTAAACCACCATGTACTAAAGTGAGAAAGTGCAAAACTGCATGAGTAGTGTTTAAAATTATCCTTATGATATTTATAAATTTTTGAAATATTAAATATTTTAAACTTTTTATAAAATTAGTTGGAAGTAGTTTTTGGATGAATAATGCTTAAGATCTACAACATATAAATGCGTGTATACATAAAATTCTAGCAAATAAATTATAATTTTTAATTTCGCCAACCAAATCTCTTAATGTTTACCAAATTGTTTAATAAATTCTTCTTCCTAATCAAAGGTTAGAACATGTCAAAATTTATAAGATATATTTAAACACTAAGATAATAAAACTCAAAGATATATTATTTATCTTTATTCTTTAATTTTTAAGACATCGTCACAATAATTTAGTGCTATTAAGTTTTCTATCCTTTTGATTAAAATATATGCGGCTAGAATGACGTGGGCTTTCTGGGATTAAGTGGGTGGTTAGTTGAATAGTATAATCGAATAGATGAAAATGATAAAATAGGTAAATCTAATGGCGAGAAAATTTAATAAAGACAAAATATTTCGTACTATTGATAGTATTTCAGCCGGACTCATAATTAATGAGGCACGTACGACAACACGAGAATGTTGTAGTAAAAAAAAATTTACAAAAAGTATAATAAAATATAATATAAAATTGTAAAATATTTAAATAATAAAGTTTAAACAAATGAATACTAAAGTAAAATAACTATAAATAAAAAAAGAATTTTTTTTTATTTAGCCCCCTCTAGTCTTTTTTTCTTTTATATAAATGGCTCTAACAAATTTTTATTATTATTTACATAAATAGCACTTTTCCTTTCTGCTAAGCGAGTGCTTAGGTGACGTTCTTAAATTAAACACAGTTATTCAACATAGTGATTGAATCACCGTATTTTTGTACTTTTTATTATTTCTAAGTTTAAAAAAGAGATTAAAGTGTGAATTTGAATATGGTGATTCAATTATTATATTTTAATACGGTGTTTGCTCAACTTAAAAATTGCCAGCGTGATATTCTCGTGATAAAAAGAGGACCGTATATATACATATAAATTTGTTAGAACTATTTGCAATTTTTTTTGGATAAATTTTAAATTCCACTTATGTGGTTTCGCATTTTCTCACTTTAGTACCACGTAGTTTAAAGTGTATCAAATTAGTGTTCTATGATTTTATTTTTATTTCTTCGTCAACTTTTTGATCAATATTTCGTTAAATTATATATAAAAAATTTTAGATATTCCATATAGGCTTATCGAATATTCACTTTAGTACTCTTTAGTTTTAACTGTAATATTAATTTAACAAAAAAAATATTAAAATTGATAATTAAAAAATAAAAATAAAAATATATGATACTAATTTAATACACTTTAAATTATTATAAAGTATTAAAGTAAAAAAATAAAAAATAAAAAATAAAACCACAGCTGTTGTATTTGACGTTTTTTTATTTATTTATTTATTTTTATTTACTGTGCTGACGTGGGCATCCTACAAATATGGGGCCCACTGCTCCTACAGCTCGTGATATTTACAACCGTTACACCGAAAACTATAATTTAAAAATTATAAAAATATATATAAATTAAGCGGAAAAGTTTTATTAGAGAAACAGGGTGGCTTCACAAGCTTTCGTTAGCCAACAGAGAATGACTCATTCATTCATTCATTCATTCATTCCCACTTTATTCTCTCTCTCTCTTTCTCTCTTTTAAAATTTCTTTCTTTTTCATTATCTTTCTCTTTCTCCTTTTCTTTTTTCTTTTTTTTTCCCCATTTTTTTCTCTTACTACGCCGCCCAAATCTCCTAATCCACACCCCAATCACCGACCAGGGCGTAAGAAATTCCAAAGCTAAAGTGTGTTGAATCAAACCCGTCTCTGTTATTAGCTTTTGAGGCACCCATTAACCCATTAATGGTTTTGGTTTTCGGAGTGGGATCTTCGGATTGTTTGATCATCTGGATTTGCTCTTCTGGTGCCGAAGGATCCGAATTTGATCACTAATTGAGGCGGTATGATTCTTCCTGTGAGGATTTTATGAGTCGTGTGTTGTTTCTGTGTGATTTGACCATAGAAAAGTGGTTCTCTACGATAAAGATTGGATTTTGATTGGTTTTTGGCAGTGGGTAGTGAGCATTTTAGCTCGGATTTTGTAGTGTGGACTTTGTTGAGTACCCAATTTTGGTTGTGGTTTTGGGAGTGGAGTCTACAAATTGTTTTGACATCTATGCCAAGGGATCTGAATTTGATTGTTTATTGAGGTGGTGTGATTCTCCTTTTGAGAATTTTGAGTATCATGTGTTGCTTCTGTGTGTTTCGATCATGTGGAAGTGTTTATTTACATTAAAAATTGGATTTTGATAATTGTTGGAGGCGGGTACTTGGGGTTTAAGCTTGGATCATCATCTTCTTTAGCCTATTCCTAGAATTTTTGCCATTAACTGAGTTTTCTCTAATTTTGTTGTATTACCTCTACCTCCATATTGTGTTGCTTATATGGATATTATGTGATTGCTTTTTTTTGTTCTTTTTGAGAATCAAATAACATGGCACTGAGAAAAAGAGGTAGGCGACGAATATAGCTTTAGAGAACGATTGGTATAATTATTAGTTGTTTTAAGAACTTTGTTTCTTAATACTGTGAATAGAAGAAACCTTGCTCATATTTGCACGGCATGGCATATAAAAATTTCATATGGATAGTTTAATTTTACGTAAAGGAGTGTGTCATGGTATGTTGCTAATTTTCATCAGCGTCTTAAAGTGCATAGACCGTGGATTTCACGTCTCACCTGGTTGGATTTTTGTTTATTTGATAAATGGTATTATAGTTGTTTTCTCATTAGGATTGTTTAATTCACCCGGCTTGTACCTGAGTTTACTGATGATCCTTCGATTTATGATGAGTTTGTTTAGAGTATTAATCTTCTGTCGTTCTTTTCTCTCACCAGGTTTGTGTTGACCTAAACCATAAGATAATTATGGCTATTGAGAGCAAGGAAGCTGTGCTATATATTGGAAAAGTTCTGAGATTTTCCGTCAGATTAAGCTACAGATCCGTTTGTGATCATCCCATTTTTTTCAGTATAGGCTTTTTGCTACTTTTATTGTACGGATCTTTTCCTTCTTTATTCTATTTTCTGCTTTCTTCTTCTCCTGTAATTGTATGTACCACTCTTCTTCTCGGAGTCCTTTTAAGTTGTGGAGAATCACGTATTCCTGAAATTGAAGAAGAAAAGGATCAAGATTACAAGTATGATGAGAAAACTTCATCGCTCAAAGTTGGGACTTCTAATGATAACACGGATGAGATCTTTACAGAACAAACCTATACAGAAAGCACGGCGAAAGTGATGTATTTGAGTGAAGAAAGGGCTAATAAAGAGTTTGGGATTGAGGGAAAAGTCGATGAAGAAAGAGAACACTGTGATCAGGGAATTGGCGAGAAGAGAGAGCTTTCTGAAGAGAACCCAGTTGAAGAAGCGGCACGAGTGGGTGAAGACGTTGGTTGCTCTTCAAGTGTAAATGGAAATCCAGCTGAAGGTCCAAATGTTGATGGTCGCTATAGTTCCTTAGATTCTGAGCCCGGTCTCCCATTGAGTTCTTATCCTAATCCCTCTATGGTTGATCTCACTCTAATGCATGATCAAAAGCCTAAAGTTGACGAAGGCAGAGGAGGAGAAGGAAAAGAAGAAGATCAGAAGAGTGCGATGGATCTTGGGCCCTGCGTGTTGGAGAGGTATCGGAGGCTGGAAAGCTTGATCGCCAGGAGAAGGGCAAGGAAGAATCTGAGGTTCGAATTGGAAAAGAATCTAATTGATTTGGATGTTAACGGTTCAGCTTCGAGCGTGGACGAATTTTCACGATTTCATGCCCAAATTCCGCCAATCTCAGCACCAAGACCGAATCCATTAGATCTTTTTAATGATTCAGAGGAAACAAGCGCGGTTCCTGGCTCCGCTCCTTCCATTCTTCATCAGAGAAAAAGCCCATTTGATCTTTCTCCTTCTGATCAAGTGAGTGAAAGCAGCGGCATCAACAGCTTATTGCGAGAGAATTGTTATCCTAGAGAGTTTATGGCCATTTCACAAAGAGATATGTTGTTTAGAAGACACGATAGCTTCAATTTATCTGGTGGGGAACTTAGACAGGAGAAGCACTTTTCAAGATTAAGACCTTATTATGCTTCTGACACAATAGATTTCGACTTGGGAAGTTCTTCTACAACTTTTGATAGGCAGTTGAGCGACAAGAGCGAGTCGAAGTTGAGTTTTGTTCTTGAATTGGACGATGTTGTTTCCTCTGTTAATGATCAGGATTACTGTGAAAACACTATAGAAAAGCATGACGAGGAAACTTTGGAAGATGCAAGTCAATATTCGGATGGAGGTGAATCGATGGAGGTTGAAGTGGAGAAGAGCGAGATCAGTGCTACTGATGGTGATGTGAGTCGTTTGAACGATGTTGAATTGTTTGGATCATTGGAGGAGAAAGAAGATAGTGAAGAAGTAAGTTCGAGTTTAACAATTTTAGATGCAGAGAAATTTAAATTGATGGAAGAGAAGCAAGGGGGTTCGACATCACACACATTATCAGAAGACACTGAGAAAAAGCCCATTCCTGATCTTATTAGCTGGGAAGGAACTGGTGAGAGTCAAATTTTGCATAATACAGGTATTGAAATTGGATATTTGACCCATCAGTAAAGGTATGATAATTCAAGAATTCTTGTATGATAATGTCTTCTAACTGCGGTTCCTCTCTTTGCAGGTGAAGGCAGTGTTGATGCAGATTCGTCTTTGGAAGCTGAGGCAAAATTAAATCTATCCAGAGTGGTTTCATTTCCAATGCTGGTTGGGGAGAAAGTAGTCTCAGAACGTGGCGGAGAAATGCCTGCTAGTGATGAAACTAATTTGGTAAATTTATTTAGTGTATCTTCTACAAAGGAAAGTGAGTCAAGATCGAAAGCGACTGAAGAAAATGATTTGATTGGCATTAAATCACCGACAGTCCATCAAGCTTCTGTTAATCTGGCAGCATCCGAAATCTCAGAGGGAGCAAAAGCAGGAGAAGATAATCTGATTGATCTAAATTCCTATCCGGAAAGTTTGCTGTTAAATGGTTTAAATTCGTATGCACCCGAACTGGTTCAACCATCTACTCAGAACTATCTAATGCGGCCATCATTTGAACCTGATCTTGGAGACTCGTATATCAGTATTATGGATTTACACCCAATCCCCGAAGTGGACTTCCCTATGATCTCTGAGGAGACTTTGAAAGCCTTAAAGCTTCAAAAAGAGCAAGGGAACTTGACACTCCCTGATTCAGTTGTTGGTTTGACTGAACTAGACATAACAGGAGAGCAAAACATTGTTTATTCAGATATTGAACGAGATTTAACTCATAAGTTTGAGGAAGGAAGTCCTTCAGATAATGCTCCCACAATTCATATTCATGATGGTGGTTCTGATCAGCTGCAGTTGCTTGATTCGATAGAAAGCTTGAATAAACCAAGTTCATCACCTATGGATTCTGATTTTCTGAGCAAGCCCGATATTGTTTCAACTGAGTCAAGAAAAGAAATCGCCAACACAGTCCAAACCAAGCGAGAATTAAGTCCTGAAAATTATTTATATGATTCTGAGGAGGAATGCGATCAGATTTATCCTGAGTTCATAGGTATCGATGACATTGACGAAGATTTGCTTTCGGAATTGGATGCCGTAGGAGATTTTCATGTAGAAGAATTAATGCCAGGTTGGCAGTTCAATCGAATGGCCACGGATTTTTCAAATACTGAAATTCATGAAATTCCTGCAGAGCTGCAAAATTCTCAGGCTTCTCTTAATCTCTCTCGAAATTTTCCCTCAAGGTATACGGAAGTTGTAGGAACTTTGTTCGGGCCATCTTCTGCGGACCCTGAGCAGACAGTGTACAATCCGAGGTTCCGCATTCTTGATTCGAGCTCTGCCGAAGATATCAATCTGCTACTCAAGCAACTCCAGGAGGAAGAAGAACAAGCGGAGGTGTCTTTTGTTCCAGTGGCCAATATCGAGAATTCATCAACAATAAACAAGGAAGCCGATTCCAGTGAATTGGGTTCAACCGAAAGTGAACCCAAACTAATAGAGAATGATTCGGATATGGTAGTTCTTGAAGCTAAGCATATTGAAGATATAGATTCAGCCATTAAACAAATCAATGAAATTCTCGATAAGTCTTCAATTTCAGAATTTGGAAGTTCCGAAGTTGTCCAAGGTGAAACGGATTTTGGGCCAACGGTGGTTGATTCAGATATTCAGGTTATTGAAGCAAAATCTTTGGACGACATAAATGTTGCTTTGAAGCAGTTCTCTGAAGGTTTCGATAAACCATCAAGCTTAGAAGTTGCGAGCTCCGAAGTTATGGAACGTGAGAGGCATTTCTTCGAGGCAATGGCGATAATTTCAGATATTCAGGTTATTGAACCAAAATCTTTGGATGACATAGCTGTTGCTCGGAAGCAGTTCTCTGAAGATCCTGAGAAATCTACAATTCCGGATATAGGAGGTTCCCGACTTATACCAGGTGTCATGGATATCGAACCAATAGAGACTAATTCAGATATTCAGGTTATTGAGGCAAAATCTTTGGATGACATTGATGTTGTTCTAAAGCAGTTCTCTGAAGGTCGAGAAAAATCGTTAATCTCAGAAGTTGGAACTTCGGAATTTCCGCAAGGTGAAATAGACTTCGGGCCAACAATGATCAATTCCGATTTTCTTGTTGTTGAAGCAAGATCATCGGATGACATAGATGTTGCTTTGAAGCAGTTTTCAGGCAGCGTCAATGAGAGCAATTCGGAAGCACATGAAAAATGATGATTCTGAAGTTCAATTAGCTAAAGATTTTGGAATGGCTTCTAAGAAATCAGTTTTTGATGAATCTCAAAGACTTGAAGCAATGAAGGGGTGTTTCTAGCTCAATTGCTTCAACCTCGGGAGAAGATATAGGATAAAAATAAACTTGGAGTCAAGCTGAAGCTCCAACTCTAGCTCAAACGATTTCGGGTGATGATTCAATGATGAGCCTCTTTGCTGGTTCTCTTTCTCTATTCATTGGTTTTCTGGTTTAAGGGATTTGTGTTTTCGACGGAAGAGTTTGGATCTTCTTCGGTCGATTTTTGTAGATGTTATTTGTTTCTTTTTCCTTTTCTCCTCCGTTCTTTCGGGTTGAGATATAATTCGATTTTTCTGCCCTTGTGAATAGTGAATATTGTTTTTGTTCAAGTTTGATTGATTTGAGTTTGGATTTTTTTTTTTTGGGGTCATTTGGATAGAAGGTTGGTGCTCATATTGCATGTAATTTAAACTTATAATGAGTGATTGGTAAATTTGATAGTAATGAGCCATATGTTTGGATTTCTTATTGCATACATTACCAAGTGATGAGTTTGTATTGTGAAATTTTTCATTGTGCAAGAATAACATGATGATTAATGTTGTTCATTTTTAATGTACAATTCATGCCTACATGATGCATACCAACTTTTATTTTCAACAATCAATTATTGTTTAATATATATAATATATAATATAATATGAAACTCAGCTGGAAAGGTCCCCTGAGGAAATAAAATTCAAAAAGGGCCTAAGTGCTCTCCAATCACTAGAGCTTTTGAAGCCACCACTCACATGTTAATGGTGGTGAGATTTATAAATAGAAAATGCTTTAAATATAGAAGCTTTTGGACTTGTTGAATTGAATCAGATAGTGATTTACAGCTGTGTTTTTTTTTTTTTTTTGTGAAAGATAAGTAGCACGCTATTCGTTTCGTTTATTTCATTTAGAAATAAACTTAGCTAGAAATGTGAATCAACTAGGATTCGAATTTGGATCTCGGATATCAATCACTATCAAGTCCTTTGTCACTTGTTTTAGGAACGGTCGGTTTTACAGCTGTATTGTTAATGATGATTATAGGGAAACATGTTGGTTTTTTAAAAGTACTTTATTTATTTTATTTTTTCTCCTCTTTTTTGATTCTTTTAGAATTTGCTTGTCTTAACTTTTAGAAACTATTTTTTTTTAAAAAAAAACAAAAAATATTATGATGATTAATAGTTAGATATTTAGCAAAAATATTATGATGATTAATAGTTTGCGTTATGTGGTTTCTCGTAATCGACTCATCGCGATATGCGGAAAACAATTTTATGTATAAAAAAATATTTTTTTATCGTACTTTTTTACTATATGTGACGTAATTTTTTCGCAATTCCAACAAAGCTAATAAGTTGGCAAGGTGCACCTGGTGAAGTATACGGTTTCCCTACCCGAAGCCCGCATGCGACCGCGTCGCATACGGCATACCACCTCCCACTGTGGATACCGACACAGAGTTAACACCTCTTATGAGGACGCTTTGCTCCTCCCACGTTCTCTATCTCTCTCTCTACCCCCTCATCTTCGTGCCCTACCACTAATAAGCATCACAAGAAGGAGAAGAAGAAGAGGGATTCTCCCACCCCCCCATTCTCTAAGCTCACTTCCCCTTTCTCCCTCTCTCATCACCATCCCCCTCGATCTCTCTCCCTCCGAAACCCTAGCTAGCTAGCTAGCTAGATATATATACAGAATCCTCTTCTTACCACCCTCGCCGCCCATGGCGGATCGGATCCACCCCTCCTCCGACGACTCCGGCGAGTTCGCCCCTCCTCGGCGCTACGGGCGCCACTACAACCACTCCTCCTCCTCCGACCCCTCCGCGAGCCCCCTCTTCCCCTCCTCCTTCTCCTCCTCCTCCAACCCCCCCTCGGGCCAATTCGTCGTCCAGCTCCCCAAGGACCAGGTCTACCGCGTCCCCCCTCCGGAGAACGCCCACCTCCTCAAATCCTACGCCCGCCGCGCCGCGCGCCGCCGCCGCCGCAGCTGCTTCTGCGTCCTCCGCCTCGCCCTCGCCCTCCTCCTCTCCCTCGCCCTCATCGCCGCCGTCGCCGCCGCCGCCCTCTTCTTCGCCCTCCGCCCCAAACTCCCCTCCTACTCCCTCCTCTCCCTCTCCGTCTCCGTCCACGGCCTCAACCTCTCCTCCCCCGAATTCGCCGCCGCGATCCGCGCCCAAAACCCTAACGGGAGGATCGCGATCGAGTACCGCCGCGGGAGCGCCGTCGCCGTCTCCTACGGCGCCGTCAACCTCGCTGACGGGGTCTGGCCCGCCTTCGACCAGAGGCCGCGGAACGTGACGGCGTTCGTGACGGCGTTGCGCGGGGCCGGGGTGCGCCTGTCCCCGCAGATGCTGTCGTCCATGGCGGCGGCCGAGCGGCGCGGCGCCGTGCCGTTAACTCTGGACGCGAGCGTCCCCGTCAGGGTTAGGGTCGGCGCCGTCACCACGTGGACGTTCACCGTTAAGGTGCGGTGCGGCGTGACCGTGGATAGGCTCGCGCCCGACGCCAAGGTGGTCTCCGAGTCGTGCCACATCAGAGTCGACATATTCTGATTTTACGGCGTTACGTTAGTTCTCCGTCGCGCGGCCGTTATTTTCCGTTACGTGCCGGGTGGTGTTATACTTTTTGGCGGGTAAATTACATCGGAGAGTTCTCGAACGTAAAAAATTGCATTTTAATCTACAAGCTTTAATTTATTATAATTTAGTCCTTGAAAATTTCTCTCCCTTTTTTTTTTTTTTTTTTTGCCTAATCAATCACTTACAACGATACAAGCATAAGTGCTCACGGGTGACAAGGGAGTTGACTATCAAATAATTATGATCCAAATAACAAAATGTAATGAGAAAATTTAATACAACCTACCAAACAAATTGAAGAGTAAAATAATATTATAAATTAAAGTTTGAACATTAACTTGCAATTAACGGTTTGAGAATCTTTCATGTAGTTTACCCTTCTTTTGGTTTTTGCAGTGAACTTCTATTGATGTGTGAACCGTTGGTATCTGTTTAGAAGTATGTTGTAATAAATAATAGAAGTGTAAATTAAAGAAAATTAGAGATTGTACAACAATTTCATTGTTGTTCTCTGTGTGGATTTGAACTTGTTCTCTTTTCTACAAGGAAACTTCTTGCCTCTTGTTTGATAATGGATCAAATTTGTATATGAGAAGATCTTTTCAATATTTTTTCCTTGTTTATTGTTCACCTCGTTTATGTGTATCTTGAGTGAAAGGGTGTTATTAATTTTGTGTTTCTTTTTTTTTTCTGTATTTTTTTAGAGAGTTGGCTTTTCTTAAGACGCCTGTGTGTACAATATTTTTAGCATGTATGTACAAAATTGCACATATAAGTGTTGTTTAATCTTGGTCTCCATCAGAATCGTCCGGTCTTAATGTGTACTTAGTGGAATGCATGTCATAATCCAATTTTCTGAATAATGTATTATAGTAATATTTTTATTACACCGTTCTATTTATTATAATTGGTGTTCAAGGTTAGCATTGTTTTGTAATACTTAGAAAGAGGGCGACTTTTACTTTACTGATATGACTGCTTAAAAACGATATTCAAGACAATAGAATTTTTCACCATCGTGAATATTCACATGCCTTTTGCAATAAAATTCACTGAGATGGATCTATAAGTTAAATCTTGGAGAGGTCAAACAAAATTTATTATGATAATTATTTTGGTGTGTACCTTCACTTTTAGGTAAAATATTGGGTTTGTTTGATTCGTTCTCCACTATCTACAGAAGGTAGAAATTGATATTGATCCTTTAAAGAAGCGAAAATAATGTAGTCCGCGAAAAATACCTTCTACAATTCGTAATTATGATATTTTAAGAAATATGCTAAATATTTCTGAATATGAATCAAAAAATGTCACTATTAAACATTTTACACAATAAGTTATAAAATGATAATTCAATCATGATCTTCATGAGACTTTTTTTTTTTTTTTTCTTAATCATCACCAATTATACAACAGTTAATCATCAAAGCATCTACCAAATATTTGCATCCGTGTTTACTCTTTGGATCCGAACCCGATTTGTCGGGTCGAATTCGGGCATAGTTCGTTACGCGGTTCGCTAGCGCACGCTTTTCAAAGCAAAGCAGCAAAACACGAAGTCATCCCATTTGCGCGCCCTATAAAAGGCTAACCTCACCGCATCACTGTTTCCCTCGCCATTTCGAATCGAAAGAGCTTCGCGATGGTTTCTCTCTCCTCTCTCCCTCTCTCCCTCTCTCTCCCTCCTCCCTCTCCTTCCCCCGCTCGACGACGTGCTCCGACCCTAGGGTTTCCCCATCCCCGACCTCCTCGTTCCCAAAACCCAGAGCTCGCTCTCCTCCGCCGAGCTCCCCGCCTCCGGATCCCTGATCCCACGCCTTTCCCTGGTGGATCTCGCAGTGGATTCTTCGGGAACGGCATTGGGTGAGTTCTGATTCAATTTCTAGGGTTTTAATCCTCCGTTCTTTATATTGTTCACTGGATCACATTGTTCGATAGAATCTGAATCCTGTTTGGAGCGATTGCAGTCGTGCTGGCTTCGATCTTAACGAACACAATAGTTTAATTAGGGTTTTCACGATTTCGTTTCATAAAATTTTGAGATCTCTGGTTTTTTTATGAGTAATGTTGAAGCGATGTATAATTAGGTGACGTTTCCTGATAGTGGGAATTGCTATTACCCATTATGAGGAATTGGAACATTCAATGGACAGGAATTAAGATGGATATGACGATGTTAGTGATGATGATAGCGATCTCAGAGCTTTTTCTGATGCGATCTATGCTGGAATATAGAATAAGAACACTGGTTTCTAATTTCTTCTCACGCTAATCCGAGCTTCAGATCAATGTGTTATGTTCTTGATGCATAAGGACTGCTCCCTAATTGTTGAAACAGGGTTTTAAATGTTTTGTTCCTAAACACCAACTCTTTTTGTTGTTTCTATCTCTTATATTTTCACTTTCTTTTTCTTTTTTGTAACAGCCCCTAACTCTTTTTTGTTTGATCGATAAGCATCAAATTTTAATTATGACAGCAGGACTTGTTCCCAGTCTGTTCTCACCTGCTGTTATCCGGCACACAACACTTGGGTATGTTTTCTTCACATAAAATACTATGAACATTGTCATTGTTTTAAGGCCTTTCTTTTCCTTATAAACTCAGGATTTAGGAGATGGGTGAAAACACTAAATCTTTCACCAATCTTTGCTAATTCTTTCTGAGATAATTTGATCAAATTACTGTTTTCAAGTACTGCTGTCCGGTCGGCACAGTCTGGCCGCTAGTGCCGATAGGCCTGTGCTGTCTGTACCTATCGTGAGGCATGCCATGTCATCCCAATGTCACACCGGCATGCCCCGTGCTATTGGCATGACAATTCTTGTCCGATTTCTTTATTTAATATAATTGCTGGCTAATGTGGTCTGTATCTTAAGCTTTTTAGATAGCCATCTGAAGGGTTGGGTCGGGTTGGTTAGGGTTCCAGTCATTTTGGATCTTGTCACTTCAGCTTTTGGGCTGTTTTGATTAGAGTATCAGGTTAGGTGGGTCACGTGGTTCTGATTATGTTGGCTCTGGAAGGATTGATTATTCTTGAGAATAGTATATTTGGATATTTTAGACTACAAACCGCAATTTAACTACATTGATCAATCTTAACATGTTTTATTGGAAATTCGTCTACCCTTGAATGATGGTAGATTTTGTTCACTGCTGTGACAATTTACAGCACCTAGCTGGTGACAATTATTCGGCGGCGGTGATACCCTCCGTTGAAGATTCAGGCATTGTTGCACGATTATTCATTCTCACTCATGGGGACCATCTATCAGCACTAAGTCAGATGGTGAGATTACCAGTTCTCTTTAAGAAAGAATACTGGTCCTAAACTCTGTTTCTCACACACGATCTTTCTTTAGGGCTTTACCCTTGACATTTCCAGTATAATTGCGATGATCCTACTTAATCTTTCGATACAACCTCCAGGTTTATGTGAAAAAAATCTTCCAAAACATTCTTCTTGATATGTCTCTTAAAAGCTACATTCATCATTTCAAGTGAATGTCCTCAGTCATTGGTGTTTAAATATCTCATAGACTGTATCATCAGCATGCACTTGGTTTGAGTTTTGGCACATTTTTCTTCATTCAAAAAAAATTTAAGGGGGTTAACCTGCAGAGATTTTGATGCTTAAAAACAGTTCCAAGCCATCAGTTAGCTGAGGAGATTCTACCTAGCGTAATCTTTGGGAAGATGTTCGTTAAATCATGGGCATACAGATTATCGATGTGATTAAAATTTATTTTCATTAGTATTCTATACCTCTCGAGAGTCAATGCAGCCTTATTGAGAAAACATTGTATATTATTCTTGCTCTGTTATCAAATTGAATTTAGCAAATATTATGTACTTTTATTACATTATTAAGAAGCTCGTAAACTTGAGTTAATTTGGTAAGATAGTATAAATTACTGTTGTCGCCTTGTCGGCAGCTGGACATTTATAGTGGTAGCGATTCGAGAATAATTGCAGGTTTTGACTCTTCTATTTTTCTTCTTGTTATTCAGACTCCACTGACAAATAAAGAGATTTCTGAAAGTAAGCAATGTATAGCATTTATTTGCAGTGTAAATTCCTTATGTTCTTTGGCTCCATATTTCTGCAGTTTGATGGCATTGCAGCCGCTAATGAGATGGTGATCAACGGTCGTATAAGGACTCGGAGATTAAGGACTCGGGGATCATCTTTTCAAGTAACAGTAGTTTCCCTACGAAATTTGTGAGTCACCAATAGAAGAAATTTTAAACGATATTTGCATCCTTTTGGCTTTTACAACAGCTCTGAGTAATCGAATAAGTGCGGATACCTTATCTTTGGATGTTATATCTGTAAAGAAGATGGTGTTGGATTGCAGATTTTATGTTAGATCTTCTGCAAAACCTCTAACAGTATGTTTGATTAATGAAAAATCAACTATTCACTACCTAAATTGAAGGTAAATGCTATTCATTATGATCTAGAACAATTACGTCGCTTGTGAATAGAAAATTACTTGAGTTGGAGTTAGCTCTTTCATTTAATGCCTAATGATCTAATAGTCCTAAGTCCTAACTCGACCTAATTATCTATTTGGGCTAACTCGACTTCTACCAACTTTGCAGGGATACTGAACTTCAGCCTCACGAACTACGGGATCTCAAATTACAGAGATACTTTACTCAGGATGAGCATTACCAAAAGGTGAGTTTCGAAAAGCATAAAGTTCTTCCCACTTTTCTAATTTCCATGTTAAGAAGCATCTCTATCTAGTTGGCACATGATAGAGAATTTGGCTTCTCAGAAAAGCACTTGGATTTATGGTGGGATGAATTAATTCTCTTACAGTGGACAACTACAGTGATCAAATTACTTTATGTATCATTAATAGGTTTATTTTGGTAAGTATGATAATGAAGAATTTGTGGACATATCAGCAAATGGAGAAAGCACGAGGTTTGTTGGCTTCCTCTTGAGGTTTTTGATTAAACTTGTTTAGCATTCGGTATCAATGAACTGCTGTTTAACACCATCATACTTTCTTTTGCCCTTTCCCCTCTCTTATTATTTGTGGGTATCCTGGGTTGGAACGCATGTTGCAGGGTTTCATTTATAAAGGGTCCATTATGCTACGTGGAAATCCCTATAGAAGGTTTATATTAGTTAGTTGTCTTTCATATCTATTAGACAATTAAGACTCTAAGATTAGATAAATATTCAAGTTATCTGGAAGCTATCGTTTTATGAGTTTCTTGCAAACAATGTATTACGACTATCTACTTAATTTTTGCTTCGAACGTATAAACTTTACGTGAACTATACTGCACCTTTGAATAGGTATCTGAACTTCATTAATTTTCAATATCCTGTATAACCTTTCATTTATCTGACTTTTAATCAATTCCAACAAGCTCCAATAGACCTTAGCTGTCGTCATAGAGACAGAAGTGTTTAAATATATTGTTCATTAGTTAGACATGTGCGGTGATTGAATCAAACAAACTGTAAAATTAGATAGCAAAATCCAAATTGTTGGAGATAATCATTTCAAAATGCTTACTAATTTTTCATATTCAGCATAAAGGCCATTTACTGTGCAATACTTGTGCATTATTTTCGCCCTTTATCATATTGTTGTTTTCTTCAGTGTGTTGGTGACAAATACACCGGATAAGCTTGGGTTGCTAGCTACTATCTTCACTGTTCTTCATGAATGGAACATTACTTTGGAATCAGCCGAGATGCACACTTGTGTAAGTCCAAGACTCATTTTATTTTGTTTGTCAAGTTTTAATTCAAAGATTCCAGTGTTCATGTAAGTGACCTTCGACATGCTATTTTAACAGCGCGGATCTGCCGTGAATAAATTCATAATCAGCTACCAAGGCTTAGCTTTAACCAAAGAGACTGCTCAGGTAATTTAAGCATTAGTATTTCTTTGTCTAATAGTCACTATACTTGGGCAGACCGCCCCTAGCGCAAGCGGCAAAAGAATTGGTGGTTGATACTTAAGGTCCCAAGTTCAAAATCTAGTTATATTTTCAGCTAAGTTTATTTTTTTTTAAAAAATAAACAAAGCGAATAACATGCTACCTTTCTCTCTAAAAAAAGTAGTAACTGTACTTGGTGGGATATGCCACCTAAAGTCCATTACCATCAAATAGTTAAACAAACACATAACAAGCTTGCTTGTTCTATAGCCACTAAGAACGAGAATAAAAGATCCAGACAGAATAGAGCAAGCTAGCTAGTTCACTTTGAGAACGACAAGAAAAATCAAAGAACACAAGATCTAAAGAAATATATAGGTCACTTCAAGTTTACTGCAATGACAGTTCATGTGATTTTCCAAGCAGCTCACTAGTTACTGGTTCATGTCGTAGCTCTTTCTTACCTCAGTTTTTTTCTTTCTCCTATTTTTATGTCACTAAAAATGCAGGACCTCACACGAGAGCTGTATTACCGCGTCTGTATAGGCGGATGAGCGAGATTTTAAATGCTATATGGAAGGACTTCAGAAAGGGTTGGATCTAGCAGCTACTGCATGTACTAATTGCATATTCAGGTTGGTAGTTACAATTCACTAAACTCACGTGCTTCCATTCTTTGAGAGGCCGGAACCTTTTAAGTTCTTGCTAGTCAAGTTTTGAAACAGCCACTATACAAACCTACTCGGGTGAGAACTCCCTCTTATGGGATGCAGAAAAGAAATTCCATGAATGAACTTTTTCTCAGCACTGTAAAAATTTGAATAAGACAAAAAGAGACTGTTATTTGCACACCCCGAAACCTTCTCTTGGCCAAGACATCCAGATATGCCAATATGGTTGCAAACTTATGCTGAAACACCTTTGGTTCATCTCTTGATCAGTTTACTAGTAAGGGAGATGAGACCTTGGGATGAACTTCCACAAACATTATACTATCATCCATGCCGCTGCAATCAAAGGGTGTAGTTGACTTGGCATTGGTTATATTTCTTGTTTTTTATTCGATTAATCACTATGAAATCAAAATTGCATAGGGATATGGGCTAAGTTTTTCTTGTCATTAGCAGTTAGCAAAATCATCTTTAAGAAGGGGGGAAAAACAGCAACACTTAAGAGTAAGTATTAAGTTCTCTAATTCAGCAAAACAAAGCCAGTAGATCGAGAGGTCACAAAAAATCAATAATAGCAAAACTAATATTCCATTCTTTGATGCCATCAGTCACGTAGAACTTGAGAAAGAGCAAAGAGAAAAAAGAAAATAAACGAAAAGGAAACCTTAAATAATACCATGAGCTCAAAAGTTCTTCAGGTTTAGAGGCATGCAAACTAGCTCATGAAGGAGTAGAAATCTGCTGTTTGAGCACAGCATACCCAGAACGACTGTCATCCACAAATGACTACCCTTTCCCTGCATTCCACACTAGAAAACAAAGGCCAAAAGATTTCAAAAATCAACTACCTTTAAATCATGCTTTGTATCTCCTATATTAATGTTTCTTCAGAGGTTTTGCGGGAATTTTCCCGTAAGCCAGGAGCCTCGAAATCGGCAGTTTCAACTCAGCCTGCCGCCGTCTCCTTCTACTGCGCCTAGACAACTGCTCTTCACCATTCAATTCGGTTGTTTCAGTTCTCCGTTTTCCGTTCTCTAAGTCTGAAGATTTCCGGCCTTCTTTTGTCCCAGAATTCGACTTTTTATTCCTCTCACTCTTTCCTCCCTGAAGAATCAATTCCTTCTTCAACTTCTGGTGATATGTAACCTTCCACTCATTCTGCCTATATGGAACTAACTTCTTCAACGAAACATACTGGTTCAAGTCCTTATCATTCGCCACCAAAAGCTCTTCGGGACGCAAGCCGTATCTATTAGAGGGTACAGGTTTATACTTGAATCGAGTTTTTAAATCCCCGATGGTATCTTCATAATCCAATTTATAGTACTCTTCCAACTCTTTTTCTAATTCCACTTTCTCCTTAAGAGAGATCTTTCTTTTCCTCTTCCTCTTACCCTCCTTCACCTTCTCCTCTTCCGTCTCTTTTCCCTCTTTCATTTGCAAGAATCTCTCCCTCGCCGCCGCAAAACCCTCACCCGACCCGCCAACATCCCAACCTTTGGGAAGCCCAAGCAATTCGTCTTCCTTATCAAAATCCGGCTTCTCCAGTTCAGCCTCGTCATCGCTTCCAAAATCAGGGTTGGTGTCCTCGGCCTCATAGTAATCCACATCGAACACCTCTTTCATCTTCTTATCGTACTCCTCGGGATCGAAGTCCTCCTCAAGATCATCTGCCCCCAATTTACAGGCCCCGTCGTCGGCAATTCCCGCTACCGCCCGAATCTTCTCCAACCTCTCTTGAATCTCCTTCTTCTTCAAATTCTTCAAATGCTTCAGCTCCTCCTTCCTTTCCTGCTCGGCCAAAGCCATCCTTTCCTCTTTGCTCTTCCTCTGCACCTTCCTGCTATTCGTCTTCTTCCTCACCGACCCCTCAACTACTCTCGAGTAGCCCAAAACCCTATCAGCCGCCCCTTCTTCGTGCCGGAAGTTATACTTGGCCTCGTACTCATCCTGCTTATCGAGCTCATCTTCATCCTCCGAAATACCACAAGCATCATCAAAAGAGGGCTTTTGTTCCTTATCCTTGTCGACCCACATCCTATTCCGGAGATACTCTTTCAAAAACTTCTCGTTCTCGGTCAAGTCGTCGTCTTTCCCGAAGACCTCGTCGAGATTTTCCTCCACCTCGTGGTCACCCTCGCCGCCGACCGCACCGACGGGATTGCCCTTCTCCTTGATGATGTCGCCATCATTGTCGTCCGCTCCGAATGCCTCCTTCTCCGCTTCCAAGAACGCCTTGAGGCCTTCCTTCTGCTCCTTGTTGTAGACCTTAGGGTTAGAGCTCACGCGCTTCTCGACGAATCCGGGCCCTTCCTCCATCAAAAGCTGCGCATTGAAGTCCTTCAAATACAACGGGCGATCCATCGTCTTCTCAACCTTAGCGGCGGCGGCCGCTTTCGGCTTCGAATCCCCCGCCGCATCTTCTTCGTCGGCATCGGCGGAGGAGGAGTAGATCTTGGCGCCATCTTGGAGGATCTCGGGGTCGTTCTTCTTGACCCGGACTAGGGTTTCGAGAAAGCGGAGATAGTCGCGGCGGGGCACCGCGAGGTCGTCATCGTCGTCGTCGTCGTCATCGTTTTCTTCTTCGTCGTCGTCGTCGTCGTCGGAGGAGGAGGCGCGGCCCTGCTTCTTGAGCTCCTCGTACCGCTGGAGCGCCTCGCGCTTCTTGTTGTGCTCCAAGCGCCGAGCGTAGGCCTCGTCGATCTCGATCTTGGAGAGGTCCTCCTCGTCGTCGTCCCCGGCGGGGCCACACGCGTCGAAGAGGTCGATCGCCATTGGAGAAGGATGGAAGGGGAGGCGGCGAGGAAAGGAGAGGGACGAGGATGAGGGGAGGGATGCGGAGCGGAGTAGAAACCCTAGAGAGGACTAGAAGTAGACGATGGATGGGCTCGGACTGCGACCTAGAATCAAAGGGTGAGATCTCCATCAACTGGGTCCATGATCCCAACGGTGGAGATCAAGCGATCCACCCCTAGTGGGGCTTTTTTTCAAAATAATCTTATAAAATAAAATAAATTTTTTTAATTAGGTAAATAATTGTACCTTTTTTTTTTTTGAAAAATTAATCAGTTCTTTCGTCCCATAGGAATCATTTAATTTTTTTATTTTTTTAAAAAAATAATGAATGATTATTTTTTTTGTAAAGACGGTGAACGATTCGGACATTTTTTGAAAATAACCCTATGAAATATAGTATTTGCCGAAATAACCCTCTAACAATTTTATTTGTGAAACTAACCCTACTGCGCTCGGCGGCCACGTCGGATTTTTCTATGAAGACGGTGAACGATTCACCGTCTTCAGGCGCCTATGAAGACGGTGAATCATTCACCGTCTTCTCTGTGCGCCCTCCGCCTTCTCGCCCAAAAAACCCGCGCGGACACCCACTGCCGGGCCTAGAGAAGGCGTAAACGAATTACCGCCTTCTCAATGTATTGCGAGAAGGCGGTAAACGAATTACGCCTTCTCATGTATTGCGAGAAGCGGTGATTCGTTCGCCGCCTTCTCTATGTATTGAGAGAAGGCGGCGAATCGTTCACCGCCTTTCTATAAAGTCGGGACACGAGAGAAGGCGGTGAATGGTTCACCGCTCTTCTTCGTAATCACTAAAGACGGTGAACAAGTCATCGTCTTTAGTGCTTTCGAAGAAGGCGGTGAACCATTCACCGCCTCTCTACGCAACCCGGGGACTTAGCCAAATTTACGTAAAAAGCAATTCCAAACCACCACCAAAGCAATAGAATCCAACAAGAAACCAATATAATTTCATCGATATCAACTAGCTCAACTTTGACGCAATATTTTCCAATAAGATATAGAATCCAACAAGAAACATACCATCCCGAGTGGATTAACAAGAGAAACTCAACAGGAAGAAAATTTCGTCAAAAATCGATCAAAATAGAAGGTTTTTGCACAAAAAATCCAACGAGTCATAATATCATCGAAAAAGTTCAACTTTGACGCAATATTTTCCAATAAGATATAGAATCCAACAAGAAACATACCATCCCGAGTGGATTAACAAGAGAAACTCAACAGGAAGAAAATTTCGTCAAAAATCGATCAAAATAGAAGGTTTTTGCACAAAAAATCCAACGAGTCATAATATCATCGAAAAAGTTCAACTTTGACGCAATATTTTCCAATAAGATATAGAATCCAACAAGAAACATACCATCCCGAGTGGATTAACAAGAGAAACTCAACGGAAGAAAATTTCGTCAAAAAACGAATCAAAATCGATCAAAATACAAGGTTTTTGCACAAAAAATCCAACGAGTCATAATATCATCGAAAAAGTTCAACTTTGACGCAATATTTTCCAATAAGATATATAATCCAACAAGAAACATACCATCCCGAGTGGATTAACAAGATAAACTCGACAGGAAGACATTTTCGTCAAAAATCAAATCAAAATCAAACAAAATACAAGGTGTTCATACAAAAAATCCAACGAGTCACAATATCATCTAGAAAGTTCGACTTTGACGCAGATTTTCCAATAAGACATAGAATCCAACAAGAAATATACCATCACGAGTGGATTAACAAGATAAACTCAACAAGAAAAATAATTTCGTCAAAAAACCCCAGAAATATACAAATATGATGTAAATTAATTATTATATAAAACAATACAAAATATAACCGAACTAAACAAAAAATATACAATCATCACTCTCAGCCTCTCGATCTGCCTCGCCCTCGCCCTCGACGTCCTCGGTCACGCCCTCGACGTCCTGCCACGTCCACGCCCACCTCGAAGAATGTACCTCATCAAGCGCCGATACCGCCATCTCATCGAGCCGTGCAATAATAATGCCCTCGGACGGTCCCATCACCGATGCTCGTGGCCGTCGGTAGTGGCCGGTGTAGATGTACGCCCGGACTGTGATGATGACGCGCGGGGACGTCGAGAAAAGACGAATCTCAGGTTATCTCTAGAGGCTGGCGGCGGCAACAAGGACAAGTCCAACGGCCGTAGCGGTAATCTCTCAGGGGCGGGTGGCATATCAGGGGAGGCGGGCATATCAAGATCATCGCAGAGACGGGGATCGTGATACTCGCAGCCCGATGGTCCGGTATATCGCATCATCGGGGAGGAGATGGGGAGCGTGCGTGATGACCCGATGTCGATGCTCCTCCACCATCTCGACCTCTGACATCAGCAGGGACTGGTACTGGTATGGTAGGAATGTACTCCAGTACACTCTCAAGATCCATATCCATATCTATCGTTGCCTGCACCCAACCTTCTACAGAAGGTGGATCATCTACCAATCGTCTCATCCTGACCTGTGTCAGGCGTATAGCGTCCACCTGCATTTGACACAAAATATTACACTTAGGCAATCTATATTATACATAAGAGTTAATAAAATATGGAATTGCCCGATTGATCGTACCAAAGCTCTCTCTGGCCACGAGGCCGTAAGTCAACGGTGGACGCCGAACAGACGAGAAATCCATCGTCTAGTGATCCGCCGGTGCCGACCATATAAATCGATGCCGCTGCACCGGTCATCACCCACAATCGGATCGCTCTATAATGTCCTCTAGTCGATGACCCCATCTCTCGATGTGTACGACGAAACCGTGCCTCATCCTCATCATTCCGCCCGAGAAGTCACACGCCGGATGGCCTCCACATGAATCGGTATATGCTGTAGGAGGCTAAACTGCCGCAAGACTCGATCCGGCACGTGAAGCTCGACGATATGAAATGATATCAATGTCGTCCTAGCTCGCCAAACCTCACTGCCCTGTACACAGAATGGTGGCAGCACAGCTATAATCTCATCTGTGTACGGCCGCCACGTCATCTGTGAATAAGACAAAATAACTCAGATGATGGAATTAATACGGTATTATATTTTAAAATGTTTGACAATATCGTACCTGAGTCTCTCTCTGCTGATCCAACTCATCTCGATAAAAATCAATATCCGCCGTCCTCACGTTTGCTCGAAAGCGTAACGGCGTTCGCCCACCTTATATTTTAAAAGTATGCGTGATAGTAAAAAAATGTATACATAGAGCGTGTAAATTCCGTTGAAAATTTAAATGTCATACCTAAGACCCGATTGGCCGATCACCGTATGTCGCATCAAATCGAACGCCAGTAGGTCGGCCGACGTGCAGATGGTCCCAGGCCCAGATCTATAAATAAATAAATGACAATTGTTAGATACTAATGATAATAGGAGATGCAATGTCATACCAGTTAATATATATTACTAATTATACCTGGACTAAGGTCGCGAAGCAACAGCATTCCACTTTTCCATTCATTGCAGTGAGCGAGAGCCCGATATAGATACGCAGGCATGCTCCCCATGCTAAACCGCCGCATACGTCAAAATCGGCCAAAGGGAAGCCACTTCAAATGAACTCTCTAGGTGGGGTTTGGAAAAAGACTACAACCAATCGATACAATATGTATGCGCGTGCGATGCGTGCAAGTAATCCGCCGGAGCATCTGGAATATGATGAAAATCTTGGTATATCCAATCAAGGCAAATACGCGACCACGATATCATCCGCACCGCCCTAACAATGCACTGCGGATCTCCTCCCACGGGTACACTGCGAGTCCCGTCACGCTCTCCATCGACCGAAGACCGGCAATAACCGCCACGTCCCGAAGTGTAATCGTCATCTCCCGTGGCGGAAGTGGAATGTCTGGGTCTCCCGTCTCCATCTCTCCGCCAACGCTCCTAACAAGGCGTGGTCGAGCTGTAGACGTCTGACTCGAGATATATAATAAAAACCAGCCTGGCGGAGCAGATCAAGCACAGCGTCATGCGATAGCTCCCAATCGTTTAGTTTGCGCCCATGCTCTGTGAACTGCACGGCGCGATATCCCTACAGTGACAACAAAGTTAGTTAGAAGCAGTCTTTGATATAAGATAAGAATATCCATGTAAAAAATTTATCAAGATGCTCTTTGAGTAGTGATAAATGACGACCTATGGATATCTTTGCTTCAGACCGTCACATCAATCGGTCCCGCGTCCTCTAGCTCGCCGTCGCACTTTACAAACGATTTTAATTAGTAACATAGTAAAAACCACACAATAAATATTGAATTATTGCAAGATTAATAAATACAGTAAGATAGGTATCAATCCTACGTCGACGGCTCGATGTCGAAGCTCTCTCGGTGTTCTGAGGACACGTATTTCTATAATGGCCTCTCGCTACGATACCACATGTGGTTCGTCGCCCACTGGTTTCGTCCATTATATTACGAATACGTGTTGATCGTGGTCGACCTTTCTTTCTTCGCACAGAAGGCGGTACAATGGGTGGGCCCTGGGGTCGTGGCCAGTAGCGTCTGTTTAGAACTGGATGGAACAGCGGTGCGTATGACTGGCGATAACACTCTACAGTATACCAATGGAAACAAAGACTGTGATAATCTAAACTCCTTTGCGAATTACTGCAAACTGCTAAAATATGCGAGCACGGTATGCCCGTTAGCTTGAATTCGCCACAATTACGGTCGTCTCGATCCATTCATGTCTACACCGTAATGGGAGTGTCTGTTTGTACTTCGAACCGTAATGGCCCGAATCGGTAAACCATGTGTCCCGCGCCATCATCGTATTCAATGTAATCCTAGTTTGTATTTTAGGTGTGATTGTGGCCGTCATACCTTCACCGTTTTCACGACGCTTTACAAAATCGCTACTCAGCTTGTAAAAAGTCCCCGCGACAAATGCCGTTATAGGCGAGCACGCAGCCCTTAAGTACCCCATTTAAACTCTCCGACATATTCGTGGTCATCAACCCGAAGCGGCGGCCACCATCAAATGCACAAGCCCAATACTCTTTGTAAACTTCGAGTTCGTCGACCCACTTCCACGCATCCTCATCTCGCGCTTTTAACTCTTCTTTCAGCTTATAATACTCTACCGGTGTTGGAGCACATCCAATGCTATAAAATTTGTCTAATATTGAATCATTTTTAAAACGTTTATTCATATTTGCTTTCATGTGTCGAAGACACCACCGGTGTACATGGCCGTCTCGGAGAATATATCTCGACCACTATTTCCTTTAACCCACTAAATCGGTCAGATATAAAACAAACCGCTCGATTGCGTGTAACATAATGCTGCAAGTTTTGTAAAAACCACCGCCAACTTGCACCATTTTCTCCTTCGCATATTGCAAACGCTAAAGGAAAAATGCTATCATTTGCATCGACTCCAGTGGCTATCAATGCGTGGCCTTCGTATTTGCCATATAAGTGAGTGGCATCAATACTCACGACCGGCCGACAATGTGCGAATCCACGAATAGAAGGACCAAATGACCAAAATAATCGACCAAACTGCATTATTCCCGACTCTGGCCACCTATGATCAAGCCGCCAATAAGTTCCACGATTACTACTCTTCAACATTGTAAGATACCGGGGCACGTCGTATGTTGCTCCCAACTACCATAGATGATCTGATGCTTTGCTCCTTGCTAGCCAAGCTTTCCAATAATTAATTTCAACATGCAAAGTGGCTCGCACTGTTTCCTGCACTTCTTTTGGCGTCATATTTAGTCTTGCCTTCATTTGAGGGAGAATCAATTGGCATATTAAATTTGAAGTACAGTTACGGTGCACCGCATTTAGAATGGGAATAACACAAGTGTGTGGCCCAGCATATGTCTTAACCCTGAAATATGTTGCATCTTTAGGGACCGAAGCGTGCAATCTCCAAGGACATCCCTCAACTGTGCATTTTACAGTATAAGTTGTTTTAGTGGATTTTACAACCGTCATTTGAACATTGTGAGTAATATGCCATCGATCGAGAGCGTCCACTAAAGATGCCTTTTCATAAAACGTTTGACGAAGCCAAGTCCCGTCAATGCTTGGTAGATCATTATTGGTACGTCTACTATCAAACTCAGACGAATTGACAACATACTCTTGTATCCAATTGTTATCTGTTCGATATAGCTCCGGGTGGTCAATGAAATCAAGTTCTTCGTCTGGATTGTCTACATACTCGTTGCTTACTTGCGGGTCATCATTCAAACTGTATATCGCATTTGCCAGGCAATTTAATCCACCATCGTGATCGTCCTGAATGTCGACAGCTAGATAATTCCAATCCTCGTCCTCATTAATGGATTCATCATCGTCATTACCATCATCGTCATTACCACCAAAATCATTATGAATAGGGACATCATTCCAATCCTCATTGGCGTTATCATCTCTTTCCTCGACTATATTATCAAGAACTTCATTCCAATTAGCATAGGAAGTAGATAGCCTGCAATAGCTCACGAATGATTACTACAAGACGGAGACATTTCACTTACTCTAAATTAACAAAAGTAAAGCGAAATTTTCTTTACCCCCAATCGTAATTGTCAGTTGGTGTATGAAATATCGCGATTTCGTCACGTGAAGTCTCGGGTTGCGCACGGGACGTCGAGGGTTGCGCGTGTGACGTCGAGGGTTGCGCACGGGACGAGGAGGGTTGCGTGTGTGACGTCGAGGGTTGCGCGCGTGACGTCGACGGTAGCGCATTTGGAGAATGACCTTGTCTGCAGTAATAATGATTGGCATTTTCCGAAATCTACTTATTTAAAGTAAATATTCACGCAAGTTTCAGCTATTACTGACCTTGTGATTCGTGACGCTTTCGGTCACAACCAACTTCGTGGTCACCAATTGGAGCATCCTAACACCCACATCGATAGCATTATGTAGCAGCTTGTGTAATAACCGTATGATCGATATCCTCGGACGGATATAACTCTTTCTCGATATATAACGACACACATCCATAATGTTCAAACAATCCAATTAAACCCTCAAATGATTCATCATCTACTATATCATGACCAATATATTCATTTGGTCCCATAGCATCGAATTTTGTATTTAAGACAAAATTCTTCTCTATTACAATTTACTAAACGATACATTCGCGTATCAAAATTCGTATAGGTCGTATTTGAATGAATCGCGATCAATTTCTTTCGACCACCCAAATATCGAGGACCATTTTCATCCACAACTAACTCTCCATCCCAATGAACACTAAGAGGCATCCGCCGACGACTAGCCATTTTAACTACACAGAAAAAAAATCACCAAGCAGTAAAGGGGTTATGAACTATGAATTATAAAGAATTGGAGCCGTCGACGATCATGTTTAACGTAACAGTCGACGATCAAGTTTAACGGGATCGTCGAAAATCAAGTTAAACGGAGCGGGGACGATCAAGATTGACTAACCGACGATCATGTTTAACGGAACCGTCGACGATCAAGTTTAACGGAACCATCAACACGCAAATTAAACGAAACCGTCGACCATCAAGTTTAACATAACCGTCGAAAAACAAGTTTAACGGAGCCGTCGACGATCAAGATTGACGGAAGTGTCGACAATCATGTTTAACGGAAGTGTCGACAATCACGTTGAACGGAATCGTCGACGCTCAAGTTTAACGCAACACTCGACAATCGCAATCAAGTTTACCGCAACCATCGACAATCGCGATTCTAGTTTAGGGTTTAGGGTTTAGGGTTTAGGGTTTAGAGTTTAGGTTTAGTTTTAGGTTTAGGTTTAGGGTTTAGGATTAGGTTTAGGGTTTAGGTTTAGGTTTAGGTTTAGGTTTAGGTTAGGTTTAGGGTTTAGTTTTAGGTTTAGGTTTTGGTTTAGTTTTAGGGTTTAGGTTTAGGTATAGGTTTAGGGTTTAGGGTTTAATCGACAGTGAGAGAGAGAGGGACTTACAATGGGGTTTAGGGTTTACGGAATGCTGCGACGTCGGCGGCGGCGTGGGCTGCGGCAAGCTCGACAATGGCGGGGGAGGCGACACAGGCGGCGGCGACTCGGCGGCGGCGGGGAGGCGCGACTGGCGGCAGCGAGGAGAAGCGAGAGAAGCGAGAGAGGCGGCGACTTCGGCGGCGCGAGAGGAGGGCGAGAGGCGGCGACTCGGCGGCGGCGGGAGGCGGCGGCGACTCGGCGGCGGCGGGGAGGCGGCTCGGGTGAGAGTCGAGAGAGTGAGAGTGAGAGTGAGAGTGAGAGAGAGCGACGGTGAGAGTGAGAGTGAGAGTGAGAGAGGCGACGAGTGAGAGTGAGAGTGAGAGAGTGAGAGAGAGAGCGAAGGGTGAGAGAGAGCGAAGGGTGAGAGAGTGGGAGAGAGAGAAATTTGGGTGGGTAGCGTAGAGAGGCGGTGAATGGTTCACCGCCTCTGAAAGCACTAAAGACGGTGACTCGTTCACCGTCTTTAGTGATTACGAGAAGGCGGTGAACCATTCACCGCTCTCGTGTCCCGGCTGCGCCTATAGAAGGCGGTGAACGATTCGCCGCCTTCTCTCAATACATGTAGAAGGCGGCGAACGAATCACCGCCTTCTCGCAATACATTGAGAAGGCGGTAATTCGTTTACCGCCTTCTCGCAATACATCGAGAAGGCGGTAATTCGTTTACCGCCTTCTCTAGGGCCCGGCGGGTGTCCGCGCGGGTTTTTTGGGCGAGAGGCGGAGGGCGCTAGATAAGACGGCGAATCATTCACCGTCTTCATAAGGCGCCCGTAAGACGGTGAATCGTTCACCGTCTTCATAGAAAAATCCGACGTGGCCGAAAGTGGCGCGAGTAGGGTTAGTTTCACAAATAAAATTGTTACGGTTATTTCGGCAAATACTATATTTCATAGGGTTATTTTCAAAAAATGTCCGAACGATTCACTAATTTTTACTTATTTATTATTTTTTTTATATTTTATATATAATTTTAACTATTATATAAAAATTTTAATAAATTATATATAATTATAACAATCTAAAATTTTTAATAATTTATTCCTACAATCCTAATTATTAAATTATTAAATAAAAATTATAGTAATTTATGTATAATTTTAACATTTTTTTTTTTTTTTTAGAGTATAGTGAATGATTCACCGTTTCAAAAAGTATGAAAAGATCCAGTGAACAATTCATCATGTTTTGAAAAAAAAATTATATATGACAAGTTGACTATTAGTTTGCCAAATATTAATTTAGTAGAATTATTTTATAAATTACAAACTTTTAAAAGGTTAATTTTGTAAAAAAAAGTCCTATTAGGGGCAATTCCGTAATTCGTCGTACCTTTCCTTTCTCTATATATACACTTTGAAGTCCTAGGGTTTTGTTCGCAGCAACCGTCGAAGGTCCTAGGGTTTCTGCCTCCTTGCCGCACACCTCTCTCGCCCCGTTCCGGAGCTGCTCCAATGGCCCCCGCGAAGAAAACGGTATCCTCCTCTCTCTTCTCCACATCCTCGTCTTCTTCTTCCTCTTTGATCTCTCATGAAGTCTCGAATCCATTCCCTTCTTCTCCTTTCGGCGAGTTTTCATGGCCATTTGATTGGTTTTCGTTTTCGATTTTCGTGTGCTTTGATCGAATTGTAGAAGAAGAGCACGGAGAGCATAAACAACAAGCTCGCCCTGGTGATGAAGAGCGGGAAATACACGCTCGGGTACAAGACGGTTCTCAGAACCCTTCGCAGCTCCAAAGGTTTCAAAATCCATCCCCTATCTCATCAAGAGATCCTTGTGCGATAAGAAGAACCCTAGGGTTTGCCACATTACATAGTTTAGATGACATTTTTAAGTATGATTTGGTATTTGGGTATTTAGAAATGGGACTGGAGTTTGGCTCTTTGGCTCTTGAATTAGTGCCTTAGAGATGAATGCAGCGCCCTAGATAAAATATCAGCCTCCTTCCCTTTATTACTCGTCTAGATGTATTTTTCTTGATCTAGGGGAAAGTATGGAGGGTGAGATATGGTAAATTTGGTCATTGGTATTATGTAGTCGATAACTATTAACTGTTAAATGCTTCTGTGTATGTGTTTTTTAGTATGCTAGAAGTTGTAACAGTTGTTCTAGAGTCTAGTATCAATGAGATATCGGCAATTGTTATGCTGAATTGAGTAAAAATTAATGCTTTTGTATGACCAATGGTTTGTGCCGCTTCAACTTATAACTTAATTCTTGTTAGTTTTATTGTGGTTACAAACTTTTGCCTTTCCGGCGACTGATTCTAGTTTGCAATTGCTATATGTAACTTTGGTCTGTAGGATTATCTAGTCCTAAGCAAGAATTTAATGGTTCTTTTGAATATGTTTTTGATCTTCATGGATTAATGCGATACATTTATAGCTATATTGGCATCTCATTTGCTTATATTTCCAGGTAAGTTGATCATCATTGCAAACAACTGCCCTCCGCTCCGCAAATCCGAGATCGAATATTATGCTATGCTGGCGAAAGTTGGGGTACATCACTTCAATGGAAGTAAGTATATTGATCGGATAGTTGTAGTTATGTAATTGCTGATACTCTAATCTGATTTGCTATTTTTTGTTTCACCGAAAGTAATCAATAACAGTTAGATTTTTCGGAACCAGTACTTGAATAAATTTGGTATAGTTCTTATACTATTTTGATTTTACTTGTTTTTTCAGACAACGTTGATCTCGGAACTGCTTGCGGCAAGTACTTCCGGGTGTGCTGCCTCAGCATTGTTGATGCTGGTTGGTCCACTTTCTACCTTCATCTATGCCTTTTATTTTATAATAATGAGAGTAAAGTGTATGCTAGTCCTTTTTTATCGCAATATTGCAACTTGGTCTTGCACTTTTAACTTGAAAATATCAGCCCTTGAACCTTCGCAATAAAATGTGGATTGTTATTATAAATGACTTTTTACATTGTTTGTTGTAGACTAAAATGAGTCATTTTACCTTAAGGGGTAAAGTGGTTATTTTATAAGAAATATTAGAGTTGGGATTAGCTTCAACGTATATAAAAGCTCAGGAACCAAAGTTAAGTTTTAAGCAAACAGTGTAGCGACCAAGTTGCAACATCGGGTAGTGCAAGGAACATCTGCGCTTTTTCCCCCCCTAATTGTAATAGTAGTATAATAATTTTATACCTATGATTTCAGGTGACTCAGAGATACTCAAGAGCGTCCCTGGTGATCTGTGAGAGAGAAGTAGAGTTTTTGTCTTGCGAGAGAAATTAACTTGTACTTTGTGGTTGATTAGCAAATGGTTTTTTTTCCCTAGTTACATTTAGACGTGGAATTTTAAAGCAAAATTCTTTCAGATAACAACTTAGACAGAGATTTTTTGCTTGTTGTTTAGTGAGTATTTATTTTTTCTGTTTTGTGCTCATAAGTTTAAACTTCTGGAGGCATATCTTGGTTTTTCGCTGCTGATCATTATGCAGATTCTGAGAAATGTTAGGTGCATGCTGAATATAATGGAATGATTTTATGGGATGAACAATTGAGTTATTTGTAATGTCTACATAGCTCTACATTGTGGAATATGTTTTAAACCAATCACAGAGTGCCCCTTGAATGAGTACTCTTTTGTATGGGGGGGGTAATGCTGCTGCACTTTCTAGTAATTTGAAGTGCAAGGATAGTGTAAGAAAAATGAGTAGTTATTCACTTATTTACCATTTTCTGTCTTCTGACCCGTCGCTGGATGCACTGCAGGGTAGGGATGCAAATGTATCCGGTCCCGGGTTGGTGGAGATACTATCTCCATCCTCTCCGGATGGAGCAGTCAAAAACAAAGATAAAAAAAAAAATGATTGATCTAATTTTGCCGTAATCTGCTAACAAATCTTTTTGATCGGTTTCGAATGGAGTGATAAGTTGAGACGAAAAGTAGGATAACACTTTGGTATGTTCTAAAAATTTATCATGATCTGCTCAAAAAATAAGGCGGAGAGGCCCCTTGTCCGCGTGCATTCTTACTGGGAGGGGTTTAAAAGTAGCATGTCTAAATATATTTTTTTCCCATCTGTTATGTTGAGTTTTATTTTTTATTATTATTATTATTATTACACAGTTTCAAGTATAGGTGTTGAATTTAAATATATATTAAATTAAACACCGAATTAATTCAACGTGCAATTACAAAATCTTATGTTTTTTGAGAAAGTTTGTAGTCCTAGCTTTTTCGTGCGACCTAAATAATTGAGAAGTAATTTAAAATTAACACAACAGAAATCTATCTAATTCAAACATACATATAACTTAAAAAGGATTATTATATACTTTTAAATTTTTTTAAAAATTGAAAAAAAAAATATATATATTTTGATGTTTGATCCTACCAGGCTACCATTCCCAACTCCAACAATTGAGCGCCGCTGCACCGACCTGCATTGCCACTGCTGGGTTTGTAGCTGCAGTCTGCAGAGCGCAATGAAAAATCTCCCGCCAATCCTTCAAAACGCATGTCACGCCTTGCTGTCGCTTCGCGTTACACGCACTCGCGGTGAGCTTACCTCCCCTCTCCCCTGTCTCCCCCTTTTATTTATTATCGAAGAGGAGGGAGGAAACAAATCCCACGCACAATCTCACTTCCCTCTCCGCTACTCAACACCAACAAAACCAAACAAAACAGCTTTTGCCCCCGCTCTTCTCTCTCTCTCTCTCTCTCTCTCTCCCCCCACATCCATGGCGCGGACGAAGCACTTCTCCAACAAGCCCTCCTCACGCTCCAAGAAGCGCCTCCATTGGAATCGCTCCCCTCGACCCCGACCCGGTCCTCTCTCTCTCTCTCTCTCTATGAATCGCTTAAACCCTAAACCCTAAACCTTTTGTTCTCTTCGACGCAGGGGAAGCGACCACCTCCGCCACCCCAAGTACGGCTAGGCCGGTGAGCGCGCCATTTCCCTCTATCTCTCCCTTTTCCAAGTGCGAAGCTTTGCCCTAATCTGTTCCCCTTCCTGTCTGATCGATGCAGAGAAGCAACGCGCCTCCGCAGGGTACCGGTGCTGCTACTACTGGTACTGCTAAAGGCCTTCTTTATCGTGCCCATTTGAAACGAGATTTAGCTATTTTCTTTCCTTTTTGATTCGTGGTCTAATGTGTGCTTTTTGCGGAAGCAGCGTCGCCGGGTCAGCAGCAGCAGCAGCAGAAGCAGCGCCGTAGATTCAGGCCTGGCACTGTGGCGCTCCGGGAGATCCGGAAGCTTCAGAAGTCGGTCGAGCTGCTGATCCCTTTCGCCCCCTTCGTCAGAATTGTTAGCATCTGCAGAACCCTAATTGCTCTTTTTCTCGCAAATGACAACTTTTGTTTAGGGCTTCAAAGTGAGAATTTGGTGGAGAGCCTGGGGCAGCTCATAGAGATTTTGCCTTTTCTCACTTTTCCTTGTAGAACGAGTTTTAATGTTTGATGTGGTTGTAGGTGAAGGAGATTAGTAACTTCTATTCAAAGGATGTCTCACGATGGGCCGCTGAAGCTCTATTGGCTTTGCAAGAGGTACTTTGTTTACTTTTTTCATCTCCTTTGTGAGTTTCGTATTGTAGTATAATTGTGTAACACGGGGATCTCTGGGTTGCAAATGTTCTGTTCGATGAAATGCCAGTGTTGTCCACTATGTAACTTAATAAGCATGTTTGGTATCAGAAATAAATTGTTTCTTTCTTACTTGTGACTTATAGAGCAGTACTATCATTCGATAAAATGTGCTAATTTTGCTGTTGGGATGTTAGATATTTTATATTCATCAAGTTTTGGTGAGACTCATAATATAGAAAGCGTGCTTTAGAAGGAATTTATTCATTTCACCAACTTAGTGACTTCAACATCACACATGGCACTTCAAGTTTTTGAATGTGTATGATGAATAGTGATTGATAGAAAAATGTTGTTAGGATGATGGCTGGTATCAATATTTGAACTCGAGCCTTCTTCCGCCATTCAGAACTTCAAAGAGTTATACTCTGTTATTGACTTACAAAGTTTATCTTACAAGCCCTTGTCAAGGAAAATGATCTGAGAGTAAAATGGAGAAGGTGGCGGATTCTCAAATATCACTTACATTAGTAGTTTGTCTTTTAGTTCATGTCCCAGCTTCATGCACATTGGATTTTTGTATTACAAAAATGTGATCGATTAGACAGTTGATCATTAGCAATCCGAGAGAGCATTTTATTAATGCTGTTTGTTAGATTGACAATTCTATAATCTATGAGACCAATTTCCCCGTGGTTCTAGATTTTATTTTTAGTACTTAGTCACAGCTAATGTCATCATTCCGGATGCTGTAGCAGGTAATATCCACTAAAGGAATTAGCAAGAGAAAGAAAAGAGATACTTGGAAAAAAGACCTTTTAAGTTCACTAAAAGATTCATAGGAGTATAGTTTAGTCTGGACATGCCTCCCTCTTGGGCCTTTTTGAATATGCTGTACAGAAGTTATTTTCTCATGAGGTTGAGTTGAATTATAATTTACTCTACTCTCTTACAGAGATCAATGTAGTAGTCCTTGAACTTTATCTAATACCAATTAAGGCACTGAAGTTTTACAAGTAACCAATATTGTCACTCTTTTGTAAATTAGTTTCTTGCGTCATCTTACATGTATACGTCAATTAGGGATCACTGAATTATTAATAGCTAAGCAAGGATTGTGGACACATGTTATGATATATTAAGCTTTTGGATCTGACTTATTTTTCTTGAAGTGAAAATGCATTTAGGATCTTGCTATTGCAGTTATCGTGGAATGAAAAGCTTAAAGAAATGCATGTTACAGACATTGAATAGTTGTTATTTTTTTTTTTAGTTCTCTTGTCATCTTTTTTTTAATTTGCTGTATAAGGTGTGCCTATCACCATTCTTTTCTCTCTTGTAGGCAACAGAATCACATTTACAGGAGTTGTTAGCGGATGCTAATCTTTGTGCGATTCATGCTAAACGTGTTACACTCAGTAAGTTGGCATGCTAATTTTTAGACTTTTTTGTTACAATCTTCTTCTCACAGAACTAGCTATACAACCTTCCTTTTTGCGATTCTTAGCAGTAGGAAGATCCAAAAACATGTTCTCATGCATTAAAGAAGGGAATCTTACCTATGGAACCTCTGAATGAAAGTTTGACTATGACTGTCACCTTATTTGGAGAAGTTTAGACGATATTCAGTTTTATTCTATATCTCACTAAAGAAATCAGATCAAATTTTACACTCTGAAGCACCTTTTCCTGCTTCCTAGAAATTGTGAATTATATAGATTCTTCCTCTTTGACTGCAGTGCAAAAGGATATACAACTTGCGAGGAGGATTGGTGGTCAGAGGACGTGGTGACACGAGACCGCATGAATCATGTTCGCTCAGATTTAAGAGCTTTCCATGGCACTAATCTAACATCTCTGGATCATCAATAGCTTACATTCTTAGGCTATCCCTCAAACATCTAACATGTACTTGATTCTGAAATATGCTAGGTAGCAGCACTTCATGTATCAATGGAAGCAATTGTCTATTCTTGTGGTTGTACTTTTTTATAGTACATGCTTTTGCCAAACTATTGCTGTTGTTATTTAAATCTATCAAATTCTTGGTTAGCTTATCCCCAATAGGCAATATACTACGCCAACCATCATTAATGTGACTAAAAACCAATCAAGTTTGTGCATATTATAAGTGTTTTCTTTTTCTGTTGAAAGCTCATTGTTTTTACCTCATTTTGTTCTTGTTATGGAAACTGATTCAATTCATCTTCTTAGACACTTTGAACATTTATCATGCGATAAAAATATTCCTTGCGCAAGATTCTGGGCAGTGGACTGAAGAATGTACTTTAAATACTTTGGTATGATATCTACTTTTCTATCGGTAGCTTTTTGGGAAATCTGATTAGTAGCTATGCTCTTTTTTGAAATTTATTTTGTGATCTTTTATTGCTTTGAAAAATCGGTAAAAATCGGAGTTCCTATATATTTTGTTGAACCTTCTTAATTGAACAAATGACATGTGCAGTAGTTTTGGTGGCACACAAGCACACAGCAAAGACCTAAGATGAGATGCCTAATCTGTGACTGGAAAGGTGTGTTTTGCGTTTCACTTGTACTTTTCCAGCTTGTCCACCTGGCCTTTTTCTGCTTCAGCTTTAGCATTAGCCTATTGAGTGTTTGATCAAAAGAACTAAGCCCCACACTTAACTAGATTAGCTTAACTAGATTAGCTTACAAATACTAGTAGTATATTTAGACTTGGCCGGGAGAGTTGGATAATCCGCGGGCGGGTCATTATTCTTGTGGATTATTTGGGTATGGATAAAATTTATCCATAAATTTTTGGATAATCAACATCTTTACCCATACCCGTCTACATATGAGCGGGTGGGTATGCGGATTACCCATAATTTTTTTTTCCTTTTTGTCTCTTATATTTTTTAAATGCAAATACATCTATATAAGTTTAAAAAGTATAACATAACTTATTATTTAAAATATCATAATATACAAAAAAATATTTAAAGGCTTAAAGCAAAAAAATTTCGTAATATAAAAGACACGATAAGAAACTAGAGTTAGAATTTTTAAGATGAATAAATAAAAATATATGCATTTTATTTAAGAAAATATGTTTTTTAATTAAAAAATATATGTGCGAGTACTCGTGGGTACTCGCGGGTTATCCAAAATGCCCACAGCTTTAATGGGTATCCATCCGTTTTATTCGTAATTTTTTAGGTTCGAAAAGTTGGTACTCAAAGTGCTAGCATCTAGCTACTATGTTACTTGCGAAGCAAATAAATTTTTTATTTTCCAACAAATTCTACATAATTACTGTACAACAAACCATCCAACAAGGGGAGTTTTGATTAGAATGCTATAACATTTCATGATCATCTTTTCATGTGATACACCCATTCATGGGTTGCATAGCTCACTCTATCAAAAGAAAAAGAGAAAAAACACACAGTTAACTTCCTCCCCTAGTTAGTCCCCTACTAAACAAAGAGAAGGAATTTATACAAAAAAAAAAAAGAGACAAAAAAAAAGAAAAAGAAAAACTCACTACAAAAATATAAGAAGAGAGTGCTTCCTCTCTTCTTTTCTCTGTTAAGATCTACCACACTAATTCTGCGTCGGATTCGACTTGCTCGGTGGAAGCTTTCTAAGGCTTGCATTAACTTCTATCTGAGGCTTCTTATTTCCTGCTGAATGAACTTCTCTCGGATCGAAAGAATTCGCATTATTCGTAGCTTGCAATATCCTTCTTGGTAATTGAATCCTGTCTCCTAAAATTTCCTCATTGAAAGAGGAAGGAGATGAATTCATGCTGAGGAAGAGATGAAGTAGCATTAAAGCAAAGATGATGGGGAGAGCTCTAAAATTGGCTTTCATGGTAGGTTTTCTTCTTTGGTGAATGAGAGAGGTATGAGATGGTTAAAAGAGGGTGGTGGAGTCTACTTATACAAGTTGTTTAGTAAGTGAGACCATGTGACCTCACATTTACTTCAATGCTATGCATAACCAACTTGTATTACATTTTCTATAGTGATCATATTTAACACACCACTTTATGTTGTTTGCATGCTAGGGCTCCACATGGGCCAAGAATATTGAAGGAGAAAGGAGGAGTTAAACAAAGGAAAAATCAGAGCCCCCACACATTGATGCACATGGTATGAAGGATCCTATGCTATGAGCTATATATGGACCTATGGTTAACATATATACTTTGATAGTTAGTTAGTAGTTACTAGCTAGGACTAATTAGTCTCAATTTATTGTTTTCCATTCTAATGTGACACAGGCAAAAAAAAGTAAATAACTTTATTTACTTGCACTTAGAAACTAATGAAGGCCCAATCATCCTTTCCTCATATTTGTAGGCATTAATAGTAAATATAATTTAAAAAAAATAAACCTCTTCTAAGGCTAGAAAAATGGTTAATATGTATTTTGAGCTTTTACAGGAGTTACAAACAGAAATAAGAATCTAAGTCTTTTTTTTTTTTTTTTTTTGAGAAATAGAAGAAGCATACCGCTTCATTCATTGCTCAAACGAATCGAGATACAAAATGGACGCCAGCCTTCGAGAAGCCGGCAAAAAGCAAAAAACTTAAACATAAAAGCAAAGAGAGGTAGAACAAGGTGAGGGGGACAGAAGAGATATTAGGGCAATGAGGTCTAATTGCTGATTAGTAGTTTGACCCGGTCAAGAGACCAGGTGACATTTGGCATCTTTCCTCTGAACACAAAGTTACAAAGTTGTTTAAGAATCTAAGTCTTAAGAGTAAAAACTTCAATTTGTCCTTTTGATTCTCCTAATAAGAAAAATTAACATATTGATTCTTCTAATGACACCACTTAAACAACACCGTATCAAACAATATTGCACCTTACAGTAAGGCTAAATAGTTCGTCAGACTGGTTGCTAAACTTTTTAAGGGCATTTAAGATGTTTGTAACACGAAGCAAATGAGCATGATATTATTGGCAATAGCAAAGGTACATAAAATAATTTCTCTTATTATTTTAAACCAAAATCAAGCCTTTACTCTTTGGCATTACAGATTCCTGATTCCTTGTTTTTTTGTAAAGAAATCTTTGCAGTATATATACCGTTAGCGAGTAATCATCTCACCTTGATTTAAAATTAGCGCGGCGAAGTGGTGGATCATGTGATATGCTAATTTGACTAATAATTTCCTCTCAAGCACTGCAATTCCTCTGATCTTATTTAAACAAATTAAGTCATGTGAGGAGACCATTAATATCAAATATTATCAGTAGTCACTCACTGTCCCTGGGTAGTTAAATTAACTGGTAAGGCTCTTGATTTAGATCTGGGTGAGTCAGCTTAGAGTATACATACAAGAGTAAGGCTAAATATTAAGGGAGGAGGAAAAGTACTTGTCCTTTATTCCTTTTACCATACAGATTCTAAAAAAGAAATTGCCATGAATTTGATTCCTTTTGGCCTATAAATTCCAAAAGAAATTGTCATGAACTTGGGAGAGAGAGAGAGAGAGAGAAGAAATTGTCATGGATTTGAAAAGAGAGAGACAATTCCTTGTCATGCATACACCAAACACAGAGGATTTGTAACAGTCCAACAAAACTATGCCATTGAGATTTCTCCTTAATGTATATATATCATGCAAAAAAAAGTAATTGTTCAACTAAATTATTCGATACAGCTTAAAAACTCTTTTGAAGAAAGTTTTTTCGACGCCAGCTTTTCTGTACGAAGTTATCAAAATATTCTTACGTTTTGCTTATTAATCAGACGTTTCGTTATATGTTTGGCTTGAGATTAAAATTAATATTTAGAGAGAAAGGGTAGGTTGGCCTTGGAGTACATAATGGACCTTAAATTCTTGTTCAGGAAAAAAATGAATTTGACTGGTCAAGCTACAAGTATTCCTTCAACCACATTATTCAAAACAGTATGACCTAATTAATCTTGTCATGTTGTTCAAGATTCTATAGGGTGATAGCATGTGGAACATGCAACTCAGCAACATGGAGTGGTTTTTCTTATATAGAGTCCACATGCCTTCAAACCTACATCTACTTCAAGAAAAAAAAAAAAAAAAGTTAAATAGAGTACCACCCCACCATATTGGGATTAAAGCTACAATTTTAATCTTTCTTAGGGCATAGTTGGTACACAGAGTACTATTGTTTTAATTTAAATTTGCTATTTTGTTTCATGCTACATGTTTGGCATCATCATATGTTTAATTTAGTAACTTAAACCTCAAGTTCTTCATAAGGAAAAGAAAATTGCTTTCTATTTTTATTTTGATACTTTTTTTCTTTTTGATGTCATTCTTTCTATTTCTTTTTTATTTTTGATTTTGTTCTTTTTTTCTCTCTTAAAAAATTATTTTGATTAGCATTTCGATGCGAGTTGCTTGACTCACTCCGAACCAAGTACATTCGGAGTTGCGTTTGATCTGAACTATGTTGAACCAAGGTCGAACCGAAAACGGACTTTTAACCTACTACATAACATCTTAACATGACTTGACTCGATCAATTATCATTCCTCTATTTATTCAGCTAGCATTGAAACAAAATTTATTAAATTTGATTAGTGAAAAGTGGATCTTCTAATATCAAATAATTGAGAGGGTCATGTCGCATATTTGGCACTGAAAATGAATCTAACCCAACTGCTCGACCAGTTACAATGAACCTATCCAGGCTCTATTAACCATTTAAACCGAACCGATCGAACTCAAACGGCCCAAGCTCGAGTCACGATCCCGACCCAAATTCGCACCCAAAAACACCCAAACCCGAACCGCAACCAAAAACCCTTCCCCTTCCCCTTCCCCTTCCTCAGTACTCTCGGCGAGTAAACCCTAACCCTAGCTCGCCATGGCCGCCGCTCTCCTCCGCTTCTCCGCTCTCGGCTCCCCCTCCTCCAACCTCTCCCCCCGCAACCCAGACTCTAACCCTAATCTCCTCCTCCCCACCTCCATCCCTTTCCCCTCCTCCTCCTCCTCCTTCGCCGCTGCCGCATCTCTCCCCTTCCACCTCCTCAAATCCCCGAACCCAGATCTATGCTGCCCCATCCCCTCCCTCGGCGGCGGCGGTGGCGACGGTCTCAAGCCTCCCGGCGCCGGTAGCGGCGGCGGCGGCGGCGGCGCGGGGTGGAGCTCCGATGGCTCTCCGCACGAGGATCCCTCCGATCCCTCCGGGCCCGTCGGGCTCTTTATCAAAGGGTGGCGAGCTAGGGTTGCGGCGGATCCGCAGTTCCCCTTTAAGGTCCTCATGGAGGAGCTCGTCGGCGTGAGCGCCTGCGTCCTCGGCGACATGGCCTCGCGCCCCAACTTCGGCCTCAACGAGCTCGACTTCGTCTTCTCCACCCTCGTCGTCGGATCCATCCTCAACTTCGTCCTCATGTACCTCCTCGCCCCCACCTCCGCCGCCTCCGCCTCCGCCGCCGCTCTCTCGTCCCTCCCGAGCCACATGTTCGAGCCCGGCCCCTACTCCCTCTTCTCGCGTCTCGCCACCTTCGTCTACAAGGGCGGGCTCTTCGCCGCGGTCGGATTCGCCGCGGGGCTCGCGGGGACGGCGATCTCCAACGGTCTCATCGCATTCCGCAAGAGGATGGACTCGAATTTCGAGCCGCCGAACAAGCCGCCGCCGCCGGTTCTTAATGCCGGGACATGGGCGCTGCACATGGGCCTGAGCAGCAACTTCCGGTACCAGACTCTGAACGGAATCGAGTTCTTGTTGGCGAGCGCGGCGCCGCCGCCCCTGTTCAAGGTCTCGGTGGTGGTGCTGAGGTGTTTGAACAATGTACTGGGCGGGATGTCGTTCGTCATGCTCGCGAGGCTGACGGGGTCGCAGAAGGTGGAGGAGAAGGGGGATGGTGAGGAGAAGGAGAGGTTGGTAGGAGACGAATCGGCGGTGGTGGCAGAAACTGCGGAGGAGGAGCTACGGAGAGGCGAGGAGTCCAAGTAAGCGACGTATTACCCCTTAATTGAATCTCAGCTTTATGGAAATGGAATTGTGGGATTGAGTGAGGATTCGAATTGCGTCGTGAAAGGCTAGTTTAAGGTAGTAGATGTAAAAATATCTTCGTGGTTTTTACGAATAATGGAGATATTGAGGCGTTTTCCCTAGCTCTTGTTCTAATTTGATGTTGTGAAATGACAAAATGGTGCAATTTTAGGTTCCAATAAGCACATGTTGATGGCTTTTTGGTTAATAATATCTTTTTATGTTGTTTTCGGGGCCGTTGCGAGCTAAGTGATGGAAAATTCAACTTTGCTTGAAGCTAATCCTGCTAGTGAGAATGTCTCCTGATTGGTATTCTCCGCGTAGGCTTTGTTGTATTGCGCTGACTAGTGATATATAAACATAGCAAGTTTTGTTATTTATAGAGCATGTGTATTAAACTTGGTTTGCTCAGCATAGACCTAGTTCAATCTATTTGCCCCACCAATAAAAAATTTAGCTTTTCAATATTACTGCTAGTGTCGACCGTCGAAAGTCGCAGAGATACATGATGCAAACTAACAAGCCTCCAGAATGAATGATGGGGATTGTAGAATGGTTAACACAGTTGTGTTTTGTTCATTACTGGTTTAGATTCGTCATGAGCAACGAATGTATATTTATAAAATTTATGCTTCCGCGTGCAACAGACCTTTGACATAGTCGACAATATATATGCTTTTTAGATATCTGCGAGACAGTTTCTCAAAGAAACTGCTGCTTTTCATTCTGTTTCTAGATTAGCTTGAATCTGGAGAGATATAATAACTACAATCATCTTATTGGTTAATCAAAGTGTGATGTTGCTCTTATAATTGAAATTGTCACATTATCAATGGGCTTTCTTTTGAAGAAAAAGAGAAGATCTATTATGGTAATCTCTATGAAGCATGCGACAACAAGTTTATGTTTCGCTTTTTCTGAATTTCAGCAAAGATATGTACATAAACATGGGGTCAAAATGTAGTCGAGCTTTAATTAAGCTCGTGATCTTGCTGTAGTTAAACTAGAGTATGGCCTCACTTGCTGGAATTAGGTTGTGAACAAGGTCTTTCCAGTGTATTGTATTGGGTGGTATTTGGCTATTTGCATTTGTTGTGCAGTAGCCTTTAGGTTTGGTTTCAAAGGGACTTGGAAGGACTTGTGTTAAAGTGTAACACACTGATTCTTTTAGACATCACAGGGTAGTAGTGCATGCCTGGGTATATTACTCTCAATATTGAAGTGGTCTTAAGATGGATTAATATACTTATTAAGTAAATGCAACGATTATGTCATTTGATGAGCTTGACAAATTATCGGAACCGTGAATTTTGTATATGGGTTCGTATATTATCAATTGATACTTTTATATGCGACATTTTGCGACACAAGGGGATGGGAATGCAGGTAACAGATGCTGGACTGGTATGTTTTGGGTGTTACTGACAATATGCTTGTATTCATTTATAACACTGGAATTGTATTTATTGCTAATATTGGGTGATCTAGAGAACATGGAAATAGATTATGCCTCATATATAAGGAAGTGACACAAGATTGAATTAGTTCATCTCTTGCACTATGATGAGTTTGATTATAGAAAGGGTGGGTCCTGATTATTTTTTTTAAGATTTTTGGTAAGGAATGAAAAAAAAATATGACGGTGTTTGTTTAAATTCGTCAAGTAATTTGATTGGTAATTTAAATTTATTTGGAAATAATATTTACTCTAAAGTAATAATCTCATTCAAGCCCGAATCTCGAATCTCTCTTCGATAATCTCAAATGATATGATTGTGCGAATTAAACACTGGAATTTTATATTTTTAGTAATAAAATTAATAAAAATTAAATTCTAGTAATAGGATTAATAAAAATTAAATTTTTAGAAATCCTTTTATTCCTAATTAATCTCTCATAACTTGAATCAAACACACTTTTTAAGTCTAATACAATCCCTTTAGTTTTATTAATATTTGGACAAAGGAGCTTAATTTCTAGTTTCTACGGACAATGTGGGCACAAAAATGAAAAAGTGCATAAAAAATCACTTTCTTCATCAATCAATTTGATTGGGTCGTAAATAAATTTTCCTACACGCATTTATGCTACATTTAATATGACCTTAGGTTAAGGTACATTAATTTATGTTACATTAAATATGAGCTGAATCAAGGTACATAATAAAGAATTTAAGATTTCTCACCCTCACATATAGAGGGTGATAATGAACCGATAGAGCAAGTGGCAAAAGACTTATAATTAGTATCCGAGAATGATTAGTATCTGAGACCCAAGTTCGAATCCTAGTTAATTCGCATTTCCAGTTAAGTTTATTTCTAAATGAAATAAACAAAGCGCGTGCTATCTATCTCTCCAAAAAAAAAAAAAAAAAAAAAAAAAAATAAATTAAAACACCTTTTCCCTCCTCTGTTTTTTTTTTTTTTGGTTAATATTGTGGTGTGGAACTCAGGTCACTAGAATTTTTAAAATCTCTGAATATTATAATTTTTTAAAATAATAATAATAATAATAACACATACATATCTCGACCTTGACAAACGAGGTCTATCAGCACTTTTTTTAGAAGAGATAGATAGTATACTATCCGCTTCGTTTATTTAATTTAAAAATAAACTTAGCTAAAAATATGAATCGACTAGAATTTTAAATTTAGGATTTCAAATATCAATCATCAAATATTTTACCATTAGTGCTAGGAACGGTCGGTGTAACAGTACTTCTATAGATAATTTAATATGCAAGTTTCTCTTTACTACTACAATTTTCTTTTTCTTTTTTTTTCCCACAAACCAATGCTTGAACCCATGAAGCTAAGGATCTTTTGTACCGCCCTTTTCTGATCTCTTTGTTTGAGCATACCAATACTAAATCCAAATCCATAATCATTTTATATGCGTATCCAATGAGAGATTGTTTTAAATACTAAGTAAATGAGATTCATATATAACTCGCAAATTCGAATTTTTATGTGATTTGAGTTGTTGGCATTCGGATAAATTGAATTAGGTGTGTGTTCATAATTGGACTTGATCCGACTGTTATTATGTTGTCTAATTAGACTAAAATAAATCTCGCTTTTAAATTAAAAATAGAGATATATCCTAACCATATTACGATAACAGTTATAAACGAATTTGACATAATCTTTTACTTATATATTAAGATTTTGAACTCCCTTACGCATATGCAGATTATTCTTTCATAAAAACAACGAAAAAAAGAATTACAAAAAAAATAGTCATAAATTTCTGGGTAATTTGTGAGCCATCTTGCGGGAGAGAGAAGAGTTACACCTTGCATTAACCTGTTGTTCTAGAGAGTTCTGAATGATGATGGATTAGAAATCGTGCTCATTCGTAGTTTGATCTACCGTGGATTCGGAGCGTTAGAAAATTTTTATAGATGATCCAAGAACACATAAATTAATCTCTAATATAATCCTAGCTCATAACGATTTAGCGCGAATCACTTCTGCAAAAAAAAAATTAAGAACGAAATCTTTTTTTTTGAGAGATAGGTAGCACGCTACCCGCTTCGTTTATTTCGTTAAAAAATAAACTTAGCTAGAAATGTGAATCAATTATGATTCGAACTCGGGTTAGAATCTGTCATTAAATCATTAAACTCTTAAGAACGAAATCTTTTGCTATGTTTTAGATGAGTTTTTAACTCACGAGATAAGCCTGAGACTGGGGATTTGACACATTTAGGAAGATGCTGGGAAAGGGTGGAAGCAATATATATATATATATATATATATATATATATATATATATATATATATATATATATATATATATATATGTGTGTGTGTGTGTGTGTGTGTGTGTGTGTGTGTACAAAGCAGTACTAAGCTATTACTTTTGTCCCATGACTACACCCCTTCATCATTTTCCCAGAAGAAGCCCAACACAACATCTGTCGCAGTCCATCATAATAATATATAATACCAATCGATCGATTTGGCGAAGCTGCAGCTTCTGCTTCTGCTCCCTCCTGCAGCACAGCCACCACTCTTCCTATGCTGACGTGTCGTGTCCCATTGCCAACCAATTTACTGGGCCCCATTTAGTTGTCCAATAAGATAGCTACACGTCATCTGGTAGTGTTGCTTTGAATTAAATGGGGAGTTGGGCATGGTACCGGTACGTGCAATCAATCCCAGCTGGCAACATGAAACTCATTAAACGTAAAGCACGTGCACGTACGACCCCAGTGTTTTCGTATACATCCATTATTGTCTACAATTGGTAGTTCGCCACCTTACCTATGAGCCATGACAGTTCAGTTGATCCATCTTTTTTTTTTTTTTTTGTTTTTTTTTTACTTTACAATAAATTATACAATTATTATCTTCGTACATGTTAGATCTCAATGTTAGGTGTAACGTTGTTTGAGTATCCTTTTGGCGCTAATGTTAGGTGTAGTGTTGTTTGAATAGCGTTGTTATTAGAAGAATTAAAATTCTCTCAACAACTTTTTCGTACGATAAATTCAAAAAGTGAAAATAAAATTCTGGTTGAAAATATCGCTAATGTTGGGTGTAATGTTGTTTGAGCAGCGTTATTAGGAGAATTAAAACTCTCTCAACTTCTCCATAAGATAGATTTGAAAAATGAAAATAAGATTGTGATGGAAAATATCGCTAATGTTATGTCTACATAATGTTGCTTGAGCAGTCCTTCTTTTAATTCTCCAACATGCAACTTATCCGTACGATAGATTCAAAAAATGAAAACAAGATTATAGTTGAAAATATAAATGACTATAAATTTTAATAATAATAATAATAACTAATTTAAGTATTTTGGGCTGATGAGCTAGACCAAATAAGCTATGTAATAAAGTACTATTGGTACTAAAAGTGGGTTCAAACAGTAACTTAAATTCAGATTTCTTTATTGATTTTTTTTTCCAAACAAAAGATGATTAAATATAAAGGCAGATTACTGGACCGTCCACGACTAATAGGGTGGACAAGGTCCATGCAAATTAATTCTCTAAGCCCCCGTTTGGTTGGGGGTTAATGGGTGGAATAATCCCTTAACCCCCATTTTATTTTCAAACACCGTCAAAAAGAGGTGGGGTTAGCAAACCCCACCTCAAAAAGTTATCTCGGCTTAGCTAATCCCACCTAACCCCACCAAACTCCAACCAAATACTATTTTTCTATTCATAATAACCCACTATCCTTCTTATCTCACCTACTTCAATCAAACACTATTTTTCACTATCCTCGACTAACTCCAACTCCCAACCAAACACAAAAATATTTTAACCCCACCTTAATCCCAAACTTAACACTATCTCTGGAATAACTAGTTTTTTCTTAACCCCGAACCAAATGGGGGCTAATAATAAAATTTCTAAATGCACTCCTTATATTGAGAAATAGAGGGCCATTTATGTTGCTTACTAACTCTCTATACAAACAAACAGATCCCTTTCTAAGTAATGGAGCCACCTACACATGCACCCACACTTGCTCATGACTCTCCCCTTCATGATCACTACTCTCTCACCAGCTTTGTCCTCCCTATGATCAAGTCCCTCTCTCAAAGGCTAATCCCAGCTTTCCTTGCCTCACCCCTGACCAGGGCCCTTGCCAGCTGCTTTGAGATTGGCGAGGGGGATGATGAGGAGTGTGCCATTTGCCTTTCTATGATCCGCAAATCCGACAAGCGGCGCGTTCTCCGGTGCCGCCATGCGTTTCACAGGAGTTGCTTGGATGGATGGATGGAGCACAGGGGGAGGACGTGCCCGCTGTGTCGCGACCGTCTTTTGAAAGTAGACGGTGCTAACCGCGAAAGCACACTTCAGAGGATTCATTGCGAGGGCGACACCATCGTGCTGTCGCCCTTTTGCGATGTCGATCTCGATTTCAATATTCACGTTGCATGGTGGTTAAGGTATGGATAGTAGAAACCATTAGGGCTTAGGCCAGCTTAATTTGTCGTATGAGAGAGAGAGAGAGAGAGAGAGAGAGGGAGATTAATGCATGCATGCTTACCTTCATGATGAGAAGTTTTGGAGGGAGAGGTGATAACTGCTGCATGCTTTGGAGTTTCTTCAATCTTTAGATGATCATTTTAATTGTTGTGTTATCGCTTCTATTAAAAATTGCTGTGAAATTCTTGTGATCGAGCGTATATTTTATTAAATAAACTTTAGGGCAAATAATACGTGAGATATATAATCGGTTACTCCAAAGGCTTAAGATATCACAGCGAAGTCTCCAATCAAAACGATATATATGTTATAATCTCTACAATTGCTCTTTCATAAATTTTGTAGCATTTGGTTTCATAAATTTTATAGAAATATGTACAAATATAGGGATATGCAAAATAGCGTTCGGATGAAAATTAAATTATTTTCGAGAATAAAAAAAATAACGTTTGGATAGATAATATAAAATAAGAAAAATAATGAATAGTTATATATAAAAAATAAAGGCGTGGGTGAAAATAGTTGTATTTCAGATAATCATCGAGAATTATTATTTTTGAATAAAAAATTAACATTCGGATATAAAGGAGGAGGGAATAAGGGATGGAATAACCCTTATCCTCAATCCAAACTGGGTAGTAATTCTTTTTTTAACTTTTAGTAGGGTAAAAAAAGTGATAAGAGAAGACGTTACAAAAGTAGCTTTTGGACAGAAATGTTGCCCCACCACCCAACACACACACACACACACACACACATATATATATATATAGAGAGAGAGAGAGAGAGAGAGAGAGAGAGAGAGAGAGAGATACTGTCATAAGCTAGCCATTTTTCATACATAATCTACATACGAGCATTTTATACAAAGCTCCAACAGAGAAAGAAGGCAATGTAAAACTATACATTCAACATGTTCTCAATTTTACAATGTAGTAAGTCACAAGTTTGATCTGGTCAAGACACTCGCGATACGATATAAAAGCCCAAATTAGTTCAGATTTCTTTAGGAACTTTATAAAAAGAAGCAAATGAGCCATATACATGCTGCAGTTTTCAAATTATAGACCACATTTGAAGCCTCTGCTAGCCTAAGAAAGTCACCAACATGATAATCTCGCACCATGAAGATACTCTATGCTCGAAGAACTTTGGAACACCCCTGGAAACTTTAGTTTTAAGATTTACACAGAAAACGGAAGGCTCATTAAAAGCGAGAAACAGCAACATAATAGACATAGGGCTCCTAAAATCTCAGAAACCCTTAATATAGAGCAGCTAAGAAAGAAACCAGAGCTACCAAATGTTCTAACTTGCGAAACAAGAGATAAAACACCCCATGAAGTCTACAAAATTTTATATGAACACCATCAGATGGGGGCCGAACTCGTTCTCCGAAGTAGGTACTTTGGCTCTGGAGGAGGTGCGGAACGTAGTATCTTGTCCAACTCCTGCAACCAGAGCAAAGAAGAAAATGAACAATCCTTTCAGTTTTAATTGTTATAAACATTGAAGTTGAATATCTTTTTAACTGCAGGGTATTCATTATTGGCGCGAAAGTTTCAGACAGAAGCACTTTTATCATGCAACATCCACGTAATCTACGCTACTAGAAGAACATACTAATCACAACTAGGAAATACTGGAAATGGCAATTCAAGTTTCTATACCATCTTATCTCAAAATATTAGGAGTAATATATGCCTATCATCACATTGCAACAGCCCCCACAGCCCACATGCATACGCTAATGTTTGCCCTTTGACGCACGCTTTTCTCAACATTCCTTTCATTCCTTTGCTAGGGTGAAGTATGTGAATGCTAAGCCTATGACATGTGTGATACATCCAAGCTCTAGTTCTCACAAAGATGCACCTTTTTTGCGACACAAACTTCCACTAAGTACAACCAGTGCTCCATATTTAAAATTCAATAATGAAGTTCTGATAGTTTTACCAAATGATACTCAAAACTGTTCAGCCGATGTAACAAAACGTAGCTTAATGTATCAACCTGCCAATTAAAATGGCTACCCAGTTCTTAACATAACTAATCACCACATTACACATAAGCCAACGATCAATCTAATAAAATTAACTGCTTAAATGACTTAGATAGTGGTGGTCACTCAACTAGGTTCAGGCGCTTTCTAATCAAGCATAAGATGCTGCATACCAACCACTTCAAGGATCAGAACTTTAGGCAACAAACCATGCGATTGAAGAATCGAATATTGACTGGAATGGGACTGCAGGTAATAGTTATCTCTCCTACTGGATGTTCAAAACATGCATCTAAAGATTCATTCTCCATGATTTGTTCCTTAACCACATCGAAAAAATAAACAGCGTTGCTACAGAAACCATGGAATGTACCTTGAAGTCAAACCTTTCATCTTTGAAATCAAACCATCAATTACAGTGCTCACTCTGTTTGTAATACGATAGACCCCATATAGCAAGTCCCAGAAATTGCTCATCCTTTGCAGCAAAAATTAAAACTAAACTAGTGCTCAGTAACCCTTTTGAAAGCACGTAAAGCATTGAAAGGACTGAAACAAGTGTTGCCTAAAGGGAAATAAATGTACAAAACAAAATAATGTGCAAGGAATCACACATTTAGATTAGAAAGAAAACTTTTTTTTATTTGCTATCCTTAAAATCATGGATCTGAGTCCCATGGATATGGTGTCTGGATGGAGTAAATAGAGAACAGAAAATGGTCTTCCTTTCCCTTGACACCAAATAGTAAGCAGTAGTCAATAGCTTGAATCCTCAGTCACGTAATTTATGATGTGCACACAATGAAGAGTGGATTCTAAGACCCAAGAGTACAAAGGATGCTGCATCGCATAATGCTTCAGATAATCATTTAATTGAGTGACCGAAATGCTCATTGCACTCTCAATCAAAGTGAAAAGCAACATAATCGAAGTTATGAGTTCGGATAACACTCTCTGCTACTTCACTACCTTATCATGTTTTCTGAGGATGAAAGATACTCTACTATTGCTTCTTTTGGCACAGTAGTCCATAAACCCCATAATACTCCATCAAGGATTGAAAGTTTTCAAAACAAGATCCAGACAAACTTAGGAAAAGCCTAATGGAAGAAAATATGTGCAAGTAGTCAAGATTCTTATCCTATGTGATATCAACTATCGAGGAAAAGCATGTTAAGAAGAAAATGTTGAACCTCCTCCTTGTGCCCAACTATTCATATGCATCTATCTTTTATTGATGCCCAAGCCCTAATCTAAGATATACTAATTCCCAGCCACCAATTTCCTTTATGGTCTAAGGATTGCTCATTTGGTATTTTATTTCCTTTTCCTCTTGATTTGAGTAATTTCAGAATCCCAGAGCTTGATTTGGCTCAAAAAATCAAAAAACAGGAGAGGCGCCAGTGGCATCCCCTAGATGATGCTGCTTATAAGATTACAGGGACAACCATAATAAAGCGCCAATATGTGCCGTAGGCTTTTTGCTCCAGTATTCTTAATCAAATCAGACTGTCAGAAAAGAAAATATTTGACAAATTTCTGACCCACAAAGGATAAGTTAATGCTGCATCTGATCATAAGTTTAAGTATTAGAATCGTGGACGAAATGAACTCAGAAACAATATTGGGTTCAACAAGATTATACTTGGAAAGTTCTTGTTCTAAAATGTGGATGCTTGTAGAAAAAAGAAAATTTTCAGAAACCCTTTGCTTGTCCCAACTATCATAACAAACAACTTCAGAAGAATTGGCATAACAGTAAGTTGTATATCGTTCAAAAGAATGGTGTAATGAAACAACTAAGGAAATTATATTTAGATAAAGAAACAAACATGTATCATAAAACCATCCTCTGTGATAACAATATCAATATAACGCAATCGGTGAAAAGAGCACTCTAACATTATATTAACCATAGAAGAATAATATACCTTCTGTTTCCGTAGCCGCTCATTCTCTTCCTCCAAACGAGACACCTTATTTTCAAGCTCATTTGTGTAGGCCTGACAGAACAATATTCACATTTATTAAATCAAAGAATCATAAAGGGAATTTTGGTAAACACTGCTAGTAATCAAAAGAAGATATCAAAAGAGCACATGAAAGGATCTCAACCTGTTTTCTGGCTCTGGAGCGAGCAGCGGACTCCCTATTTTTTATCATCCTTTTCTGCCTTCTCTCAACCATCTTATCCACTATCTCCCCAGTAGTTGCTCGCTTCCTTCCCGGAGTCTGGGGCTCAGAAAGCGCCCCCCCAATCGTCGGGGACGAGATATTCAACTGACCGTCAGAGTACACAGACTCAAGAACGGGGCCCACCGCGACCCCTAATTGCTGTGGGATCGCGATGCTTGCCATGTAACCACCTCCCATCATACTCTGCTGGCCCTGCTGCTGATACTGCTGGTACCAATCCTGTCCGCCAGCGGCTCGATCGCCGACTCCGATGGGGCCAGCATTGCCAATCAGCATGTTACCCTCCATGACGACCCCGGCTTTAATCAAGAAGTCCTCTAAGGTCATCTCGCCAAGTGTTGGCTGCCGCTCCTGGACCGGTCTTTGCTCCTCCTTGTCCGTCGTCTTGTCCTGCTGGATATCCTTCCATACCTCATCAACCGTCTTCTTGCTCAGGGCCCGCGGCATGGTGACACTCCCCTGCCGTTGGAGGCCCGAGCCCGTCGGGTACGGGACCGAGCTACTATCCGGGTCCATTAACATCGGCTCAGGGAACACACTCTTTAGGAGTTCATCAAGGTTCATGCTGTGTAAAGGCTCACTCAAGTGGTTTTGGACCTCATTTAGAGTGAGATTACAAAGAGATCCTTGCTTGGCCAAGTTATGAATCGGAGATGGCGGGGCACCGCCGCCTTGTGAGGTCATAGTCTGAATCCCCATCAACCAATTTGACTGAGTTTGGTAATTTAGGAATCAAGCCCCAAAAATAGTGTTCTTGGGAAACTTAGAATGCAAAAGTTTCCTCTTTGAAATAGCTGTTTGATCAAATCAATCCGCAGCTTCTTTTCCAAGTTTTAAAAGCCCAACCTGCAGATCAAAACATCACAACTAAGGAAAAAGGAGATTGTGGGCTTAGTTCAAAAAATCATTATTTTAGCAACAAAAGGATTAAACACGTTTCCAGGAGAAAAAGAAAGGGGGAAAAACAGAAACTAAATGGTTAAAAATTATCACAAAATCGAAAACCTCAGAAAAAGGGTGCAAAAAAAAAAAAAATAAAATAAAATAAAATCCAACTCTGCGGAGCAAATCATCCAAGATTGAAGATTCAGCTCCTAATCCAAATAATCAGAAACAATAAGGAAACTTAAAAAATTGGCTAAAACAACACATAAATAGTAGAAAAATCACACGAAAAGATCGATAGCCGTAACAAAAAAACACCCAACAAAAACCCATCAACAAAGAAAGGTGATCTTTTTAATCCTTATTACAAACTAAAAATTCTACCGACAACTACGTGGGTGCTCAAATTGGGAAAAAGAAGGACCAAATAATAAAGTGATCTCACATTCTTGCTCATCCTACAAAAGGGGCCTACATGAAACTATGAGAATCTTTACAAATCGTACTTAGATCTTCTCCTGCAAACCCAAATTTTACCAAATATTTAATCTAATTCCAAATTAAAAGAAACCCAATTGCGAATTTTTGGCTTACCATCTCGCGATTCATCGGTTTGATCGAACGAGGAATCTCTAGAGAGAAAGAGAGAGAGAGAGAGGGAGAGAGGAGAATCGAAGTGGGGGCGAGTGAGGACGCAGAGAGAGAGAGAGAGAGAGAGAGAGCCCCTCCAAAGAGGCAACTACAACCCCGTTGGGAAGTAATATGCGGGCACTTTTGATGGTAACGGATCTGAGACTATTTTTAAGTTTTTGTTTTTGTTTTGTGTGTGTGTGTGTGTCTTTTTTTTTTTTTCTTTTTTTCTTTTTTTCTTTTTTTTGCTTTTTTGGTTAGCAACTTAGCATGAGGTTTAAATTTTTAGTACTAAATAAATTAATAATACCAAAAACAATAGCAAGCATCCAATGAAATAAATTAATAATATTAGTACTAATATTTAACTAAATTTTAATTTAAACTGGTTTAAAATAATTTGGAGCAAGCTCAAATAAATTTTAAGCCATTATTTTAGTTTGTTTTAATTTCAACTCGTATACAATTTGGCTTGAATCATTCGGAGCCATTCTCCACCCGGTCCTGACTTACTCGTGTTTGACTTGTGATTAGTATTGGATGCGAGATGAGTAAATATTGAGATTTTTATTTAATAGTGAATTTGAGGACGAATTTAAAATTTGCCATGCTCTGTATTTATCTGTTTGGACCACTAATCCACTCTATTCCGACAAATATTTAATATATTTAATATACAAAAAAAAATCAACTAATAATTTTTAATCCTTAGATTAAGTTTAATAAGTTTTTAAAGGAAAAATCTAGAATACTAGCGGCGTCGTTTATTTTCTAAATATAAATTCAACTAAAATCTAAAGCAATTAGGCGTCAAAATAAGAAACTCAAATATCGATTATTAAGCTCTCTTAATACTGCACTAGATACGGTAGATAAATATAAATTTAATAATTTATATTGTGCTAGAATAGATTTAAGTGGATTAAAGGAACAGATAAAAAAATTAGAAATTTTGCATGAAGTATTTCACCTTCAAGGAAAAACCAATTCAGCTCAAAATAATAAAAAAGTTGAAAATAATGATAATAAAAAAGCTATAGTTGAGGGGTCAATTTATAATGATCTGTTCAGGGATATCAAATTATCAACACAACCTTTACTTATTTTTTCTTTTTCTTTTTCTTTTTCTTTTTTCCTTTGGCATGAAAGAAGGCTACCTACCTTATGAAGTGCATGAGTGCACAATGTATGGTTTTAAGGTGGAAGTAATATTGCTTATAAAAAAGAAAAAAAATCCATTTGTACCCTTCAAAAATGAATATAGATTTTACACCTTTATTTTAAAATTCACAAAAATTAAAATAAATTTTAATTAAAAATATTAATATGATAAGTGAAAAAATAATAGCTTTTGAATGGGTAAAATGTAACATACAAATTCTATTGATGTGTATTAATAATATTGTTCTATCAAAAAATTGATAATAATAATAATGATAATAAAAGCGGCTTTCTAGTGCGTGAAAGAATTTAAATTTTAGTTGATTCATATTTTTAGCAAAATTTATCTTTAAATGAAATAAACAAAGCGAATAACATGTTATTTATTTTTTATTTTTTAAATAATAATAATAATAATAAATGAGAGAAACAAAAAAGAAAATGCGTTGTAAAAGTCAAGCACGAATAAATACTCTCTCTCTCTCTCTCTCTCTCTATCCCTCTCTCTCTCTCTCTCAAATAAAAAAGAAAATGTCAAGCACGAATCCGCGCCCATAGTTTCCAAGGACCTGTTCCCCAGGAAAATGTCTACATTTGGTCCACCACGTCATCCATGGACCCGCTAAGCTTTTTCCTTTTTTTAATTCTTTGCATTTACCTTTCTTCTTTTTTTTTTTCAGATACATATATCTTTCAACCAATCAAATAGATCATTTTTAGTTACTCTGTCAGATTATAATTATAAATAAATATTTTTACTGTTCTTTTTTAAAAGAAGATATATAATTAGCTTGTTATTATTAATATGGTGTAAGTGTGACACAATAAATTTTCTTTAATGACATAAGTGAAAGATTATTTTTTTTTTACCTATTTTTGGTATTCAGATAACTAACTAACCACTAGATTACCAGTAACTTCAGTTTCTCTGTAGCATTTTTTGTTTTGTATAAATTATTGCTTGCTCCTGTGTTTACAAACGGGAGTTTTAATAACTATTTAATAAATAGGTAAAAAAATAAAAAAGTGAAAATTATAATTTTAATATGTAAATTATTTAGAGATTGTCGTGATTTCTAATTACTGATTTATGCTTGACAAGTAATTAATAATGCATAAGTATTTACTCTAATTTTATGAAAATACAAAATCTTTTATCTTTCAGCCCTCGTTGGAAGTCCAAATAAATTATTCAAAATTAATTTATTTGATATAAAAATTTTCTGATGTGATTATAAGAAAGAAGTTTAATTTTTACTGTTTGGAATATCTTGATATTGATAATTTATTACAATAATATATTTTACTTGCGAGATGATTTGTATTATTTGAAAAAAATATTTGATGATGGAATATAATATTTAATTCTACATCACACTTATCATTTACCAAATATATAAACTTTTTAAATAAATTACATAGATATATATATACCGGATAAAATATTTATGCATCAAAATAGGACTTTAATATTTACAAGCAAGTTTTATTGTTGGTTCATTTTTGGATTGAAAAAAATGCATGCTATAGTCATGAAGCAGATGATAAAGCGCTACACCACCCCCATCCCCCCCCAAAAAAAAAAAAAGAAAATTATGAACACTAGCACAGTAACTCTCACGGTGCGACGTAGAGATTATTAAAAAAAGAGAAAACATTGGCAAAAAAAAAAACGACGGTAAAAAAATGATGATAAGAGATAAAATTTATTTTACCGATAAACGAAGATAACACTCGAAGAATGAGAGAGACGAAGGATTTGAACTAATTCACAATAAAATTCACACTCAATAATAAAAAAAAATTTATTATGTGTCAACTTTAGGAAAAATAATATAATGGTAGAATAAAATCATACGATGATGATGGTGACCACCCAAGCACTGCTCATGGCATTAATTGTTAATTTCAGTGGTCCAAGGAACCAAGCAGTAACCATTGGATCCCACCTTGTCTATTCCCATTTATTTACATTATCTCATTCTGTATATTAATAATTTTTTCCAATAAAGTGAGAAGAAACGGAATTTAAAAATAACTTGTGGTTGTGCTCAAATGATAACCAAGAACTTACTACAATTTTAGTGTTCTTTTTGCATATAGACCCTTGCAAATATGAAATCTTGCAACAATTTTTACATGCATATTTTCACATCAAATCTTTTCATAAATAAATCTAATGTTTGTCAATAAATTTTTAACAGGGCACGAACGCATGTAAACACAAAGTGCGCAAGCGCGAAAATCATAAAATATTTTAACCATTGGCCCATGAATCTTAGGGATAAATTAATCAAAAGTGACAGGGGGAGCAAGAACTGTTTGAGAATAATAATTTATTTTGTAACGAAGCTTATTATTATAACATTATAGCATAAAAAAATTTAACTTTCCCTGATGGGGTTAGTGATGGACACAAAAGTTCTCAAACTCCTGAACATTAAAAAAAGCCCCTGCCTTCTTATCTAGCTTATCCTCATGTGTCCTGCTTATTAGAGAAGCACTTAAACATGATTAGAGGGTTTTATTTTTTTTTTAAAAAAAAAAACTTACACATGATTGTAGTTGTTCTTGCTTACAATTGCCAAGGGACCACATGAAGGGTTTGTTCTAGAAGTGTATGGAAGGGAGGAGCAGTTTGTGGTCCTAATCCTATACTGCTGTTAATGCTCTCCTTCTCACACACACATGTTGTGCTCTTTTTGTGTTCTGTACCATGTAAAATTACCTCCACTCATGACTTAACTGTGCTGATGTTTGGTTTCTCAAAAAAATTTCAAAAAAATATATTTTTATTAAAAAAAGTATTTTTTTGTCGCTCACATTTGTAAAACAAATAATTTTTCTTCTTTTTTTTTTTTTCATATTTTATGAAAAAAATAGTATTTTTTTCTTGCTTTTTTATGTGACAAATAGTGTTTATCTTGATAAACTTATTTTTAAAAAACTATTTTTCATGCTTTTTGCGAAAAACCAAACACTCCCAATTCCATGAGTTGGTAAAATACCTTCGCCACTACGGGCGTGTGACGTGTGTATGAACTTAAAAGATATACTCCAAAAAAAAAAAAAAAAAATCATCTAGTGTAAGAATAAATTTTATGTAGGTATATGATCTTAACAGCATCTTGAAAATAAGAAGAAAAGTTGAATTAAACGCTACTTATATCTTGCATATTTTGAAATAAACTTTAGTTGAAAATGTAAAATAACTTCGAACTTGAGATCTTAGATACTAACGATCAAATTCTTTACTACCTGCACTAGCTAGCGACAGAAACATATCAATTTGAATTTGAATCTCATTAGACCTGCTTAATTTTTATCTAAATGTTTCCACCCATTAATTCAAGTTTCGCATGGACTTATTCTAAACAAAAAGATTAGAATATCAAAAACTAAACTCACCATTCCTTACAAATAGTTTTGAACTTTACTAGCATGCTTTCTTTGTTTTTTATAAAAAGGTACAAGGTCCGGAGTTTGATAACCATCAAAATAACATGGTATGCTCCGAAAGTTCATTTTTAATTAGCAATAAAGTTATGTTTGCATCCAATGGTGGGATACTTATCATGTACACAACCAATAGAGTATGCCCACCACCTCCACAAACAAAAAGAAAAAAAGAAAAAAAGAAAAAGAAAAAGAAAAAGAGGAAAAGCAAATGTGATCTAAATCCTACGAATACTTACTTTTTTCCAATCAAATGCAATAGGAATTTGAGTGGAGTAGGTACTTAATTGGCCTAAATTGTGAAACAATTTTTCTGGAGTAAATTGCACATTTGGTCATCAAACTATGACGGATTATCAAACTTTAATTTATTATATTTTCTAATTCTAATTTTAAAAATTATTGTAATTTAGTTTAAAAATCTAATTAGGTTCACTAAATATTATCATATCGGTGATATAAAAAAATATATAACATCTTAATTATTAGCGCATTATTAATCCTAATACTGCTAAATCACTTCCATATTAACAATATATGAATACTTAGTCAACTAAACTAAATTGGGTTGATTGCAACAGTTCTAACAAATAGAGCTAGAAATAATAATAAGTTCAAATTCGAGAATCAAAATGTCATCGGCCTCACAGTTTGAGGATCAAACGTGAAATTTATCTGTTCAGAAAATTAGAAGTAGTAGAGAAAAACTCATGATTTTTTATCCTGAGAGGGAAAAAAAAAGTTGGAGAAGAGTTTTTAACAATAATAAATGTTACTATGTTTTTTTAAAAATATTTTTATTTAAATCATATTTCTCGAATCTTGAGCCGGAATAGCAAATCGTAAGTTTGATCTTCTTCTATTCTTAGACCTTATCTCATATATTATTTTGTCCTTTTTATGTAATTTCTTACTCAAATTAAATAGGAGCAACATAAATGATCTTATGAAACCTGATTTATGAAGTACATCAAATCCACCCACTCCTTATTTTTATTACAAAAAAAAAAAAATACAAATAAATGCAGCAGTACACAGAACTGTCATATGGAATAAGTCTATAAGCTCCTCTTTTTTTTTTTTTTTTTCCTTATTTTGATATCTTAGTTTGATTTAAAGTGACAATTCCAATCAAGAACCATCAATAAATATCGTTGTATGACTCAATCACTATCATGGATAAGTGTTTGGATTGGCCTAAAAAGTGAACCAAAAACTGTTTTTACTCAGAAAACGATTTTCAGTTTGTTTTATTTTGCGTAAAAAATGGTTCTGTGTAAAATACTTTTACAAATAATGAAAAAAAAAAAAAAAAAAACGAAGCGCAAAGTTGTGAGGCCCAGTTCGGCCCAACCAATTATTCGCTTGCTAATATATGGGCCTAGACGCCTAGTTGGGTTTGGGGTGGGCCAGTGGACGGTCAGGATTAGGTAGTTCGTCGCGAATCATAAAGCTAACTTTCGCCGCGAAACGAGGGAAAACTGTCGGGACCGTCCGATCAACGTAGCGGCATCCACGTGGCTGATATCGGATGGGTGGAGGTAAACTGTTTCAAAATTCGGACGGAAATTTAATGGCGCGAAAACGAACCTGATCGATCTCCCAGGAAAAGAGGAAGACGATGGCGCGAGACCTTCTCCTGCTCGCTCTACTCTTCTTCGTACTGGTTTCTTCTAGAAGCTTCTCCTGGACCCCCTCGCCACCACCGTCGGAGGCGGCGGCGGCGGCGCCGGAGTTGCAGCCTCCGGCCACCGCTCTCTTCGTCCTCGGCGACTCCTCCGTGAACTGCGGCGACAACACCTTCTTCTACCCTATCCTCCCCGTTAACTTCTCCTCCTGGTTCTGTGACCGTTCTCGCCACCGCCTCCTCCCCGATCTCATCGGTATATACTCTCTCTCTCTCTCTCTCTCTCTCTCTCTCTCTCTCTCGCTCGCTCATTAGTGTTCTTGATCGCAATCGAACCCTTTCCCAAGAAGATGCGATTCTCCCTGAACCTGGTCTATGGACCTCGCCGCGGGAACAGTGCTTTCACCTCTAAACGAGTTGCATTTTAAGCTACCCGGTGCACGGCGACGCGGAACACCCGGTCCATTCAATGTGCACCTCCCAACCCTAATCCCTTACCCTGCCTACCACAGCGGCGCGGATGGGGCTCCCTCCGCCGCGTCCCTTCTACGCCCTCAACGGCTCCGCCGCCGCCGCCGAGCGCGGGGTCAACTTCGGCTCAACTCCGGCGACCATCCTCTCCGGCGGCGGCGGCGGAGGCTTCGTCTTCATGTTCCAGACGCTGAGCCAGCAGGTGCGCCAGGTGTTCGAGACGCTCCAGCTGGTCCAGCTCCTGTCCGGCCCCGCCGCCGCCCGGCGCCTGGCGTCCTCCGCGCTCTTCCTCCTCTCCTTCGGCGCCGACGACTACGCCCGCCTCCTCTCCCCCGCCTCCGACCCCGGCGCCCTCCCCCCCATGTACGGCCGCCGCGGCTCCGCCCGCCTCCTCGCCTCCCAGATGATCCGCGCCGTCCAAGTACTCTCCCCCTCTTTTACCAATGCTTCCTCTAATGGGCTTTTCTGATCCGATCTAGGGTTTTCGTGTTCAGGATCTCTACGACGCCGACGTGAGGAGGGTGGCGGTGGTGGGGGTGGGGCCTCTGGGGTGCGCACCGAGAGTACTGTGGGAGGGGGCGCAGGGATTGGACGGCCGTGATTGCGTCGACGAGGTGAACGAACTGATCCAAGGGTACAACGCGAAGCTGGCGGCGAGGCTGAGGAGCTTGCGATCGCAGCTACCTGAAGCTGAGATCGTCTTTTGCGATGTCTACAAGGCGGTGACAGAGATTATCTCAAACCCTAATGTCTATGGTAAGCAGAAGCTCTCCTTTCCTCGATTGTATTTCTCTCTAGTTTCGTTGAATCGCTGATTAAGTTTATAGTGCTATAAAACCTTCTTCCAAAAATAGATAAGAATAGAATCACGCTAGGTTAAATCAATGTTGTAGTAGGAAGCCGTGTCAAAGGACAAGTATCTTAGGATGTAAGAGCTAGTAGAAACTTTTATTTGGCCAGATGATCCTGAGGGTGCAGGGAAAGCAATTTGCAGTTGCATAGCAATGCCGAGATAACTGGCAAATCAGAGTTGCTTCAGGAAAAGAAATCCACTTGCTTTCTTTCGATACTCCATTAACCGTGGGCATTCATTTGAATCATTTCACGTGCTTTAAGATTTACAATGGTGTGCTTTTCTAGGATTTGAGAATGTAAGGGATGCGTGCTGCGGGTTTGGCCGGTTCGGAGGAATGATAGGGTGCCTGGCTGGTGAGATGGCATGTACGGAGCCCGAGAAACACATTTGGTGGGATTTTTACAGCACCTCTGGTGCTGTTAATGCCATGCTCGCCAACTGGTTGTGGTCGCCATCTCCTGGGCCTGGAATCAGCATCTGCCAGCCAATCAGCCTTCAGCAGTTGGCAGGTGCCGAACGGTAGTCTACCCCTAATGCCCGGAAGGTAACTGCTTTCTTTGTTACTAAAGCTCTGCACGTAGATATACTGTTGGTTTTATATGCATTACCTCTGTAACATTGAGCTCTTTGAGTACATATTACATACTAATAGTTCCGATGTGAGAATACGAAACTTCCTAGTTCCTACAAACGGAGATATTGCATTGAATCCTTATGCATTTAGTGGTTGGGGGAATCAATGGTAAGATTCAGCAACTGGAAGGTGAATCTTACGAAGATCTGGGTGAATTCTGAAGGGGCTGTAGTTACTTGGTTATGTTTGGAACATTTGAGGATATACTAAACCAAGTTCTTAAAATTACGGATTAGCAAAGAACTGCTATATCTCTGGGTACTTCCAGATATGAAGGGCTTTTCTTGCGGAATTTTAGTAATTAGATAGAACCAGAACTGCTAGCAGCAAATATTATGCCCTAGTCGTCCAAGTCCTGTTATTTATACTTAGGAATCAAAATACAGTGAAAAGTAGCTTATAGCTTTTCCGTATCTTGATTGATATACAGCTATGTATGTATATGTTATATCTTGGGAGACTATTTAATTGTATGAGCCAAGATGGTGGCTGTATCATATACCACTGCTAAATATTGACACAAATTAAGATCTTCATGAATTTGGCGCAAATAGAAAGCCTCAACTGTAAGATAAAAGCCACAATAACTGCAGTAACTTTCACATTCTAGTGGCGAAATTCCTGTCTGATCCATGTGTTTCTAGTTAAAATGAGGAAACTTCTTGCTTCCCAACTGTACTGCCGTCCCTTTTAACTTTTCCATTACAATGTTGCTGAGTTTGGCATCCTCATCTCCTCCCCTCATGCATTTGTTACGTCATTTATATGCTGATATACATTATGCTTCTCTTATTCTGAAAATGCAAATGCACGTAAATGACAATTCCCTTATTATAAAGTTGCTCATCCTTAAGTATGAAGCAATTTAGCAATGACCCGTCAAAATATGTGACATTTTATTTTTCATCACCGTCACGCCCCTTGTCTTTCTGCAATTGATCAATTCATATATCACTTTCTGAAGTCAAATGATCCTTTGCTTTGAGGAGCTCATCCTTAAGAACTAAGCAAATTTTACCTCTTTAGAAAATTGAAAACGTGCAATTTGTTGAAAGACTCGAAACATCTTATTCTCTTTGCAAGTTTGTGCCACTTTAGGTCACTGGAAAATACTTTCTTCAGTGTTATCATCATATTATGGCAATTGATGGATGCCCTAGGTCCTTGTTTCTTGACATACGCAGATTCGCATGCAAGCGTGCATTGCAACTGTATCTAATATAACAAAGTGCATTGTTTGATATGGTCAAATATCATGTTAGGGATATGTTTTTGTTTTATTGTTTTAAATTTGTGTTTCTAGTTAAAACATTTTCAGGATTAATTCTTGAAAATTAAGTTAAAATCATTAAGCCACTCAGAAATCAGAAAGTTTTTTTTTTTTTTTTTTTTTTTGAGAGAGAGATAGGTAGTTCGCTATCTGCTTCGTTTCTTTCATTTAGAAATAAATTTAGCTAAAAATGTGGATCAACTATGATTCTCATCTCATCTCCTAACTTATACTTCCTAGAAAATAAAGCTGGTATGGTCAACCAACTATATATTGATAATGCTTAGTTGCATGCGTGTTGCAACCTATACAATGTTATATCAGAAGATTCAAGTAATGCATACTTGGTTTCTAAGCATCTCTCTTCAACCATTATTCCTAATTGATTTCTTTCATACTTTTCTATGCTGCATCTTCTCCAAATATTTTATATACTTCTTTTATTCTTTTTCCATGCTTCAATTGCGGACCGATGTGACATTTTCTAAGTCAAAAAGACAATCTCATTGTGTTCATTTTTCAATTTATATTCGCCTATTCATGCTGCATTTTGTTTTATTGCTTCGTTAGCCTGAAAAATACACAACTAATAAGACGAGTACCTACTTGGCTGCTAAGCTAATCTCTTTTCTGGTACATTAAAAATAAGCTCCATCTTTTTCTCTCCTAGTTTATTAATTTACTTTTTTTTTTTACTTATTTATTGCTTATTTATTTATGGCATTTTTAATTGGCTAACATCTTAGGAAATCAAAATAACAAACATTTCCTTAATTGGAAAGCATCTTTTTAATCCCAGTTTTTAAATTGCTAACTCATCTTAAATTTTCACAAATCAAACATAAACTAGTAGGCATCTTATTGCTTGGTGGCCACTTCGGACGTGATCTGCACTAATTCGATCGAATCTCTATTAGTCATTTGCCATAAACTGTTGCACTATTATATAAAGTGGATATTTTACCACAACCCATTTGTGAGGACTTCGACGAAAAACAATTTAAAACATTTTAAATTTTAAATGGGCAATTGTTTGAGCATTTGAACTTCTTTGTACTTCATATAAATCGAATTTTATAATCTTACCATATTATTTAGTTGGTCTCAAATTTATTTAAAAACTATAAATAGCAGGTCAACTTAAATACTAAATAAATAATATTTAATACTTAAAATGGAATGAAATTTTTTTTATTTTTTAATGCAAAAAAATTAAAGAAGAATTGTTTAAATTTTTTGGATGAGAGGAATGCAAGATTTTTACACACTATTTTTGGGTGTATTCTTTTGACTTGTTGAACCGGATCGCATTTCTCATTTATTAGGTAGAACGAAAATATTCCTAGCGTTTTGCCCGGTCCAACTTGTTGAACCGGATCGGATTCGGCCACTTTTGACTCGCCCTCACGCAACCGACACGCGCGACCGGTCCGGTTTTTTTGTCTTGGCACCAAACTGGCGAACCAGCGTGCCGACCGACCGATCCGACGGTTATCTAGTGCTCTGAGCCCACCGATTCCTATTCCAAGATTCGTGCGTGATACTCCACTACACAACTGGTCACGTGCCATTTTCCTCGCACGTGCGCGACGGTGCTTCCGTTGCCGAGCTCTCCTCCGCCTCCTCTCGACCACTTGCTATATAATGCCCATCCGCAGGGGTCTCTTCCAAACCCCACGCTCCCTTCAATACGATCCCGTTCTCTATCGCCTCTTTCTTTTCCGAGAGAGAGAGAGAGAGAGAGAGAGAGAGGGAAAGCGATCGAGAAGGAGAAGAGGAGGAGGATAAGGAGCCGTCGAGAGGAGGACCTACTGGTAATTTTTTTGTACGATCTTCGATTCGTCTTCGTTTCTGTGATCTTTCGACGGATTTGAGGTCAATCATGTTGTTCGTTTCTCTCCAATTTTCGATTCTGTTTGGTTTGGGGCGATCTCATAGATCGATCTCTTGTTCTCCTCGATTTGGTTGGGGCTTGGTCGATTCGTATGATATTTCGCCTCCTATCGTTCAGTTTTTACGGCGATTGGATCGATTTCTGTGGTTTTCTGTTGTTGATTTGTTGGATCTTGGTGTGTTTGCTCTCGATCTCTTAGATTTCGCGAATTGTTTTGGTATTAGAAGATACTAGCGCGCGAAATGTTTTAGATCGCGTGATATTGTTGTTGATCTTGGGAATATTTGCTTATGGATTTGTAGATCTCTTTATTTGATTCTTGATCTGTATGAATCTCTATGAAATTTTGGATAATTGTGTGGATTCTTGTATGCGAAGCAGAGGAGCAATGGGGCTCACTTTTACGAAGCTGTTCAGCCGCCTTTTCGCAAAGAAGGAGATGAGAATATTGATGGTTGGGCTCGACGCGGCTGGTAAAACTACGATTCTCTACAAGCTGAAGCTCGGCGAGATCGTCACCACTATCCCCACCATAGGTGACGCATCTTTTCTTTCTTTTGTGTGTCCCAAATCTTATTTCTCGTTTCGAATCATAAGTTCTGTATTATGTATGTTTCCTCCTATTTCCTTTCCTATTTTCTAGTTTGCATTTAATTTTTCTTTTGGACTTTTATCTCATAATCCTGTTGTAGGCCTTTTTGATATGATCATTTCCTGAATCTAGTTATACTAGTTAAGCAATGAACCCGGAGATAAATCCTTTTCTGGAAATAACACATTTCTTGGAATGATCTTTTCATGAAAAATTGGAATCAACCAACATGCTGGATTGTTTTCCCTTGAAATCAGCTTTATTAATGATTGTTCAAGAGAACCCATTCTCATGTTGCAGTGCTTTTAATGAAATTGTTCAATCAGAATTTAAAATCTAAATATGCAGATTAGGGTGTACATCATATGCTTCTGATATCTTATTAGTTTTCGTTTTGTGCTTTGAGGAAAGAGGATCTGTAACTAGGCCTGGTAGCGGTGCAGTCCTGATATCTACAGCCTTACCTTCTAAGTTCGAACCTGCAAATGTATAGTTAGCTGTATATCCTATAACAATGATTTAAAATGATTTAACGGACTTAAGTGCAGGATTCAATGTTGAAACTGTGGAGTACAAGAACATTAGCTTCACTGTTTGGGATGTTGGTGGCCAGGACAAGGCAAGTTTTTCTTACTATCCATCTATAAATGTTAAAGTCCTGATTCCAGTTTAGTTGTAGGAGTAGTTTGATGCCCTGAACTATTTGAAACTGTTGTACTTCATGTAAATATGCTTAGTATTTGCATAATAAGGGGAATTTTGGGATTTTTGTAACCTATTTATTGTGGTGTAGCAGTTGATTTTCTAGATAAGCACGTGAACAAAGAATTAATCGCTTACTAAATCTTACTTCTGCAATCCATTTTGTCAAAACAGATTAGACCCCTCTGGAGGCATTACTTCCAGAACACCCAGGGCCTTATTTTTGTGGTGGACAGCAATGATAGAGATCGTGTTGTGGAGGCCAGAGATGAGCTCCATAGGATGCTGAATGAGGTAAAGTTTTTTTCGTTGTGGTTAAACTGTATGTATTTTCTCAATGTTGCTTTTTCCTATCTTCTTAGGGTGCCATAGGATACTGAAAAGTCCATGTATCATACATTCATTTCAATCTGGTGAGGATGGTTTTGTAGCAAGGATTTGTATGCACTTGGAAATGTTATATATCTACGTGCAGTACAAACTACTTGTTCAACCAGATCATTTTGTGGTAAACAATGTGCTTTCTACTTACTGTGGGTTTACCAGTCAACTTCTTGAACACAACTTCCCTATTGATCATTGAAGAAGTTGAAATTTTGTACAGATGTAATTTTATATGAAATTCGCTTGAAAGCAAAAGCTGTAATTTTCATCACCGGTTTGTTTCAACTGTTGGCAGGATGAGTTACGTGATGCTGTGCTGCTTGTGTTTGCAAACAAACAAGATCTTCCCAATGCCATGAATGCCGCTGAAATTACTGATAAGCTCGGCCTGCACTCCCTGCGCCAGCGACACTGGTATGGCGCTAGATTCTTACGTTATAAAATTGACTGCGAATGGAGTTTTTAAATACTTCTGTGATGCTAATATGCCAAACATCTCTGTATAGAAGTCTGTCAATGCATGGTTGAATAATTCGAGGTTATGAAAATTTTCAAAATTAGTTTAGCTTGCCTTGAACGCTGCATTCACAATCCTGCCCAGCATGTGTGGCTGAATTATGCAAGCTTTTGTGATTTTATTGGCAGCAAAGCAGTAACTCTCTGCTGGATGTTTATGCAGATTATAAAAAAGTGTCTAGTTTAAATGTTAATATCATCTGTAACACCATCATGTATTAGGTGTGTCTGATTGGTGAAATTTGTAACTTTGTGTTGCAGGTACATACAGAGCACCTGTGCTACATCTGGTGAGGGGTTGTATGAGGGTCTGGACTGGCTCTCCAACAACATTGCCTCCAAGGTATGTTTTATGTTTCTCGTTATTCCGTTATTTCTCCACCCTGATAAAAGAAATGAGTGAAATATTTGGATGGTCCCTGTAACATCCCGTTATTACAACTTGGTACCTAAACTTTTCATCTGAACCTTTTCGTCTATTGTGATTTCATCCCCCGTTGTGAAAACAAATGCTATAGTGCAAATACTTCTTTAACCTTGTTAATTTGCGGAAGTAAGAAGTCATTTTGCATGAGATGGGGAAACAGAAAAGAAAAGTTTTAGATCTTTTTGACAATCAACCCAGATGTAGTTTTAATCATCTGTCAGAGAAAATAGAATGAATTGATCTTGGCCCAAGGAAGTCTTGGGTTCTTCCAAAAGCAGATGATTATTCATCCGCTTTTGATGTTCCGTGATTAGCCGGGACATTGAGGAAGATACAAACGAAAAGACATTTTGGGATCAATGTGATTCCATCTGGTGGGATTACAATGTACTCTTAGTGTTTTGGGTGTAAAATTCACGGACTAAATAGTTATATACTGATGATAGTACACGGACTTCCTTTGATTCCTACTTACTGGCTTGTTTTTAACTCCCTCTTATCTTTTGCGTTGCTGTACCACTTTTTCTGTTTTCCGCATCTTTTTTTTTTTCTTCTTTCTTATTTTTCCTTTTTTGTGGTGTGGTATTTGATTGTGGTGATGTCCTCTCCTACTTCAGGGTTAACTCTTTGGAGGGCTTGGAAAGTTTTAGCAGAGCTTCGAATATATCACTTTGTTGGGTCAAATATGTAATATATATATAAACTTGTTACAGATGCTTGTGGTTTGCTCGTGGAAAGCTCAATCTTTGAGCTGTATAATTGTTGCTGATGGATCGCTTTGGTTTTCTTTTGCGTGCCTTTTTTTTTTTTTTTTTTCGTTAAGATTTTCCTCTCTTATGTTCTTGTTGGGACCGTCGTCTTTTGGTAGTAATTTGACTTGTGTTGCCGTCCATATTAGTGTTTTCTATTGGTTTTTTTATTCTTTTCCTACAGTGGTTGAAAATGCTGTGCTGGTTGTTCGATGTTAATTGTAATTTTGGAGCTAATTTTGGCTGAAAATGCTGTGCTGGTTGTTCGATGTTAATTGTAATTTTGGAACTAATTTTGGGGTCTGATGTATGGGTAATTACTGTACTGCCATGATAGTGGCCGGTCCTAATGCTTCGAGTTAACATCGCATGCTTCGAGTTGTTGAATCCCGAGTTTGTAAGTTTCACAACATCGCGAGTAAAAAGCGTGAGTTTTAAGATTTTTTTATTATTTTTTTTATTAATATTTTTATGTTTAGTAATTTTCAACCAATTATTTCAAATAATTATTTATTTTTTAATATTAGATCTCATTCAATGAGTAAAAATAAAAATATCTGTTATTTTTGTTAACAAAATTATTCTATTTACGTATTTTTCAAATATTTCATTCTTATCCGTCACTTAAAATTAAATTTATCTTTTATCTAACGTAATACCATCCAATCACATAATATCTCCTATCTCCGCTAATCACGTAATACTTTTCTATCCACGCGTTTTTGCAAAATTTTTTTCCTCAAACGTAATATATGTCAATCATGTAATATTCAAAATTAAAATTTAAATTTATAATATCCGTTAAAATTTAATACTCACAAATTTGATAATTTAAATTTTAATTTATAATAGTTAATTTTTTTTATAGTAGATTTAATTTTGACGAGTATTAAAATTTGGCAATTTGGCATGCCATAAAAGCGTTAAATATTGCTAAAAATATTTTAAAAACCAAATCAAAACTAAATCATTAATTTCTTATTCGCGCGTTTTCTTAAGTATTTTTTTTTCTCAAAAGTAATACCTACCAATTACATAGCATTCAAAATAAAACTTTAAATTTATAATACCAACCAAATTTAATACCCGCGAATTTGATAATTTGAATTTTAATTCATAATAGTAAATTTTTTCTTACATGAAATAGTTAATTTAATTTTTACAAGTATTAAAATTTGGTGCGCCATAAAAATGTTAAATATTGCTAAAAATATTTAATACCCCAAATCAACAAAATATTTAAGTAATGCGTCATGAAAGCGTATAATATTTCGAAAAAAAATTAATACTCGCACAATTAAAACTAAATCGTTAATTAAATATAATTTTAATATTTTTAACAAAATATTTACTGTTTAGATAATACCCACCAAAATATTCTCCGCTAAATATAGAGTATATCTTAATATCCTCGTATATAATATATAAACTATCCAATTTTATTTCATCATAATATTTTTCACACAATATATACATCATATCTTTTTTTTATTAGCATATCTCTTTTGGTATTTTCTCATTTTTTCTATACGTTTCATAATTTTTTAATAATATCATTTTTTATTTTTATCAATATTTTTCTCAAATATTTTTTTAATCTTCGCTCTAATTAAATAGGTATTTTAATAACATCTAAAAATTTTTCTTTTCTTTTAATATTCCTTTATACTATTTTAGTATATCTTTTTCACACCTCCTCTATAATTTTATTTTTAATTTCTGTCATTTTATTTTGGTAATGATTAAATATCGAATCTATAATATTTATTTGTAAAAAATTAATTTTTTTTGGTATTTGTGTGACGTGCATTGCGGGTGCACTATATATATATATATATATATATATATATATATATATATATATATATATATATATATATATAGCTATAAAAACACCAAGCTCTTTGTCTTTCTAAGTTTCAAATGATCTACACCCTAATTATTAATATCCCTTGGAGCAAACACTATTCCATCTACCACCATCATCTCAACCCCACATCAATCCATCTAATGGTTAAAAACTCAAAAGCACCAACTAATTGGTGCTTTTGAGGACATTCTAGCTCAACTTCAACTCATATATATATATAGAGTAGAGTTAGAATACTTTTAAGCACCAAGCTCTTGATGCTTCTAAGTTTCTAGCCCTTGGATCTACACCCCAATTACTAATACCTCTTGGATCAAACACTATTCTACCTACCACTTACTACCACCATCATCTGACACATATATCCATCCAATGGTTAAAAACTCAAAAGCACCAAATCATTGGTGCTTTTGAAAGTATTCTAGCTCAACTCTATATATATATATATATATATATATATATATATAGAGAGAGAGTCCCTATGGTGCTTGTAAAAGCACCAAGCCCTTTTGCTTGTAATTTTTTTACCGTTAGATCTACACCTTCATTTATTTTCATCCGTTAGATTATTCTATTCAACCAACCACCCACTTAACCCAAGGGGGCCCACATCATCCTAACCACACATCTCTCAATCCATGGGCTAAAAACTTACAAGCACCAATGACTTGCAGATTTTTAAAAGCATAGGAGCTCAATTCTATATATATATATATATATATATATATATATATATATATATAGTGTGAGACTACTATCTATCGAAGCACGAAGCCTTCCGTGCTTCTAGCTTATTTTCGATGTTGCGACTTTCGAATCGTCGATCGGCTCAGATTAAACATGATCTAGAATATTTGAAGTGCCTAGAAAATAAATTTTACGATTTTTCGATATCATTTGCCTAGTGATCGAAGGGGCTCAAAATCAATAATTTTAATAACCGTAGTGAGCCGTTTGCAAGTTCAACGGTGTAAAAATATCTAAATCACGTGAAATTTTGATAGAAAATTCTTTATACTATATAAAACAAAATCAATGTCTTTGATCTAAAATTTTAATGTCATATTATCACGTTTTGTACGATTTTTATTTTCAGCCGTTAATTTTGAGCCCCTTCGTTCACTAGGTAAATAATATCGAAAAATCGCATAATTTATTTTCTAGGTACTTCAAATACTCTAAATCAAGTTTAACGGAATCGATCGACGATTCGAAAGTCGAAACATCGAAAACGAGCTGAAAACACGAAAGACTCCGTACTTCCGATAGCATAGTAGCCTCTCTCTCTCTCTCTCTCTCTCTCTCTCTCTCTCTCTCTCTCTCTCTCTCTCTCTCTCTCTCTCGAAACGACAATCGATACTTATATGCTATTAGGAGTACGGAGACCCCCGTGCTTTTATATCGTTTTCGATGATGAAACTTTCGAAACGACAATCGACTTCGTTAAACTTAATCTAGCATATATAAAGTATCAAGAAAGTAAATTTTATGGATTTGTAATAACACTTACCTAGTGATTGAAAGGATTCCAAATCAACAATTGAAAATAAAAACTTCAAAAAAATGACGATATAACATAAATTTTCGATCATAAATATTAATCTTACAATAAATAGTATAACAAATTTTCTATTAAAATTTTATCTGATTTGAATATTTCTACACTCTTAAACTTACAAACATCATGCATGAACCATTAAAAATTATTAATTTTGAACACTTTCGATTGCTTAGTAAATAATATCAAAAATTTATAAAATTTATTTTCTAGATATTTCAAATATACTAGATCTAAGTTTAATAGAACTGATCGTCGATTTGAAAGCTCCATCATCGAAAACGACTTAGGAGCATGGAAGCTTCTTTGTTCCCAATAACACACTAGACCTATACTCTCTCTCTCTCTCTCTCTCTCTCTCTCTCTCTCTCTTTATATATATATATATATGTATATATGAACATTTTAGAACTCCGACATAATCTTAGTTAAAAGTACATATATCAGGTTACGAATATCGGGACTGTGGAGGAACTTCAAATATATTTTAAAATTTTAGGCCAGACAGACTCTAATAAGAAACCAGAAAATGACTCCCTAACACAAAGAACTTACACCATCCAATCTTATGTCTTTGTATTTCATAAAAGTGCAAGCAAGAACTTTCCTTAAAGTATCATTTCAATCTCTAAATACTGTATTACCTTTAATTAGACTCTACATGGCACAATATGATTACATCACTATTACAAAGAAGACTTTCCTCGCGTTGAAAAGAGTCTTTGGCTGTCTCGTTGCAGGGCCGATTATATAATCTAGCACCTTTTTCTTTTTTCCTTTCTAATCCTTTTAGTTGAGAAGAGGAGTGAGAAAAAGGCCAAAAAAAAAGGAGAGAACCCCAGTGCCATACCATCTAAGTCTACATTGCTGGACTACTAATAATCGAACACACATATTGGAGATGCAGGCAGACACTTTTGACACAAGCTCATACACACAATGACAAAAAAACTAATTCATAACAGATATTCTTGTACTATACAAATAACAAACTTACTTTCTGTGCGTGCGTACCTCGATCTCCATTGAGGTAAAGCACTGAAGCAGCCAAAACAAAAATCTCCATCAACAGATGTTTGAAGTCGCCGCTCTGAAAACCTGTAGTTGCTGTGTCAGCTAAAAAATGCAACACAGATCATGCCCACCCTACCCAGACACAGCCGTGGCAGAGGCCCAGGTATGAAAGAGCCCATGAGATTTAAGCCTGAAAAAGTTTAAAACTCTCACATTAAAACACACCATTATAACAGATAAAAGCAGTTCAAATAGAGGCCAACGAGATATAACACATCACTAGCTACAGGCCACAGTACAGTTTGAGATGAATAAAAACAAGCATCTTAAGGCAAACTGGCAAGGTAAATTTCACTTGTAGGGCACTAAGTCATATGGCTCGACATTGCAAATAAATGCCTCTATTTTCAGGCGACTGCTCAATTGTCCATCTGAACCAACAGTTCAAGCATTAATGCTGGTCGGTACTTGTAATTTGCCAAACAGTACTAAATAAATTAACTGAGTTTCAAAAAAAAATTTACTTGTTACGAGATAAATTTTTTTTCTCGTAACAATCCGCATATAATCTTGCACCCCCAGCTTACCACGTAGGTCCTATATATCACCTTGGAAGCAAACATTTTCATGATTTAGAACGTTGCGAATAAGACCAGAAGTTTCATAGGGATAGGCATTGAAGATGAAAGAAAGGAAGACCCAATAATTACATACGGTAGTCGATAATATGCGTAGAAAACTATTACTCTTAAAAGAAATATCTACCTCAAGCAAACCAACATGCCAAAGTAAGATGCTTCCTAAATTTACACAGGTAGCATACTTACATGTAAATGTTGTCTGGACCAATTTCATTGAACAAATTAATGTAAAAGCGAAAGCCATCAGGGCTAACATCTCTGCAGAGTAGACCTGTGAAAACGCAACATAAAAATGAGATTCTGCCATCCATAACTTGCTAGATATTTACATTACAGGAATTGTCTGAATTTCACGCACCTTTGCTTTCAGCAGTTAAAAGGTGCTCCTTAGCCAAAGCTGGTGCAATTCCTAAAGTGAATGCAGCATCGCTGGGACTAATCCCTTTCCGCAAGGCATCTGGCTTCTGTGCCAGGGATTTTATCCTCGCAAAGACCTATGTCAGATGAAATTTTATTGTTATAAAATGTAAAGCGAAAGTAAGGAAGCAACCTAGTTAGTTACGCAAATTCTTATACACATTTTATTGGAAACAAGGAAAATGGTATCTTGATACTTTGTCCGTTAGATTAAGGTAACCTGCTACCTAATTTTTCATATTTACTTAAGAATGTTATATTGTCAGAAATGGGAGACAACAGAAAATGAGGGTTTTACCTAAAGTCAATTCTTTGATGGCAGAAAATTTTCCATAAGAACGAAACATTTTGAAAGTGCTCATTAGAAGTATTTCAATAGCAGAGTATTCCTTAACCAGAATAATTTTATGTGAGAGAAAAAAGCCACGATACCTCATCATCACTGTGGGACTTATTCTGAATCACCTTAACTCCACTATCAAATTTTCTGAGCATAACTGGGCTGCAAATCATCAGCATATGTAAGGTGCACTTACAACATGAATAGAAGAAATGTATACTATTCACAGTTCAAGCATAAAAAAATATTGGGTCACAACAAGCTGGACATTACATTTCGATGCTTGACAACGTTTTGCTTAATTTGCAGACATGAGTGCCAGCTTGGCAAGGTTGGAGCTTCTGAAAAGTGCTGGTTTTTTAGAGTTGTTCAAGAAAGCACAACATTTTTTTTTCAAAAAAACTTCCCCCTCAACAACTTCTCACTGCAGCAAATATAAATAAATAAATAAATAAACTTCATATTGGGGTTTCTGATTTTCAGGTCTAGAAGCTTATTTCAGCTTCCAACCACAGCAATGCTCCAGGTTCATTTTGTCTGCCAAATGTCTGACTAATGCCTCTCAAAGTAGGAAGCTGCCCTATAAGCTAGGCCAAATAGTCATTTACTCAAAGCAGTATTTGAATTTAGGATATCATGAGGAATTAAAGGTTCTGTAGTGCATACACATCAAATTTCTCCCAAATAGCACAAGCTTGCAAAAGGTCCTCGGGTGAGATCAACTCTAAGGGAGACGAGCAAAAGGACTAAACTTAGAAGACAATAAAAATTTGAATGCACACGAAAGTAAGAACCAAAGAAAGAAGCAAAAAATAAAAAAGCATATACCTGTCCCTCTGGCACGGTTGAAGAGACAATACACCTCTACCAGTGACATCATCCCACCAGCTCTCTCAAGTGGTGGTTTGACAAAGTCCGCTAGCTGAAAACCATACAAAAAATTCCATAAACAAACAACAACCTGCAACAATCTTGCTTTTTCACTAGTTATTACATACTAGGAACAAAAGCACAAGATAAAAATCAGAGAGGGAAAGCAAGTAACATGTTCAGAAATCACAACATTTATTTCTCTGAAATTTCCACAATTGAAATAACAGATCAAAGGTCAAAATTCTTTCTTCAAATTTTGACAAGAGAGATATTATTCCGACACCTGTGAGAGTGAAAGCACATATTTCTAATGGAAAAAAAACAGCCATTAATAAACTATCACTAAACAAGACGTTAGAGACCTACAGTAAACACCAGTGCTAAATTCATCATTTACTAACTCATGCTTCACAAAAAGCTACTAAAAGTGTGATGTTACTAACTGGTATATATCTTTAAAACACAAGGTGCCACCATTCCTAGAAATGAAATCTCATACAAGAAAGTTAAAGAGTCTCAATGCATCAACAACTCTTTAATCAATTAGTTACTGTGGCAGAGCTTCACCAAATGCACCATTTAAGTAATAAACAAATAACTAAACTGTCAGTGCATGATAAAATTGCATATAACCTGGCGTGATAATTGTTGATGATATAGAGCACCAGCAGACTCTTTTGTAACTGGTGAAACAATACCAACACTCAATAGCCAATCTTGCATATCTTGCTTGGAACCCATCTCTTCATCATTGGAATTTGCCTGGGCAGTCGAATTGGATAACAACTTCAAGCGCATTTTCTCTGCTAGTTGAACCATCTCCTTAGCTTTGCTCTGCAAAGAACAATATCTCCAGATTCTTTCAGCTCCACAAGAATGAAGTACAGATAACAAACTCGACATCTATAATAGATCAAGTCTTTATCATGACCCACGATAGGTGGCAACAGAAGGCGATAGGTTTTAACATAATTGTAGCTAAACGAACATGTTGGCATTCAGCATATGTGCAATATGCCATGTGTTAAGTTTCCCCTTTTTTTTTCATTTTCTTCCCACTTGCTCTCTTCACCTTTTTTTTCCCTAACATTTCCCTCATGCCCTTTCTCCCTCTCTTCTTTACACTTCTTGTCCAGTTCTCTCTCAAGTAAGTTTGATAATAACGAACAAATTGCAAGCCTGCTCCAGCTATAGCCAATAATATTTTCCCTAGGCCATGTGCTATTCCTAATGTCTATCTCATCATTCAAAATTTTGAAGCACGAAAATACTACATATCGAAAAAAATAAAGCCCCCCGACCCCTGAAACCCCTGAACAAGAGAACGTTGAACATGCAAATTATCATTCCATTCTTGGTCCATACTCTTGTGTACTCAATTAATAGAATAACAATCCAACCATCCTAGATCAAACCAAGAATGGAATGATAAACAATACCTAAACACGCGCTCAGGAACTATTTCATGATTAATTAATAAACAACAAACAAGAAGAGATCAAGAAACAAACCATGAGGGCATTCAAATCCTGGAACGCGTCGTTCAAGCTCTTATCCGTACTCTCCCACATCTCCTGCTCCTTCCTCAGTATCCCCGAGACCCCCACCACTGGCATCCGTATTCCTCCGCCCCGCTCGCTCCCCCCAAACCCTAACCCCGTCGTCCCCGTCCCCGCCCCTGACGCCGCGTCTTCGTTCGCCGGCGCCACCTCCCACGCCTTAGATCGGAGCACCTCGACAAGCCTCCCGTAGAAGACGTCCGGATCAGCCTTTCCCCTCATCACGACGGTGATCACCTCCGATCTCGGGGCGGCGCCGCCTCTGAGGGCGCCGGAGGGGTCGGAAAGGGATATTTGGAGGCGGATGCGGGGGGAGGAGGCGGCGAAGATGGATCGGAGGGACTTCTTGGGGGGGAAGGCGTGGACGATGGAGGAGAGGGGGAGGGCACGGGCGGAGGAGGAGGCTTCGTGGATCCAGATGAGGCGGTGGGAAGTGAGCGCGAGGAGCCCGGCGCGGAGCGGTGGGTGGAGGAGGGAGGGGTTCTCCTCCGCCTCTAGGTCGACGGAGGGGACGAGGTGGCGCTCCACCTCCCCCGGGAGGAACACGGGGCGCCCCGCATCGGTGAGCGCCGCGGAGGGGAGCCACGGGGACGACGACGCCATGGTAGGACGCAGCGGAGGTGAACGCGCGCGCGCGCGAGAGAGGGAGAGGGGGAGAGAGAGAGAGAGAGAGAGACGTCGACGGGGACGAAGAGAAAGAAATGGAGAGGAGAAGAGGAGGTATAAATATTAAATATATGCGGGTTGGGAAATTAAGGGGAAGCGCAGGGGCAGTTTCGTAATAATAGACAACAAATGGTAAAATAGGTGAATTGCACATTAGTACTTATTTTACCGTTTGCTTCGGGGTTAAGGAAAAATTAGTTTGTGTTAAATTCAGAGTTAAGGTGAAGTTAGAGTATTTTTGTGTTTGGTTAGGGGTTAGAGTTAGTTTAGGATAGTAAAAAATAGTGTTTGATTGGAGTATGTGGGATAAGAAAGATAGTGTGTTATTATGAATAAAAAATAGTGTTTGGTTGGGATTTGGTGGGGTCAAATGAGAGTTAGCTAAGCCGGAATAATTCATTTGAGGTGGGATTAGCTAACCCCATCCATTTTTTAGAGTGTTTGGAGATAATGGCGGTTAAGGGGTTATTCCACCCCTTAACCCCCAACCAACCAAACGGAGGCAAAATGTTTAACTTTGTTTACACATTTGTAGCGCAAAGTGGCAAAAAGCTTGATGGTTGGTATTCAAGATCACAATTTCGAATCCTAGTTGATTCACAATTCTAGTTAAGTTTATTTCTAAATAAAATAAGCGAAGCGAGTAGCATGCTTACCTTTCTCTCTCTCAAAAAAAAAAAAAAAACTTTGTTTACACATTAATCGCGCTCTATACATGTCAAAAACAAATATTACAAAATTAATAATATAATTAATTTAAAAAAAAATTTAAAGCATTAGAATAAATTAAATTATCTCTTTTCTAAAATTGATTTATTTTAATTTGAATTAAAAATTAGTCAATGAGTTTCAGTCCTGCGATAAAATAACATCTAGTCAAAATAAATTACATTACATATTTATCTAACATCTAATATAATATGTTAATATATATATGATACTGTTTGAATTTGTATGTATTTAAAACTAGGGTCAATTATTTATATATTTCTTAAAAATTTCTGACTTTTTAATTTATATTTTTTAGAAGGTTAATATTAAAAAAAATTTAACGTTTCAAGTTATTTCAAATATACCCATAATAGAGTTAAATTATGCTAATGAACGGTTAATAATAATTATTATCTCTGTAAAAATTATTATGTTTTTCTTTCAAATATAGCCTTCTACCATCACCTACTTTTTTTTATTTGCCTTTAATATAGGGATTTAAAAAAATATTTTTGATTTTTTTGTTTTTTAAATATACTCTTCTATCATTACGAGTTTTTCGTATTTGTCATTAAGTTAAGGATGAAAGATGTATTTTAATATTTTTAACTCAGCTAGAAATTTAATCTGGATTTAATTTGAGATAACTTAATGAGCGCTAACAATAGAGTTGTTTTTGAATAACGGAGAACTACACAAGAGGTATATTTGAAACAAAAAAAAAAGAAGATATTTTAAAAATTTTTAAGATCATATTAGATATTATTCCTTAAAAAACTATAAATCACTAATAATTCTGTGCAAATAAATAACTCTTTAGATTGTTCCTACATAACTCATAAATTATATAAAATTTTGGCTAAATCATTTTTTTGGTTCTTAAAATATGATGCACGTGACAATTAGAGGTTTAAATTTAATTTGATATAATTTCTGCACTGATTTTTCTAAATTATTACAATTAAATCTCACAATCCCAATTAGTTAACTAATGATAATGTAAGACTGCTGTGGCCATGATATAGCTTACTATCACTAGAGATGCAAATAGGTCTGAATCTAGGGGGGAGAGGAGTCTTCCACCTCCCGCCCTGGTTTATTATTGGTGGATTGGAGTGGATTTGAAACGAGTTAATTTTTATCTTAATTTTTTTTGTATTTACCACCCCATTTGAGATAAATTGAGAAAGACGTAGCTTTTAACAAATAAGGGCAAATTAGGGAAGGAAAAAAGTTTTCTGTCTTTTATTTTATTTTTTTAGCGAATCAGGATGGATACGAAATAAATTAATTTTTTATTTTTAGCCTTATTTAAAATCTCATTTGGGGTGAATCGAGCTGAAATGCTCTATCAACTAAAATATGTGGCGTCATCATTTAATGAACTTAATTATAATATCATAAAATTAAAAATAATTAATTATTAATTATAATAAATTATAATGTAAAAAAAAAAATGTCAGACCCTTTTTATTTTGAGAGCAGTTTGAGAAAATACCTGCAATTTTCCATTTTTATAACTTACTCTGACGCCCGAACCAGTTTGCTGCTGCAGCAGCCGCAACTGAAGTCCGTTAAAACTTCCCTCCATCTAAACCGTTACAACGACGGCCCCGATTTCATCCCGGCTCGTGGCGCTCCGTTACCGGGAGAGGGGAAATGAACAGAATTTACCCTCCCACTATATATACCCCTTTTCCCCCTTTCAAACCCCTTCCGTGTCTCTCCTCTCCCCACCCGTATCAGCGATTCCCCCCCGTTTCCCCTTCCAAGTCGTCGCCTCCTCCTTCCTCCTCCCCACAAAACCCTAACCCTAATCGATCGATCCGCGATTCCGCCGACGCGGAGAGCTCGAGGGAGCGGGAGAGAGAGGAGGCCCTAGCTCTTGAACGAGGGCAAGCCCGTTGGGGTGGATTTTTGGTGGTGTTTCCGCGGGTGGTTTCCTGTAGCTGGTATTCGCTAGGGTTTCGGATTTGCTCCCCTGAATTTTTTTGCTAGGGGATCGGGGTTAGTATCGGACAGGATGAGCAGTAAGAGGGAGGAGGAGAGGAATGAGAAGATCATCAGAGGTCTCATGAAGTTGCCTCCAAATAGGCGATGCATCAATTGCAATAGCCCGGTACTGGTTCTCTTTTTTTTTTTTGCAAATTTCAATGCCTTTTTCTCTAATTTGCATCATCAAAAGCATCTCTTGTAGATTTTATTGTGGTTTATTGGATCATTTCTTTGTTTAAAGATGAAGATTATTGAAGAAGCTAACTATACATTTTTTGTGTTGAAAATACAGAGTGTGCAGTATGTCTGTATGGATTTTTGGACCTTTGTGTGTGCTACGTGCAGCGGAATACAGTGAGTAGTATATATGAATATTCTCAGATTCGTTCATTTCCGTTGTTTGCTTTTCGTTAGAAGAAGCTTCGATCATTATTGAGGATCGCTTTATGTGTCCTTTACTGGATTGTACTAAGTACTAAAGGAATGGGAGTTGTCATTTAATGCTTTTAAACGTTGAATTTATATATGAACTTGTCTTGTCTGCTAATGAAAGTGATGCTTTTGCAAATTCCTGAAAATTTCATGGCAATCTTTGACATAAGTTGCTTGTTTGTTGTACAGTCGTGAGTTCACGCACAGGGTTAAGTCGGTTTCCCTGGGCAAGTTTAACAGGCAGGAAGTTGAGGCCCTCCAGAAAGGTGGTAATCAGGTAGATAATTAGTCACATCCTACCATTTGCTCTATTTAAGCTGACCATTTAGTGGTTTATTCTGGTCTTATGTGATACCCACTTGTCTCAGCGTGCAAGAGAAATATATTTGAAAGACTGGGACATGCAGCGCATGAGATTGCCAGACAACAGGTGAAACATAAAACATTCATATTATTGCACTAGTTATCTATCATATGTTACTCACAATGAAAGATTACTAGTTTGCCCTTGTTTTTTGATACAGCAATGTTGAGAAGATAAGGGATTTCATCAGAAGTGTTTATGTGAATAAGAAATATGCTGGGGGGAGGTCCTCTGAAAGGCTGCCTAGAGATTTGGAGGTGATATAATTCTAAATCAGCCTAACATCGAGTATAATTTGTATCATAGCATCCTATACGTTTTACTTTTTCTGTTGCTGATGCACCCAACCTGCTGATCTATTCTAACCGTAGACCATATTTTCAATAGAATCTCAAGAACCATGAAGAAGATGTAAGAAGGGCAAGCTCTTATCATTCTTATTCTCAGAGTCCACCTTATGATTATCAATATGAAGATAGACGATACGGAAAACAAGCAAGTACGCTCAGCCGAAGGCCAGGTTCAGATCGGGCAATTTATGAGGGGAGATTACGTAGCTTCATATTTAGTCCTGGTCGTATGCGTGAGAACATGTACGAAGATAGGTTTGCCAATGAGAGTTCTGGCTCAAGATTTTCGGATTTCTCACTCTCTAGTGCAAGTGATCAGTTCAGGTATGATGCGAAGTCACCAAGTTCTCAGGACACAGGGTACCACAGTCCTCCTGCACACCAATTAAGGGATGTTTTTATTGAAGATCAGCCCAAGATTCTAAATCAGCACTCTGATGTGGTTGCTCGAAGGGATTTAGATGGAATCCAACGTCCACAGGTTATAGAACATCTTATATTAATTTGTCTCACTATGTCTTATGAACTTGCCAAGTGCCTTGGTAGGCAGAGGCCGACCGTGCTGCGCCATCTTCCCCCTTGCTAATTCCTGCATACGCATATAATGGGTTTGTGCTTGGTCCCCACTGAATATGCCAAGTGTTGCACTGTGTGTGTTACGGCATATGCTGTGCTAAAAGCCAATTGGCAAGGGGGTCTTGCACATAGTCAATTCACGAAGAATATTTGTATAAACACACATATCTAATTAAAAATAGTTAACATTTGACATGCTTCTAGAAAAAGAAATAAACAATTCATGATTTTTATAATTTTTCCTGAATCTGCACATCTTCTCGTGTTATGCAAAGATACTTTTTAAAAAAAATTAAAATATTGCAAAATGAATAGAAAAATTGACAATTTTATTATTGATGTATATACTTAAAAATGGAACCACCTGTACACCTTATATATATACACAAATATTAAGATATATATAATCAGTTAATCACTAAACCATATATGATTCATAGTTGACAATAGAATTGTCAGTTATGATATTTTATTTTGAACTATTCAATCTATATCATGTCATACACAAATTCACAATTCTAGAATATTGTTTGACTCTCATTTAGGCCTTGTTTGGATGTCGAAATAAGTTATTCAAAGATAACTTACTCGGTATAAGAATTTTCTAGTATGATAGCAAGTAGAAAGTATGATTTTTGCTTCTTGAAATGTCTTGTTATCCATGATTTAGTAGGATAATATATTTCTCCTACGAGGTGATGTATCTTATTATGAAAAAATAACTTGGAGGCCAAATATGATATTCAATTGAAAATATTTGATCACACTTTTTATCGTCCAAATATACAAATTTTCTAAGCAACTCAAGAGGATATAATGAACAAGACATTCATGTATCCAAACAGGGCCTTAAATGTTTTACCATGTTGTTTATAATGATCCAGTCCGCTACCATTAATAACTCATTAGGCCCAAATCATCGGTCCGAAATACTTAAAGTCTAGTTATTAGTGATAGAGCCATTTGTCCTTATATATCCATTCATAATCACTTTCTTATCTAATGTGGGACTATTAAAGTGTCACATTTTTTTCTTTTTAGATACTCACGTCCTTGTCGGATCCATTTCCTAGCCCAAGATCATCAAGCGATATCAAAATTTTCTCACACTTATGGCTGGCAAACTGGCTCTAATACAAAATGTAATGACCCAGCTCGCTGACACTAATAACTTGTGAAACCAAATCACCGGCCCAAAATGCTTAAGCACAATTAATAATAATGGAGCCTTTGGTCCCTAGATATACAATCATAACTTTTTTTTTCATCTGATGTGGGACTGTTAAGGTGTCATATTGTCGAGTTTAGAAGTTGAATCATAGAACATCATGTTTTGTAAAGTATTTTTGCTAAATCGTGTTTTGGTAACTATGGGCATGCTGTGGCTGCTGAAACGATCAATGGAACCTTCAATAATTAGTGAAATATAATACTCGTTTTTTTTCTATATTCAGAGAACTGGATCATCAGGCAGTTTCGGATCCTTGGAAAGCAGTACATTATCTAGAAAATCAGTTGATTCTTGCAGCATAGTTGATGTTGCTGCAGAGCCTGTTCAATTTACTGGAAACCAGCACCCAGTAGCATCTCCATCTCCCCTTTCAGCCCAACCGCATGCCTCCTTGCGTTCCACAAACCAAGTTTTCAATCAACCAATCACGCAACCATCAGCTGCTTACTCTTATCCAAGCACTGGGTTCAGCGATCAGCCTTTGTCTATGGCTCCTTCTGAGCAGAAACCATCTTCAACACCATTCTCAGAAAATCAAGGATGGGCTACATTTGACTTACCTAATAATGCTAGTTCTGCCTCTGATTCAAATACAATGCTTTCTGTTTTAATTCCACCTACTGGTGGAGTACCTAAAGTGATGGATGCCTTGAAAACAGAGATTTCGGTTCAAAATACAATGGCTTCAGGACCTATCTCTTTGACAGATAATCAGTGGCCTGTAGGGAGAACTTCCGGCCAAGAAAAGTTTCAGGTAGATATTCTCTTTATTCTTTAGTGTAAATTCCAGTAGTTTGGTGAAGATTTTCGTAGATATTGGTGCTAAAGCAATACAAATTTTTTTACTAGTTGTTATTGGGGCCGTTTCTTGCCTCTCTTAGGGCAAAACATCACTAATTCTGATTACCTTTTTCAATATCCTTTCCCTCCAAACCAATCACTGAACTGGCATTAGTTTTCATTCACAAAACATCAGAACCATTATTTTCCCATCTAAATGTTTTGCGTTGAAAACATTTTTTTCATCATTCCCTTGCAACCCAAAAACCTGTAAGCTATAATCGAAGATGATGTGCTGATGGGCTGTTTATCTGGAAACTATAATTTCATTCAAATTTGATTTTGCAGCCTTGGAATGCTTTTGATGACTCTATTGCTAACATACATCAGAATTCGCTCGGAAACCAACCACAAATCAACGTGCCACATGTTCCTTTCCCACAGTCTTTTGTATCTGGCGATCATGCTGGAATTGGAACTTCAAAGGTGCTGCCTTGTTTGGTACTTTTGACAGGATTATTTATTCTGAACACCCTATCTTACTTTTAATCCCTTCGTAGGAGTTGGTCGAGGAGTTTGGAAAATCAGATGGTAATGACATAGGCGTTGGTCTTACTTTTGCATCTGGTGGTTTTGCAGAATCATCTTTTTCAGCATCACTTCAATCATTGCCGGTATGTTATATTTATGAAGTCACTCATGGTCATCATTTTTAGACTGTGTCCACAAATGCTAGTGGTGGCTTTTCATTGTTCGAGATTCAGAAAGGAGAGAATACTTGAGAGTCCTTTTTCTGTCAATTCAAGAATTGGTGTTCTCCCCATTATGAGATATTTAAGCAAATAAACAGAATAAGTGATTATTTTCAAATTAATAGCACCAACTATCTATTGACTGAACAAGACTGTATGGTGGGAAGATGTCGTTATTGGTTCAGCTATTGTGGCGAAGCTAAGAAGTGTGATTTATATGGTTTATTTTATTGGTTCACCTTGTTTTTGGTATTTTGTATGCGTGGTTCTGTAATTAAGTTCTGAATTAGTTCCTTTCTGGATAATTAATCCCTGTTTGAAATTGATATTATGTTACATTTGTCAACTGTTGTCAACTTGATGGTTCAAACCATATTATGGTCTCTTCATCTCTACACAAATTTATATTTTGGCACCTTTATCCCAAAATTAACATCAACACGGTTTTCCATTTCGAGGTGTGGGAATGATCTAAACAAATTGTGAGTTTTATATGGTGAAATACCAACCTGAAAAGGAAGATAATGGTCATATACATGTGTATATACATATTTACATGTATACATAAATACATAAGTGCACTGTGTGAATGCTCTGCATGTGTGTGTCTCTGTCTGTCTCTGTCTGTGTACATATATAGATTTAGCTATACGTACATAATCATGCAGACACATGCCATATATACGTATCTAGGTTATGGTTCATGTAGCCATGTGTGGATTTGCATGCACGTGCTCACATGTGCTTGTCTGTGCATGTGTGTGCTTGTATGTGTGTTTTTTTTTTTTTTTTGGTGTAGATACAAACACCTGCATGTAGGCATGTGTATGTGAACAATGATTAAGCAACATCATAATGTCTTTGGTTGTTTCATCAGTAAGCATCAAAAGAGCACCACTACACCATAGCGTCAGAGTGGCTATACAATACCTGTAGTACAGATATGCACAAGTATTTTTAATTTGCGGTTTTCTTTCAATTCCCCAGGGAATGGTCTCTCAGACAACAAAGTCAACAAATCCTTTTGATCTCCCATTTGAGTCAGAGTTGGAAGTCAAGGATGCGGTGAGTTGCTACTAACCTTGGTTTATTATGATTGCTAAAAGCTACACTTTACACCTTCACTTTGACAATTCATATGCCAGCAAATTTATAGTTGATGAGACAGATTATTAAATAATATCACGTCATCCTGGATGGGATCTACAGTCAACCCGAAGTCAACTTGTTGACTGGGATATTCACGGATCAAGAAAATTTACAGTCAGTTTGAAAGAGTTTTTGACTTGTATATATTGTTTTATTATCTTCAGGGCATATTAAACCAAGATAGGTTGATCTGTCAGAAATTTAAGGAAATCTTTTGCTTACAAGATCTATATATTAATGTTTCCATAGCCTCTTGACCGATGTGTGGCACTTCCTCTAACTGTAACTCATGAGGACCTAACCTGATGTTTATCTTCTGCTGCAGTTTTTGGACATGAGCTCTTTACAAGCAGTATTGCCAAATCCGGAAGCTCCAGCTGATTATGTTGCCAGCTTAGCACAACCATGGTTTCCTCAGAATCCCGCCTTTTTGTATTATCCTTCCTTTCCCCAGGGTAAGTTCAAAATATTGTTTCCTTTTTGGTGAGAAACTAAAACTTCACCATGTTTTTTTTTTTTTTTTTTTCAAGCATCATCAGTTGATCTTTCATTACTATTTCAGCAGGACTGGCATACATGAGTGGACATGCACCAAATACTCAAATACCGTATGTTGCTTAAACTGCTTATACATAGGGTTTAATTGCAAATTCAGAATATGAAGTTTGATCCCAATGTCAATAAGTTCCCAGAGTTTCATTGTTAACAATTTGGTCTCTTAAAGTTTTTTTGTGCTATAAATTAGGTCCTTTCTTTGTCCGACCTAGCTGAAAAAAAAAGAGAAGCCATTCAGCATCATGAGACTGTAGGACCAACCTGAAAAATCTGACATTTGAGTAAAACTCCAGTGATGACGCTGATATTGCATCTTCTTCTATAAGATGATGGACTAATGGCAAGAGTTAATAGTTTCGCAGGACAATTTTTGGGCCTAAATTACTACAATTGATACTCTGAGACTGTAATTAAAATCTGGGTTAAACTTCAGTAAGTTAAACCCTTTACATGATGAGCATTGTATGAAATTTCAACTGAAATGTGGTCATGTTAACAGGAATTTATCACCACAAGATCCCATAGAATCTCTTGGTGGGAATGCAACTCTTGGAGGGAATCCATTTGCATGAAGTGCCTGTAAAGAATTTGTCGAAGTTTTCCACGTAAGGTCTTTTGCTTCTCCCACATTTGTTGATACGTCACGTAGGAGAAGAAATTATCAATTGAAGGTCATCAGTATTCCACTTAAGGAAAGAAAAAAAATCGTCAGTGTGTTGTTTGTGCAAATATTCCCTTCCCATGTACCGAGCTATGTTGAAAGATCAAAAGATTGCACCCTGATGTTTTTCGAATTTAATTTTTATTGTGAATTGGCAGAAACTTCAAATAGCACTCGAGGCATGCTTCATCGGCTTTCCGATGCAAATAGATAAGGAGAGCAATGTAGCATGATTTCATTTTTGCTGGTTTTCCTTGTATTGATTGTTTCCATCACCTTTACCTATATACAGTAGTGTATCTTATTAAGGAATTCCAATTCTTTATGTACTAAGAAGGCCATTTAAATTTACTTTTTTCATGTTTCTCTGCTCAACTATTCTCATGTGTCATGACTATAGGGTTTTGTAATACCATTTAGCATCTGACGATGTTTCTAATGATTCTTTTTTCTTTTTTCTTCTTCTTTTTTTTTTTTTTTAAATTTGGGGATTGTTTGATGCATTCCACTTTTTGTGTGCTTCCACTAAAATCCTATACTATTCGAACTCAGTAATGTATTATCAAATCCACGAGTACCGCGCAGAAAAGCTTGTGAGATTCGGATGCTGAATGTAATAGCTCACTAGTATCTTAGTATGTTTCTGCTGGGTGAATCTTGTTTCGTTCTCACTAGTATCTCAGTATGTTCTTGCGTCACGGTCCACAACATCTTTAGGAGTTTTTAGTTTGGTCCCCAATCCTTTTATTTGTACAATTGGTTTTCTCTAAGCATTGGTGCCCACTTGCAGTTTGATGGATGTATTTATGTAATGCTAGTTGAGAAGCTCCTATAGATCAAGTTGCAAATGTTACAAAACCATGTGCAACGGGAAACTGAACATGGACGTGATTGCGATGGTGATCTAATTAATGGAGAACAGTTGTTTAGGCTGAGGCGCCACTCTCCTGTGGGCATCACTCTTGTCCCTCTCAACCGTCACCTGGGGGAATGAGGGATAGACGTGGAGAAGAGGAGAAAACAGTTCATAATATGGTCAGGTAATGTTTTAAATACCTTTCATGCGGCTCTCAAATTGGCGTTGATATGCTTGTCAGCATATCAGTAGTCTTATTTTAGAAGATTTATGAATAGCGTTACAAGTCATAAAATTTTACTCGTATAAACTATTCGTGTTGTCATAGATAGTATGAAAGTCTTTACTTAGCTCATATATTTATTACTATTTAGTTCAGAAAGGTCATATTTATTTATCAGCAAATCAATATGAGTCTATACGGAGCGAATTCCCCGAGACCCAAAGCATATCCATGATGAACTTGTATCTTAGCTCAGCATAATAATGTCGTCGTATATCTTAGCTCAGCATAATAATGGTTGACACTGATTAGTAACTAACTGCCTTTACTTCTTTGGGGTTCTCAAACTTTCTAGGAAGTGTCAAACAGATGTCCTAAACGGGAATAGAGGAGTTAAAGTTCGAATAATAAAAGCTTCTCTGAGTCAATGTTTTAAATGAACTTGTATCTTGTAGGATGGGGAATGTTATACTTACCAAAAAAAAAATTCCACAATATTATGTACAAAAAAAAACTCAATTTTTTTAATCCATTATTATCTATAGTTATTATCCAATTCCGAGAATATGTTTCATAACGTAACCCCATCTCAGAGATTGCGAATTGAGGCGGCGTCGAAACAATTTAGCTCAATTATCAGATTTGGTTTTCACGAGGAAAACAAAATCAGGTAGTGAAAACCTGTATTCTCGTCAATTATTTCATTTATGCAGTAATCAAATTTAGCCTTCAACCTTCATTTATTGGCTACGTCCTGCACCAAGACGTACGAAACCCAACTCCAAGTTTTTGGCCTTTTCTCCTACTTTCGCCAGCTAGGAATCTTTATCTCTCCCATGGTTCACTCCCCTCCTTCCAAAAAGTATGAGCCGAAAAAGGGGGGAAAAAAAAAAGAAAGAAAATCCTTCTATAGCTAAGAGTGTTTGATTTCCCGCCCCCCAAAAAATGAAAAATTATTATTTTTTAAAAAAAGATTTCTATCAAAAATATTGTTATTCACAATTTTTGTTCTTCCGAATAAAAATATCAAAATATAAAAACATTAATTTTTTTAATAAAAAAAATGGAAAAATATAAAAATTAGATAATTTTAGAAATCAAAGAAATAATTCTAAAACAACGTTTGATAATAAAAATAATATTTAGAAGGGTAAATATTTAGATTATACTTTAGAATTTTCGAGAAAAGAAAGATCTCTCCGAGTTAGCTTCTTACGACCTTCGCTCGTTTCTTCATCTCTGAAAATTTTTGTGTAGTTTTTTTTTTCCTCCTTAAAGGCATGGTTGTATCACTTTGTAACTTGGTTAAATCTACTTAATGAATAAAATGGTAGCAAACTATTTCTTTCTCAAATTTTTTATTTTATTTTTTTTCATTCTTAAATTTAGACTATACTCTGGAATAAAGAAGCATATAAAAGATTTATGTCATGTAAGATGGATGGTGCTATTTAAGGGTCAGTGCCGTCCAAAGATGGAATGCGGCTTGAGATATACTGCACTGCATCACCATTTTAAGGACATAGATACTTTTAAAATTTTAAAAAAGTTTGTAAAGCTATAGATTTACTTACTAGCTAGTCACAGGCTCACAGCCTCACAGGCAGGTTTACTAAAAATTATTTTAATAATTTTGATAGTATGAATATATTTTTGAAAAATAATATAATTAGTTAGAAATGCCACATTAATAATACAGCGGATGTATTATAAAGAGTACAACCGCCAGCATTTCCCTCTAGCACAAGAAAACTAAAATTACTTATAAAGCCATAACCAGCAAGGCAGGAGCGCATGTCCACTACTTTCGGAGACATAAATACAACTTGATAACCGACCGTTCCTAACGCAGTGTGAAAAGGAACGATGGTTGATCAGAAGATTCAAGATTGAATTAGTTGATTGGCATTTAATTAAATTTATTTTTAAATAAAATAAACAAAACCGATATCACGTTACTTTTCACTTAAAAAAAAAAAAAAAAAACAGCTCGGTAGGTTGGGAAATAGACCACATTTAATACCACCGCCCCTCTCTCTACATCGACTCCAAAACTCATATAACCCCCACGCTGCCACAAACACACACACAACACAATCCCAACACAATCCCAATCTCCAAATCATGCCGCGGCATTCGATTATTAGAGTTCTCGCCGCGGCGGCGCTCGCAGTGCTCGTTGTCATCATCGGCGGCGCCGCGAAGGCGAAGGCGCAGGTGGAGGCGCCTGCGGGGTCGGGGTCGGGGCCGGCGCTGGCGCCGGGACCGGACTGCATGACGGCGGTGCTGAACGCGTCGGACTGCCTGGGGTACGTGACGCCGGGGAGCAAGGAGCGGCGGCCGGACAAGGCGTGCTGCCCCGAGCTGGCCGCGCTGGTCGACTCGCAGCCAGTCTGCCTCTGCCAGCTGCTCAGCGGCGCGGCGGCCGCGGCCTACGGCATCTCCATCGACACCGCCCGCGCCCTCGCCCTCCCCAAGGCCTGCCGCGTCGACACCCCGCCCATCAGCCTCTGCGCAGGTGAGCCCGCGCATTTTACCACACTTGGGCTTAGTTTGGTATTGAGCTCTATCTAATACTATTAGATAAAATGGAGTTAAAAAAAAAAATTTATAAGAATATGCTTTTGCGTTCTCCAATAAAATCATAAAAAATATATAAATGCGTTAATCATGATATGTGAAACGTAACATTATGTACGAAAACAAATATTATATTTTTTTATCGTTATTTCTCACCGCACATAATACAATTCCTTCGTAATCCCAAATAAATCATGGGTAGCAGGGATTTGCTATAATGCACTTTACTATTTTTTTGCCCTTTTAAAATAGTATCTAACATATCTTTTAAAACTTTTAAAAAATATTTCAAATATCTCTCTCTTAAAGAGTTTACTAATGACATTGAATTTTAAAAAAGATATTTTTTAGATATTAAGGAGTGTAAGGAATATACAAGCAAAATCACTTTTTATTTTTTGAGCAATGATAAGTTTGAAATCTAAAAATTAGCTATGATGCTACAAAGCTAGTGTCATCAATATTTTTTTATTCAAAAAAAATAATTGTCTTATTTTTTTTTAATTGGGGGTTTAAAAATGTGGGAAGGCAATTGTAGGTCATTTTGAAATAGATCACTCAATTTTTTTTATTTTTTTTTATTTGGGGAATTGAGACTCTTTTAACTTTTTATTTTTTTATTTGAGATTTTAAACTTAGTTTGGTTAAAAATTGTATCAAATATAATGATTTTATTACTTGTTAGTCCAATTTTATTTACTAAAAATAATTAAAAAAAAGGTTAAAGTTGAGGAGTCCATTGCAAACGTACATATAGTTGGGGGTCTCCATACATGTGTACCTTTTTTGTCCTCGAATATTTTGCGGACGGTGAGCTGGTGCGAGTTTATGGATAGATTGAAAGTATTTCTTAAACAATGATGTGTTAAGATATTAAAAAAATCAATATTTCTCAGTAAATTGCTCTAATTACTTTTCTTTTGCTAGAATAGTCGTGCAAATATAGATCATAAATTAGGTTACTTTCATATATTATTACATTACAATTTCCGAACTTTCTACTTGATATATTTGTATGTGTAACGTCCCTAATAATTTCACATCAAATGGAATACTGATTTCGATCAGTTTATATGAGGCCTTACATACTAATAATAATACTGATTTCGATCAGTTTATTACTAGCGGGTCGGATCGTTATATTTACATCTTATGCATTAACTTCTGGTATTTGGATTTTTGAATGTTGTTATGCAGCAATCGGAGTCCCCATAAATCTTGGGCCATCACCAGCCCCATCTCCGGGAACCAGCCCACTATTGCCGGGTACGTGGAACATACTGGATATAAAATATTAAAACACTATTTTCATAAAACTTATAATTTTGCTAGTTTATAACTTTGTGCATGTTATATTAGATGATCTTGAGCTCCCTTATTGCACAATTCCAGGTTTACCTTACAAAATTTTGATGTTTCATGTTCAAAAAAATAGGTTCGACGCCTACCGCCCCCCCATCGGGCGCCAACCGCGGCGTTCAAGGCCTCAGAGCCGTCGATCTCGCCTTCCTCGCCGCGCTATCGTACGCCATCGCCGCATCCGGAATCTTCTAGACTATGCAAACTGAAAAAGATGTTTTCATTCTTGGTTTCTACCTTTGTAGTTTGTATGTTTGTGTTTCATTCTATCCCTCTATCTCTCATTGAGGAGTAGATAGGAGTTTCAATAATTTTGTGATGTAACTTAACACTTCTGTGTGGAATCTGTATCTTATTTATTTAATTTTCTTTTTTAGAAAATTATGTTAGCATTTTTTCTAAAAAAAAAAAAAAAAAAAATTGTTGGCATTGAATTCATGGATGTTATTTTTTTGAAGTTTTTTATTTTATTTTATTTTTTTCCGCATCTGTTCAGTAAATTTATTTGCTTTAAATGGGTCGGGTGCGTGCATTAAATTCATGGACGTTAAAGTGATGGGAATATCCAATGATGGTTGGTTGATGAGGGCGACTTGAATTCGGCGGTGGGTTAGAACGCGTCCCAACGATATCTAAAAGAACTCGGCGCCGTAAATGCTTCACATGTGGCATTTATCAAGCTATTTAATTTCTCAACTGTATTTTTTCGTGTGATTGGGGGGGTGGAAAGGTCATCTTGCAGGTAATAGATTCAGGAATAGATGATAGGGTTACTGAGGTTTGAGAAAGCTAGATTTTTGGTAAGTTTCACTTTTTTCTTTTCTTTTTTTTTTTTTATTCTAATTTTCTGATGATATTAACTGAACAAATAAGATTTCGAACTTGAAATTTCGATTATCAAGCATCAACTCCTTTACCACTTACGTTAGGAACGATCAGTTAACTGAACAAATTATCAGAGTTATTATTTGACTAAAATGTGTCTTATAGTTTTTGGTGTTTGTAACGAACATTGAACTGCAGAGATTATGCATGACTGGCCTCACGACGGCTTTGCGTCCAGCACGAAGTTGTGACATTGCTCAAATCGCTCGAGGGTTATCGTAGATTGTGGTTTTCTATAACCAAAACACACTTAAAAGTTTATTAGTATTCACACAACAAGTTTGATCAGATTCTATGTTCCCGAAGAGTAATACTGTTAATATTCTAGACCGTTTCCTCTAAATTGATTTTGTGTGTGTGTGTGTGTGTGTGTGTGTGTGTGTGTGTGTGTGTGTGTGTGTGTGTGTGTGTGTATTATAGCATCGGAGCCAATTTTAAACCTTCCTAGTTTTGTGAGAATAATTCTAGACCCTTTTTTAGTTTCATAATAAGGTAAATGTAATGGGTTGGTTTCCTACATTAAAACCTAACGGGCCTAGATTCGATCCATCTTTGTAATAGCAAGTAAATTTTATTATTGCTACGGCCATATTTGGTTGGAGGATGGAAGGGATAATGACCCTTTTATTTCACTATTCTTATCAAACATCAAGTAAAATTAGCAAGTTAATTTATCCCCGCGTTAACGGGTTATTCCGGAAAACCCGTTAAGAGGGGGAATAGTAGTTCCATCTATTGGATAAAATAAGCTATTGTCTAATTTATTCCTCTACTAATTAAGTTATAAATAATTATAAATTATAATTAATTAATACAATTTATTTTTTTTAATAATTGACTAATTAATTTTTTAAGTTATTAAATTATTAAATATTTAAATAATAATCTATTTATAATTTATTATTATTTACCTAATTAAATAGTTAAATTTTAAAAATTTAAATTTTTAAAAATTATAATTTGTAATCTCAAAATTAAAGTTTATAATTTTAAATTCTAAATTTTAAATTCTAAATTTAAATTTTGATATTTTAAATTTTTGAAATTTAAAATATTATATTTTATATTTTTCAAATTTAAATTTGATCTTATATTTAAAGTTTAAAATTTAAAATTTAAATATTTGAATTTAAAATTTGAGATTTTGAATTTAAAATTTTAATTTCAAATTATAAATTTTAAAGTTAAAATTTTTAAATTAAAATATAAATTTAAAATTTTAAAAATTTAAATTCAAATATAATTAGAGGGTAATATTATTATTTTTTATTTATAAAAATTTACTATATATCCTTCTTATTCCGTCTTACCTAGCCAAACATTAATTTTTTTATTCTCAGAATAATCAATTTTCATCCAAACGCAAAATTGATCTAACCTCTATTTATACCTCAATTTATACCTATTCCTGGAATAGCTACTTTTTGCTTATTCCTAACCAAACGATACCTAGGGTTCATGCTTCTATACCCGTAGGTACCCGTACCATCTTTATTATTTTGGCTACCTCCGATTAAGCTGGTTGTGATTAGAATATCCCTCTTCTAATTAATTAGATAAGAAGAGCCAAGTAAAGTAATTAAATAGAAAACTTACTGAATATATATATAAATATATAACCCAACTTGAAGCAAATCAAAATATAAGTCAGAACGAGCATGCAACTTTCTATTTATTTAGATACATTATACCGGACACTATAGTCTTTAAAACTATATTAATTAGCCTATCTTTTTTATTAGAAAAGAAAAGAAAATTTAAAAAGAGCTAAACGATCATTATCTGTATCACCATGAAGGCAAAATAAGATATAAGACTATCAGCAAAATTATAACAGGACCCAACCATAATTATATAAAATCGTAATTTTAATATACTAGTTTGATAAGAAATTTTATATTTGGCCCATCTCTATATAATGCAATTTGTGAGAGGTTAATTAAAATAATATATATATATATAGAGAGAGAGAGAGTTTTGCTAGAATACTATCGGTAGTAAACGAAATTCTTACTACCGATTTGTTTTCGATCATAGAGCTTCCAAATTGACGATCGACTCCATTAAACATGATCTATACCATTTGAAGTATTTAGAAATCAAATTTCAAATCTTTTTGACATCATTTGATGATCAAAGGGTTTCAAAATTTGTAATTTTAATGGTCGATAAGAGGCGTTTTCTCGTTTAACGCATAAAGATATCCAAATCAATTGAATTTTTGATAGAAAATTCTTTAAACTATTTAAAACAAGATCTATACTCTTGATCTTGATTACAAGACTCCTATCATCATTTTTTAAAGAGTATTCATTTTCACCATTCATTTTCTATTCACTTGATGGATAAAAGAACAATATCGAAAGTGCATGAAATTTGATTTAGATAGTTTAAATGGTTTAGATCATATTTAACGTCGATCGTCAATTTGAAGCTCTATCGTAAACAAATCAGTAGTAAAAACGACAGTTTCTTTGCAGTTGGATATTATATATATATATATATATATATATATATATATATTATATATATATATATATATATATATATATATATATATATATATATATATATAGTTGAGCTAGAATACTTTCAAAAGCACCATTGAGGTGGTGCTTTTGAATTTTTAACCATTGAATGGGGATATGTAAGGTTGAGATGATGGTGGTAGGTAGTGGTTGATGGGATAGGTGGTGGTAGGTGAAATAGTGTTAGATCCAAAGCTATTAATAGTCAAAAAGTATATCCAATGGTTAGAAACTTAGAAGACTAAAGTTGATACTTCCAAAAGTATTCTAATAATTATATATATATATATATATATATATATATATATATATATATATATATATATATATATATATATATATATATATATATATATATATATATAGAGAGAGAGAGAGAGAGAACTATGCTATTATCTTTATTAATAGCACCAACTCAGTGCCACCAAGTTTTTTTGGATTGAAAGATGTGCGGTTAGGATGATGTGGGCCCTTTAGGGTTAAGTGGGTGGTTGGTTGAATAGTATGATCTAACGGTGAAAATCATCAAAGGGGTGGATCTAACGGTGAAAAACTTGATAGCACGGAGACCAGTCTATTGATTATGATATATATATATATATATATATATATATATATATATATATATATATATATATATATATATATATATATATATATATATATATATATTATTGCTAGTAATAATTGTTTTTCTTACTATTTGAGGTCAAAATTTTTTCCTATCAAATTTAAATTTTATCCGAATCTTAATTTCTGCATATATATATATATATATATATATACATATATATATATATATACATATATATATATATATATATATATGAAACTCAGAATCAATCACAATTCTATAATACCATAAAAATACTCAAATGAAAAAGATTTTTTTTTTAATACATCAATTTTTTTATAATAAAGGAAGCAAAGAGCGTACCCTTTTTTTTTTTTTTTTTTTTTTTTGGCTCAAAGATATTATGATAGTTTGTTACATAGATATACTATGGGCTACATTTTAATGTAAGCATGTAAAGAGGGAATCCATTGCTTTCTCTTTGATGCACTTGCTTGCGCCCGAAGCAAACCAGAGGAGTTGATGGGCTGCTGCCTCGACGTGAGCGGCGACGTCGGTAGGCAAGACGGCGTCGATGATGCTCGCGGCGGCAGCTTGGGTGGGCTTTTGCTTGGGCTGAGCGGCTCGGGCGACGACGTCAAGGGACACGGCAGCAGTGGCTTCTCCTCCTCCTACTTCTTCTTCTTCTCCTGTTACTCCTCTCTCTCTCTCTTTCTTTTTTTTTTTTTTTTTTCGCAGTGGGGGATGCAGATGGGTTTTGTGTGTGGATTGTGTCTGGATCCATCCCCCTCTTGTGCTTGCTCCGCTCTCCCCTTTTATAGGTCTCCATGGGAGCCAAAGCCCGAGCCCCCTTTACCGGCGACAAGACGGGGCGCGGTCCACGGCCGGATCCATGGTGCGCGATTTCCGGGATCTACGTACGGCGACAGCGAGGTTTCTTGCGGGATTTCCGGGACCGGCGGGCGCGGGATTTAATATCCTTTTTTATTCATTAATAATTAAAAATTAAAAACTATAATTTTAGTAGGACAATAACTACTGGCTACAACGTGCGAGTACCTGCCACTAGTATTTATTTATATTCAAATGACCTGGAAATATACCTACCTAGGGTTTGTGGAATTCGTCTGTTTGCTAGGTCAAAGTAAACTAGCTGCTCACTTTGAATCAATCGTGTACTCCCCCCCATTCAACTTATTTATTGCAAGTTGGTCCTCACAAATAAAGAAACACATTGTCCATCTTATTTTCCCATTTGATTCGGAAATAAAACTGGGATAACAAAAGTTATATATCTAGATAAAACTGGGAAATAAAACGGCATTCGGAAATCAAAATTCTAGCCTCTTAGAAAAGCTATATATCTAGATAGATAATTAGTAGACTAAGTAAAGGTTGACAACTTATTTGACAAGTTCTTAGTGATTCATATTACCTAAAGATTAGTCTCCCAACCTTTTATCATGTGTCAGAATGTCCTCGCACAAATTTTAATGTATGGACTTAAATATTTTTATTAAATCAGGCAAAGTAAATTTTAACTGATTCTTGTTTTATCGCTACATTACCATACGATAGATACTATTACTATGTGCTCTTGCCATCTATAATTTTATGCGATTTTATTGCGTCCACATAATAATAGTATCTATCGTATGGTAATGTAGCGATAAAAATAATAGTTTCATATTAGCTAAAAATAAAGAATTATGAGTTATATAATATACAATATAGTGCAAGGATATTTCTATTTATTAGGTTGATTCAGACCCTTTAACAATGATTACTAATTTAGGTTTTAGAGATGATTTGTCTACTACTTTAGTTTTCAAATATTTAATATTATGTAATAATTCAATAAGAATAATTTGAGATGTTATAATAACTAAAATGATTATCAACATCCACTGGCATATCATAATTTGGTAGCTAAATGGGCTACTATATTAATTAGTGTTTTATCCTTCAAAAAATAAATCAAAATTTGAGCAATGACCCAATAATTGTAGAATTAAAATTTAATATGTTGATTGGAATACAGTAATAAGAGGTAAATTAAGTGGCCTAAAGAAAATTTTCTCAAAAATTCTGGGAACAATTATATAATTTACTCCAGCAATCACTTGGGAAGGCACACTTAATTAATTACGTTCTTGTCATCATTAATGTCCTACGTATGTACTTCTGAGGGGCTTTTTTTGAAAATAGTCCCCTTGCTTTTTATATTTTGCAAAATAGCCCTCAGTAAAATAAATTGTAAAAATGGCCCTACTTAAATGCGCCACGCGCGGGCCGGTTGGACTGTTTAAGTTGAACACGGTGAATGGTTCACCGTGTTCAATTGTATTGGACACGGTGAACCATTCACCGTGTCCAATACATTAGTATTGGACACGGTGAACCATTCACCGTGTCCAATACTAATGTAAGGGCCTAGCCAAAATGGCTAAGTCCTGGTAGTTGTATTGGACACGGTGAATGGTTCACCGTGTCCAACACTAATACTAATGTATTGAACACGGTGAATGGTTCACCGTGTCTAATAGTATTGAACACGGTGAATCATTCACCGTGTTCAACTTAAACACCTGGCCCACGCCCGGCCCGCGTGGCGCTGACGTGGCGCTGGCGTGGCATGGATAGGGTCATTTTTGCAATTTATTTTACAGTAGAGTTATTTTGCAAAATATAAAAAACCAGAGGGCTATTTTCCAAAAAGCCCACTTCTGAGTCTCTTCGTCAAAATGCAGAATTAACTAACGCGGAGCCTAGTCCTCTTCCTTCCATGCTAAATGTAGAGAAACAACTTGCTAGTTGCTAGCTAGAAGCCACCGTTGCAAACAACTCCGATTAAATGGCTGTCTCCAAATCGAGAACTAAAAAGTGCTCCCTCTCTTTGTTCTTCCACATCATCATCGTCTTTGATGTTTGCATACCACATGCAACACCACTCTCCTTCAGCTTCAACTTCTCCGATCCGCAAATTAACATGTCGAATATCACACTTCAGGGCGACGCTTTCTCGGACAGCACCGCCATGTATCTTACAAAGGGTACGCTGGGCGCTCCCATCAACGGCAGCGTAGGCCGAGCGGTGTACAACGGTCCGGTCCTTCTTTGGGACAACGCCACGGGCGAGGTGGCTAGCTTTCATACTAGCTTCTCTTTCATCATCCAAACCACGGACGTGAGCACTTGGGGGGATGGGGACGGGCTAGCTTTCTTCCTCTCCTCATACCCGTCGGTGCTCAGTAAGGCTTCCATTATGGGTGGCGGCTCCCTCGGCCTCTTCAACGGTTCAACCGCACTGAACCCGACGGAGAATCAGTTGGTGGGGGTCGAGATCGACACCTTCAAGAATGGCTGGGATCCGAGCGACTATCACATTGGTATTGATATCAATTCCATCAACTCTACCGTGTACCAGAATCTGCCGAATACCACCATAAAGCTCACCCAAGCGACCGTGTCAATCGACTACGATAACACTACGAAAAATTTGAGTGTCTTGCTTTCTTACGACGGTAATCCGAACTACACTATCCCTTTCAGCCTCTCTTACCCTGTTGATTTGAAGGCAATACTACCCCAGGAGGTAGCCGTTGGCTTCTCAGCCGCCACCGGCACTGCCGTAGAGCTGCATCAGATTCTGTACTGGAATTTCACCTCAACTTTGGAAAGGAAGAGTAATATTATGATTGCGAGCCCACCAACACAACCGGCCCCTCCGCCGTTGACTTACCCTAGCAAAAGTAATGCCGGAGTTGCGGCCGGCTCGGCCGCTGGTGTAGTCGCTCTGCTCTGTTTGGTTGCGGCTGTTTGGTGCTTTCTTTCCTCGCGCAAGAAGGCCGCCACAACAGAGGAAGAAGACGGCATGGACGACGATGATGTTCTGATCAACGATGAGCTCGAGAGAGGTAGGGGACCCCAGAGGTTTCCTTACAGCGAATTGGTTGCCGCGACAAACAACTTTGACGAGGCAGAGAAGCTTGGGCAGGGAGGCTTTGGTTTAGTGTACAAAGGATTCCTGAGGTCCATAAACCTTCCCGTAGCCATCAAAAGAATCTCCAAGGGGTCGAAACAAGGGCTGAAGGAGTACACGTCCGAGATAAACGCGATAAGCCGACTGCGGCATCGGAATCTAGTGCAGCTGATAGGCTGGTGCCACAGACGCGGAGATTTCTTGCTGGTCTACGAGTTGATGCCCAACGGAAGCCTGGATTCCTATCTCTACAGCAAAGAGAGGCTACTGCCGTGGTCAGCGAGATACAACATAGCACAAGGCCTGGCCTCCGCTTTGCTGTATCTTCACACCGAGTGGGAGCAGTGCGTGGTGCATCGAGACATCAAGCCGAGCAACATCATGCTAGATTCGTCGTTTGACACCAAGCTCGGCGACTTCGGGCTGGCGCGGCTCGTCGACCACAACTGCGGCTCGCAAACGACGGTTCTTGCAGGCACCTTGGGATACCTGGCCCCCGAATGCTTCATCACCGGAAAGGCCAGTAAGGAGACCGACATCTTCAGCTTCGGTGTCGTCTTACTCGAAATCGCTTGCGGGAGAAAGTGCCTAGTCCAGACGGAGGTTCGGAGCAAAGTTAGCCTGGTTGAGTGGGTCTGGGATCTGTATGGAAGGAAATCAGTTCTTGAAGCAGCCGACGAGCGTCTCAACGGCAATTTCATCGAACCAGAAATGGAGAGCTTGATGGTTGTGGGGTTGTGGTGCGCCCACCCAGATTATAATCGACGACCGTCGATCCAAGAAGCAATCGGTGTTTTGCGCTTCGAATTTCCCTTGCCTGCTCTTTCTTCTAAGATGCCGGAGCTGGTGTTCGCGCCACCGATAGATCTATCGAATTCCAATTATACCTCATCATTATCCATTGGAACATCGGCTAGTGTCGTTTCTGCATCCGCTAACTCTACCACCGCATCTGAGTCCCTCTCAGCTTCTTTCCTTAATAATAGTTGTTAAACTCGACATTATGCTTGCTGCAATATGTTTTTTTTCTTCTTTTTTTTCAGTCTATTTCCATCTCTCTCAAACAGGGTATATCCCTGTTTAATCAAAAAGAGTGGCATGTCAATCAGTTGCTTATAGATCTAAATCTAGATAATTTACAGGATTCGTCTCTTCAAAATGACCCCTCTGAAAATACTGACGTTGTAGCTAGATAATACTTCAATATTGTTTTTTTTACGCCACCAATATTGATTTTGGGATAGATTGCGGCTTATTCAAAGTTCGGATGATGATTTTGCACTTTTTAAAAATCAGGAGACGGATTTCAAATTGGTTAAAGGTTTACGCAAATACTATATTAAGATCTCTTACACACTCTCTATCAGAATCAAAACTATACAATAAAAAATTAAAAAAATTTAGAGGTTTTTTTTTTTTTTTCTAAAATAGAGAATTCATCCAAAAAGTCTATAAAGTACCACCTGCTCGATACTCTTAAATCTGGATTATGTTGTTTGAACGCATTCAAAGAATTTAGAATATTTGCTATTCTTCGTTGTTAGTTTTCGCCATCAATTAGGCTAAATCACGTTTATGGTCTTCTCCTAGCTTCCACCATTATTTAAGGTTAAATTACATTTATGGTTTTCTCTCCAAGGGTAGATAATTAGTCTAGCGTGCTTCGAACATCAACTGCAGCCGGAAATAAGAAAACTTCACAGTAGTTTCCAAACTTAAATTTATTGCTATTTCTGGCTTAAGTTTTCTAAATTACTGCAATTAAATCGCAGAGTCGAATTTAGTTGGCTAAATAATGATAAATCAATAATGCGATACTAATGTAATAGTGTTACAATTGATAGTGTGGCAATGACTTGGTGCTAATGTAATAGTGTTACAATTCATAAGTTGTTTTCGATGATAGAACTTCCGAATCGACGATCCATACCGTTAAACGTTATCTAGAGTATTTAAAACTTCTAGAAATAAAATTTTATAATTTTTCAATATCATTTACCCTAAGATCAAAAGCTCACAAATTTAACAATTTTTAACGGCCGTTATGGGATACTTGCTAGTTTAACGGTGTAAAAGAATCGAAATAGATTGAATTTTTGATAGAAAATTCTATTCACTACCTAAATAAAGATCAATAACTCCGATCTTAAATTGAAAGATTCGATCATCCATTTTTAGAATGTCGTTCGATTTTGACCGTTCATTTTATACCCGCCTGATGGACTTTATAATGATTTCGAAAAATTACGAAATTTATTTTTTAGAAGTTTCAAATACTCTAGATCATGTTTAACGGTGTGGATCGCCGATTCGAAAACCCCAACATCGAAAACAACTTATGAGTAGTAAGGGCTCTATACTCATAATAGTATAGTAGCCCTACTCTATATATATATATATATATATATATATATATATATATATATATAGAGTAAATCTAATGGCAAAACACTTATGATAGTATAGTAGCCCTACTCTATATATATATATATATATATATATATATATATATATATATAGGCCATTCTATATCTTATTATAGTATTGAAACCTACTACTCATAAGTTTTCAACCGTTCGAGATGAAAAATGAGTGATTAGGATGAAAGTGGTTACGGTTAGGTTGATAGTGGGCCACAGGGTTGAGTGGGTGGTTGGTTGAATAGTATAATCTAACGGGTGAAATTAATTAAAGAGTAAATCTAATGGCAAAACACATGAGTGAGGTTATCTCATAAAAGATAATAAAAATATATATCATATATATATATATATATATATATATATATATATATATATATATATATATATATATAAAAGCAATTTTACTTTAGCTAGAGCCCACGACCTTGAGGACGAGTAGAAAAACAAGCAAAAGAGAGATCAATGACAACGATCTCATCACGATTGGTGAGACCAAAAAGTTTGACACCAACTTTTCGCTGCCTTTGGTTCTTACATAACGAAGTCCACAAGAGAAGCAAGTAAGAAGGTCCAGAGCTTCATTTCTCAGCCGCTCCATTTCTCGCACTATTAATTGTGGCGCGTGTGGGTGTGTGTCTCCTCGGATCAGAACATGATATTTTATTAATGATAAAAAATAAAAATTCAACAAAAAGACATACGACTCAACTTGACTTGACGATCATGGCCGATAAAAAAAAAAATTAATAATAATAAAAAAAAGAGGCAATTGCTTATATATTTTTGAAAAATTTTTGATTTTTCGATTTACCTTTTTTAGAAGGCTAATATTGAAAATACCCCTCTTACGTTCCAACCTATTTCTAATATATAAGTAACTCTGTTATATCTGTAAAATTACTATTTTGCACTTTTCAAAATAGTATTTCAACTTTTGATCTTTTCCAATATACCCCTCTATCGTCACCAACCTTTCTTGTTTGCCCTTAAGTTAAGGATAAAATTGGTATTTTAATTTTTTTAAGCGTGGTAGATATTTAATTCACGTTTATCCCAGATTAACTTAACAGGAGATAACTGCGGGGGTATTTTGTAATAACGGTGGAACGTATGAGGGGCATTTTAGAAAGAAAAAAAAAATAAGAATAGATCGGATATTTTCATACGCATAAAGGGTATATAGATAATTATTCCTAAAAAAAAACACTATACTTATAGCGAGGCCGGCTCGATTAATTTTCATAGACGGCTTATTGCCACTTGGTGCCTTTGTTCTCCCATTAATTAGTTTGTTTATGTTATGTGTTGACTTAATGCAAAATGATTTTTTTTTTTCTTTCTTTTTGGCGCTCGCTGGTGTGTACGTAAGAGTTGCATGTCATTAATTTGCAACCTATAATAGTTCTAAATCCAGAGGATTATTTAAGATTTTTTTTCTAAGAGAAAGATAATTAGCATGTTATCCAATTTGTTTATTTCTATGAAAAATGAATTAAAGGTAGAAATGTCAACAGGGCTTCGGACTTAGGGGTTTACAAGACCATTTCCTCATTCGGAAGGCCGAAGTAAAAGATAATTTATATTTTCTTTTTCTCTTCAAAATGTACCTCCAAAAAAATATTGGTTTAGCACTTAATAGTGCAACGGTTTTTTTTTTTTTCCCAACATATTGATTTTGGGATAGATTGTGATTATTCAACATTCAGATGGCGAATTTGTGCTTTTGAAAGTTCAGATGATTGATTCCAAATTGGGTAAAGTTTACCCAAACCCTAGAGTACAAATCCCTCAATTCTCTGGCATATGATGTCTTAGAATCTACCACAAATAAAACATTGCTAAACAAAGAGTAAAAAATATTGAGATTTTCTGAACTTTAGATTTTTTACAAATAGGAGTAGAGAGCGGCGCCGTAGTGGACAAAAATTTTATGGACATACTCTGCAAACAATTTTGTTTGGGAATTGTCCGAATGGGGGCCACATAGCAAGCAGCGTTCGTCCCAACCGTCCAGTAAAAACACATAACGAGCAGCATTTTATTTTAGCTCACCAAAAGCAATATTTTTGTTGGGACGTTGAGGTGAACGTCATTCGCCATGTGGCGCCCATTTGGACAATCTCCAAACAAGATTGTTTGGTGAGAATGTCAATAAGAAGTGAGAGAAAGAGAGAGTCGACGAAGTAGTAGTAGAAGAGGGCGAGAAGATTTGGATAGCAGAATCTAGAACCAACCGAATCTAGTGGATCCAAGGAATAAGAAGGGATCGGTGAATTCGGAGCAGGTGGTGGGACAGCGGGTTGCAGACGGACGGAGAGTAGACACACGAACTCTGATCGTCAAGTTCTATCGGGCTTGGCGGGCACGCTTCTCTGACGAGCCCGATGGTTTCGGCCCAGTACTGTGAAAGAATCAGCCCAAGTCGGCCCATATATTTAGTAGTTTCTCTGTAGCTAATATAGTCTGGTTTCTATTAACTAGGCTAGCTTTATAAGTCTGCAAATGTAATTAATGCGTATAAAGAATTAATACAAAATACTTGCTCCCCAGGCCTTCTTCTCCTACTTCGTTCTTCTCTTCCCTCTTCCTTTCTCTTCCCCTCTCCTCATCAGGTTCCCAAATCTGATACCTCTCTCTTCTCTCTAATTCTCCTTCTACTATCCTTCTCTCACTCAATTACCTAAATCCAATCCAACCATCATCCTCGTCGCCGACCAAGCCTCAAAGCAAATCTCATCATTGGCGGCGGCAACTCGTATGGAATATTACAGCTTCTCAACTTTTAATTTTGATAATTACATCTTCTAAATTTGTCAAATAGTTCAATCGGCCCTCTTCTAAATGAACTAACTAATTTCACAGTCATTTTAATCAGAATAAAATGATCCAAATGAAAAATACTATCTTTCCACCTGTATTTAATTGTTGTTATCTTACAACCTCTAGGAAAAGTTTGGGTTATACTCGGCAGTTTTGAATTACTTGTAACAAAATTTTACTTAATTTATGATACCGTTTAGAATAGTTTGTTACCGGGTTTTTTTTTTTTTTTTTTTTTAAGGAAAGAAATAGGTAGTACGCTACTCACTTTGTTTATTTCATTTAAAAATAAATTTAGCTAGAAATGTGAATCAACTAGGATTCGAATTCAGATCTCAGGTACCAACCACTAAGCCTGTTACCATTGCGCCAGGGACAGTCAATTACCAGCTTTTATTTTAGATGGTATATCTTAAAGTGTATCCTGCGTGCTTTAACTCAGGGGAATTGAAAAGTGTATCCTGTGTTCTTTAATTCAGGGGTGTATGAGACTCATTAATTACAATGTCACTGCTCCAGCTATCGATTGGAAGGCACGCTTAAACTGGTCACGTACTTGCAATGTTGCCGAATAGTTTGTGCTCTCGCTATTGACTTATTCCTAGTTTAATCTTTTATTACGGATTTCGCTTTTATCAAAATGAGACTGTGCGGCCTCGTATGTCAGACGCGGTTTTGAAATCACTTTAGTTTTAGCACGCTATTTTTTTTATTTTTTATTTTTTGGGCCTGATCATTATTTTATGACAATCGATTTGCATAAAAAATTTACAAATTTACAAATTTTGTACATCTGGATCAGTCTTTTTCGATTTTGTAGATTCAAATCGAATTTTTAAAATACCAGCCAAAATATTTATATTTCTCTCTCTCTCTTTTGTTTTTTTTTTTTTTTGTTTTCTCTACGAAGAGAGAGTCGGAGGCCGAGGCGGAGGCGGCCCGCCTCCCCTCTTCCCCCCATGCTTTCGCTTGCGTCTGCTCACCATCCGCCCTCCTCGCCTCCGACTATTTTTTATTAAATTTAAGATTAAGTATAATTTGAGAATTATTTTTATAAAAAATATTTTTATTAAATCATCATTTATAAAAGAAATATTTTTAAAAATATTTTTACAATAAATTATTTTTATAACAAATTATTTTTATTAAATTATATTTTATATCAAATTCAGCAATCATTTTTTTTGGCTATCCTCTACTATTCAATAAAATTAACCAAATACAATTTCAATTATTTCTGAGCAATTTCGGTTATTTCTGAGAATTGCAGTATTGCAAATCAAACACAAAGTTACTTTTATTCTTAACTATTTTTGAATAATAAGCTATTTTACAAATAAAAAAAATATCCTAATGTTTGTTTTTTTCAAACCAAACAAAACCTCACATATGACAATAAATAACCAGCGCCCATTGTTAATTTCCTATATCTATATAGAGTGCGTCTGGTATGTTTTAAAGCGTACGAGCTCCGTCTTAAACTTTGTTTCGATGTTCGGACTTTCGAATCGATGATCATTGACTTGATCTAGAGTATTTGAGGTATCTAGAAAATAAATTTTATTATTGTTCGATATCATTTGCCTAGTGATCGAAATAGTTCAAAATCAACGGCTGAAAATAAAAATCTTACAAAATATGATGATATGATATTAAAATTTTAGATCAAAGTTATTGATCTTGTTTTATATGGTATAAAATTTTTTTTATCAAAATTTCATATGATTTGAATATTTTTACACCGTTAAACTTGCAAACGGCTCACCACGATCATTAAAATTATTGATTTTGAGCCCCTTCGATCACTAGGCAAATGATATCGAAAAATCACAAAATTTATTTTCTAGGTACTTCAAATACTCTAGATCACCTCTAACGTAGCCGATCGCCGATTCGAAAGTCCGAACATCGAAATAAAATAAGACGGAGGGCTCGTCTTCCAAAAGCATACCACCACTCTATATATATATATATATATATATATATATATATATATATATATATATATCCACAAATATTTTGATCTTCGCATCAGGCCTTCACGGCTCATAAATCTGTTATAAGAATTAATATTAACTCCTTATATCCAAAGAAATCAACCAAAACGTGCCTTATTTTCTAAATACAAAATCAAAATTCTAGCCTCCTAGAAAAGCTATCTAGATAGATAATTAGTAGACTAAGCAAAGGTTGATAACTTTTTTTATGAGAGATAGGTAGCACGTTACCCGTTTCGTTTATTTCATTTAGAAATAAACTTAGTTAGAAATGTGAATCAATTAGAATTCGAACTTGAGATCGCGGATACCAACCATCAAATTTTTTACCACTTACTTTAGGGACAATCGGTGTAAGATTGATAACTTATTTGACAAGTTCGAGTGATTCACATTAGCTAACCCAACCTTATCATGTGTCAGAATTTCCTCCGCACAAATTTTAAAGCATGGACGTAAATACTTTTATTAAATTAGGCAGAGTAAATTTTAACTGGTTCTTGTCCTATATTCTTGAGAGATGGCAATTATTTCATCTTGCCTAGTCTAAGTTCAAATTTTTTTTTTTTTTTTTCAAATAGGTAACAGGTTATCCGCTTTATTTATTGAAAAGATAAATTAAGCTACATGGGTGAGGCAACATAGGCACTACTAACTACAAACGTGCCGTCGATTATCTTGTAGAAATTGCTCCCAAAGATTCGTTAGCTGCTTAATCTTGTAAGATGCAAAGAAGAGGTCCGGTTGGGTCTTTCTAAAGATCACGTCATTCCTAACCTCCCGAATTACCCACTAACATGCTACCAATCCGGATACCGTAGTACTCGACGACTGCGTTCCAATCCTCATCATCGACCTATCCCAGACTGAGCTCACGTCATCCCCCCAATCTCTAGACTGGACATACTCCAAGGTCGTCGCCAATAGAAATCTTGAGAAGACGCACTATGCGAATAAGTGATCAACAGTTTCCTCTTCAATCCCGCACAGCACGCAGACTGTGTTGCCAGTTCAAAGTCTATTGTCATCCATAATTTTATGTGATTTTATTGTGTCTACACGACGTAGTAATAATAGCAGTTAGCGTGTTGTGAAACAATCGTTGTACTCTAAAAGCTTAAGCTTTTAGAGAACGGTGTTTAAACATTTTTATATTTAACACTCCCCCTCACGTCTGGGCTCGAGACTTCTTGGTCGGCCCATGACGTGGGCTTGAATTAAATGGGAGGAAATTAATATGCTAGGAGCCTGTCGTGACTCGAACGCAGGACCTCCTGCTCTGATACCATAAAGAATTTGGCTTAATTTCATGATTCTCCAAAGATGATACAACAATGGTTAAATAACCATTTACAAACATGCCCTAATAAAAAGTAATTGTTCCTTATTAGATAAAAATAGAGCAGGAATAGAGCAGTAAAAGTAATTGTTCCTTATTAGCAGTAAAAGTAATTGTTCCTTATTAGATAAAAATAAGAATTGTGAGTTGTATAATACACAATGTTGTGCAAGGATATTTTTATTGAGTAATGCTCCTATACTTTCTTTTTTTCGTTACCGTTCATTGACGTCTATTCAACGGCTCAAATTTAATTTTTTTTAAATTATGACCTGCAATAGCAGGTCACTTTGGAAGAGGTACCGGTTACCAGGTACCTCAATGAAGGGTATTTTTGTCTTTTAATACATAGATAATTTAGTCATTTTACCTCTATTATATTTTCTTTTTTTTTTCTCTCTTTGTTTCCTTTTTTCTCTCTCTATATTTTCTTTCATAATTTGGTATTTTATATAAGACAAATTTCAAATGATTTGACAATATGATTTTTTATATTTTCAAGTTAAATTAATTATTTTCGATTTGAAATATTTTAAATGTAAATATTGTTTACACATGCAAATATTAAAATTTGATATATTTTCAAGTTAATTAATTATTTTCGATTTGAAATATTATTTACACATCCAAATATTAAAATTTTAATTAATTTCAAATTTTGAATTAAAATATTAATTTATATTTGAAATTATGAACCAAATATAAAATTTAAAGTTGATTTGATAAGCTTATTTAAATCATTCTATTTTTTAGATCTAATTTTCTTTTAGTTAGTTAATTAAGAGACAGTGAATACTAAATATTTTCAATGTGTGTTGCATAGTTTTTCGTTTTCTTTTATGAGTATGGAATATTTTTTTATTCGGCGTTTGTGAAAAATATTCAATAGTAGATATTATTCGGTTAATAAAAATTTGAATAAACATGCTTCTTTGTTTTTTTCTGTTCTTGTAAATGGAATGCAATATATTTTTTGCTACTAAAAATAGGTCTATCAACAACAATTTTAATAATTATCTCAAATCAATATAAATTTGTGAATCACATTTATCTACAAATTTAAAATATTAAATTATAATTTTATATGTTATACTTTATTAAAAAATATCTCATATTTTAAATATTAGTAGATAAAATTGAGATAATTTTTATATATTCAGCTTTAAAAAATATGAATAAAAATTATATATACGGAAGTTATTATGTGATTCGATATTATGTAGGTGACGGGTATTACGTGTAAGAAAGAAATATTTAAGAAACGCGTTGATTGCGAATATTATTTATGATAAAATGCGATATTATATGGACGCGCGGCTGTTATTAGAAGATAGCGTACATATATAAAAAGTGAAATTCATCGTACTTAGAAATAAAACTCTTTTTAAAATTACTATAATTAATATCCATATAATTAATGCATAATTTTAGAACCTCAATTCTTAAAAATAAAACTATTTCTAAAATTTCTATAATTAATGCATAATTTTAGGACCTCAATTAAAAGTTTTTTAAAATATTGTATTGTTTAATTACCAAACTAACCTTAAATAAAATAAACTTAAAATAATCTTTTTACCTGCTAAGTATTAAAATTATATTTTTACCCTTAATTAATCAAGGGTTAAGATCTTTCTTCTTTTTTTTTTTTTTAAGTACCGAAGCATTATTCATTTTTATTTTTTATTTTTATTATGACCCTTTCCTAATAATTACAAATTTAGATTTTAGAGATGATTTGTGTCACGTCCCGAGATCCGTCTGTTTAGCCGGATTCGGGCACACCAACAGACTGTCGAACGGATAGAATTTTTTCTATGCTACGGCCAGAGTCTCCCATTTATGTCAAAGATGTCACAATCCATACAATACACAAGATTCCGACCAGAAACAGTAATTAAGTAAGGATTACATAAAAAAAAATATCAAAAATATAAATACAACTATACTATTACAAGCATTTGTCCCAAATTTTACATATTTGATTATTTGCATGTCTACTAAATTACATGCATTAGTCCCAGATTTTACATATTTGATTATTTGTCTACCAATTTAGTTTACAAATATTTAATATTATGTAATAGTTTAATAAGAATAATTTGAGATGGTATAATAACTAAAATGATTATCAACATCCATTGGCATATCATAATTTGGTAGCTAAATGGGCTGCTATAACAGTGTTTTTATCCATAAAAAAAATTTTCAAAATTTGACAACCGATCTCCAGTGACAAAGAACTTGTAATTGATAAAAGTTCGAATTTTAATTGATTCACATTTTCAATTAAGTTTATTTTTAAATAAAATAAACAAAGCAGTGCACTGACCAAATAATTATAGAAATTAAAATTTAATATATTGATTGGAATACAGTAACATTGCGTTTGGATTGGGTACAAGAGGAGGGATAAAGGGGTTATCCCCCGTCTTATACCCAAACAAGAATGGAAGGGGTGGGAACAAGTTGTTCTCACCCGTGGAACAAATTGTTCCCACCCGGCTTGTACCCAAACAAGAATAGGAGGGGTGGGGACAAAAACAAGGAGGGAAGGGGTGGGAACAAGTTGTTTCCACCCGTGGAACAAATTGTTCCCACCTGGCTTGTACCCAAACAAGAATATGAGGAGTGGGAACAAAAACAAGGATGGAAGGGGTGGGAACAACCCGTGGAACAAATTGTTCACACCCGGCTTGTACCCAAACAAGAATATGAGGAGTGGGAACAAAAACAAGGATGGAAGGGGTGGGAACAACCCGTGGAACAAATTGTTCACACCCGGCTTGTACCCAAACAAGAATAGAAGGGATGGGAACAAGTTGTTCCCACCCATAACGGATGGGAACAACTTGTTCCTTGCCAACCCAGCCTGAGCCGGACTTGGCGATTCGCAACCACACGCTGCTGGTGAAGGAGTGGGATACTTTGCTGTAGTAGTTTTTTTTTTTTTTTTTTTTTCCCTCTCTAGAGAGCGCAGTTCTTTGTGCTTATATTTGATTTTGAATAATAACGAATTTAAGCGTTTTAGCGCGCTACCTGTCTCTCTCAAAAAAAAAAAAAAAAAAAAACAACTTGTTCCTTGGGGTACGGGTGGGAACAACCGGGAACAATTTGTTCCCACCCCCACCGGGTACGTAGAGAGGGAGAGAGGGTGTGAGGGAAAGAGAGAGAGAGAGAGAGAGAGAGAGAGAGAGAGAAATTTATTTTATATTATAATTTAAATTTATAAAATTTAAAATTTATAATCTCACAATTAAAATTTATAATTTAAAATTATAAATTTTAAAGTTTAAATGTTAATTTTGATATTTTTAATTTTTAAATTTAAAATTTTAATTTGATATTTTATATCTTTCAAATTTAAATTTGATTTTAAATTTTTAATTTGATATTTAAAATTAAAATTTTTAAAGTAAAATTTAAAATTTTAATTTCTATTTTTAAATTTAAAAGTTAAAATTTAAAAATAAGTCGCAAAGTCGAATTTAGTTGGCTAAATAATGATAAATCAATAATGTGATACTAATGTAATAGTGTTACAATTGATAGTGTGGCAATCACTAATATTCTACATCGATCACTATCTTATTATTGAAATATCAATATGTAACTAGCTAAATTAGACCGTAAAATTTAATTATAATAACTCAAAAAGTTTAAACTAGAAATCATAATTAATTTAAGTTTGAGAAACAAAATATTGCTCAACTTAAAGTCAGAGGACTAAAAGTGCAATTTAACCATTATTTAATAATATTGCAGAAGGGGAGCATCAAAAATATTTTCAAATATTATTTTTCACCTATGAAAATATAAAAAATAGATATTTTTGCAAAGACCAGAGGAATGTTGTAGACATTATATATTTGTCTTTACTACTTGACTCGTGGATACCGTTCTTCTTACTTCAGCAAATTTTGTGACCTCATCATATCATATCACATCACATCACATCACATCACATCACATCATATTACAGCGCACCCGACATGTACATAGAATGACATATATATCTTCTTTATTTTACTTATTTATTTTTGTTGAACTATCATAAAAAATAATTAAAAAAATTACAGATAAAGATAAATAAGAAAAACGAAAAAAACCTCTGTTTTTGTGTTTCAAATATCATTGCATTATACTGTCAAAAATTATATTATGTAAAATAATTATTATTTTTTAAACATTTAAACTAGGAAAAATTTCATCACTATCCTTCCAAATAAATCTAATATCCTAAATGTTCCTATAAAAATTGAAATATCATAAGTAGTCTTTTAAAACCACGCTTGCTCTTCCTCCGAATAATATGTCAGTTTTGGCGTGCGCACCGCCACGGACCTGTTGAATTTCAATTATACCTCATCGTCCGCTGGAGCATCGAGCAGTAGTTTCCCTCTCTATGAACTCGGCTACTGCATCTGAATCCTCCTTATCCTCGCATGGTACAATTAATACTACATGATGTAGCTCAACATTAATTGCACTTATTAACCACAGTTTCTAAGGCAAGTGATAAAAGGGCTTAGTGATTGATATATGAGACTCAAATTCGAATCTAATTGATTCACATTTCTTTCCTTCAAAAAAAATATTATGTTTATTATTATTCTTTGCTTTTCTCTTTTTGTTTTTTCATCTATATGTTTTGATGTTTAAGTGCACTTGCAATTGATACGGCTATTGCTATCGGGTGAACGTTGCTTTATTAATGGAAAACTTATTCGGTACTTGTCTGTTACCTAAACTAACGAGGCAACTAGTCAAATAAATTTCGAGATGTAATTTTGTAAATTATCAGCAACAGAGAATTAAAAAATTGACGCAGGCGGTTGATGTTGGCGGCAACAGACTGAGACCCAGTCAATGGATTCACATTTTTAGCTAAATTTATTTCTTAACGAAATAAACGAAGCAGGTAGCGTGCTATCTATCTCTCAAAAAAAAAAAACAAAAATGACGCATAATTTATTTTGTAAATTTAGTTTTTAGACCTCGTTTGTTAGGGGGATAAGTGGGATAACGAAAGTTATATCCCTGCTATTCCGTCAAAATGAAAGATTTGTTGCCGATATACCTACCAAGGGTTTGTCGAAGTCGTCTGTTTGCTAGGTCAAAGTAAACTAACTTCTTCTTTTGAATCAATCGTGTACTACCCCATTCAACATATTTATTGCAAGTTGGTCCTCACAAATAAAGAAACACATTGTCTTTTTTTTTTTCTTTTTTTTTTTTGAGAAAGGCTAAGAAGACGCTTACCTGGCTCATTCATCGACATTGACCAATGATAAAAAATATAAGACTAGGCCTCGATAAGGACGACACCAAAAAAAAGAATAAAAAATATAAAAAAAAAAAAAAAAAAAAAAACGTTCCCAGCTATTAATAGATTAATTAGAAGTTTGAGCACTTAATTCCCAGGAATTCAGCATCTCCTTTAATCTGTATACCGCCACAAGGGGTCTAGTTGAATGTTTCGAAAGATTAGATTATTTCGCACCTTCCAAGTGATCCACCAACACGCAGCCAGATCCGGTAAGCTGTGCCTCACGTTGTTTATCTTATTTGCCCATTTGTTTCGGGAATAAAACTGAGATAATAAAAGTTATCACGGCTGGTTTACCAAACGAAATATTTTTTTTATCAAAATATTTCATTCTGGTCAAATTTTTCCATGCTTGATTATTTCGGAATAGCTTGGGATAAACTATTTCACCATTTTAATATAATAGTGATATTTTACGATTTAATTCTAAATCTTATTGACACTAGAAATTACATTAAACTAAATTATATAGATATAATATCTTATATGTTGTAATAAATTATTTTTATTAGAAATTATAGATTATACTATAAGAGATAGGTAGACACTACCCGCTTTATTTCTAAATTTAGAAATAAATTTAGTTAGAAATGTGAATCATGGAGGATTCGAATTTGAATCTCGAGTACCAGCCACCCAATCCTTTATCATTTGCTTTAGAGACGGTCGGTATATTATTTAAATAGTATAGTATATTATTATGGTAAATTAATAATATAGTATAGTATATTATTAATATTTAAATAGTATTTATATTTAAATACTATTTATATAGCAACAAGTATTTATATTTAAATACAAGTATTTATATTAATTTATAGAAATGTGAATCAACAAGTATTTATATTTAAATAGTATAGTATATTATTATAGTAAATTAATTTTTTATTAAATTTAACAGTATAATTTGAGAACAGTTATTTTTATAAAAAAATATTTTTATTAAATTACCATTTATAAAAAAAAAATTTATATTATTTTTACAATAAATTATTTTTATAACAAATTATGTTTATTAAATTATATTTTATATCAAATTTAGCAATCATTTTTTTTCGCCATCCTCTGCTATTCAATAAAATTAACCAAATACAATTTCAGTTATTCCCCAGAATAGCAGTATTGCAAATCAAACACAAAGTTACTTTTTCTTGACTATTTTGGAATAATAAGCTTTTTCAGAAATAAAAAAAAAATCCTAATATTTGCTATTTCCGTACCAAACAAAAACTTAAGATGATAATAATTAACCAGCATTATACATATTTAATTTCCTACATAGATTCTTCTATAAATCCACAAATATTTTGATTTGGCGGTAGGCCTTCACACCTCATAAATCCGTTATAAGAATTTTTTTCTTTTGAAAGATAGGTAGCACGCTACTCGCTTCGTTTATTTCGTTAAGAAATAAACTTAGCTAGAAATGTAAATCAACTATGATTCAAACTCGGGTCTCGAGTACCAACCACCAAACTCTTTGTCACTTGCTCTAGGAACGGTCGATTTATAAGAATTAATATTGACTCTTTATAACCAAAGAAATCAACCAAAAAGTGTCCTATTTTCTAAATACACATTCGGAAATCAAAATTCTAGCCTCTTAGAAAAGCTATCTAGATAGAAAATTAGTAGAATAAGTAAAGGTTGATAACTTATTTGACAGGTTTGTCGAGTGATTCACATTAGCTAAAGATTAGTCTCCCAACCCTTTATCATGTGTCCGAATGTCTTCGCACAAATTTTAAAGCATGGACTTAAATATTTTTATTAAATCAGGCACAGTAAATTTTAACTGATTCTTGTCTTATGTTTGGAACTATTATTTTTATTGCTACTTTTTTTTTCTTTTTTTTTTTTTAAGAGAAAGATAGCATGCTACCCGCTTTGATTATTTTATTTAAAAAATCATATGATAAATACTATTACTATGTGCTGTAGACGCAATAAAATTGCATAAAATTCTAGATGGCCATCATTTGATTTTGCCTAGTCTAAGTTCAAGGTCTCTTGCCATCATGAATTTTATGCGATTTTATTGCGTTTACAGCACATAGTAATAATATTTAGCGTGCGGTAACAGAGCGGTAAAAATAATAGTTTCATATTAGCTAAAAATAAAGAATTATGAGTTATATAATATACAATATAGTGCAAGGATATTTCTATTTATTAGGTTGATTCAGACCCTTTAACAATGATTACTAATTTAGATTTTAGAGATGATTTGTCTACTAATTTAGTTTTCAAATATTTAATATTATGTAATAATTCAATAAGAATAATTTGAGATGTTAGAATAACTAAAATGATTATCAACATCCACTGGCATATCATAATTTAGTAGCTAAATGGGCTACTATATTAATTAGTGTTTTATCCTTCAAAAAATAAATCAAAATTTGAGCCATGACCCAATAATTGTAGAATTAAAATTTAATATGTTGATTGGAATACAGTAATAAGAGGTAAATTAAGTGACCTAAAGAAAATTTTCTCAAAAATTCTGCGAACAATTATATAATTTACTCCAACAATTACTTGGGAAGGCACACTTAATTAATTACGTTCTTGTCATCATTAATGTCCTACGTATGTACTTCTGAGTCTTCTTCGTCAAAATGCAGAATTAATTAACGCGGAGCCTAGTCCTCTTCCTTCCATGCTAAATGTAGAGAAACAACTTGCTAGCTAGAATTTATAATTGTACTATATTAATAAATATTATTTATATTTAAATATTATAATAAAATTTACAATAAATTATATTTAAATATTATAATAAATTTTTTTTTATTAAATTTAAGTTTAAGTAGAATTTTTTTAAAAAATTATAAATTTATTATAATAAATTATTTTTATTGTTCCCAACACTATTCTTATTTTAAAAATTTTAAAATTTTAAAATTTATAATTTGTAATATCAAAATTAAAGTTTATAATTTTAAATTCTAAATTTTAAAATTTGAATTTCAATTTTTAAAACTTTTAAATGTAAAAATTGATATTTTATATTTTTTAAATTTAAGTTTGATCGTAAATTAAAAAGTTTGAAATATAAAATTTTGAATTTAAAATTTGAGATTTTAAATTTTAAATTTTACTTTCAAATTTTAAAATTTCAAAGTTAAAATTTTAAATTTTAAAATATAAATTAAAAAATTTAAATTCAAATATAATAAGAGGGTAATATTATTATTTTTTATTTATAAAACCCAATATCTTTCTTCTTCTATCTTATCTAACAAAACTCTATTTTTTTTATTCCTATGAATCACCCAATTTTATCCAAACGCAAAATTGATCTAATCCCCGCTTATACCTAAATTTATATATATATTCCTGGAATAGCAATTTTTTGCTTATTCCCGAACCAAACGATAAGACTCTACATTATCCACTATATATTATGATATTTTAAACACTAAATTATATTATAATCTTTTAATAATTATATGTATGTATTTTGTATTTGAAAAATATAAATATAAAAATATATAAATTTATAAAACCTAACCAAAAATTTATATACTATAAACTTACTAATCCAAGATACATTACCGCATTAAACTAAACGCGCTAAATATAATCATCGTAGTAATCTCGCTTCAAGATATAGATACTTCTCGTAATATTACATAACTCGAGCCAAACGCACCATGAGGGTAACCTGTATACCTTCCACCCATTCACCCATGGGCCATGGACGGATATGAATAAGAATGTTAATTACCTTCTCGGAAGTCTTAACTGTTTCCAACATGTACGCTCAGTTTATTTAACTTAATGAATGAAGCAGGTACGTAGCTTACAACCTATTTCTAAAAAAAAAAAGAATGTTAATTACCTAAAAATTTATAGATAATATTTACTTATATTCAAATGACCTGCAAATATACCTACCAAGGGTTTGTCGAATTCGTCTGTTTGCTCGGTCAAAGTAAACTAACTTCTTCTTTTGAATCAATCGTGTACTACCCCATTCAACATATTTATTGCAAGTTGGTCCTCACAAATAAAGAAACACATTGTCTTTTTTTTTTCTTTTTTTTTTTTGAGAAAGGCTAGCACGCTACCTGCTTCATTCATTGATAGTTGAATTTAGCTACAGGGGTGAGGCACCCAGGGCCTCGAGGAAGGACGACAATTCGAAAAAAAAAGAAAAAAGAAGGTCCCAGCTATTAATAGATTAATTAGAAGTTTGAGCACTTAATTCCCAGGAATTCAGCATCTTCTTTAATCTGTATACCGCCACAAGGGGGTCTGGTTGAATGTTTCGAAAGATTAGATTATTTCGCACTTTCCAAGTGATCCACCAACACGCAGCCAGATCCGGTAAGCTGTGCCTCACGTTGTTTATCTTATTTGCCCGTTTGTTTCGGGAATAAAACTGAGATAATAAAAATTATCACGGCTGTTTAACCAAACGGAATATTTTTTTTATCAAAATATTTTATTCTGGTCAAATCTTATTTCACCATTTTAATAGAATAGTGATATTTTACGATTTAATTCTAAATCTTATTGACACTAGAAATTACATTAAACTAAATTATATAGATATAATATCTTATATGTTGTAATAAATTATTTTTATTAGAAATTATAGATTATACTATAAGAGATAGGTAGCACGCTACCCGCTTCGTTTATTTCTAAATTTAGAAATAAATTTAGTTAGAAATGTGAATCAAGGAGGATTCGAATTTGAATCTCGAAAAGTACCACCACCAAATCCTTTACCATTTCTCTGAGATTAGGTATAATATTTAAATAGTATAGTATATTATTATGGTAAATTAATAATATAGTATAGTATATTATTAATATTTAAATAGTATTTATATTTAAATACTATTTATATAGCAACAAGTATTTATATTTAAATACAAGTATTTATATTAATTTATAGAAATGTGAATCAACAAGTATTTATATTTAAATAGTATAGTATATTATTATAGTAAATTAATTTTTTATTAAATTTAAAAGTATAATTTGAGAAAAGTTATTTTTATAAAAAAAATATTTTTATTAAATTACCATTTATAAAAAAAAAATTTAAATTATTTTTACAATAAATTATTTTTATTAAATTATATTTTATATCAAATTTAGCAATCATTTTTTTTCGCTATCCTCTGCTATTCAATAAAATTAACCAAATACAATTTCAGTTATTCTCGAGAATAGCAGTATTGCAAATCAAACACAAAGTTACTTTTTCTTGACTATTTTGGAATAATAAGCCTTTTCAGAAATAAAAAAGAAATCCTAATGTTTGCTATTTCCGTACCAAACAAAAACTTAAGATGATAATAATTAACCAGCATTATACATATTTAATTTCCTACATAGATTCTTCTATAAATCCACAAATATTTTGATTTGGCGGTAGGCCTTCACACCTCATAAATCCGTTATAAGAAAAAAAAAAATTTTGAAAGATAGGTAGCACGCTATCCGCTTCGTTTATTTCCTTAAGAAATAAATTTAGCTAGAAATGTGAATCAACTAGGATTCAAACTCGGGTCTCCAGTACCAACCACCAAACTCTTTGTCACTTGCTCTAGGAACGGTTGATTTATAAGAATTAATATTAACTCTTTATAACCAAAGAAATCAACCAAAAAGTGTCCTATTTTCTAAATACACATTCGGAAATCAAAATTCTAGCCTCTTAGAAAAGCTATCTAGATAGAAAATTAGTAGAATAAGTAAAGGTTGATAACTTATTTGACAGGTTTGTCGAGTGATTCACATTAGCTAAAGATTAGTCTCCCAACCCTTTATCATGTGTCAGAATGTCCTCGCACAAATTTTAAAGCATGGACTTAAATATTTTTATTAAATCAGGCACAGTAAATTTTAACTGATTCTTGTCTTATGTTTGGAACTATTATTTTTATTGCTACTTTTTTTTTCTTTTTTTTTTTGAGAGAAAGGAAGCATGCTACCCGCTTTGTTTATTTTATTTAAAAAATCATACGATAAATACTATTACTATGTGCCGTAGACGCAATAAAATCGCATAAAATTCTAGATGGCCATCATTTGATTTTGCCTAGTCTAAGTTCAAGGTCTCTTGCCATCAAGAATTTTATGCGATTTTATTGCGTTTACAGCACATAGTAATAATATTTAGCGTGCGGTAACAGAGCGGTAAAAATAATAGTTCCCTATTAGATAAAAATAAAAATTCTGAGTTATATAATACACAATATCGTGCAAGGATATTTCTATTTATTAGGTTGATTCAGACCCTTTAACAATGATTACTAATTTAGATTTTAGAGATGATTTGTCTACTAATTTAGTTTTCAAATATTTAATATTACGTAATAGTTTAATAAGAATAATTTGAGATGTTATAATAACTAAAATGATTATCAACATCCATTGGCATGTTATAATTTGGTAGCTAAATCGGCCACTATATTAATTCGTGTTTTTATCCTTACAAAAATAAATCAAAATTTGAGCACTGACCCAATAATTGTAGAATTAAATTTTAATATGCTGATTGGAATACACTAAAAAGGTAAATTAAGTGACCTAAAGAAAATTTTCTCAAAAATTCTGCAAACAATTATACAATTTACTCTTGCGCTCTACTACGCGCATCGTAGGTGTGCCCACACCTCTTGCGCTCTACTGCATACCCATGTATGTTGTACCTCCTCAAATAGGGTGTTCCCTGTTTAATCAAAAAAAAAAAAAAAAAAAAAAGAAAGAAAGACATTATACAATTTGCTCCCGCAATTACTGGGAAGGCACGCTAAATTGGGTACGTTCTTTTCATCATTAATTTCCTACTCCTGAGTCTTCTTCGTCAAAGTGCAGAATTAACTAACGCGGAGCCTAGTCCTATTCCTTCCATGCTAAATGTAGAGAAACAACTTGCTAGTTGCTAGCTAGAAGCCACCGTTGCAAACAACTCCGATTAAATGGCTGTGTCCAAATCGAGAACTAAAAAGTGCTCCCTCTCTTTGCTCTTCCACATCATCATCGTCTTTGATGTTTGCATACCACATGCAACACCACTCTCCTTCAGCTTCAACTTCTCCGATCCGCAAATTAACATGTCGAATATCACATTTCAGGGCGACGCTGTCTGGAACCGCACTGTCATCAATCTTACCAAGGACACGCGCGGCGCTCCCATCAGCTACAGCGTAGGCCGAGCGGTGTACAACGGTCCGGTCCTTCTTTGGGACAACGCCACGGGCGAGGTGGCTAGCTTTCATACTAGCTTCTCTTTCATCATCCAAACCACGAACAGCATTCTCGGGGACGGGGACGGGCTCGCTTTCTTCCTCTCCTCATACCCCTCGGTGATCCCTAATTCTTCCACAGTTGGCGGCTCCCTCGGCCTCTTCAACGGTTCAACCGCACTGAACTCGACGGAGAATCACTTGGTGGGGGTCGAGATCGACACCTACAAGAATATTGGCTGGGATCCGAGCGACTATCACATTGGTATTGATATCAATTCCATCAACTCTACCGTGTACCAGAATCTGCCGATTGCCACCATGAGCTTCACCCAAGCGACCGTGTCAATCGACTACGATAACACTACGAAAAATTTCAGTGTCTTGCTTTCTTACGACGGTAATCCGAACTACACTAGGCCTTACAGCCTCTCTTACCCTGTTGATTTGAAGGCAATACTACCCCAGGAGGTAGCCGTTGGCTTCTCAGCCGCCACTGGCACTGCCGTAGAGCTGCATCAGATTCTGTACTGGAATTTCACCTCAACTTTGGATAGAAAGAGTCACTACCCTCCTCGCAAAAGTATTATCGGAGTTGCGGCCGGCTCGGCCGTTGGCGCAGCTGCTCTGCTCTGTTTGGTTGCGGCTGTTTGGTGCTTTCTTTCGGCGTGTAAGAAGGCCACCACGGCGGCGGACGGCACGGACGACGATGATGTTCTGATCGACGATGAGCTCGAGAGAGGTAGGGGACCCCAGAGGTTTCCTTACAGCGAATTGGTTGCAGCGACGAACAACTTCGACGAGGCAGAGAAGCTTGGGCAGGGAGGCTTTGGTTTCGTGTACAAAGGGTTCCTGAAGTCCATAAACCTTCCCGTAGCCATCAAAAGAATCTCCAAGGGGTCGAAACAAGGACTGAAGGAGTACACGTCCGAGATCAACGCGATAAGCCGACTGCGGCATCGGAACCTAGTGCAGCTCATAGGCTGGTGCCACAGACGCGGAGATTTCTTGCTGGTTTACGAGTTGATGCCCAACGGAAGCCTGGATTCCTATCTCTACAGCAAAGAGAGGCTACTGCCGTGGTCGGCGAGATACAACATAGCACAAGGCCTGGCCTCCGCTTTGCTGTATCTTCACACGGAGTGGGAGCAGTGCGTGGTGCACCGAGACATCAAGCCGAGCAACATCATGCTGGATTCGTCGTTCGGCGCCAAGCTCGGCGACTTCGGGCTGGCGCGGCTCGTCGACCACAACCGCGGCTCGCAAACGACGGTTCTTGCAGGCACCTTGGGATACCTGGCCCCCGAATGCTTCATCACCGGAAAGGCCAGTAAGGAGACCGACATCTTCAGCTTCGGCGTCGTCTTACTCGAAATCGCTTGCGGGAGGAAGTGCCTAGTCCAAACGGAGGATAGGAGGAAAGTTAGCCTGGTTGAGTGGGTCTGGGATCTGTATGGAAGGAAATCAGTTCTTGAAGCAGCCGACGAGCGTCTCGACGGCGATTTCATCGAACCAGAAATGGAGAGCTTGATGGTTGTGGGGTTGTGGTGCGCCCACCCAGATTATAATCGACGACCGTCGATCCAAGAAGCACTCGGCGTTTTGCGCTTCGAATTTCCCTTGCCTGCTCTTTCTTCTAAGATGCCGGAGCTGGTGTTCGCGCCGCAATTGGATGGACCGAATTTCAATTATACCTCATCGTCATCCGTTGGAACATCGGCTAGAGACGTTTCTACGACTGCTAACTCAACCACCGCACCTGCATCCTCCTCATCGTCCGTTGGAACATCGGCTAGAGACGTTTTTCTGTCTGCTAACTCAACCACCGCACCTGCATCCTCCTCATCTTCACTCCTTAATAATAGTTGATAAAACTCGACATCGTCAAAGTTGCAATGTGTTTTCTTTCTTCTTTTTTTCAGTGTATGTTTTGATGTTTGAGTATGCGACTGTGAGTTATATGGTTTTTTTACCTTATGTTCCTCAGCAACGGTACTCGGAATAAGGCAATAATGTCAATCGTAGCTTTCTTTTCCGAGCTAGGTTATTGATATATGTTTGTAATTGAAATCTTTGTAATATTTTATAAGAGTGGCGTGTAAATCAGTTGCTTGTAGATCTAAATCTAGAGGATCATTTGCAATTTATAAATGCCCAAATGCACTGAAAAGGCCATTTCCTTAAGCCCCCGTTTGATTCGGGGTTAAGAAAAAACTAGTTATTCCAGAAATAGTGTTAAGTTTGGGGTTAAGGTGGGATTAAAGTATTTTTGTGTTTGGTTGGAAGTTGGAGTTAGTCGAGGATAGTGAAAAATAGTGTTTGGTTGAAGTAGGTGGGATAAGAAGGATAGTGGGTTATTATGAATAGAAAAATAGTGTTTGGTTGGGATTTGGTGAGGTTAGGTGGGATTAGCTAAGCCGGAATAATTTTTTGAGGTGGGGTTTGCTAACCACACCTCTTTTTGGTGGTGTTTGAAAATAAAATGGGGGTTAAAGGGTTATTCCACCCCTTAACCCTCAACCAAACGGGGGCTAAAAGACTAGAGTAAAAGATAAATTACAGGATTTCTTTCTTCAAAATGACCCTCTAAAAGTACTGATATATAGTAGATAGTACTTCAATATTTGTATTTTTTTTTTGCCCCAACATATTGATTTTGGGATAGATTGCAACTTATTCGAAGTTCGATGATAATTTTGCGGTTTTTAAAGTTTGAGATGAATTTCAAATTGTTTAAAAGTTTACTGAAAAACTAAATTAATATCCTTTACCCACTCACTACCAAGCGATAAAAAATAAAAAATCTTAAAAAAAAAAAAATTATTTTTTGCAATAGAAAATTCATCAAAGAAGTCTTTAAAACACCACCTACTCGAAACTCTTTAAATTTGAATTATGCTGTTTAAACGTATTACCAAAATTTAGAATCTATAAGATATATAAATTGAGCGTTTTGTCAAATCACCAAAACATATTCTCAACAAGCCCCGTCTGCACGTATACCAACATCCAATGAGAGTTTGCCACATAGCTCATCTATCTAAGTTTACGAGATATAATATATAAATTAAGACTTTGACAAGTCACTAAATCATATTCTCAATGAGTCACATTCACTTATACTAACATCCAATGAGAGCTTGCCACATGACTCATAGAGATTTGGTTGATAAACTGACTATAAAATATACCTTAAAAAATAATTATTTAAATATTATAATATAAAATAATTATTTAAATATACATAAAAAATATAATGACTATAATACAATAAAATTTTTATATCGCATACACTTATCGTATTTTATTTTACAATACTAATTATCGGGCCTTCTTCATAAATCATTCTATAAACTTTTGTAGTGTATGAAATATTAGTATACATCAAATGCAAAGAAAATTTTCTCCTTTCTTGAAATTATGAATAGCTTTATTAAGGATTCTCTACACCGGGTGTATATAAGTATATACACCACATACTTAAAACCTTCTGAGGAGATTTTAAAATTTAATTAGTAAACATACTTGTATTATTGTTAGAAAACTTTAATTCTATAATTATTGAAAGTTAAAAAATCTTAATAAAAAATTAGCTTTTATAGTGTATAAAAAGCTACATAAGATTTTTTATTTATATTTTAGTTATGATTTATAATTATATATGTCGATTGACTGAAATATCTAAAATATTATCAATCCGTGGCGAACCGCGGGTCTTCCACTAGTATTTGCTATTCTTCATTGTTAGCTTTCACTATTATTTAGGTTAGATTACATTTATGGTTTTCTCCCCTGTTAGTTTCCACCATCACTTAAGACTAAATTACATTTGTAGTCTTCTCCCCAAGAGAAAATCATTAGTCTAGCGTGCTTAAAACGCAACTATAGCTAGAAATAAGGAAACTTCCACGGGCCTCACAGAACTTTGACGTACATGATACTTTAGTTTCCAAACTTAAATTTGCTGTTATTTTTTACTTAAATATTTTAATTTATTGCAATAAAATTGTAAAGTCGAATTTAATTGGCTAAATAATGATAAATCAATAATGTGATATGAATGTAATAGTGTTACAATTGATAGTGTGGCAATTACTAATTACGCTACATCACTATCTTATTATTGAAATATCAATATCTAACTAGTTAAATTAGACTGTAAAATTTAATTATAAATAACTTAAAAAGTTTAAACTAAAAATCAAAATTAATTTAAGTTTGAGAATCAAAATATTGCTCACCTTTTAAAGTCAAAGTCTCAGAGAACCATTATTCAATAATATTGAAGAAGGGGAGAATCAAAAATATTTTCAAATATTTTTTTCATCATTGAAAATATAAAAAATAGATATTTTTGCAAAGACAAGAATGTTGTAGACATTATTTGTCTTTCCAACTTGACTTGTGGATGCCGTTCTTCTCACTCTCAGAAAATTTTGTGACCTGATCAGATCATATCGCATCACATCACAGTTAGATCATCCGACAATGTAATAATAGCATGACATATATCTCTTCTTTATTTTACTTATTTATTTTTGTTGAAATAATTAAAAAATTACAGATAAAGATAAATAAGACAAACAAAATTTTTTTTTTGTGTTTGGGATATCATTTTATTACTAGTTAAGAAACCGTGCTACGCAACGAGTTTAAAATAAAAAATTTAAGTTTAAAATTAAAAATTAAATTTAATTTAAAATATAAATATAAATTTTTAATTTTAATTTAAATATTAGATTTTAATTTTTATATGTGGTACATAATCCATCAAAATTTAAATTTATATCGTTATACATACAATCTTTAAACAATATTAGAAAACTAAAATAAAAAAATATGCAAAATTTAAAAATTAGGGATCAAAATAACAAAGCGTAAAAAGATTAGGACCTAATGCGCAAATAATTTAAAAAAAAATAATGTGGGTTCCATAATTTTCAAAATAAGGTGATAATTTTTTTGTTCCAAATTAGTATATTTATAAATTATTAAGATAAAAAAATAAAAAATAAAAAAATTGGCCTGCTTTGGTTCCCAAATAAGAAGTATAAAAAGTAGATGTTCCTATAATATTGTTGCGCAATATAAGTTAATATTCTGGGCTTTGCAATGGAAAGCGCTTAATAGTTACTAGCATCAAAGGTTATAGAAACACAAATTTTTACAGGCAATCATGCTAATCGAAAAGTATATATTCCTCGCATTCTGACACATGTGACAGAAACAAAAGTGACCCTTTATTTTGAAAAGAAGACAGTTTTTTATTCGTTTGTCTTATGCCATGACAATAAACAAAAGCCAGGGACAGACCCTACAACATGTTGGGTTATATCTACGAAGGCTGATATTTTCACATGGACAACTTTAAAGGTTATAGAAACACAAATTTTTACAGGCAATCATGCTGATCGAAAAATATATATTCCTCGCATTCTGACACATGTGACAGAAACAAAAGTGACCCTTTATTTTGAAAAGAAGACAATGTTTTATTCGTTTGTATTATGCCATGACAATAAACAAAAGCTAGGGACAGACCCTACAACATGTTAGGTTATATCTAGGAAGGCTGATATTTTTACATGGACAACTTTATGTTGGAGTTTTTCGCGTCACCTCACGTAAAGGATTACGAATATTAATAGAAAATAAAAATAATGAGCCTGAAGAGTGCACTCAAAATATTGTCTTCACAGAAATTTTTGACAATCTGAATACATAAAACGAATCTTTTGGTTCTTTGATAAAACGAATCCTTTGGATCACTAGAAGATATGGTGATCCACCTATCAACGGTCTTCTTTTTTTTTTAAGAGAGAGAGAGATAGATAGCACACTATCCGCTTCGTTTATTTCATTTAGAAATAAATTTAGTTAGAAATGTGAATGAATTAGAATTCGAATTTTGGTCTCATGTATCAACCACTAAGTTCTTTGTTACTTACTCAAGAGACGGTCGGTCATCTATCAACGGTCTTGTTCTTCTGTTTGCCAGGACAAAGTAAACTTACTGCTCCTTTTGAATCAACATTGTGTATTTCCCTGTCAACTTATATTGAAAATTATTTCTCCACAAATAAAGAAACACAGATTGTGGATCTTAAAAATCAACGGACATATTATATACCCTGTATCCACTTGATTATGTAGAATTAATATTTTATATAGTAAAAAATATTTTGTGAAAGAAATTATCTTTGTGGTGAACTAATGTGGAGCCGAGTCCTCTTCCTTCAAAGCTAAATATAGATAAAAAATTTGCTAAAGAGCGTTGTAATTAACAACTACCACTATATGGCTTCCTCCAAATCGAGAAGTAATAACTGCTTCCACTCTTTGCTCTTCTACATCATCGTCTTTCATGTTATCATACCACATGCAACACCACTCTCCTTCAGCTTCAACTTCTCCGATCCCGAAACTTACGGATCGAATATCAAACTGCAGTCCGACGCTTTCTGGAACGGCACCGTCATCAATCTTACGAAGGACACGCCCAGCAGCCAAGGCCGAGTGGTGTACGGCAATCCGGTGCTTCTTTGGGACGACGCGACAGGCGAGGTGGCTAGCTTTCACACTAGCTTCTCTTTCGTCATCCAAGCCATGAACCTGAGCTTTTACGGGGACGGGCTAGCGTTCTTCCTCTCCCCTTCCTGGCCGGTGTTAACAAGCTTCGGCAGTGGTGGCTACCTCGGCCTCTTCGACGGTAGAACCGCTCTGAACTCGATGCAGAATCAGATGGTGGCCGTCGAGTTCGACACCTACAGGAATGACTGGGATCCGAGCGCCTGTCACGTTGGTATTGATATCAATTCCATCAACTCTACCGTGTACGAGGACTTGCCGGATATCACCGGAAGCCGCACCTGCGCGACCGCATCAATCGACTACGATAACGCTACGAAATATTTGAGTGTCTTGCTTTCTTACGACGGTAATCCGAACTACACTAGGCCTTTCAGCCTCTCTTACCTTGTTGATTTGAAGGCAGTACTTCCCCACGAGGTGACTGTAGGCTTCTCAGCTGCCACTGGCAACGCCTTCGAGCTGCATCAGATCCTGTACTGGAATTTCAGCTCAACTTTGGAAAGGAAGAGTAATCGTACGATTCCGAGCCCACCAACACAACCGGACGGGACTTACTCTTGCGGAAGTAATGTCAGAATTGTGGCTGGCTCGGCCGCTGGCGTAGTCGCTCTGCTTTGTTTGATTGCGGCAGTTTGGTTTCTTTCCCCGCGTAAGAAGGCCAACACGGGGAAGGAAGAAGAAGGCAGCGGCAAGGACAATGAGGATGATCTGATCGACGAGGAGTTCCAGAGAGGTAGTGGACCCCAGAGGTTTCCTTACAGCGATTTGGCTGCCGCGACGAACAACTTCGACGAGGCAGAGAAGCTTGGGCAGGGCGGCTTTGGTTCCGTGTACAAAGGGTTCCTGAGGTCCGCAAACCTTCCCGTAGCCATCAAAAGAATCTCCGAGGAGTCGGAACAAGGACTGAAGGAGTACACGTCCGAGATCAATACGATAAGCCGACTGCGGCATCGAAATCTAGTGCAGCTCATAGGCTGGTGCCACAGGCGCGGAGATTTCTTGCTGGTCTACGAGTTGATGCCCAATGGAAGCCTCGATTCCTATCTCTACAGTGAAGAGTGGCTACTGCCATGGACTGCGAGATACAACATAGCACAAGGCTTGGCCTCCGCTTTGCTGTATCTTCACACCGAGTGGGAGCAGTGCGTGGTGCACCGGAACATCAAGTCGAGCAACATCATGCTGGATTCGTCGTTCGGCGCTAAGCTTGGCGACTTCGGGCTGGCGCAGCTTGTCGACCACAACCGCGGCTCACAAACGACGGTTCTTGCAGGCACCTTGGGATACCTGGCCCCCGAATGCTTCATCACTGGAAAGGCCAGTAAGGAGACCGACATCTTCAGCTTCGGTGTCGTCTTACTCGAAATCGCTTGCGGGAGAAAGTGCATAGTCCAGACGGAGCATCTGAGGAAAGTTAGCCTGGTTGAGTGGGTCTGGGATCTGTATGGAAGGAAATCAGTTCTTGAAGCAGCCGACGAGCGTCTGAACGGCGATTTCGAAGAACCGGAAATGGAGAGATTGATGGTTGTGGGGTTATGGTGTGCCCACCCAAATTATAATCGGCGACCGTCGATCAAACAAGTAATTGGTGTTTTGCGCTTTGAAATTCCATTGCCTGCTCTTCCTCCTAAGATGCCGGGGCTGGTGACCGCGCCGCAGCTGGCGGATCTATCGAGTTTCAATTACACCTCATCGTCATCCACTGGAGCATCGGCTGGCTAGCGCCGTTTCTGTATCTACTAATTCGACCGCTGCATCTGAATCCTCCTCATCTTTGCTACTTAAATAATCGTTGGTAAAGCTCAACATTGTGCATGTTGCAATTTGTTTTCTTTCTTCTTCTTCTTCTTCTTTTTTTCTTTAATATGTGTTTTGATGTTTTAGTGCTATTGTGAGTAATAACGCGGATTTTACTTTACGTTCAAATTAAGCAATAGTGCCAATCGTAGCTTTGTTTTCTGAGGAAGGTTATTTTATATGATGTATTGCCTTTTTTTTTTTTTTTGTTAGACGACCATTTGCAGTTTATAAAATGCGCAAATGCAGTAAAAAAGCCATTTCCTTATGATAAATTATAGGATTTCTCTCTTCAAAATGACCCTCAAGAAATACTGATGTAGTATATCTCTTTTTTTTCTTTTTTTCTTTTTTTTGAGAGAGATAGGTAGCACGCTACCCGCTTCATTTATTTCATTTAGCAATAAACTTAGCTAGAAATGTAAATCAACTAGGATTCGAACTCGGGTCTCGGATACCAATCACCAAGCCCTTTGCCACTTGCGCTAGGGACGGTTGGTGATGTAGTATATCTCAATACTACATCAGTATTGAGAAATACAATTCTCGATACTCTTCTCCTTGAAGTGGTAAAAGGTGAACAACAATACAATTCTCAATACTTGAAGTGGAAAAAGGTGAGCCGTTTTTTCTGGAAAGTAGTACTTATAAATAGTGTTGGGCCATAGGGGGCGGCCAAATTGATAGACGGCAGTGTGGGCTTTTTTCCCGCCACCTATCTTGGTTTTTTCTCTCCCCAAAACCACCCACGAATAGGGGTGGAACTGGGCCGGGTTCGGGTCGGGTAATAGTATGCCCAAGCCCGGCCCAAAAAAATATTGGGCTTCGGGTCGGGCTTTTATCTATTCTTTTTAAAAAATTGAAGCCCGGCCCAAACCCAAGCCCAATACCCAATACCCATCGGGCTTTGTAGAGGCCCATTTTATGTATTTATCATATAATACATAAATATTTTTATTGTATAAAATTAAAATAAAAAACCTATTTCAATTGGGATTTTATTATGATATTTTAAAAATTTAAAATTATCCTTAAATTATGTACATAGATGATAGAACGTCTAATTATGTACATAAAATTAACTAACTATATATAATAATACTATTTAATATATCCTAATACGGAACTAAATATTTTGTTAATATATAATATATCTTCATATATATATAAATATATATCATTAATAACAAATTAACAATATATACTATATATGATATACTATATCATTTATTCCTTTTATATATATATATATATATATATATATATATATATATATATATATATATATATATATATATATATATATATATATATATATATATATATATATATATATATATATATAAAATTAAATATTTTATATTGATAATTAATATATCGGGCTTTCGGGTCGGGCTCGGGCTCGGGCCGGGCTTGGATATGCCCAAATAGGCCTAAATTTTTTTCGGGCCTAAATTTTTAAGCCCAGCCCGAATCCAAAGTTATATTTTTTATACCCAAAGCCCGGCCCAAACATGGCCCATCGGGCCGGGCCTTGTTTAGGCCCGGGCCCAGTTCCACCCCTACCCACGAAGGAGGCATGGACATGGATAATTTAGAAAATACAGAATAAAATAGAGGGATGCATGCCAAACGACTTATCCTGGTCAACGCTGTGCTTACCAACCTCCCTCTTTACTTTCTGTCGGTGTTTAAGGCACCCAGTTGGGTGATTAAACGTATAGAAGCCTTACGCAGAGACTTCTTTTGGAGTGGACAAAGCAACTTCCCGGGCAAGGGGTGCCTAATATCATGGAAAAACGTCTGTGTGAGTAAAAAGGCAGGGGTAGTAGGCATTCTGGATGTAGTGAGCATGAATCGGGCACTCCTAGTTAAATGGTGGTGGAGGTTTCACACTGCACCCCAACTACAGTGGACCAAGATTATTCGTGCGCTTTTCTACAAAAGAAGAAAGCCCTGAGGGAAGGTAAATGCTTCAGACCACGCTCACACTGGTAGAAAGGTGTCTTAACTACTAAGGAAATCTTCAAATAGAGAACGTACTATAAACTAGGAAATGGGAGCTCTATTGATTTTTGGGAGGATAGATGGTGTGGGGAGAAGACACTTCAAAATTCCTTTCCAGAGGTGTATGCGTTGAGAGGTAGTAAATCAATCACGGTTAGGGATTGCTTTGGAAATGAGGATTGGAATTGGACTACGATCCTAGGTGATGAGGCGACTGGTTTGCCTGGCCTAAGCCCATCTTTTTTGGAAATCAAAGAGAAGGTTAGCAGCTTTCACTTACGACACAATTTGGACATGATAGGGTGGAGATAGGGGAGCAATGGAACATTCTCTGTCAAATCGATCTATAGAATGTTAAATGATGGAGGTACGAGAGACGGACGTGTTAACAAGATCTGGAGACTCCGCATACCACTCAAGGTCAAAGTGTTCTGTTGGCTTGTCCTAAAGAAAAGAGCTCCTACAGCAGAGAACCTCGTAAAGAGAGGGTGGACTGGAGACATGACCTGCATGTTGTGCAGAATACATGATGAGACAGTGGACCATTTATTCACCCAATGCATCTTCACTAAGTATCTTATTGTAATGGGCCTCGAGGACGTCCAGGCAAGGGAGTTGGGAGGTGATGTGAACGTAGTTTGGGATGGGTGGAGAGGGGGGAACGGTGGGTAGAATAAGAGTAAGGGACTAGCTGAATTAGCCGCATGCTGGTGGAGTATTTGGAAGGACATGGACAATCTTATTTTTCACGACATTCAGCTGGACCCTATTTTAGGGGTGTATAGGCTCAAGCAGCTGATCAATTCTTGGAATGCCCTTCTATGATTGATTTTTCTTTTTTTTTATACTTGCTGGTGACTTGAGGCCCTAGTTGCCTCACCCTTGTAGCCGAATTCACTCTTTCAATGAATGAAGCAGGTAGCGTGCTATCTATTCTCAAAAAAAAAAAACTTCAATATAGTTTTTTTTTCCCTCCAATATTGATTTTGGGATAGATCGATCGCAGCTTATTCAAAGTACGGATGATGATTTTGTGCTTTTTAAAGTTTAGGAGATGGATTTCAAATTGGTTGAAAGGTTTATGCAAAAACTATATTAAGATGTCTTACACATTCACTATCAAAATCAAAACTGTGGAATAAAAAATAAAAAATTTAAATTTTTTGAGTTATTATAATTAAATTTTACAGTCTAATTTAGCTAGTTAGATATTGATATTTGTTGTCATACCTCAATAATTTCACATCGAATATTAATAGGGATGTGATTGGGTATAAAAGCGACTTAGACACTAGTGATTGGGTATATAAGCTACTTAGGCACTAGTAATAATAACTGGGCTTAAACATTTTGGGCCGGTGGTTGGATCCAACGAGTTATTGTTTCTAGTGGGCTGGGTCGTCACATTTAGTATCAGAGCCAATCACCAGTCGAAAATGTATGGCGAGTTTCGATTGTGTCAGGGCCTGAAAGAGAAGATGATTATGCCGAAATCTGAATGACAGGATGACTCACTATGCCAGGGTCTGCATTACAAGACTAGCGAGCCTAGTGATTTTGAGCTGTGTGTATGATTGGACTAACGAGAATTAATAACTGGACTTAAGTATTTTGGGCCGGTGGTTGAGCTCAACGAGTTATTGTTACTAGTGGGCTGGATCGTAACATTTGTATAATATGATAGTGATACTAGCATATTAGTGATTGCCACACTATCAATTGTAACACTATTACATTAGTATCACATTATTGATTTATCATTATTTAGCCAACTAAATTCGACTTTGTTACTTAATTGCAGTAATTTAGAAAACTTAAGTCAGAAATAGTAATAAATTTAAGTTTGGAAATTACTGTGAAGTTTTCTTATATCCAGCTGCGCGCAGTTGTTTTCGAAGCACGCTAGAAGACCATAAATGTAATTTAACCTTTAAATAATGGTGGAAACTAGGAGAAGACCATAAACGTAATTTAGCCTAATTAATAGTGAAAACTAACAGCAAAGAATAGCAAATATTCTAAATTATTCAAATGCTTTCAAACAACATAATTCAGATTTAAGAGTATTAACGCAAACAACATAATCCAGATTTAATTAAGAGTATCGAGCAGGTGGTACTTTATAGACTTCTGGGATGAATTCTCTATTTCCACAGAAAAAAAAAAACTGTAATTTTATTTTATTTCTGATTGTATAGTTTTGAAGCTGATAGCGAGTGTGTACGAGATCTTAATATAGTTTCTGCATAAATTTTTTACCAATTTAATCGAACAGCAAGTGTGTAATTAAGAGATCTTAATATAGTTTCTACGTAAATTTTTAACCAATTTGAAATCCGTCTCCCAAACTTAAAAAAGTGCAAAATTATCATCCAAACTTTGAATAAACCGCAATCTATCCCAAAATCAATATTGGTGGGGTAAAAAATACAATATTGAAATATTATCTAGCTACTACATCAGTATTTCTAGAGGGTCATTTTGAAGAGAGAAATCCTATAAATTATCTAGATTTAGATCTATAAGCAACTGATTGACATGCCACTCTTATAAAATATTAAAAAAAAGATTGCAATACAAACATATATATCAGTAACCTAGCTCGGAAAACAAAGTTACGATCGGCATTATTGCCTTTTTCCTAGTACGTACCGTTGCTGATTGAACATCAAAACATATACTGAAAAAAAAAAAGAAAAAAAAAAAACAGATTGCAGCAAGCATAATGTCGAGCTTAGCAACCGTTATTACGGAGCGAAGATGAGGAGGACTCAGATGCGGTGATTGATTTAACAGATGCAGAAACGACACTAGCCGATGCTCCAGTGGATGATGATGAGGTATAATTGAAATTCGATAGATCTATGGGCGGCGCGAACACCAGCTCCGGCATCTTAGAAGAAAGAGCAGGCAAGGGAATTTCAAGGCGCAAAACACCGATTGCTTCTTGGATCGACGGTCGTCGATTATAATCTGGGTGGGCGCACCACAACCCAACAACCATCAAGCTCTCCATTTCTGGTTCCATGAAATCGCCGTTGAGACGCTCGTCGGCTGCTTCAAGAACTGATTTCCTTCCATACAGATCCCAGACCCACTCAACCAGGCTAACTTTGCTTGGATCCTCCGTCTGGACTATGCACTTTCTCCCGCAAGCGATTTCGAGTAAGACGACTCCGAAGCTGAAGATGTCGGTCTCCTTACTGGCCTTTCCGGTGACGAAACATTCGGGGGCCAGGTATCCCAAGGTGCCCGCAAGAACCGTGGTTTGCGAGCCCCGGTCGTGGTCGACGAGCCGCGCCAGCCCGAAGTCGCCGAGCTTGGCGCCGAACGACGAATCCAGCATGATGTTGCTCGACTTGATGTCTCGGTGCACCACGCACTGCTCCCACTCGGTGTGAAGATACAGCAAAGCGGAGGCCAAGCCTTGTGCAATATTGTATCGCACCGACCACGGCAGTAGCCTCTCTTTGCTGTAGAGATAGGAATCCAGGCTTCCGTTGGGCATCAACTCGTAGAGCAGCAAGAAATCTCCGCGTCTGTGGCACCAGCCTATCAGCTGCACCAGATTCCGATGCCGCAGTCGGCTTATTGCGTTGATCTCGGACGTGTACTCCTTCAGTCCTTGTTTCGACCCCTTGGAGATTCTTTTGATGGCTACGGGAAGGTTTATGGACCTCAGGAATCCTTTGTACACTAAACCAAAGCCTCCCTGCCCAAGCTTCTCTGCCTCGTCAAAGTTATTTGTCGCGGCAACCAATTCGCTGTAAGGAAACCTCTGGGGTCCCCTACCTCTCTCGAGCTCATCGTCGATCAGAACATCATCGTCGTCCATGCCGTCTTCTTCCTCTGTTGTGGTGGCCTTCTTGCGCGAGGAAAGAAAGCACCAAACAGCTGCAACCAAACAGAGCAGAGCAGCTGCTCCAACGGCCAAGCCGGCCGCAACTCCGATAATACTTTTGCGAGGGTGGTGACTCTTTCTATCGAAAGTTGAGGTGAAATTCCAGTACAGGATCTGATGCTGCTCTACGGCAGTGCCAGTGGCGGCTGAGAAGCCAACGGCTATCTCCTGGGGTAGTATTGCCTTCAAATCAACAAGACGAGAGAGGTTGAAGGCACTAGTGTAGTTCGGATTACCGTCAAAAGAAAGCAACACACTCAGATTATTCGCAGTGCTATCATAGTCGATTGACACGGTCGCACGGGTGCTGCTTCTGGTGATATTCGGCAAGTCCTTGTACACCGTAGAGTTGATGGAATTTATATCAATACCAACGTGACAGGCGCTCGGATCCCAGTTATTCTTGAAGGTGTCGAACTCGACCGCCACCAACTGATTCTGCGTCGGGTTCAAAGCGGTTGTATATTCGAAGAGGCCGAGGCAGCCGCCACCGGAGAAAATAGGAACCATCGACGGGGAAGGGGAGAGGAAGAACGCTAGCCCATCCCCGTGAAAACTCAGGTTCATGGTTTGGATGACGAAAGAGAAGCTCGTGTGAAAGCTAGCCACCTCGCCCGTGGCGTAGTCCCAAAGAAGAACTGGTTTGCCGTACACCACTCGACCTTGGCCTTGGCTGCCGGGCGTGTTGTTCGTAAGATTGATGACAGTGCCGTTCCAGATAGCGTCGGACTGCAATTTGATATTCGACATGTTAATTTCGGGATCGGAAAAGTTGAAGCTGAAGGAGAAGGGTGTTGCATGTGGTATGATAACATGAAAGACGATGATGTAGAAGAACAAGAAGAGGGAGCACTTTATTCTTGATTTGGAGGAAGCCATTTAATCGGAGTTGTTTGCAATGGTCGCTTCTAGCAAATTGTTTCTCTACATTTAGCTTGGAAGGAAGAGGACTAGGCTTCGCATTAATTCTGCATTTTGACGAAGAAGATTCAGAGTAATTAATGATGACAAGAACGTAACTAATTAGAGTAAATTATACTCTGAATCAACCTCATGGATAGAAATATTCTTGCACAGTATAATATATCATACAACCAAGAATTCTTATTTTTATCTAATACGGGACTATTACTTATACTGCTCTATTACCACACGCTAAATACTACTATTACTATGTGGTGTAGACGCAATAAAATCACATAAAATTTTAGATGACGAGATACTTAAATGTATGAAAAAAATTAGGTTGTAAATTTTTTGACTTATCTAATAAGTAGATCTTCGATTTTGTTCTTTTGTTTTAAGATTGAAGTAATTATAAAAAGAGAACGAAAGAAGAAAAGAGAGAAAAAAATTATGAGAAAAAAAAGAAAAAAATAGAAAGGAAAAAAAAATAGAGGAGGAGAAGTGAGAAGAAAGGAAAATGGGGGGTAAAAAAGAAAAAAAAAAAAAAAAAAAGAAGGAATGCTTCAATACACCAGATAAATTAAATCTAGCCCTTCATATTTTAAGGGCAAGATTGACTTTTGTATAATGGTTACCTGCTCAACGGGTTACCATGAGAAAACAAATATAAGCTAATTACCAAATTTGATTAATCCTGCACAAATATTTGTTTCCTTATTTAATTTTGTTACTTAAAGCTAATTACCAAATTTGATCAACCTTACACAAATATTTGTTTCCTTGTTTAATTTTGTTACTTACCAAATTTAATTGTGTATATTAAATTCAAATTTAATTTTAATTTTAATTTTTAGAATGAAAAAAAAATTTATGTTTAAATGAATACTATATTTCAATTCAAATTGTTAATTTGATATTAAAATGACACGAAATTTTAATTATATTAACTTATTTTAAATTGTAAATTATGTTGTATTTATAAACATAACTTTTATTTTTTATTTAAATTAAAGGCTTTTATTTTTAAAATTAAATTCAAATTATTAATTTGATATTAAAATGACACGAAATTTTAATTATATTAACTTATTCTAATTGTAAATTATGTTGTATCTATAAACATAACTTTTATTTTTTATTTAAATTAAAGGCTTCTATTTTAAAAATTAAATTCAAATTGTTCATTTGATAGTAAAAATAGCATAAAAGTTCAAAAATATTGATTAAAATTAAATTTTAAATTTAGATTTAGTTTATATTATAATTAAAAAAATAAAATTTGTTAACCATTTAAACTAAATGATTCTATGTTTGAAAATTAACTTTAAATTAACCTCCATAAAAATGAATAAGATATTTTACAAAAATGATATGTTATGTTATGCAAATTTACTAAAATGCCTTTGTTATAAAGAAATTTTTTTTTGCCCTTTTAAAGAGTTGACCGGTACCTATTGTATCAAATACCGGTCATCCTCTTTTAAAATAGGCATCTTTACCTTTAGATTTAAAAATTTCAATGGTTAAGATCTTTTTGGAGTATTGAATCATTCCTCAAATAAAAATAGAAATGAAGAGAAGAGAAGAGAAAGGTATAAAGTTCTATAGAAATAGGAACGAAGCCAAAAATTAAGATTCAAGGAGGTGAAGATTTAGATTTGATAGAAAAAAATTTAATTTCGGATAGTAAGAAAAAAAGTTTGTCGGATTCACTAATCAACTATTACTAGTAACGATAGCAATAATGTGTTTAACGAGAAACAAAACTATAAAGAGCCAAAAGGAAAAGGGCCAAGGAGTTTGGAAAAAAAATTAGAACAAAAGTTTTATTAAAAAATTAATTTGGTCCTGTAAAATTAAAATTTATATTATTTTAATTTTTATTATAAAAAACTTTTATGTAATTTTAAAAAGTTCATTTGATAGTAAAGTGATAACTTATTTGACAAGTTCGTGCGATTCACATTAGCTAAAGATTAGCCACCCAAACCTTTATCATGTGACGTCAGAATGTCCACCGCACAAATTTTAAAGCATGGACTTAAAATTTTTATTAAATCAGGCAAAGTAAATTTTTCCTTATCCTTGTCCTATATTCTTGACTCGTCAAGATTTTGGGATGTAAAATAGGCAAGTTATCATTTTGTTACTTGGGGTTGACGTTTCACACCAAATCCGTTCGGAGGCAAGATTGGACTCCGATAGTAAATAGTATAGAGGCACGTATCGAAAGTTGGAAAGCAAAACTTCTCTCACACGGGGGAAAACTTGTCCTGATCAATTCGGTGCTATCGAATCTCCCTTTATTCTACTTCGCAATTTTCAAAGCACCACAATGAGTGCTCAACCGCATTGAGGCACTGAGAAGATTCTTTTTCTGGAAAGACTGTTCCAAAATCACAGGAGGAGCATGTTTCGTAGGATGGAAATCGCTCTGTAAAAGCAAAAAAGAAGAAGGATTAAGGATTAAAGATATGGCAGTAATGAATATGGCTCTATTAACTAAATGGTGGTCGCGCTTTTTCAAAGAGCCGTATCCGCTATGGTGAGTGATATGGACGGAACGTAATAATACTATCTTTCGTGATGCGCGGCCCAATACTCCATAGGCTCTCGAGAGGGTCATGTCCTTGATCAAAGCTTGGAACAAGGTCCTTTGACGTTCGACCAAGCCTGTCGTTTTCTCTTTTCCGTTGTCCATACTATTTGGACTTCATTTCGTTAGTACCTTCATTTAGGTTTTTAATACATCGTTTTTTCGACGTGTACTGTACTTTATTTGGGTTATTTTAGGTTTCGCCGGGCTACTCTAGGAGGCCTTAACTGCCTCCAATATGTACGCTTAATTTATTTAGCTTAATGAATGAAGCAGGTAGCTTGCTGTTTATTTCTCAAAAAAAAAAAAAAGAGACACAAATAGCAGTCATTTCATCATGTCTAGTCTAAATTCTTAGGTCCCGTTTGGTTCGGAAATTAGTAGAAACTAGTTATACAGGAAATATGTACAAGTATGAATTTTTGTAAGAATAAGAGTTTTTTTTATTTGGATAAAAATATGAGTATAATTTGGAACTAGAAAAATTATGTTTGAATGAAAATGTGAGGATAAGGTGGAATAGTTAGTAATTATAAATAGAAAATAAAGATATTATTTCTATAATTGAATTTAAATTATAAACTTAAAATTTTAAATTAAAAATTTTTTACTTTTAAATTTTATATTTTAAAATTAAATTTCAAAATTTTAAATATCAAATTTTAAATTTAAGACCAAATTTAAATTTTAAATATATAAAATTTAAAATTTAAAATTTAAACTTTAAAATAAAATTATAAATTTAAATTTTAAAATTTTAAATTTTAAAATTTTTAAATTTTAAATTTTAAATAAAAATCTCTCTCTTCCTCTCCACGCGGGGGTGAAGGGGTGGAACGACTTGTTCCCACCCCCAAAAACATGTTTGGGTATAAAGGGAGGATAAGGGGTTATCCTCCCTCAATACCCGAGCCAAACAAGCTCTTTATAGACTAGAGTAAAAAAAAAATTATAGGATTTCTCTCTTCAAATGACCTGGCATCTAGAAATACTGATGTAGAATTTCTCAATACTACATCAGTATTGAGAAATACACTTCTCAATACTCTTCTCCTTGAAGTGGAAAAAGGTGAACAACATTACAATTCTCAATAATCCCATGACGGCTTATTGCAACTTTTTTTTTTTTGAGAATAAGGTAGCGCACTACCCGCTTCATTCATCGAAAACATGAATTTGGCTACATAGGTGAGGCAACTAGGGCCTCAAAAAAAAAAAAAAAAAAAAAAAACAACTCTTTCCACGAATCGACCAATCGCTTGAGTCTATAAACTTCGCGAGCTGGGTCTACCGGTAAACTGCGGAAAATGGAATTATTCCTAGCCTTCCAGATGGTCCACCAGTAGGCAGCCAGTTCCACTAGCCCAAACGTCGCAGCGTGCGCACCGCCCCGTCGCTTCCACCTATCCCATACCCCGTGCACATCCCCACATAGATCCTCTAACCGAACATCCCCGAAAGCCGTGACCATGATAAATTTGATAACCACACATTGGGAGAAAAGATGATCAACCGACTCGTCGCCCCCCCCACACAACACGCATTCCGTACCCCCAGTCCACCCCATCTTACTGAGATTGTCTCTCGTGGGTGTTCGTTTCTTTAGGACAAGCCAGCAGAAAATTTTGATCTTCAGTGGTATCTGGAGACTCCAAATCTGGTATCCCCGACCGTCTCTTGTGCCCCCGTCATTTAGCACTCGGTAGGCCGAATTAACAGAAAAGGTTCCACTGGTACTCCATCTCCATCCTATTCTGTCTTCCCCGGCCGCCAGGGAAAAAGTACTAACTCTCTCTTGAAGTGCCGCAAGCCTGGATCGCAGGCCGGGAGGGATGGGCTCCGCGCCGTTCAGGATACTATTCCATTTCCACTGGTCATCTCGGTAACACTCCCTCACCATGATAGGTTTGCAATGCAGCTGCGCGAACAGATCCGGGAATGCCGCACACAAAGTGGTATCTCCGCACCATCTGTCCATCCAAAAGTCAACCGAATTCCCGTTGCCCAGCTTGAAGGTGATCCCCCATTTGAAAATCTCCTTGGTGGATAGAACCCCTTTCCACCAATGTGATGGAGGCCTGAAACGTCCCCCCTCCCACATTGGCCTCCTTCTGCGGTAAAATAAGGCCCGGATAGTTTTAATCCAAGTTAAGTGGGGTTCAGAGTGAAATTTCCACCACCATTTAAGTAGAAGCGTCGTGTTCATAGTTGCGACATCGAGGATGCCTAATACGCCAGCCTTTTTACTCTGACACACATTCTTCCAAGCGACGTAGCACCCCCTACCAGGTTGGTTGTTTTGACCGCTCCAGAAGAAGTCCCTACGTAAGGCTTCAATACTCTTAATCGCCCATTTAGGTGCCCTAAACACGGACAGAAAGTAAAGCGGCAGATTGGAAAGCACCGCATTAACCAGGATGAGTCGGCCCCCTCTTGATAGGAGTTTCGCCTGCCACCCGTCAATTCTATACTGCAGCTTCTGGATAACCCCTCTCCAGATCTCCTTTGTAGGTGGTTTTGTTGAGAGAGGGAACCCCAGATACGTGGTAGGGAGCGTACCCACTTTACAGTCAATCACCTGTGCCAGTCTCGTTGCTTTACCCTCAGTCCGTCCCAGGTAGTAAAGCTCGGACTTCTCTTTATTAATTTTCAACCCCGAGGCCCACTCGAAAATATTCCACACTAGCCGTAGATTTCTCAAAAATCGAGTACTAGCCACAGAGAAGAAGAAAGTATCGTCCGCGAACTGAGAGAGTGTTGTAACACATTCCGGAGAAGGACCGATCCCCTTTAGGAGGTTGTTAACGGTGGCCTGGTTGGTTAATCTGGCGAGGCACTCCGCCACCAACAGAAAGAGAAAAGGTGACAGAGGGTCCCCTTGCCGTACACCCCTCCTGGTTTTAATCCAATTAGTCGCGTCCCCGTTGACTAGGATAGCTACTTTAGCGTTGCAGACACATTGTTCAATCCATCCACACCATTGCTCCCCGAACCCCCACCATCGAAGGATACTGAAAAGGAACGGCCAATAAATCCGATCGTACGCCTTTTCGAAGTCGACTTTGATGCCAACTCCCTCCGTAGCCTCCCGGCTCCCCCACCCAATTAAATCAGAGACGGTGACAAACGCATCAGTAATATTCCGCCCTTTTAAGAAAGCCGACTGGGAGGGGGAGATTAACTCGTTCATGCAATTAGTGAGTCGAGTAGCAAGGACCTTGGAAATGATCTTTTGAATGCCGTTGATGAGACATATCGGTCGAAAATCATTTGCTCTCTCCGCCCCTCTTTCTTAGGGATTAAACAAATAAAGGCGTAATCGATTGGGGAAGTTGAGAGCCGGCCTTCGTACAGCTCCTGGAACACGTTGAGAAGGTCACCCTTGATAGTGTCCCAGAAAGTTTGGAAGAATCTCAACGGGAAGCCATCCGGGCCCGGTGCTTTATCACTACCCAGTTGGAAGACTGCTGCTTTAATTTCATCAGCACTAAACCTTTCTGTAAGACGGCTCTCCATAGGCCCTGTGACCCGTCTTGTGGTGAAGAGGCCACTCCAGTCACCCAAGGAGTGCGGGGCTGAGGCTTCCGGTGAATAAAGGTTCCGAAAGAATCGAAAAAAGTAATTCCTCTTGTCGTCCTCTGATTGGTACGCACGCCCGTTATCTGATACAACTCCAATTCCATTGGCCCGTCGTCTCCCATTCGCAATACTGTGAAAGAATTTGGTATTGTTGTCTCCCTTCCGTAACCAGTGTTGGTTAGCCCTAGCTCTCCACAAGGCGGCTTCATCGTTTAGAACTCCCTGCAGGACCCCTTTTACCTCCTCCCTTTTCGCGACAAGCTCCTCAGTCAAAGTTCCGCGCTCTTCCGCTATATCGAATTGATGAATTTCGTCCATTAGCAAATTTTTAAGTTCCCGAATACTGTAGAACTCTTGTTTACACCATTCCTTAATTCTTCGTCGACAGTGTCTCAGTTTCGCAGTAAAAGTAAGCACTGCTGAGCTCTTCGTTTCACTCTCCGCCCACCAGCCCGGTACTTTCGTAAGAAAACCATCGTGATTGAGCCACGCCTCCTCAAACCGAAAAATCCTAGACTTTCCCTTGTCAATGCGACCAGCCGTGAGAATAATAGGGCAGTGATCCGAGGTGATACGAGGTAACGCTACTACCTTGGATAGCAGAAGGTCTAGGTCCCACTCAGTCGAAATCAGAAAACGGTCGAGCCTCGCCAGGGTCGGAATACTCTGCATATTTGACCACGTAAATGATTGATTAGACATCGGTGGATCGATAAGCGCTAGGTCCCTTATAAGGTTATTAAACAGCGTCATATTTCTAACGCTCCAATTTCTCCCATTCCGCTCATCTTGCGATCTAATGCAGTTGAAGTCGCCGCAAATGATCCATCGACCCTCGCAGGATGATTTCCCTTTGTTTTCCCAGCAAGTTTGTTTATGTTTGTGTTGAATTAATGCAAAATGATTTTTTTTCCTTTTGCACGCGTGTGTAAGAATAGCATGTCATTAATTAATTTGCAACCTACAATAGGTCTAAATGCAGACGATAATTTGAGATTTTTTTATTTTTAAGAGAAAAATTAACATGTCATTCATTTCGGTTAATTTTACCAGAAATGAAGTAAAGCTAGACGCGTGAACAACTGGGCCTCAAACCTGCGTGCAAGAGATTTTTTGCAGGGTTTATGCCGTAAATTTGAATTAAATATGATGAAATTAATAATAATAAGAGTCTGATGTGATTCGAACTCAGAAGCTTCTACTCTAATATCATGTGAAACAATCGTTATACTCTTAAAGTTTATTTATATATTTTTATATTTAACATCTTGCAAATTTTTTAAAAAAATTATAAGAGTAGCATGTTAATCATTTGCCTTTTCATGTAAATCTAGACAATCATTTATAAATGCCTAAATGCAGTAAAAAGGCCATTTCCTTACAAGACCAGAGTAAGAGATAAATTATAGGATTTCTCTCTTCAAATTGGTTAAAATTAAGTTACCCAAAAACTAGAGTAAAATCTCTTGCACGCTACCAAAAACAAAAAAAAATGTACAACAAAAACTAGAAAATCTGATGGCACTTTAAACACTAGCCCTCTGGATTATTCTTATATTTATCTTATTCCCAAAAAAGAATCAGCAAAATCCGCGAATAATTTCAGACCTATCAGCCTTACCAACAGCATGTAAAAAGTTATATTCAAAGTGCTTGCAAATAGGCTAGAAGTGGTTATGACTTATGAATGATATTGTTTTTCCCACACAGTCAGCTTTTCTTAAAAGTAGGTGCATTTTGGATTGCTTTGTCACTGCTAATGAAATTGCATGCTGTGCTCTAAAACCGTCGTGGAGAGTGCTGGGATTAAAGTGGACTTCAAACGGTAGATCGTGAGTTTGAATCTCACTACAAAAGGAAAATGGTGAATCCCTGTGGTCTTTAATTAACTCGTTAATTACAGCTATTAGTGGCAAGGCACTCGTAATTAATTCGTTACGTCCTTATCAAAGTAGACTCTACCGTTATCGCGTACTCCCTTTTTAGCTTATTTATTGCAAGTTGGTTATTTGTCTACTCCCATTATTAATTTTCTACTATATCATTTTCTATTATATAATTAAAATATTTTGTAAAGAAAAGTTAGTTTCCTGGTCAACTAATGCCGAGCCTAATTAATCCTCTTCGCTCCAAGCTAAATATAGAGAAACAATTTGCTAGAAGCGATCGAGCATTGCAAACGACTTCGACTATATGGCTTCCCCCAAATCGAGAACTAAAAAGTGCTTCCTCTCTTTGTTCTTCCGCATCATCATCGTCTTTGATGTTTGCATACCACATGCAACACCACTCTCCTTCAGCTTCAACTTCTCCGATCCCGAAATTAACATGTCGAATATCACGTTTCAGGCCGACGCTGTCTGGAACCGCACTGTCATCAATCTCTCCAAGGACTCGACAGATTCGATCAGCAACAGCCAGGGCCGAGCGGTGTACAGCAATCCGGTGCTTCTTTGGGACGACGCCACGGGCGAGGTGGCTAGCTTTCACACCAGCTTCTCTTTCATCATCCAAGCAACGGACGCGAACTTTCACGGGGACGGACTAGCGTTCTTCCTCTCCCCTTCCCCGTCGGTGGTCCCTAGCGTCGCCAACGGCGGCTACCTCGGCCTCTTCAACAGTAGTACCGCTCTAAACTCCACGACGCAGAATCGGTTGGTGGCGGTCGAGTTCGACACCTTCAGGAATGACTGGGATCCGAGCGACTATCACATTGGCATTGATATCAATTCCGTCAATTCTACGGTGCACGAGGACTTGCCGAATACCACCAGAATCGGCACCCATGCGACCGCGACGATCGTCTACGATAACACTACGAAATATCTGAGTGTGTCGCTTTCTTACGATGGTAATCCGAACTACACTGAATCTTTCGGTGTCTCTTGCCTTGTTGATTTGAAGGCAATACTTCCGCAGGAGGTGACCGTGGGCTTCTCAGCCGCCACCGGCACTGCCGTCGAGCTGCATCAGATCCTGTATTGGAATTTCAACTCAACTTTGGAAAGGAAGAGTAATCTTATTATTGCGAGCCCACCAACACAACCGGCCCCTCCGCCGTTGACTTACTCTGGCAAAAGTAATGCCGGAGTTGTGGCCGGCTCGGCCGCTGGCGTAGTCGCTCTGCTCTGTTTGGTTGCGGCAGTATGGTGCTGTCTTCCATCGCGTAAGAAAGTCAACAGGATAGAGGAAGAAGAAGGCGGCATGGACGACGAGGATGATCTGATCGACGATGAGTTCGAGAGAGGTAGGGGACCCCAGAGGTTTCCTTACAGCGAATTGGCTGCCGCGACGAACAATTTTGACGAGGCAGAGAAGCTTGGGCAGGGAGGCTTTGGTTTAGTGTACAAAGGGTTCCTGAGGCCCGCAAACCTTCCCGTCGCCATCAAAAGAATCTCCAAGGAGTCGAAACAAGGACTGAAGGAGTACACGTCCGAGATCAACGCGATAAGCCGACTGCGGCATCGGAATCTAGTCCAGCTCATAGGCTGGTGCCACAAACGCGGAGATTTCTTGCTGGTCTACGAGTTGATGCCCAACGGAAGCCTGGATTCCTATCTCTACAGCAAAGAGAGGCTACTGCCGTGGTCAGCGAGATACAACATAGCACAAGGCCTGGCCTCCGCTTTGCTGTATCTTCACACGGAGTGGGAGCAGTGCGTGGTGCACCGAGACATCAAGCCGAGCAACATCATGCTGGATTCGTCGTTCAGCGCCAAGCTCGGCGACTTCGGGCTGGCGCGGCTCGTCGACCACGACCGCGGCTCGCAAACGACGGTTCTTGCAGGCACCTTGGGATACCTGGCCCCCGAATGCTTCATCACCGGAAAGGCCAGTAAGGAGACCGACATGTTCAGCTTCGGAGTCGTCTTACTCGAAATCGCTTGCGGGAGGAAGTGTATAGTCCAGACGGAGGATCAGAGCAAAGTTAGCCTGGTTGAGTGGGTCTGGGATCTGTATGGAAGGAAATTGGTTCTGGAAGCAGCCGACTCGCGTCTGAACGGCAATTTCGAAGAGCCAGAAATGGAGAGATTGATGGTTGTGGGGTTATGGTGCGCCCACCCAGATTATAATCGACGACCGTTGATCCAACAAGCGGTCGGTGTTTTGCGCTCCGAAATTCCGTCGCCTGCTCTTCCTCCGAAGATGCCGGAGCTGATGTTCGCGCCGCGGATGAATCTATCAAGTTTCAATTATACCTCATAATCATCCGCTGGAACATCTGCTAACTCAACCACCGCATCTGAATCCTCCTCATCTTGGCTGCTTAAATAATAGTTCATAAAACTCAACATTGTGAATGTTGCAATTTGTTTCCTTTCTTCTTCTTTGTTTTCCTAATACGGATTTTACTTTACGTTCCTCTGCAACGGTACTAGGAATAAAGCAATAGTGCCAATTGTAGCTTTGCTGTCCGAGGAAGGTTATTTATTTATATTTGATGTATTGTGTTAAATATAAAAATATAAAAATACTTTAAGAGATTTTTTGCCGAACTTATGACGTAAATTTGAATTAAATATGATGAAATTAATAATAATAGGAGTCTGATGTGACTCGAACTTAGAAACTTCTACTCTGATATTATGTGAAACAACCGTTATACTTTTAAGTACTGTTTGGTTCGGGTATAAGCAATAACTAGTTATTACAGGGATAGGTACAAGTATGGGGATAAGAAAAATAGCGTTTGGATGAAAATTGAGTTGTTCCCGAGGATAAGAAAAATATTAGGTAGTTTTATATAAAAAATAGAGGTGTTGGTGGGGATAACCGAAAACTACTATTTTCGAATAAAAAATTAACGTTTGGGTATAAAGGGGGATAAGGTCTTATTCCTATTCCTATTCCTATTCCTATTACTCTTAAATATAAAACTTTATTTTTATATTTTTATATTTAACATATTGCAATTTTTTTAAAAAAAAATTATAAGAGTAGCATGTTAATCATTTGCTTTTTCATGTAAATCTAGACAATCATTTACGATTTATAAATGCCTAAATGCAGTAAAAAGGCCATTTCCTTACAAGACTAGAGTAAGAGATAAATTATAGGATTTCTCTCTTCAAATTGGTTAAAATTAAGTTACCCAAAAACTAGAGTAAAATCTCTTGCACGCCACCAAAAACAAAAAAAGTACAACAAAAACTAGAAAATCTGATGGCACTTTAAACACAAGCTCCCTGAATTATTCTTATATTTGTCTTATTCCTAAAAAAGAATGAGCAAAATCCGCGAATGATTTCCGACCTATATATCAGCCTTACCAACAGCGTGTAAAAAGTTATATCCAAGATGCTTGCAAATAGGCTAGAAGGGATTATGAATGATATTATTTTCCCCACACAGTCAGCTTTTTTTAAAAGTCGGTGCATTTTGGATTCCTTTTTCACTGCCAATGAAATTGCATGCTGGTGCTCTAAAACCGGCGTGGAGAGTATTTGGAATTGGGATTAAAGTGAACTTCGAACGCCGAGGTCCTAGTTGCCTCACTGATGTAGCCTAATTCACAATTTTAATGAATGAAGCTGGTAGCTTGCTACCTTTTCTCAAAAAAAAAAAAAAGTGAACTTCGAACGGTAGATCTTGAGTTTGAATCTCACTACAAATGGAAAAGGGTGTATCCCTGTGATCTTTAATTAAGGCTTCGTTTGGTATTGCGGGGAGACTGCGTTACGTGCGGTGAAAAAGTACATTAGAAAAATATTCCGTTTGTTTCCGTACGTAATATTGCGTTTCGCATATCGCGATGAGTCGGTTACGATATATTTTAGCGTTTCGAAAGCGAAGCGTATCATTATATCTTTTTCTGACTCTATTTTATCTAATAACGTTAGATAGGCCTCAATACCAAACTAAGGGTAACTCGTTAATTAAACAGCTATTAGTGGCAAGGCACGCGTAATTGGTTACGTCCTTATCAAAGTAGACTCTCCTATCGCGCACTCCCTTTTTGGCTTATTTATTTTAAGTTGGTTATTTGTCTACTCCCCTGGTTAATTTTCTACTATATCATTCTCTATTGTATAATTAAAATATTTTGTTAAAAAAAGTTAGTTTCGTGGTCAACTAATTAATGCCGAGCCTAATTAATCCTCTCCGCTCCAAGCTGAATATAGAGAAACAATTTGCTAGAAGCGATCGAGCATTGCAAACGACTTCGACTATATGGCTTCCCCCAAATCGAGAACTAAAAAGTGCTTCCTCTCTTTGTTCTTCCGCATCATCATCCTCTTTGATGTTTGCATACCACATGCAACACCACTCTCCTTCAGCTTCAACTTCTCCGATCCCGAAATTAACATGTCGAATATCACGTTTCAGGCCGACGCTGTCTGGAACCGCACTGTCATCAATCTCTCCAAGGACTCGACAGATTCGATCAGCAACAGCCAGGGCCGAGCGGTGTACAGCAATCCGGTGCTTCTTTGGGACGACGTCACGGGCGAGGTGGCTAGCTTTCACACCAGCTTCTCTTTCATCATCCAAGCCAGGAACACGAGCTTTCACGGGGACGGACTAGCGTTCTTCCTCTCCCCTTCCCCGTCGGTGGTCCCTAGCTTCGACGGCGGCGGCTACCTCGGCCTCTTCAATGGTAGTACCGCTCTAAACTCGACGACGCAGAATCGGTTGGTGGCGGTCGAATTCGACTCCTTCAAGAATTACTGGGATCCGAGCGACTATCACATTGGTATTGATATCAATTCCGTGAACTCTACCGTGTACCAGAATTTGCCGACTACCACCATAAACTTCACCCGCGCGACCGTGTCAATCGACTACGATAACACTACGAAATATCTGAGTGTCTTGCTTTCTTACGACGGTAATCCGGACTACACGAGTCCTTTCAGCCTCTCTTACCCTGTTGATTTGAAGGCAATACTACCCCAGGAGGTAGCCGTTGGCTTCTCAGCCGCCACTGGCTCTGCCGTAGAGCGGCATCAGATCCTGTACTGGAATTTCAACTCAACTTTGGAAAGGAAGAGTAATCTTACGATTGCGAGCCCACCAACACAGCTGGCCCCTCCGCCGTTGACTTACTCTAGCAAAAGTAATGCCGGAGTTGTGGCCGGCTCGGCTGCTGGCGTAGTCGCTCTGCTCTGTTTGGTTGCGGCAGTTTGGTGCAGTCTTCCATCGCGTAAGAAAGTCAACACGACAGAGGAAGAAGAAGGCGGCATGGACGACGAGGAGGATGATCTGATCGACGATGAGTTCGAGAGAGGTAGGGGACCCCAGAGGTTTCCTTACAGTGAATTGGCTGCCGCGACAAACAACTTTGACGAGGCAAAGAAGCTTGGGCAGGGAGGCTTTGGTTCCGTGTACAAAGGGTTCCTGAGGTCCGCAAACCTTCCCGTAGCCATCAAAAGAATCTCCAAGGAGTCGAAACAAGGACTGAAGGAGTACACGTCCGAGATCAACACGATAAGCCGACTGCGGCACCGGAATCTGGTGCAGCTCATAGGCTGGTGCCACAGGCGCGGAGATTTCTTGCTGGTCTACGAGTTGATGCCCAACGGAAGCCTCGATTCCCATCTCTACAGCGAAGAGAGGCTACTGCCGTGGTCGGCGCGATACAATATTGCACAAGGCTTGGCCTCCGCTTTGCTGTATCTTCACACCGAGTGGGAGCAGTGCGTGGTGCACCGAGACATCAAGTCGAGCAACACCATGCTGGATTCGTCGTTCAGCGCTAAGCTCGGCGACTTCGGGCTGGCGCGGCTCGTCGACCACGACCGGGGCTCGCAAACGACGGTTCTGGCGGGCACGTTGGGATACCTGGCCCCAGAATGCTTCATCACCGGAAAGGCCAGTAAGGAGACCGACATCTTCAGCTTCGGAGTCGTCTTACTCGAAATCGCTTGCGGGAGGAAGTGTATAGTCCAAACGGAGGATAGGAGGAAAGTTAGCCTGGTTGAGTGGGTCTGGGATCTGTATGGAAGGAAATCAGTTCTGGAAGCAGCCGACGCGCGTCTGAACGGCAATTTCAAAGAGCCAGAAATGGAGAGATTGATGGTTGTGGGGTTATGGTGCGCCCACCCAGATTATAATCGACGACCGTCGATCCAACAAGCGGTCGGTGTTTTGCGCTCCGAAATTCCGTCGCCTGCTCTTCCTCCGAAGATGCCGCAGCTGATGTTCGCGCCGCCAATGGATCTATCAAATTTCAATTACGCCTCATCGTCATCCACTGGAGCATCGGCTAGCGCCGTTACTGTATCTACTAACTCGACCGCTGCATCTGAATCCTCCTCTTCTTGGCTACTTAAATAATAGTTCATAAAACTCAACATTGTGCATGTTGCAATTTGTTTCCTTTCTTCTTCTTTTTTTCCTTCAATATGTGTTTCGATGTTTTATAGTGATCTTATTGTGGGAAATAATACGGATTTTACTTTACGTTCCTCAGCAACGGTACTAGGAATAAAGCAATAGTGCCAATGTTAGCTTTGCTTTCCGAGGAAGGTTATTTATATTTGATGTATTATGTTAAATATAAAAATATATAAATACTTTAGAGATTTTTTGGAAGTCTTATAACTTGAACTTGAATTAAATATGATAAAATTAATAATAATAAGAGTCTGACATTGCTTTAACTCAGGAGCTCCTATTCTGATATACTCTGATATTATGTGAAACAACTCTTATATTCTTAAAGTTTATTTATATATTTTTATATTTAATATATTGTATTTTTTTAAAAAAAAATTATAAGAGTGCATGGTATGTTAATCATTTGCTTTTTCATGTAAATCTAGACTATCATTTACCATTTATAAATGCCTAAATGCAGTAAAAAGGCCATTTCCTTAAATTATAGGATTTCTCTCTTCAAATTGGTTAAAATTAAGTTACCCAAAAACTAGAGTAAAATCTCTTGCACGCTACCAAACACAAAAAATGTACAACAAACACTAGAAAATCTAAAGAAGAAATTCTATTTTCTAATAAAAGAATAGTGCTACAGATATTACCAAACGTACCTTACAATACTTTTGATGGCCTGAAAATATCAATATTATACGTACCCTAATTATTAATTACTAAATCCCAAATAATATTATTAATTAAATCCTGTGTGCAATCATTATTTATTTTCTAAATTCCATATCCTAATCCCTTTATATAAGTATGCCATGTCATCAACAACATAATAAAATACCTAAAAATTGGGTACCCTATGTATTTCTCTTTGTAAAATAGAGAATTAATTCTTCGAAGACCTGCTCAGTACTCTTAAACCATGATTATGGTGTCTAATCGCATCCATTTTTACATTTGGAAGAATTTGGAATATTTTCTATTCTTGGTACTAGTTTCCACCATTATTTAAGGCTAAATTTCATTTATATATGATCTTCAAAGTTCGATGTGCATGGCACTTTAATTAGTTTCCAAACTTTAATTTATTACTATCTCTGACTTAATTTTTTTTTTAAATTATTACAAACAAATCGCATAGCCGAATTTGCTTGGCTAAATAATGATAAATCACTAATGTGATACTGATGCGATAGTGCTACAATTAATAGTGTTGCGACTACTAATATGCTATTTCACCACCATATTATTAAAATGACAATATTTAGTCAAGTAAATTAAATTGTAAATTGTAATTATAATAATTAAAAAACTAATACTTATATTAATTTTAATTTGATAACCAACATATTACACGCTTTAAAGTCTCCAGGCTAAAAGTGCAAATTAACAATAATATTGGAGAGGGGAGCATCAAAAATATATTTAAATATTTTTTCCACTTTGAAAATATGATAAATACATATTTTTGACAAAGACAAGACCAATGTAGACATTATTTGTTTTTCCTACAAAATTTGTGGATACCTTAATTTTTGGGCTTTTTTGCATTTAGCCCCCTCAAAATATTTTTTTTACAAATAGCCCTATCACATTTATAATTACAAATTTGGCCCTATCTACCACGCAGTGCGCTCATAGCTTGAATACGGTGAATTATTCACCGTGTTCAAATACGGTGAATGATTCATCGTGTTCCATACCCCTCCTTCCCCCCTCCTTCCCCCTTTTTATTTATTTATTTTTTTTTTTTGCCCCACATTCACCGTATTTAGACACGGTGGATGGTTCACCGTGTTCAACTTAATAAATTGGCTCCCCATCGCGTGGCTACAAATATAAATTTACTGAAATTTTTTTAAAAATAAATTTTTTTAGGGGTCCAAATGTGAAAAACGCCCTTAATTTCTTCTCACTTTCAGCAGGCTTTATGACCTGATCAACTCTACTGGAGTTTGTTAGAACATCACATCAAAGCTAGCTCACCCAAAATGGAATAGCATGACATATATCTCCTCTTTATTTATGTGTTTATTTTTGTTACATATATCATCTCAAATAATTGAGAGATATAAAAAGATAAAAGGAGAATAAGAAAAACAAAACCCTTCTTTTACTGCGGGTCAGGTACCATCCTCACATATACTGTCTAATTATATTAAATTATGTAGAACATTATTATTCTTCAAAAATTTAAACTATCAAAATATATTATTTTGAATATTTATATTAAAAAAACAGCTAAGAATTCTTGATATATTTTCAGTTATCTTTCTATTTTTTGTTCTTTGAAATCTTATTAGTTACTCATAGGAGATTCAACAATCTTTTGCACTAAAAATTTATACCACTTTATAACCCAAGGAGTGAGGGTTCGAATTCTATTTTATATAAGTATTTGGTGTAAAAAGTTAATACAATCTAAAATCTCATCCACTCACCTAAATAAATTTATTTATTTAAAATACATTTTTATTTTATAGGTTTAAAATTGGTTTAATTAAAATTTTAAGTTTTCTTAAAAAATTAAAGGTGATGTACATTCGTTAAAGTCCCTTAAATAAATTGTAGAAATAATATCCATATACAAGCACTTACTTTTCTCAAAAAAAAAATTAATAATAATAATTTTTTTACGTTCTATGTTTACTGTTTTTTTAAAAAATCCATATCAAGATAAGGAGACCCGATTTTTGTTCCCATCTTCTTAATATATATATAAGGTGGTCTCATTTTCTATTAATTAAAATATTATTCAAACTAACGGTCACATTCTTGCTAATGAGTGCTCAACCACATACACTGTGATCTAGATATTTTTTGTTTCAGTACAGTTTTCGCAAAAAAAATTAACTACATTAAATCATTCTTTGTTTGTTTTTTTTTTTTTTTTTTTTTTGAGAGCGCTTTTCGTTTATTTTATTTAGAAATAAACTTAGCTAGAAATGTGAATCAATCAGGATTCGAATTTGGATCACGGGTACCAACCAGGCAACCACCAAGCCTTTTGCCACTTGCTCTAGAGACGGTCGGTTCATTCTTGGTTTGTTACTTGCATTACAACATAAAGAAAGATACTCCTTAGCTTGTAGATTAATTTATATATACCATAGAGAAAGATACCATTAAGATCAATAATTTCATTGCAATAATCACAAAACCTTTCTTTCAAGTTGTATATATGACTCAACCCTACATCACTTTCATGACCCCTCAAGTAGAATTCTCTTTCTCAATATATACTACTCTTGTCGTTGAAATGGAAAAAGGTGAGCATCACTACAATGAGAGACCCAACTTGAAGTTCAAGCTATAACTCTTGAGAAATATTAAGTTTCATAACTATTCTTAATTTTTTTTGTTAGTGTAGCCTTTTAAGATTCAGTGCTTATCTATGTCTGAAGCAATTCCGCGTAAGCGACTTCAATCCTCGAGGATTAGGAGAACGACAAGCAAAAGAGCGATCAATGATGAAGATCTCGTTAAGATTGGCGAGACTAAAGTGCTTGAGATCGACTTTGATGCCTTTGGTTCTTACAAGATTAAGTCCACAAAAGAAGCAGGTAAGAAGGTCGAGAGCTTCGCGCAACCGCTCCATTTCTTGCACTCTTGTGGCGCGTGCGGGTGTTCCCTCGGATCAGAACATGATATCTTTATTTACAGGTATGAATTTCATGAGATCTATTTCAAGATGAACTAGACTAAGATAAGAGGATGTTACATGCACACTATATACACACATATATTACATATAATTGAGAGAGAAGTATGAGAAAATTGTATTAAGAGAAGAAAGAAGAATTAAAGTAACAAGCATATTGAGATAATTTGCAATAAGTTCTAGTGCAACTTACCTTTATTAGGATTTTTCATTTTTTTGATCCTGAAGTTTTTGTTTTGTAACTTATTCTGTTTAATTTTCGCTTTTAAGTACATTCAGAGCAGTGCAATCTTTTGCTTAAACTACTTGAATTCTTCTTACTTGAGATTTCGCGATTTATTCTTATACCTTTTTTATTGTTTTCATGGCTGGATCAGTATTTTCAGTTTACAAATTTTGATCAATCAGATCAAAGATAAGTGAATAATTCTTTATCAGAAGTCGATCGAGACCCTCGATTCTGACTGTAAAAAAAATTTAAAAAAAAAAACTTGAAGAAACTCTCTAATTGCACACTAGAAAATAGCTAAAAACCCTTTTTTTAATTTTCAAAATGAATTTGATAAAATTACCCTCTTATGAAAATCAATCCTTCATATTTATTTGTATGTTTGTGAGGTAAATCATCTCATACACATGAGAAACTTTGGATTCAGGGGAGACAAAGCATTTTGCAGCATCGGATGCCGAGAGGAATATATGCAAAAGAAGTGTTGAATAAAAGTTTTCTTTGCCTGAAGGATGGAATTTGATGAGCAACAGAGGATACATATATTTAGAATTATAAAGATGTGTTCATGGATTTCAACTGCAAGAGCATCCTCCAATGTAACTTCAGTGTATGTAAAATATATACATACTGTTGTTTTATGTTAGTCCCTTTCCTTTTCTAAGAGAAGATATTTGTTGATACAGTGGATCAATAGCATATGTAGATAATATATTGAACATTGACTTAGGTTTTCAAAGTTAATGTTAGATTCACTGCAAACAATAAGTTGTTACAATTAATCACATTGATCTTTAAAACTAACTCGGTTATTTACTGATATCATTCGCTGAGAATCTGAAATAGCCCTCTAGGAAGCAACTCGCACTTCTTAAAAAGTGCTATTTGAATAAAGCTGGTTGGGAAAGTAATAACGGGCTTAAAATCTTTATGGAGTAGAACCAACATTGTCTCTAAAATTTATTTGGAAGAGGAGATTTTCGCCATTTCTAAAATGTCAGGGTGGAATGTACAGTAAGTAGTTTGATCAGATTTTAATTTCATTTGAAAATTATCAATCATTTTTGTATTATCAACAAATACAGTTCTCTCAGCCCAAATTGGAAAGATACATGAAAAGAAATCACTTTTGCTGCTTACATTAAGTTCAAAAGGTGCTTCAGAAGCAATAATAGCAGAGGTATATATGGTCATTTTCTTTAAAGGGAAAAAAAATAAAAAAATAAAGCTGCTCAGAGCTTCTTCATATCTTGAATATAGACTTGTGAATCCTTATTCATACATTGAAACATGGTTTTGTACATCTCAGAGTGGAGAGACTAAAATGCTCCTTTCAACAGCAAAACCTGTCCCCAAATGAACCCAAAAAGAGGTCTTAAAATAAAAAATAAAATAAAAAATCCTCTGCCACAAAAATTTATCAATGCAACAATAGTTACAATTTTCATTTCAAACAATTCGACTGTAAACCAAATTAAAAAATCGCGGTTACAAAATTAGTCTCGGAATCTCTTCCATGAGGAGCCAACACAAATAAAAGCAACCTTGAAGAAACACAAAAGGTAATATTAGCCATTCTAGTTTGATAGAAAGTAGAAATGGATATCAATGTAGAAGCAACACTTACTGATTACATTTGGTATTCCAATTTATTTTGCTGATCTTAAGAGTATTTCATCAATTTTCCCAAACATACACTCCTTGCGGTAGTCGCTCCTCAATATGTCGCATGTACATTTTATTGAAAATCAATATGTCGCGTGCACAATTTATTGAACACTAGTTATTCATCTCTTAGGCAGGAACCTGCATAATTGAACAATAGACCCCAATTAGAGTCAGCAAAAATACATATTAATAGAAGTATAGAAAACAATAATTTAGAATAGAAAAGGAAATGCAGCTATTATAACATTACAAAATTTCGTCACAGATCATCTCTCACTAGGTAATATCTTTGTATGAACATTGTACTATTTGTGAAATGGCATATATAACAGCATCAAATTAGCATAAAAGGAAAAATTGAGCATGAGAACAGCGTCTGATAACCGAAGACGAAATAGTTTGAGAGAGACCCTTATTCCAGTAATTCAAGAATTGTGTGAAAGATCCCGACAGTGCAGTGCAATTTTACGACAATTAATTAGACATTGCAGAAAAAGGATATCTAGATATTGTATAATCTCATCCATCTTCTTCGAAAAACTACGCATACTACTGCAGTTCGCTATGTTGCTTACTTTTATTAGGAAAGAATTTACGGCTTTTGGTTAGAAGCTCTTCAGCACCAACTTTCATGTTGGAAGTTGATGAGCCCTTCTTCGATCTAGGATCAAGTAACTCAACCTCAACAATGAAAACGGCACAAACTGGCCGATGATCAGAGAATTTAGACTCCCCACGGAAATAAGACAATTGTACAATCCCATCACCACTCCATAATATCCGATCGCACCTGAAAAGGTTGGATTCATTAAGGGGAATGGAACGCAATGAGGAAAAAAGGGAAGTGTTGTTACTCGTACAACTGAACTGAACTAATTTCAGTTCATAGTTTCGAGTCTAAACATTGTTATCGTATTATGTAAACTTAGCAGTACGAAAATGGAAGCCTGCGAGTTACTTTGGTAGCAACAATTATGAGTCACACACAGTAAACCCCCATACAAAGTACAAAGTGAAAAAGGAGTCAAATAGTTATCTATAACAGTTCGAAGATGATATGTATATTGGAGGGGGAGTATCTCATTGTACAGAGATGACGCAGACAAAAGGTCTCGCATACCATGCAGGAGTTCTCCTCTTCTTCTTTGACGTCACCGTCTCTCCAGCATAAGCATCTGAGTTATATGAATACTTGTATGTTGGAGCGAAATATATCTTCCCTTCATTCCATCCCTTAAATACTCGTCCTGCTTCTCTTTCAATCTTAAGCTATCAAATAAAGAAAAGGTCAAAATTTATGGTTTCTAAAAAACATAGAAATCATAAAAAGCAATAAGAGTTTGTCAATGGTCCGTATAATGATATAATGAAATAATCATTCTATAAAAGACAAAATTCATCAAACTAATTATTTGATCGTGGAGCTTAAGAAATTACCTGATCCTTCTCAAAAAGTTCACCCCAATTATTTTCCTCTAAAAGTTTCTTAGTCTCTGAGTAGCTTAGCGCAATACGGTAGTTCAAGTCCCCTAACCATATAATCCGACTGAAACAGACAAAGAGTGCAAAATTAATGTCGGATTAATTTAACAAATATCAACATAATCTTCTGGTAAGAAGATTCTCACTCATGTTCAAGAATTTTTTCTGGGATCTTCCGTCCAGCTCTTCTACAAATCCTTCGAAACTGTGTGTGCTTCAGTATCTCAATAACATCAGAGTTTCTTCTTAACTCATCGCCTTCTTTCTCCCCCGAAGCCAAATGACTACAAACAAAGCAAAAGCTCGTTTGGTGCAGTGTCATGCTCACCGATATACACCCCTGCAAAAAGAAGTACGAAGTCCTCAAATAAACAGTCAATGCTTCAAAAAAATGAGCATCATGCAATATAGGTTCTTTCACATATGTGTCCTTACAAAATCATTTATTTGCATTGAATCTCATAATGCATTAAATTCCATATATAAACCTTGCGTCGAAAGTCCTTAAGTTGGGTAGTCATCCAAATAAGGTCATTCTTGTAGTATGAGGGTATATATGTAAGTATTTAAAATATTTGAAGTGCGTAGATGTACATAGATAATTGCACATATCTGTAAAAATATAAATGACCAAGCTCTCTCACCTTGTTACCGAGATAGCCCATTATCCCACGCCCAACGCAAGAGAGCCTTAGATGGCCTATGTGCTGAACTAAGTCTTTCCTCGTCCACACAGAAACAAAAATCCCCACCATCTGTTTGGTAGCTATGAGATTGTATCTTAGCTGCTCAGAAAATGCAGAAGGTTTACCATTCACTGTGAAAAAGCTCGAAAAGTCCTCTGTCTCGCCCTCTTCATCGTCCTCCTCTGACGAATCACTCTCGCTAACATTAGCTTGCGGACAACGAAAACACGAGTCTTTATACGATTTCTTAGTAAATTCCACTGGGCAGTTACAACTCTTAAGCCTTCTTCTGTTAACTGGTCTGAAAATTTTGCTAGCTGTTTTGAGAGAGGGCTTTTGAAAGATTACAGAACCGCTAGCTGTCTTCGAATGGCTTGAAATTGTAGTATTGAGAGTGGGAGGATGACAAGGAGCTGAAATGGTAGAGGGAGACGGATTGAACGAGAAGCTATCTGAGTCAGCATCTATCGACTTGTTCAATGCTTGGTTTATGAGAGTAAGCCATCGAATTGCCGGCTCATTGTCTTCTATAACAAGAACATTTCCCGCATTTAGAGGGACAATTTCCTGAAAACTGTTCAATTGTTAGAACTAAAGCAAGCACAACGAGAAGGTTCAAACTACGATCCTTACCCTAAAACATAAATGTCTGAATGATCATCAGTGGGAAGAAAGTCATCGAGGTTCAACCCAACATCGGGGCATTTTCCTCCAACATTCCATGTTGCGACAAATATCCTATATAGTAATAAAAGTAGCAGAAAATTGGAGATATGAATAAGAAAATTGACAAAAATGTGTACCGATAAATAAAGAGGTTTAGAATACAAGTGTATATTACCTGAAGGCCTCGATATTTATATTATTTGTTATTGGGGAACAGAAAGTATTGAAACTTAGGCTCTTCCTCTCAGCTTCATTTACTTCAGAAGATATGACCAAATCAAATGAGGAACTGCTGGATGAATTTTATGAGATATCTAACCGAAGGAAGTACCTGAAAAGCTTTTAAAGAGGGAAGGAGTGGAAGCTGCTGTTTCTGGGTAAGTTGGGCTCCCTCCAAAATCAACTCCTATATGTAAAATGAGCAGTAAAAATTATTGAATATCCGAAGAGGTAGCAAATTAAACTAAAATCTACTGCACCATTAAGACTTCGACTTGATATAGAACTTAGTTAATCAGTACACTTTTTCTTTCTCTGGAAATACTCAATAAGAAAAGACCAGTTCGTGCTTTTCAATTTCGAAAGGATAAGTGCACAACATTTTGTTTTAGATTTTAGCATGCATTATTTCTCCACTTCTTCTGATAATCTCTGATCAATTTTATGTTGTGAAACGCCATTACTTGCAACAGCAAAAGCTTAATGAAGAATTCAAACTTCAAAGAGTTGTAATATTCAGAAGAAACAAATAGAAAGCCCCTGATCTTCAAATTATATGCCGCCATTTAAAGAGAAAAATGTTTCGACAAAAAATTCCAAAAAATCAGATCGCTTTTACCTGCTCTTCTATTTTAATTTGAGAAACAATGTTGAACGAAACAAAAATCTACTTACTCGGTGAACATATCCAGTCCCTGCTAATTCATATGTATATATTTGCTGGCCTCCTCTGCAGGTTTTATCATCTTTCTTTTTCTCCTTTTACCATCTGTGATTCTATCATCTCCTATTTGCTAATTAGATTATGACCCAAATGTCATGCTCCATCTTTTCCTCACTATTCCTAAACCAAATCCCCAAAGAAATTCGCCCCCACGAATCATATAGAAACTACCTGATCCTCCATTCTTTATAGAAACAATTCCTTCTAAGCAAAAACCAGAAATTGTCTTTAAATATAGATTGTCCTAAACAATTGTACGCAATATGGAGAAAATTCGGATTCTTTTTTTTTATTTTTTGTTTGTGAGAAAACAGAGATTTTTAAAAAAAATTGTTTAATCTTATTACTTCTAAAAAATGAAAAACTAACAAAATATAAGGACTAACCAGAGGAGTTGATCGAGCTCTCAGTTCTCTTTGCACACTTCTTCTCCTTCGATCCAATGGCTTTTTGAAGAAAAAACTGCAAAAATAAAACCAAAATCCCTTTAATTTAAATGCTTCATTAAACAAACAGAAAAAGCCGAAAAATTGATCATTGAGAAAGTAAAAATAGGGGCAGATCAAGAGAAAACCCACCTTCTTCTTTCCATCATTTGTGAAGGGCATTTTCTGCAAATCCCCTGCTCTTTTCTTTTTCTCTTTTCTTTTTTCTCCAATTACCAAGTTGAGCTATAATGAGCTCCCCCAAAAATCAACCCTTTACACCATTAACTGCATTAAAACACATACTTAAGCACTCAGAAACCACAAAAACTATGAAAATTATGAAAGGTATATTAGATTCATGCTAAATAAATGATATTCCGATCAATTTGATCAACACTGCCCATCAATGGAACAGTAAAAAGGAAAACCCCATCTGGGGTCTCAACAAAATAAGCAAATTGATCATTTGTGAACGCCATTTCCAGAAAAATCACACCTTTACACCATTAACTGCAACATAACACACAACTAAGCACTCGAAAACCACAAAAACTACGAGCAACTACAACATTTACCCTAGATTCAGATCAAAAGGCTCAATGGTACCCAACAAAAAACCCACCAATCCACAGCCCATCGAAAACGAACCAATGGAACAGTAAAATCAAATCCCCATATGGGTTCTCAACAAAACCACAACTTTTGGACTAAGGATCGAAGAGAGCGCTACAACACCTTCAAATTCTCCGCAATCGCAGGAAATGGACGAATATTGGGGCGCAGCGGCGGCGCCACCTCGATCCTGAGAACGCGGCCGTGGCCTCCGTCGTTTGCGTTGACCCAAATCGCCTAGAGAGAGAAAGAGAGAGAGAGAGAGAGAGAGAGAGAGAGAGGAGCCACGTGGAAGGCGCGTTGGAGAAGAGCAAGGGCGTGGTCAAAGCCCCTAAAGTGTTCGAGAAATGGGAAGGGTTTATATATATACACGCACATATAGAGAGAGAGAGAGAGAGAGAGAGAGAGAGAGAGAGAGGGGGAGAGAGCGTGGAGGAACGTGCGCCGTGGTGCGTGGTTTGTTTCCTCTAATTCCTCTGTAGCTTTTTTTTTTTTCCAATTTTTTTTTATTAATTGACTTAAAAAAATACTATAATTATAAAAATAATTTTATAAAAAATTTATTTACGTGAATAAATTACTGCTTTTTAAATACAGCAAATTATTCATCGTTTTTCTCAACAAATTAACATCATTTTTAGTGTTTAATACTATACATCTTTTAAAGTTCAAATATAAAAAAAATATGTAAATTAAAATACGCTTTTAGAAAACTATAAATGATTCACTGCTTTTACCGGCTTATTTTTACAAATAAAAATTTTAAATACCAATTTTTATATTTAAAAAATTTTGTAGGCTTAGTAGTTCAAAAGATTTGGATCCTGATCCTTATATTTTTTTTTTAGGTTCAGATGAAAATGTATATAACCCTGTTAAATTATTTGTTTAGAATTTAATAACTTTATTAGTTATTAGTTGATAATTACTCTAGCTTTATTATTTGCTAAAAACATAATTGAATTTATTGAATCTAGTGAAATCATCAGTGAATTTAGTAAAATCTCAAATTTTTGAGTAAAATCACTTAATTTTAAAAATTAGATTTTAAGGGCTGAGACAAGTTTCAAAATGGCATACAGTTGAGCCAGTCTCAGTAAATTTTTACCTGCTATTTAAACAGTTTAATTAGTCCATGAACTTTCACATAAAATATATTTTTTATCCCTTATAATTTACAATTCAATTTTTTTTTAAAAAAAATAACTATTTAATTTCTTCTTAAAGTGTCTGATTTATTTTAGTTTAATTTTAGCACGAACTCCATCGTGCCTGACTTATTTTTTAATAAAATAACTATTTTATATTTTTATTGAATGAAAAAAGAATCACAGTTGCAATAATGTTGCAAAAAAATTGAGCATTTATTTTTTTTTCAACTTCTTAATTTTTATTTTGATAGAACCTATTTGTAATGCACCTGAGCTCGTGTTGGCACGTCACACTTGTTTTGTGATCTCGTGATAGCTTAAGATCCACTCTTTTTACTAATAAAGCATAGGTTATTATATATACTAGTAATCCCAAAGTTTTGTTCACATCTTTAGCCAACGACCTAGCAATCCCGTTTGGGATTACGGAGAGATTGTGTTACGTTCGTTTGGGATTGCAAAAAAATTACGTTACGTGTAGTAGGAAAGTACGATAAGTGCGGATTATTTGGGATTGCAGAGAGATTGCGTTACGTGTAGTAGGAAAGTACGATTAAAAAATATTCTATTTATTTTCGTATATAATATTGCATTCCGCATATTGTGATAGGTCGGTTATGATATATTTTTTACGGTCAAACCAGAGAACATAAAAACATATCCCTATATGCTTTTTTTCCTAACTTTATTTTATATAACAGTATCAGATAGACCTGAATACCAAACTAAGCATTACTATACTAAACTCAGAGAGGTCCAGCTTTGCTAGGAATGCGACATTCACCTAAACTGAGATAAACTAATATCTACACAACACAGTAGATAATCATTTATTGAAGATTTGTTTTTTTTTTTCTTTTAATTCCAATTCCATTTGTTAGCTAAACCTAATTATTTTAAAATAAACCCAAGTTTCTAAATTTAACTTCGATTTAATTTCACATACTAGAAAGGCTCTATTCACTAGCAACAATAACATAAAATATTATCCCTTCCAAAACACACTCATCTCACTTCATTTCATTTCACTTATGCCTCCTCTCACACATTATTGTCTCCAACATCCCCACACGCGTAACATCACAGCACAATCCCACGCCCTCTCTACGCTGCGCAATTTAGCGTACCCCATAACGTACCCAACACATCCATTCCCTTCTCCGCGCCAACTCTTAGAACACCGCATAGCCTCTCTCGTGCAACAATGCCCAAACATTCGTGCCCTTCGCCAAATCCACGCCCATTTCCTCAAATTCCCCTCCCCCTCCTCCTCCTTCGCACTCTCCAAGCTCCTCGCCTTCGCCGCGCTCTCCGATCGCGGCGATGTCGGCTACGCCCGTCGCCTGTTCGATGAAATGCCCCGCTCAAATGTGTTCTCTTGGAATTGTATGATAAGGGGGTGTTCTTTGGTCCCAAACCCTTCTAAAGAGCCCATCTTGCTCTACAAGAAGATGGTTGCCCAGGGATTCGCCAACCCGAATAGCTTCACCGTTGCTTTTGTTTTGAAGGCTTGTTCGGTCGTTTCGGCGCTTTCCGAAGGCCGACAAATCCATTGCTGTGCTTTCCGGCACGGGCTCGATTCGAGCCCGTTCGTGCAAACTGGGTTGGTGAACTTTTATGCAAAGTGTGAGGAGATTGCGCTCGCAAGGTCGGTGTTTGATGAAATTCCCGAGAGGAATTTGGTTGCCTGGAGCGCGATGATTAGCGGGTATTCGAGGATCGGATTGGTTAATGAAGCTTTGGGCTTGTTTAGGGAGATGCAGGAGGTGGGTATTGATCCGGATGAGGTGACGATGGTGAGTGTTATCTCGGCTTGCGCGAGGGCGGGGGCATTGGATTTGGGGAGGTGGGTCCATGCTTTTATTGACCGGAAGAGGATCACTGTCGATCTCGAGCTGAGCACTGCATTGATCGACATGTATGCAAAGTGCGGGGCGATTGAGAGGGCAAGAAAGGTGTTTGATGTGATGGAAGTGCGGGATGCGCAAGCTTGGAGTTCAATGATTGTTGGGTTGGCCATACATGGGCTTGTGGAGGACGCTTTGGAGCTTTTCTCTAAAATGTTGGAGTCGAAGGTATGGGAGAACTATTTTCATGCATACCATCTAATGTGATACAAACTTTATGTGGAAAATCGCCCTCTAAGCGAAGTGCTGCTGAGGTATATTGGTTCCTATTCCATGTACAACTTTGAAAAAGTACTTGACGCAATTCCTAAAACAATAATTAACACAAATATAGTCATGTTTAATTGGTTATGTTTTTAGTTATAGACTCGTTTAAGTGTCTAACTTTAGGTTCTAGGGGTGGACTAGTAAACGAAGACTAGGATCTAACCTGTTGCTATGACATACTTGGGCGTTAGATTCTTAAAAAACCAGATGACTTAGACATGCGTAAATGCGCATTAATTGAGTACATAGTTTGCAATATGCACCGGTATGTGAATCGCAGTATAATATAATAATAATCTTGAATTAATCTTTCAAGCCATGACATTGACTGATTCTTTCAATAATGAAGTGTATGGACATGTCAAATATGGGTTTTCTATGTTACAGTTCTGTGGTAAACAAGAAAGTAGATTTTTGTTGAGAAAGCTGTTTTGATTTCACTTTTATTCTTAATTGTTTTAGGTCCATTGCGAAGAACAATTCACATAACAAAATTGACTTGTTCCTGCCTTAGATCTCGTGATTTTCATGGCCTGCTAAATAACAATATGCTGATAGTGGTTTATTTTGCCAATATTTACTGATTACTTTCTATGAATTAACCTTATTGGATTACCGCAGTAAGTTCTTTAATGTGCATATTGTCCTTCTGCTTCGCAAATTTCTTAATCAGTAAAATTCTGTCAATTCTTCTATTGCTTTTCAGGTGAAGCCAAATCATGTGACTTTCATTGGTGTGCTGTTGGCCTGTGCACATAGTGGATTAGTGGATGATGGCCGACGATTTTGGTCCACCATGCAGGAGTTTGGGGTTGAGCCATCAATGGAGGTTTATGGTTGCATGGTTGACCTACTTTGCAGATCTGGTCTACTAGATGAAGCTTATGCATTCGTCACTACTATGCCTATATTGCCAAATTCTATAATATGGAGGACTCTGCTGGTCGGATGCAGAAACAACAATAATCTCGATAAAGCAGAATTAGTAGCCAATAAACTTCTTGAAATAGAACCACTCAATGCGGAGAATTACGTGCTTCTCTCCAACTTGTATGCATCGAGCTCTCAGTGGGAGAAAGTGAGCTGTATGAGGAAAAAGATGAAGGGCCACGGTGTTAAGATTGTGCCTGGTTGCAGTTCTATTGAGATAAATGGCTTTTTGCACAAGTTTGTCGTAGGCGATGACTCACACCCTGAAATAAGGGAGATAAGGAAGGTGTTAAAGGATATGGCTGAGCTTGCTCGAAAAGCTGGTCACAAGCCTTGGACATCAGCAGTATTGCATGATGTGGGTGAAGAGGAAAAAGAGGAGGCTTTAGTTGAGCATAGCGAGAGGTTAGCCATTGCTTTTGGGTTGTTGAAAATTACGGCACCTAACGTTATTAGGGTGGTGAAGAACCTGCGATTTTGTGCGGATTGCCATGAGGTGACAAAGATAATAAGTAGGGCATATGAAAGAGAAATAATTGTGAGAGATCGCGTCCGGTTTCATCACTTTGTTAAGGGAACTTGTTCTTGTAAGGACTTTTGGTGATTGGTTACCCCATTACTATTTTTTGCAGCGCAATTCACAAACTGTGCCTTATTATACTTTATGAGAGCCAGGGGAGCTACATGGAAAGAGTTTAGCTCCCTATTGAATATTGGAAGATGAAGGGGGTAAACACAGATGAGCAAAGAAGGGTGGATGTAAGGCATGAACAGCTTGGTTCTCAGTTCGGACGCGAAGCATGAATGTTTACTGTGCATTTGGCTTCATGTTCCATTCTAAGGTAAGGCATTTTCATTTATTTTGAACTTGCAATTGTAAAAATTAGCCCTTAAGAGATCAAAACTCGTATTCGCTTCAATATCCCACTCTAAACATGCATTACTTTCCCTTACCCTTCCGACCCCATCACGTGCACACATACGCACGAGAAAAGACAGAGAAGTCCAGGGGCTGTTCTCCGATGTCACACATGTGCGCATTGCACAATTTCATCGATTTACCGGCTTTTGTTCCCTCGAATATGAATTGTCTCCAATTGGAATCAAGAAATCTGGGAAGTAGGTTCAATGTTTGCGCAGCTTATTTGCAAGGCAAAAAAATTACCAGTGGCCAACTTCAGATTAAGCTCTTCTTTTGTGTCCTTAAATAATCCGCCAGCCTACTTATTTGATGAACTGTGTTGTGCAGGTAAGCAGCAGAAGAGTGAAAAGAAGACATTGCCTCGCACGTGGCAGAAATCCTGCTCAGGTCTGATTGTGGGGACAGGGGAGGCTCATTCCTTCCTTTTATAGAACACTTAGCTGCCAACAGTAAAACCTGTTTCATTAGAGAGAAGCATCGATATCATTGTAGATCATACTACAGTGTCTGTGTTGGGACTTGGATTATACTAAATATCTTGATCTTGGGCGTATATTGAACAAAACTGAGATGGGAACCTTTTTTGTGTTTAGCTATCTTGGATTGTGTTGAGCGTATGTAATACTTCAGAAAATTCGTTGTGTTTTGGTTGTTTCTGCCTACTATCTAGCATCTATTTCTCGTTCCCTGTATAAAAGAAACTTATTTTTAACTTCATCTTGCCATTAAGATCATAAAACCACCATCCCATCTTCTATTCTAATATAAAGAAGGCTCGACAAAATTTTTTTCCAAGCCTACTCTTCTTCGATTCATCAATACTTATATTTAGATTGGGTTTTCTTGTACTTTATTTTTTGGTAATCTTTTCTACTTTTTGGTAGGTCTAAATGGACACGATTAGTTGATCAAATATATTTTCGCGAGTGCACGCAACTTCCAGAAATTTATTAAGCTAATGCCGAATCAAGCAACCAAAAATACCAAATAAATACATAGAAGTCTTTATTAACCACAGCCCGCAAAGCAATAAAGAATGCATCAAGTTTCAAGTCGATTCCAGGAAAGGAAAAATTCAAAGTAAAACCAACCCTAAACAGGAACGAAAATTTCACAACAAACGAATCAGAGAACTAGAACTAAGGCTCAGGCATCGTAGAAAGTTTCCCGTATTTAACATTCGAAGGTTAAGAGAAGGAAGTACCACAATTTTGTAGTTTTTTTTCTTTTTTTCAGTTTCATTTTCCCTTTGCTCAAGAAGCCTCCGCCAGTGGTAAATGCATGGGAGCAAGCGGACCCATGAAGCTGCCGCCACACTTGAGTTCCTGGGCCCTCGCTGCACATTCCGGTTCGTCCTCCGCGGCAGCCTTATTTAATGTTAATGACTTTTCACGAAAATCTTGCAATCTGAAAAACAACAGAAAACAAAGAAAAGAAACGTTCAGTTGGTCAAGCATGATTCAATGAGTTACCTAATAATCCATGGAAGTGACCTGGGCAAATATATGCGTAAGTCCCTGTTGCAACTTCATCCCAGCACTTTCATATAAACACTTTGGTCCACCCCTAAAGACCTAAAAATGTGGCTTTCATTGTAAATGACCATTCAACCCTGTGTGGGATATAGTCATCTAATTAGATAAACTAGATTTCTGACCATATCAGTGTATATTGCGATCGAGCAAAAAAGCACGATGACAAAGTTGCAATGTCAGGAAAGTATGGGGACTAGCCATGTGTACTACCCAAACAATACAAATGATAGGATACAAAAGGTTCACAAGAAAGAGAACCTCAACAAACGCGGATCAGTTATTTTGCTGCTGCTTCTATGATAAGCATGCCTCCTATCGCTGCTGTTGCGAGAGGTGGACTTGGCCTTGGAGTGCTTGTTCTTGCTGTAATCCTTCTTATTGGCCTTCAAGCGATGGCGATGGTGACCCCTCACAGTGTGAGACTCGGCGGTAACAGGGGGATCATACACATCCTCTGCCCATTTCACACTCAACTTCGACGTTAATATGATTCCCTGCTCTGCACGACCTCCTTTCATCGCAGAAACTAGCTTTCGAGCAGTCTGCAGGTCATAAGTAGGAAATTAAAACCAGACAAATAGTAGCATTTTTTAACAACCGAGAGGTATTTTAATGCAAACTATATATTATCAATGCAACATAGAAAGAGAACACAGACAGCGAACATAGGACTTACTTCATGAGAAGGACTTCTGCCGCCTGCTATCTCGCTGGGTAACAAAACCTTGTTTTCATTCTGAACTAGAGAATGTGATTGCACAGCTTCAGATAACGAGGTAGCCGAATTACTCGAGCCTTCAGATAAAACTGAATTAAGAGAAAGACTCGAGCATTCAGATAAAACCGAATTAAGAGAAAGAGACTGCGACTCAGTTTCATCTTCATCGGATATCTCATACAGAATGGATATGAAGTTACTGCCTGTGAATTCATCCTCATCCCCTACACGCACAACTTGGCTAAGAGTTATTCCAAGCTCTTCAACAGCCAAATCATTTCCAGGAAAAGAATTCGTGGAAAGTGTCAAACTGCCCATCCACGAGCAAATATAACAAAATGAACTCTTGAAGAAATTTCTGTAAGAAAAAAGGGAAAAATAATAAATTAGATCCTTGCTTACAGGCAAAAAATTATACACTGTTAGGGTGATAACAATTTTAAGTTTTGGATGTTCATAAATAATCATAAATGTTCAACCTTCTCTGTCATATCTTCTGACTCAATAACCGATAACCATATTGATGTTTAACCAAATGCACAACAAGAAAAAAGAAAAGTTTAATAATTTAACAGGTACCCTTACAAACAGAAAAGGATGAGTTTGGTTTAAAAAAAAAGGACAGAAATAGGAAAAGAATAAACACACGTATTGATAGATGTTTCTAGCAGCTGTGCAGTCAACAAAAGAGGATCATCCAACCAAAACAACTGTGATTCAATTATGTGGTATTTGAAAGCAACTCCAAGAACCCATGTCCTCAAATATCCAGAAAATAGCAGAACTAAAATAAGGGTAATTTAACACTGTTGTCATTTTCTTGTATTATAACCAAAATTTCTATGCGATTGGATGTGCCACATGATGGGTTTTCCCACTCTTTTCATTGTTGGCCAGCTTAATGCAACCTAGCAAAATGAAAGAAAGCATCTTCAAAAATTTTTACTTCTAGTACCAAACAAACCCTGTAGATGCACAAGCACATGATTTGGGCTCAAGATCTATCAGATAAATTGTGTTTACAAAAATAAAGAAAAGGCAACACAGCCAACCAAAGCCTAATGTTACAAATTATGCCTGCGTGACCAATTGGAACCAGCGGAATTGTCAAAAAATAAGCCTGCATGAGTAATTCAGTCACTGATTCCTAGATTTTATAGCACCGTCCTGATCCAAGTATTCATCAAGGTGAAATCAATGATGTTTTTAAGACCTAACACCACATTATTAGCATCAATTAATCTCCAAAAGAACAACCCTAACACCTAAAATTTACGATCTTTGATACGCAACTTATATGACAGCATTAAACAAAATTTCGGTAGAACTACAGTTTAGCCAAACCAAACACATGATGATCATCTCTCCATCACTTCATAAAATCCAATAACATGTATTGAAAATCACGATAACATCTCCATTTTAATAAGTCATACTAAAAAGGAGAGGCAATAAAAACTCTTACCCCAACCGGCGATGCTGAAACCTCCACCAGAAACCCAAATCGCCCAAGAATTCCAATTCCTCCGATCCAAAGAGCGGAAAGTACAAAACGAAATGTCCCCAACAAACCCTAATCCGTAGGATCGAGAACACAGAGAACGTCGCAGCAAACAAGGAGAAGAAGGAGAAGAAGAAGAGAGGAGGGAATCTTCCGAACGAAGAAGAGGGTAAACCCCACCCCAACGTGAAAGCCCAATGTTAGCTAAGATTGGAACGGGGATTCCACTGTTTCAGGCGATGCGAACACGAACCGACGTTAAAGGAGGAGCTGAGGGAGGCGATCGCTGAGGCCGCGCGGCGGCGAGGAGGGAATCGCCCGAGCACCGAAGGCATGGTCGATGCTCTCCGATCGAAGAAGCCAAAACCCTAATCCAACTCCGCTTCGGCGAATTCGACGACGACGACGAGAACACGATCGGAGGAAGAAGAAGAAGAAGAAGAAGAGGGAGAGAGCTTCGATTGCGATCGCCCGCTAGGGTTAGGGTTAGGGTTATCCCATCAACGCAATTGGGTATTGTGAGGAGAATTTGGGGGTTTACCGTATTAGGATCGAAAAAGACGAAGCTTGCGGGCCAAGCGTGGGGTGGGTATTTATAGAGTAAAAAATGTGCATCGACCCCCTCCACTATGTGATATTTCAAATAAACACTCAAACTTTTTGTTTTGTTTTTTGCATTTTTAAAAAAAAAAAAGTTAAAGACCCCCAATTATTTACTCGGATTTACACTAAATTCATCTACAAAAGTAATAATTTTATAATCATTGATAAAATTTCAATTTGAGCACTTTTCATTTGTAAATTATCAAAATTGTTAGCCCACGAAACTGGAAATTTCCACTTAATATTTATTTTAATTTAGATAAACTAAAGTTAAATATAGAGGATACAAATTGAGTATTTTACAATAAGGATCAATTTTAAAATTCTGTAAAATTGAGGGGGGTGCCGACGCCAAATTGGGAAACGGGGAAACGTCGTCAAAGAGGGGGGGTGGACGCAGCTGGCACCTTTCCCACGGAAACGCCACGTGGACGTCAATATCCGAGAAGCGCGGTTCGTTAGGTAAATCCATTGTATTACGCCCCCAGAATTTTAGGAATTTTTTTTTTAATTGGATAAATACTTTTCAACAAATAATAAATTAAAAAATTTATGGTCAGTGACAGAAATGATAAAACTGAATTTATTTACTATAAAAGGAAAAAAAAGATCTGGCCATTTTGTATGTGCTAATCCTATTACCCACAGTCTACAAATATATAATAACAATCATTATGATAATAATAATTATTCTATATCTCCTTATACTTATATAATTAATAATAATAATAATAATAATTATTAAACCACCGATAGTCTGATCGTGTAGAGAGTATGGGTACTTGATTTGGAATATGGGTGAAAAATAATATAAAAAATAAATCATAACAAATCTATTCTCATCTTACCCATAGTTACCACTTATTTACATAGTAATCTCAAAGGCAAACACAAAATTATGAAAAGGCTATAGTAGAGCAGTAGATGCGATTTTAAAAGAGAAGCTCCCAGAATCACAAAGCAGCAGCAGGATTTGTCTATCAGGACAGAAATAGCTCATTCAATACATAACATAAAGCCAAAAGAAACATGAAATTGAAACTTTCACCTTTCCAGAACTAAGTTATAATGCTTTCTGTAAGAAATTCTTCCAACAGTTTTGCCGAAAAGTAAGAAGAAAAGAAGAACTTCTACCAAAATTTAGTAATCCAGATCCTTCTTTGCGGGCGACCTGTTTCGACAGCGGACCAGAGGAGGCTAGGGTTTCTCGCCTCTGAAGATGAGAACAGTCAAAAAAATAACTGCTTCAATGGGTAAAAAAAAGAACTCGGTCCCGGGTCGGAATATCAATAGCAGTAGGCCTCTGAAACTTCGCCAATTCTCGGGATGTTCTCATGAATAAGTGTATCTGCTCCATTGGTGTGGGCAAAAGTTTTTACCTCTTCCGCATTTTCCTAACTTCCTCATACATGGGATGGAAAAGAACAGTGGATATGTATCTCTCTCCAAAGCTTGGGAAAACGACCTGCAAATCCATTGATATAAATAACATCAAAGAGAAAGCAGGATCAACAATCATCCGTAGGTGTTATGCACTATGCATGCTTTATAGTTTGAAGTTTGAAGTTTGAACTTTAAGCCACAAATTAAATTACCATCAATTCAAAGTTTCAAAGCGAGATATACCTTCAAAGCATGCTAGTTTTAAAAGAACTATCGAGCATATCAAATCAATGGAGAAAAGGGGGGGGGGGGGGTGGGATTTCAAAGCATCCTGCCTTTACCATTAATTGTAATCTCAAACTACTGCGACGAATGATAGTGTCAAAAATACAATGTCGCAGTCATCTTGTTTGGGCTTAGTATATCCAGAACCACCTTAGATGGAAAGATCAAGTAGCTACTAGCTAGTCTGTGATATCAAGCAACCATTTCAGTTGTTCTAAAACCAGTATTCGCATCTTCATAAAACTACATTTCCACCTTCAACATCTCCCAGCGTAAAATGCCTGCCTTAAATTCAATCCACATTTACGTCTTCCTAAGATTATAAAGCAACTACTGCATTGGTCCACACAACCAATACCGTTTTCCAGTTCTCCTATTATTTAATCTAAGCATAACACAACCGCCTGTGTAAATAATGTCTAATTTAAATGGTTAGTTCTAAGGCATGAAAGCCATACAGAACAGAAATAATTAGAAGAGTCAAAACTGTGAGACGTGTGTAACCAAAAAAAGGTACCACCCTCTCAATTATGGCTGAAATTAGAAAGGGAAATTTCTCTCACCGCTATTAGCTTTCCAGCATTTTCAGGTCTCTTTGCCACATGGATAGCAGCTGCTGCAGCAGCACCCGAAGATATACCAACCTGAAAAATGTATCAAATAACACTTTGATTTCGTAGACAAACGACTATGGAGGCATCCAGAGCCATTGTGCTATAGCATTTATGAGCATCTTTTCAAGCACGAGAAGTTATTTATCTGGTGAAAGTAGTAACAAATCTACTTCAGAGGATAGTCATTCTCACCAGCAAGCCCTCCTTTAATGCCAAGGTCCTCGCAACTTCAACAGCTTCAGCAGTGCTGATCTATTAGTTCAGCAATATGAAACAAATGCACAATTACGTCTTCGAAAGTGGTATGTGAACATCTCTTTCATTTGAAATACAAAAAGAGAAGTATATGCAAAAGGAAAAAAAAAAAAAAAAAGTGTAAACAAGTCCATTTAAATGGACTTTTCCATTGTTAGGATGTACGGGACATAATAGTCTGTCACAATAATAGGCGAAAAGTAGCTCACATTATTAAAGCAGATTTTCTACTCTACCCAGATAGAAACATTCCCCAATATAAAATCAGTGCCAATCTGCACCATGTCATCCAATACGGCCCTTCGATGACATGAGAATATAATTAACAAAATTAAGAATAATCTTTGAAACATTTTGAACTCCATAAATAGTGAAATTAAAAAAAAAATAATATTGTCACCACCCATCAGCAGAAAGCTGAAGAATTAACAAAAATCTGGTAGAGGCTGAAAGAGTCTTGGTATCAAAAGAAATTCACTTTCTGACCTTCACAACTTCATCAAGCAGTGTGACATCCAAAATGCTTGGAACATAGCCTAATCACAAATTACAAACAAATGATTAAACCATCCATGGGAAAAATTTAAGAAGATAAAGAACTATTGACACGCAAAACCTGAAAACATTCACAAATTACCTGGGTTTTCTCCAGAGAGTACACTAGTTTCAGCAGGCTCTACTCCGATTATCTACGACAAGTTGAAAGAGAATAGATGTCATGATCATTGACAGATTTAGAATTGATAAACACCAAATAGGAGGGATTGATTGAATTCGAATCTCTAAAGTAAGAATTAACTGAACCATGTTAGTTAAAATGAAGAGAGGCTGTAATATAAAATTGGTTAGGAGTAATCTTTTAGTAAACAGTGTATAAAAACAATGGCAAAATAGAGGTCAAGCATGCTAAAGAATCTCGCAAATGAAATCTGTAGACCTTGATGTCTCTATTCATTTTCTTCAAAAAGCGCCCAGCACCTGTTATAGTACCACCAGTCCCAATGCTTGCAATAAATATGTCAACACCACCCATTGTGTCCTCCCATATTTCTGGGCCTGTGGTTTCAAAGTGGATCTGTATATTAACATAGATATCTTAATAAACTGTACAGAATTATAAGCACAAGGCATCACAGAGTAATATTGATAATATGCCATTAACTAACAAAATAAGAAGCATACACCAATCTTTGTAAATCAACAACCTTGGTGTTAGCTGAGTTGTCAAACTGCTGAAACATAAACACATTTGGTGTCTCACGAACAATTTCTTCAGCTTTATCAACTGCTCCTTTTAACCCTTTGGCCGGATCAGTTAAAACGATCTCTGCCCCAAATGCACGTAGAAGGATTCGCCTCTCTATATCTATTGACGCAGGCATAGTTACTATTAGCTTGTAACCTCGAGCTGCAGCGACAAAAGCAATACCGACGCCCGTGTTTCCAGTAGTTGGCTCTACCAAAATAGTCTGCATAAATTTAGAAACTTAAAATTCATAATTGATGATAGCACCAAAATAGAGAAGGAAATTTTATACACATAACATTGAATCTTCCTATGTATACATATACACACCTTGAAAGTGAAGTTTCTTACGAACCTGCCTTATATTTTATAGGAAAATGTTATTTACAGGGAGTGTATATTTCTAGGTACAATAATATGTAAATTAAGATTTTGGAGAGGGTACAGAAAATTCATATTTTCTGAGGATATATGCATATAAGTAGCTAGTTTGCAGCTGAATATATGTAAATAACACAAAAAGAAAGGAACCTCACCTTCCTTGGAGATATTAAACCCCTATTTTCCGCATCATTTATCATGCTACATCCAATCCTGCAGAGAAAACATATAACAAAAGTTTACGAAAAGAAAAAATAAATAAAATCCAAGAGAGCAACATATGCAAAGAGAAAGCTTACCTGTCTTTGACACTTCGGCAGGGTTCCATGGACTCGAGTTTTGCGGCAACATTGGCCACACAACCTTCAACGACCTTGTTAAGATATATCATCGGCGTTCTCCCGATTAACTGATACCGAAACAACATAGAATATCTTTTTTTAATCAGGAAATACAGATCAAATTATCTAATAAGGATGGGAAAAACTTAGTTCTTTTGGTTTTCGGCATTCCGCGGAATTGCATTACGAACTAACCGACAATGACAATGTAGCAGAGTCCATGGACACATCAAAGCACGTAAAATTTACATTTGAAAAACTGAAAAATGACAACAATACCAAACAAACCATTTTTAATTGGTCTTTTACTAAGTGCCATAGAACATATAAACTATCATTTAATTGAGAATTGGCAAAAATTGGTGTTTGATAATAAAAATCAAATTTTTACATGGTCACAAATGAAAAAAAACATGAAAAGTATAGGACCAGGACGGAAAATGGATAGTACAGGGGTTATCCCTTCAATTTTTTTTTTTTTTTTTGCACTAGAACACAAAAAGGGAAAACCCTAAAGAGGAATCGAACCTGGGTGACATCATCGGCGATGTTAACCTCCTCGAGCTCCTCCTCCTCCTCCTCCTCCTCCTCCTTCGTAACCTCCCTGGTGCGGAGAGAAGCGGCTTTGGCCGAGGCAGCGAAGACAAGCTTCGCAGCGGCGGCGCCATGGGAGGAGAAGCGGAGGGAGGTGGGAGCGACGAGGCAAGGGGAGCGCGCGTGGAGAGAAGGGGCGGAGAGGTACGCCGCGGTGGGGGAAAGTGCGGTGGAGAGGAGCGCCATTGCCGCAGCGTTGTAGAGGGGGTTGGAGAGTGTATGGGGGCTACTACCACGGATAGAAGAGAGCGTAGCGATAAGGGTCGAGAAGGGTTTAGGGGGCAAAAAATAAATAAATAAATAAATAAAAATGTAAATGGAGCCCCTCAACTTTGGATATTTTTAAAAAGGGTCCCAGATTTTTTTAAAAAGTTTTTTTTTTTTTTTTTTGAGCTTCTACTTCAATTTTATATGTAATTGCTTAATTTGCTTTTTAGCTAATGAAAATACAAGTTTCGTTACAAGTTAATGGCTAATGATCCGATTGATTTTAATGAATTTTTTTTATGGTAAAAACGTATGGAATTTATCTGAACTATAACTATTTGGATCTGACTATCAAATCTTTCAAAAAAAATTTTATTTTGCTATCTAAGTTTTTAATTTGTTTGATTTGAATTAGTAAACGATACTTTAACCTTAAATTTAAATCAGTCATTTTTTACAAATTTAATTAGTATTTTTATACATTCACATAATTATAAGCTAATTAAAGTAAGTAATTAGCTTCAATTTTAGAGTTAAAGTGCTGATAGTTGACTCAAATAAAAAAAAAAGTTTAGAAGTTGGATAGAAAATTTAATTTTGAATAATTTGGCAAACAAATTCAAATGATCTATAGTTTGGGTAAGTTCCATATGTTTTTACCCTTTTTTAAAAACAAATAAATTGAATCAAAACTATAGAAATTAAAAGATGTCTTTCAAATAAAGTTCATATTTTCCAAATGGCCTGTTTCGGGATTTTTTTTTTTTTTGTGCGATAGATAGCAATGTAGCATATTACTCGCTTCGTTTATTTCATGTAAAAATAAACTTAACTGAAAATGTGAATCAACTAGGATTCGAACTTGGATCTTGAATATCAACCATCAAACCCTTTATTACTTGCGTTAGAAACGGTAAATCAATTAATAGTACCAAGTGCTGGGTGTTATCAAATATTACACTATTAGTTCTGCTCCTTTGACCATTTTCAACTGTTAAATCATACAATTCGACTAAGGGGGCGTTTGGATTGACGTATTTGTAGATTCAACGTAAGTCAAGTGTAGTGGTGTTTGAGTTTCTCTGAAGTGTGATTATTTTTCTGTTGTTTGTTTTAACGTAACTCGTATCGTCCGAAAGTAAATTCAATCACTTCTGTTGTTTGTTTTGATGTAACTTGATGTTGGTAAAATTAATTTTTTGAATTCCGTTGTTTGTTTTGATGTAAGTAAGTGGATCCCATTATCTCCTAAATATAGTAATAAATTTACCACTATAAAATTTAATCTATTATATAATTAATTTTTTTATTATTATTTAAAGATAATCTTAATTTATTATAAATAAGGTAATTCTAACCCATTATAAAGGAGGTAGAGTTTAGGTTTTCCTGTTTAATAAATTTTTTAGAGGAGGTTGCGTGTGGTGGAAGTCGAGTTCGGCACTTCAGAGGAGGAAGTTGAGAGTAGGTGAAGTGGAGCTCTAACGTAACTTGAGTTACATTATATTTTTCACTTACATCAAAACAAATAACGGAAGTGATGGAACTTGAGTTCCATCACTCCACTTACACCAAAACAAACAGGCCCTAACCATCAACTCAATTCTAGAGAACAGCTATCATCCTAGCCGAGCATTCTTCATCCAAAAGTCGAAATCCTAATCAGCACCAAACAGCTGCTTCTCAAAATAGAGAAACTGACTCAATAAGCCAAATCAACTGGGCACCCCATCAGAAAGGCTCCTTGAAGGCTAATTGTCAAGAGCTTTCTGAAACATCTATGGTTGCTGCTCCACAATAGAAAGGAAAAACTACTTCTCTCATGAACCTGCTAAATAAAATTCATGACCAACTGATGCTTACTCGAATACCAAATCAAATCATAATAGGGAACACGCGATCAAGGCCGAAATTCACAAAACCCGCAACTATGTTGCACTTTTTGTTGCATCGCTACCGTAAACTGAGAGCGACAGAACGTGTAATAATATTTCAGTTCAAATTGTGAAAATACAATGGTTGAAGTTTCAAAAATTCCGTTACAGAGATGTAGAAGATCTCACAGGATCATCAGAGAAAAATCTCAAATTTCAATTATTCTAGTACTTTATATCGATTTAAGAGAATAATAAAAAGGAGTAAAATTTAGAACTGGAACTGCATCTCCTTTGGGTATCCGAGCTCGTCCAGGTGCGCAGCCATGGCCTTGTTCATGGGAGGTGGTCCGCACCTTAGAATCTGTTAAAATCGAATCAAATCCTTATTAATTCTTTATATTATTTTCGTAATTTAATTATTTCACCGACAAAACAAAAAAAAAATTGAGGATTATGTGAAGTAAAAAAAGTATCTGTTCTAAAGCAAATTTAAGATTTAATTGAACTTTTCGATATACCTGGATATCAGATGCAGGTTGGGGGCAATGAGCTTTAATCATTTCCTTGGATACAAAACCAACACCGCCGTTCCAATTCTCGGGAGGCTGATTAACATAGAACAAATTTGAAAATTATAAGGCAGAAACTTATTGTCTTTCACCCAGTCTTTAGATAAAAGAAGGATTTAGATAAAAGAAGGAATGGACCCGAAATATGCATCTAGCAATCAATGTTCTAAAGCATATATTACTATATTAGTTCGATATAAATATGCTGATACAATATGGTTACATTTCCCGCGATTCATTAGAGAATTAGAACGAAGGAAGGACCTGATTCAAAACATAATATACTTTGAAGGCGATTCATTAGAGAATTAGAACGAAGGAAGGACCTGATTCAAAACATAATATACTTTGAAGCGGTTGGGATAGTTTTCAGCCAACCTTTCCAGTTCCTCCTGCAAAAGTTATTATAAAATTAATAAAGTAAAAAGTAGATTGGACTATTCTTGAAAAATATAAAATTACCAATCCACCCTTTTACTATTGAATCAACATATACACCGATATTCTTTTGTACTAATCCATCCAGCTAACTACCACAACATAACTGTTCATAGTCATCGCAGGCAACTGCACAAAAGGTTACTAAGATTTTTGTTTTCATAGAACAATTGTAATGGAATCACTCAATTCTCAAGTAGATGGCAAATGGGTATATTTCACTCCTTGCATCCTAACATGAATATTTAAAATGGAAAAAAAAAAGGAAACTGCCTTTGTTGGGGAAATTACCTTCAGAAGGATGTCTTCATATGTCACATTTGCATAAATTAGATAAACCATTGTGTTGTCTACCGGGTTTTCAAGAATTGCTCTCGCAACCTAAGGAAATAGAAGATGTGATTCTATCGATTGAAAGATTATAGGTATAGCAGCATCATAAAAACATAATTATACAAAAATATGATATTTACTTGAAACATTGGAGTGATTCCGGACCCTCCAGCTAGCATTCCAAAAGCCCTGACTTGCCCAGGTTGATACTTGAAACGACCCTGGAAGCACCAAATTTAATTAATCCTCAACTGTGCAGATGAACATGCATGAAATAGCTTCAAAAGTCAAATAAAAATAACATATGCCTTGACATAAGTTGGCAAACATCAGGATTCAGAATGACATATTGTACTTACTCTGTCAACAGATCCTTCGGTTTAATGATAACACACCAACAACTTGTGACATTTCAATGGTCAAATAAAATTACAAACCATTCCAAAGTGCCGAAAGATTCGTGGTTACGACTGATGGCGACAAAAGCAAGTAGTTGAATAAACAAAATTTATAGTTGACCATCTAACATATATATGTATAAAAAATGTGACTCCCAGTGAGACTGGATTCTTAACCTATCAGTATGATAATCTGAATTTGGTCTCAAAAGTCAGTGATAAAGGATAATTTTCAAGTTCAGCAGTTTGACTCTGCTAAATTGTCTACACGGTTGTTGAGCAAGTTGTTATTTGAGGCTCAGTAGTTTGACTTGAATTTTTATGCATATTATCCTTTGAAATCAGAGTTCAAGATCAAGCAAGACAGCGAGTCACTAATTATAAAGAGAAGGGAGCAATAGTAATACAGCAAACTTTACTCAACTATCACACTGTAATAAAACTGTATTAATAGATATGTCATCAATCAACAATAAAGGAGTTAAGAGTATCCTCAAAATCTTCATTACTGCCAATAATGTCCCAATAACTTTGCAATTACCTTTTTTTATGAAAAAGTACAAACAATGAAATACTTAACAAAGTGAAACAAGTATACCTTAGGTCCCTTCACAGACAAATAATCACCAACTTTCATCTCACGGAAATGATGCGACATTCTCCCTTGAGGATACATCTACACGATGAGGAAAAATAAGATCCAAAATTCAAATAAAAGAAACATCCATTTCACTAGTTTCAAAAATATTCATCTAAACATAACTTTGTGAGGAAACTTAAAGATCATAATGAAATACAACTAAAACAGCCTGTGTTTTTATTCACCTTTATCACAAGTTCGAAGTACCCGACATCAGAGTCCAATGTAGTTGGTGTATACGGTTTGATTACTTCTTCACCGAGGCTATCCTTTCCTCTATAATTCAAACAGGTTACAATCGTAGGAAACAACTTCAGAGTAGTTCAGAGAGAAACTGTGTCGTACACAAAAGAAGCATATGGACAAGATGAAATCCAACCTGCAACTTATATGTTGCCCAATTGGGAGACCCAACACAGAAGTAGGCGTGGGAAGAGCAAAACGGAATTTAGCCACGTTATGACTTATTTGTTTCTTCTCAACAAGCTTGAAATCCCTAAAGTTCTCCGGATCCAAGCAACCTGAGAGAAGAGCATGTCAATAAAAGAAGCATATATTCTCTTAAAAAGAATCCTAGGTCTCGCTAACCACTAGCACAAGAAAAACATGAATGATTGCTCTTTAAAGATAATCCTAATTCTCGCTAACTACCAGCACGAGAAAATTATGAATGCCAAAATCCATTGTTGTATACTGCAACTAAAAGACAAACAAAATATATATAACACTAGACGAAAGAGGTGCAATTCACATATTTTTACAATATCACAACATCATCTCCATTTATAGGAGAGTAAAGGACAGCCGTAGAGCCAGGGTCGAGCTTCTGCAGATCACGGTTAAGCAGAGGTGTTCGAAGAAGAACTAGCAGCTTTTTTCTCCGCCTTAAATTCCCCTCCAACAGCTTCGCACCAACGCAAAAGCAGAAGCTTCAAATTTGAACTTCTACTTGTAGAGCTCCAACCTTTTGACTTGCCAAATGCCCAAATTCGCACTCTTATAACGCCAAACAAAACTAAAACATACCTTTATCTCTGTTTTCCAGTTCAAGCAAGGACCCACCTTTAATTGTGTTTTATGAAGCATTGAAGCTTTAATTTGTAAAAACACTAAAAGCCTAGTTAGATAACTTTCAAAGAATCTTGCTTCATCATTTTGACAAATTAACCTCAAGTTTTTTACTTTTCCTTTTCCTATTGAAAGGGGATTTGTTGCCGCAATTTTTTTTAACCGCAAAGTAAGCAAAACTTTCCCTTTATAATGCCAAAAACATGAAATATGATCCAGTAACATGCTAAGGTATAGTAATAATAAAAATCAAATTCTTACTGCTATTTATTCTACAAACCTTCGTCAAACCATTTAGAATGTAACAAAACCAATCCAACAATCCAACAAATCAAGTAACGACATAATCTAACACTCCGAATCCAATCAAAACCTCAAAAACGTTTCTCATTCAACCTAGTCGTCCAAATCACATCAAACCAAACAGGGTAGCTCTCGCAAGGAATCGAGGGGTTCTCCTTTGACCTACCCTTGGGCTTCTTCCCGAGGTAGAGGTAATACGCGGCGGCGCCCACGGCGACGACGGCGACGGCGATCCCGACGATCTCGGCGCCGTGGTTTTGGAGGGAATCCATCGAGAGCGGGGGATCGTCTCCTACCTCCGAATCAAATCTCTCCTCTCCCTCTCGCCCTCTCCGTGGGATTAGGGTTTGGTGGAGAAATTTGTTTATTTTTATAAGAATAAAAAATGAAACGGGTAGGTGGGATTAGAATAGTGAGTGGGAAAGGAGAAGTTGAGATGAGGAGAGAGAGAGAGAGAGAGAGAGAGAGCGCTTTGGGAAGAGAAAGGTAAATATGGATTATTGGTGGACCTGGTCTACCACGTCACTCGGGAACCTGATCATTCTTTTTTGGGTAAATTTCAAATATTACCCCCTGTAATTTCATCATTTCTCATTTTAGTACTTCGTAATTTAAAATACATCAATTTGCCCAATGTCTCCGGAACAGCGCTATCTTCATTGGAACAGAAACAGCGCTATCTTCATTGGAAAATTGCCCAATGTCTCCGGATTTCTTGAACGCCTCAGACATCTGATCACCTTCTGGACCTCAGCGCTCTGAGGCCCTGCTTGTTCTTTTCGTTTTACCTTGTCCTCCCCCCCCCCCCCTTTTATTTTTTTTTATTTTTTTTTTCCGACCCCGGAGGCCTAATGCTTCCAACTTGTATGATTCATTTTTCCTTAATGAATGAACGGGTAGCTACCTATTTCTCAAAAAAAAAAAATTTAAAATACATCAATTTAGTACCTTTGAGTTTTAATTTTTTATTTTCGTAGCTCCTACGTTAACATTTCATTAAATTATATACAAAAAATCTAAACTTATCGAATATTTACTTTAATACCTTTTAGTTTTTAACTTTGTAAGCGATTTAATAAAAAAATTAGTAAAAAGAATAATAAAAAGAGAAAATTAAAACCACGAATTACTAAATTGATGCACTTTAAACTATAGTGTATTAAATAAAAAGTGTAAAACCACACAGTGTATTTGAAATATTTCTTATTTTAAAGTTAACAATGTATGGATGCGCCCACAGCTATAGGTCGTTCAGAAAAAGGCCCCTCAACAATTTTTTAGAAATTAAAACTCTCTCAACTTCTACTTCTTTATTTAAGTTTTTATATGTAAATAAGTAAAAAATTAAGCAAATTTAATGACTCTATTAGTCATTAATTATTAATTAAAGTAATTTTAAATACTAAAATAACTTAATTTTAAAAATTTAGAGGTTTCGATTTAAAAAAGTGAGTCGAGGGTAAAATTTCAGAAAACCTGTGCGTAATAAGGTCTCTGTATATTTTTATCTTATTTCTTAACATAGAGATTTTTTAAATCTAAATATATGCATTTATTGTGTTGTGGGATATATATATAATGTTATTCATTCAATGTAGCATTATTTGAGCAATATTATCAAAGTAATATCTAAATTTTTAAACTTTTTTTATTTTAAGTTAAAGCTTCTAGTTTGATTTAAGTAATTTAATAACTCTTCAAATATAGAATTCAAATTAATTACGTATTTTAATAAATTTTATATTTATATAAATTATATAAAATATGTTAACTAAATTCGTAAAGATAAACAATACGTTCTAATTTTAAAACTAACTAAAAATTACTAATCGATTCAAATCAAATAAATTAAAATATCATGCAATAAAATTTAAATTTTTATTAAACGTTAAATAGTCGGATACAAAAGTGAGATAGTTAAAGTAAATTTTATATATTTTAATTTCTTTTCTAAATAACAAAAATATGAAATGTTATTATCACTGGTCCGCAAATGTAACCTCTTGGGTACGGAAGGGTTAATTTGGAATTTTAGGATTGCATTTTAGGAGACTGGTCCACGGTGGACCTGGTTTAGGCGATGATTTCGAGGAAGGAGAAGAAGAGGGGGATGGGCAATCGCTCCCTATCCGTCTATGTTCTCACCAAACCAACCAACCAACCAACCAACGATGCCGTGTACAAGTTAGAACGCGTTTGGATCTTAGACTTTGGATCCGATTTGCAGAGAGATTGCGCGCTGAAAAAAGTTTATTGAAAAAATAGTTTATTTATTTTATATATAACATTACGTTTCGTATATTACAATTACAATAATTCAATTACGATTTTTTTTCTACGATCCCATCAAAAAACACGGATATATTCTTTTTCTGAACTTTATTTTATCTAATAACATTAAATAAACCTCAATATCAAACTAAGTCTTCGTTTGAAATTAACATTAAGTGTGGTAAAATAATATAATGAGTCGATTACGATATATTTTGTATGGTTCCACCGAATAATGCAAAAATATATATTCTTATATATTTTTTTCATAACTCTATTTTATCTAATAACTTTAGATAGTCCTTGATATCAAACTAAATCTTCAATTAGTTAAACAGAGCAATTACATTTTTTGAATTTTAAAAAAATAGAAAAACTTCAAAACACTGGTTTTTTTACATTTTTCTCACTTGAATGCCCTATGAATTAAAGTATATCAATTTGATATCATATAATTTTATTTTATTTTTTTATTACCAATTTTATTATTTTTTTTTCTTAAATTAATAACAAAATAAAAATTTAAAAATACTAAAATAAATATTCGATAAACTAAAATAAATATTTAAGTTTTTTTTTATATAATTTAATAAAATATTAACAAAAAAATTATAAAAAAATAAAAATAAAACCATACATAATAGTGTGAAAAGATCACGTCTCGTGCGATGAAAAAATACGTTAAAAAAATAAATTTTATTTATTTCCGTACGTAATATTATATTCCGCATATCGCAATAAGTTATATTTTTTACAGTTCCACCGAAAAACGCAGAAACATATTCCTCGCTATATACTTTTTTTTCATAACTCCATTTTATCTAATAGTGTTACATAATCCTCAATACAAAACTAAGCCTAATTAGTTAATCCAAAATTCCCTATACCGAGAAACTCATGATAACAATCACAGATTAAGCCAACGTCACCGGTAAAAAAAAAAATCACTAATTTGAGTAGATTAAGATTAAGCACTTAATTAATTAGCCCCTTCAAATTAATGTTCTAACATAAGCCCAAAAGCATCGCCCAACTCAGCAAATTAACAAAGGCCCCAAAAATACCCAAAATGTTTCTAATATTACATCAGATCTCATACAGCACAGCACTAGAACAAAAACTAGATTGAGGGTCAGTAAAAATGACCCAACAAAAAGTTTCTGTATGGCCATATATATATATAAATATATATATATATATATATATATATATAGAGAGAGAGAGAGAGAGAGAGAGAGAGAGCAAGGTTACATGCATTGCTATCACAGCAGTAATTTTTTAATCATTCATTAATTTTGATAGAGAATTAAAGTGAGAAAAAAAAATTAGAAAAAATTTAAAAAAGAGAAACTCATTTTTTTCTTAATTTTTCTTCTCACCTGATGAATGATTAAAAACTTCAAAAAATATAGACTGCTGTAATCCTAACCATATATAGGATAACCTTGCTAAAAAAAAAATCAAAACAAAAGAGAAAAATTAAGACTATCTATTTTTTTTTTAATATCTTTTTTCTCTCTTATCCTAACCACTCATCAAAATTGATGAATAATTAAAATTTTAAAAACACAAACTGTTGTACTCTTAATAGTAGAATAACCCTGCTATAATAGATATATATAATAAATATATATATTGTTAAGAAGCTAATAATTATATACTAGCTAGTAAATATATAAGTAAAAATATAAAAAAAAAAAGAGAATTAGGGGCACTTGGGGCCACCCCTCTTGGTTTTCCAGTTGTTGTAGCAGGAGCAGACCTGCTTGTTGCCGTAGAAGCCCGGGGGGACGCACAAGCACTTCCTGCAGCACTTCTGGCAAAAGAACATGCACGGCTTGTGGTACTGCGTCCTCGAGCACCGCCTCGTACACTCACCTGGGCACTCTATACATACATACATGTAATTATTAGTCACCACCATTCAATTCATCAGAAAGTGTTAGAATCTTAAAGCATGGTATATGTATATATATATATATATCTAACAAGCACTTACCAAAGCTTCTGAGGCTCCCGGTGCCATACCTACTCTGCTTGTAACAAATAAACAACCCACACACCAAAAGAAAAAAAAAACTATGTTATTAATTAATTAGAATGAATATAAGAGTATTATATATAGAGTATATATATATATATAGTTAGAGGGAGTTGATGAGGGGGAACAAACCTTTTGGACCTTCCTGAGTAGCTTCTCCTCCTTGAATACATACATGTAAGAATACAATATTGGATCAAAAAATTAAAAAAAGAAAAACATATGTATTGTAAGTTGGTATATATATATATATATATATAGAGAGAGAGAGGGAGAGAGAGAGAGAGAGAGAGAGAGAGGATTGAAACCTACATCAGAAGAGACCATGGTGGTGGAGATGATGAGGAACAAAAGGAACAAAATAACCAACTTAGCCATGGTGGAGACGAGAGGAGAGGAGAGAAGGTGCTATGCAAACAAAGTAAACAAACTTGTATCTACAAATAAAGAAGAGTTATATATATATATATATATAGAGAGAGAGAGAGAGAGAGAGAGAGAGAGAGAGAGAGACATAGATTCATAACATCTCTATAGAGAGAGAGAGAGAGAGAGAGAGAGAGGAGTTAATGAGAGGGAGAGGTGGGGAAGAAGGGAAGGGACAGAGGTCAGAGAATGGCATGTGGCTTCTGAGCGGCCGCGCACTGCACGAGACAGAAGCTTTTTTTTTTTTTTTTTTTTTGGGCTTTGGCTTTGGCGTGCTTTTGGGAGAAATTATCAGTCCCTGCACTCGGTGTATAATAAGTAGTATATACATTTCATTCATACTGCCCCCACACACTTTATCTTAGGTGCGTGGCACGGCGCGCGGTAAATATATTGTTGTCGCCGTCGATCACAAAAATATTTATTATATATTTTTATTAAATATTTTGTATTTTATTACTATAACTCTTTGCTAATTTTGAGAAATTTATTGTGTTATCAATATGAAGATTATATTAAAAAAAAAGTAAATAATATTTTTTTTTTGTATAGGCTATTCTATTAGCACTATATATTCTTCTTCTTTTTTTTAATCTTTATGCACCCTTTAACTATACTGGATTGCTCTTTACTATATTAAATTTCGAATTTTCAAAATATTAATCATCTACTTAAATGGTACACCGGGTGCAAGCGATTACCGCTTCTCTTTCGAATAGGACTGGGTCTACGGGCTTGGTCTACGTGGCCTACTCTGATTGGATGGAAGATTGGCGGGAAACTTGAAAATAGTGTTTTTAATAAGGGGGGAACCATGGTCAAAGGTAGTCAAAGTGTACGTACAATGAGCCAACATTTATTGCCGATAAAAAAAAATTTAAAAAAATTTACTGAAATGGATAAAGTTAAAATATTTTTTCAAAAAAAAAAAAGACACCAATATGCAGGGATTAAACAGTTATGGAAAATTTAAAGATGCGCAATAATTAGGAATCGATTCTCGCGTTACGTACCATTAAATAGTGCAAGGACTAATTTGCTTCGTACGTGATTTTGGGGGAGTCGATTGGTATTGTCAATCAATCAATCAATCAACCAATCAACCCTCCCTTTTGACTTTTAAAATTAATTTGTATTTAAATAATTTGTTTTATCGATCGCTCTTAGTACAAGTGATAAAAAATTTAATAATTAATATTTAATATCCGAGTTCGAATTCTAATTGATTCATATTTTCAATTAAACTTATCTTTACATAAAATTTGTATTTCACCCTTTCATTTATTCCAAACCAATAGTAAAAAATAATATTTTTGATCGTGCACCGTATTACCGTATACGAAATCTAAAAGGTTTTTACAGATGTTGTACACCGTCGACGGTCGATCTTTCGGTATCTTCGACGTTATCATTTTGCTTTCAAGAGCTTATGTTCATAAGATCGACGAGGTGAGTACTGAGGAGTGAGTACTGAGCAGCTCAACTCCTTAATTAAGTCCTTTTATAACATTAAAGTTGGCAACTCCAGCAGATTCGAGGTTGCAAGATGTCGATGAATGCAGATATCCGAAATTTTATTAGTATTTAAATTCCAATAAAATGAATTTATTCGATGCTAAGGCTACGTTTGGAATTACGAAAAAATCACGTTACGTACCGTGATAAAATATGATGAAAAATATATGTTTATTTCCGTAAGTAATATTGTATTTCCGCATATCATGTCGGTGATGAGTTGATTATGATATATTTTCTATTGTTCCATCAGAGAACGCAGAAACATATTTAGGGGTGTCAAAGGGGTCGAGCCAGGCACGACACGAATACTGTAGCATTCGTGCAGGACCGGGCCGGCCGGTTAAATCGGGTTGTGCTGGGCCTTGCTCCTGCGGCCCAATGACCCGGCACTACATGGGCCTAGAATGTGCCGGGCCTGAGAGGGTGCCTCGGCTCAACTGACACAGCACGGCCCAGACCGTGTGGTCAAGGCCTCTCGAGCCGGGCCCACAACTCCCAAGACCCTTACACTTTGGGAGTTGGGCCGTGACTAACAGACCCTTGGGAGGTGGGCCTAATGGACTAAAATACTCTTCGAAAGGGTATTTTGGCCTAAAAATTTAATATTTTTATAAATATATTTTAAAAGTTTAAATTTGTTTACTGATTTTTTAAAAAAATATATTTTTTTTATTTTTATTTTTAGAAAAAATTAAATATTTTTAAATAAAATTAATAAAATGAAAAAGGATTGGGCTGGGCTCCGCCCAGCCTGGCACGGCCAGTGCAGTCCTGGCCGGAGGGCCGTGCTAGGCCGGATTCCAAGAACTTTGGCCCGGCACGGTATGTCCTGATTTTGGAGCCGAGCCGTGCAAGGCTGGCCTCCGGCCCATTTCGGCCCGCATAAATGTGGGCCGTGTCGGGCCAACACGATCCACATGACATCCCTAAGCATATCCCTATATCCTTTTATTCCGGCTTCATTTTATCTAATAATAGCGTCAGATGGAGCTCAATACTAAACTAATAAGTTTAAATAGATATAGACTTATATAGTTTCGGACATGGATGTCAAAAGCAAAAATTCGGACGAATTTAATTTCGGATATAGATTTTGATTCTCCCCAATCCGAATTCGAATATTTTTTGCATTATAGATAATATATATGTAATGTTTGATGTTGTACTTAAAAATTTAGATTTAATGTAATATATTTTGAAATATTGAAAAAATAAATAATTATTTCGGGTTTAGATTTTCGGGTTCGGGCTCGGTTTCGGATTTGAATTTTTAGTCGATTTCTTTGGATATAGATTTTTAAAATCCGTCGGATTCGGATTTGGATTCGAGATTCAAATTTGGAGCCGGGTTCGGATTTGAATTTTCAAAATCCGCCCCAAATCTTACCGGCTGACATTCCTATATGGCGCTATGGACAATTCTTATCTATTGACTTTTACTTATTTATTTTTGACTAGTATTAAAAATGTTTAAATTTATTTTGAAATTATGAAATTATCTTTCTAAACTTCAAATCCCATTAATAAACTCTAAAGAATTTGAAAATATTTAAATAAATTTTTAAAAAACAATCAAAATATTTTGGTCAATTATAAACATATTTAATATTTTCAAAATTTCAAAGAACATGATAGTTATTATCCCTTCTATTATTATATAACAACTTAAACCAAATATGTAACAAATCCTTCAAAAAATTATAAACTTCTGATGTGACACCTTTTTGTTTTATTTAAGTAGGCCTCTTATCTAAGAATCTGTTTATTATTAAGGCTTCGTTTGAGATTGCGGAGAGATTGCATTGTGTGCGGATACGTTAGAAAAATATTCTATTTGTTTCGGGCATTCCGTATATACCGATAAGTCGGTTATACTATATTTTCTGCGGACGCAGAAGTATATCCCTATATATTTTTTTCACAACTCTATTTTATCTAATAGTGTTAGATAGAGCTCAATACCAAACTAAGCGTAAGAGCTATCTAAAAGCATGCTGTGTATTGAAATCCATTAATGCTAACAAGTAAAATGGTGGTGGGACAAAAGCATAAGAACAAAAGTTAATTTTCTATTTTTTTAGTGGCACAGCAGAAAGTTAATTTCACTATTAGAGCTTTCTAAATCTTAGTTAGTTTTGTATTGAATTCTATCTGACGTTATTAAATAAAATAAAGTTGGTGTAAATATATATAAAGATGTACTTCTATATTCTCTGGTAGAACCGTAATATTATGTACCAAAATAAATAGAGTATTTTTTCATCGTATTTTTTTAACGCACGTAACGTGATTTTTCGTAATTTCAAACAAAGCCAAACTCCATTAGACAAAATGGAGTTGAAGTAAAAGTAAAAGTAAATATAATAACTATATTATTTTATCTTAATATTAATGTTTTAAATTCGAAGCCTAAACTTTGGGATATGCTTGTGATCAGTAACAAGTAGTAGATTTATGTAATGGTTGTTAAATGTAGGGATGTCAATGGGTATGCATACCCGAAAAATTATCCGAACCCGAACCCGAACGGGGCGGGTATACTCGAGCTAAACGGATATGGATTTGGTTATGGATATAAAAAATAAAAATACGATGGATATGAGTACGGATATGAATTTTGTATATACCCGATCCGAATCCGAACCTGAAAAAATTATATATATATTATTTATTTATTTATGTAAAATATAAAATATATAAAATATTATAGTAAAATATTTAATTATGTTTATTTATATAACATGAATGTATTTTGATTGTATTTTATTGTGTTTTAAAATTTTGATTTTACTATAATATATTTTAAAATATGATAAAAAAATTTATTATTTTAGGTTTGAGTTTTCGGGTTCGGATTCGGGTTTCGGATTTTTGGTCATGTCTGGATATGGGTATGGATTTTTAAAACCCGTCGGATTCGGGTTCGGGTTCGAGTTCGGTTATTAACTTCGGGTTCAGGTGCGGATTCGAATTTTTAAAAATTCGATCCAAATCCGACCCGTTGACATCCCTAGTTAAATGATGACTCATGTATATGTATATATGACTTGACACAAAGAATATTGTGAATATTTAAATAAATGGTGTTGACTCACAAACCTGCCGACGTGGCAAAGGAATCCCAAATTGAAAATTAAATTTTAAGCAATCACCTTGAATCTTACTAATTTTATCTTTAATATTTTACCAATCTTACTAAATTAAATTTTATGATATACTTTTTGTTAAAGATTATAAAAAATATATCATAATTAATTTATAGTGACATACAAGATATTATATTATATATAAAAATAAATAGAATATTTTTTGAGAGTACATTTTCATGATTTAGTAAGTAAATTGAAAACTTAAAAAAAAAACCCTGTAGTTTCATATTTTTTCAAAAACCTCCCGTGTGGTTTAAAGTGTATCAAGTTAGTATCATGTGGTTTCTTACTTTATCAGTTTAGCACCCTGTGGTTTGAAGTGTATCAAGTTAATACCCTATAGTTTTGCACTTTATCACTTTAGTACCCTGTGGTTTTAATTTTGTATCAAGTTAGTACCCTGTGTTTTTTTAAATTATAAGATACTAAAGTGATAAAGTGTGAAACCACAGGGTGCTAAAGTGATAAAGTTCAAAACCACAGGGTACTAATTTGATACACTTCAAACCACAGGATACTAAAGTGATAAAGTAAGAAACTACATGGTGCTAACTTGATACACTTGAGTAATGCTACCGGTACAACCCCAAAGGGGTTGTACATCTTACAAGTTTGTATCCAACGGCTGCTATTCTACATCAAAAATTGCAGTGATATCCTCACTCCCATCATATTGTTTATACCTTTTCCCTCACTTTTTCATCTCTCTCCTCTCATCTCCTTTCCCCCCCCTTTTTCATCTCTCTCCTCTCATCTCCTTTCCTCCCCTTTTTTCATCTCTCTCCTCCTCCTTGGTCCTATTTTGGCCACCGAGAGAGCTCGAGTCCCTCAAAGCCCTAGCCCTCGGCACCGACGTGAGCCGCGTCGCCTCCGGCGAGGTCCTCTTCGACGCCATACTCGACCTCCGCGACTCCCTTGGCCTCTCCCAACACCCTATTGCTCACGCCGCCGCCGATGGATTCGCCCTCTTCTTCGACGAGATGAAAACCCTCTTGTCTTTCACCCCCCGTCACCTCTCTTCTTCGGCGCCGGATTGTGGTTGTTAGGGTTTCTCGAATCCCTAGTTGTAATGGAAATTTTGTAATGAAAATTTTATATTTTTAAAATTAACATAGTGTATTTAAATTTTAAATGTGCACAGTTTTAATGGCCATTACATATAAAGAGGCCACACCAGCTTAGTGTGTATACGATATGGAATATTTATACCACTCCACGGTACAGCTATAATATTAAAAGGAACACCTATATAGCTGCCTCAAATGAATGGCAATTGCTATATAGGGCTACAGCTTTGCCGTAGCTTTGATATAAACATTATACCACTCCACGATGCAATTTGTAATGTTAAAAGGAACACCTATATAGCTGCCTCAAATGAATGGCCATTGCTATATAGGGCTACAGCTTTTGCAGCTGTAGCCTGATATGGAACAGTTATACCACTCCACGGTACAGCTGTAATATTAAAAGGAACACCTATATAGCTTCGGGTGCGAGAAGGCTTCGGGTGCGAGAAGGGTGCGAGAAACAGAGAGAGAAAGAGAGAGAGAGCGAGAGAGGGAGAGAGAGATGGAGTAGGGAGCGAGAGCGGCGAAGGAGCGAGCGGCGAGCGGGAGGGGAGCGGAACCGAGGGAGTGAGAGAGATCGAGAGAGAGCGAGAGAGAGAGAGGGAAAGAGAGGAGAGAAACAGAGAGAGAGAGAGAGAGAGAGAGAGAGATTGTGGAGAGGCTGTTAACCGAGAGAGAGAGAGTAGTAGGTGAAAACTTAAGAGGGGTGAAAATATTTTGTTACTGTGCAATGAATTAAGCGGGGCCGTTGGATGGTGGGGTTGTAGGATATACAACCCCACCCGGTTGTACAGGTAGAGTTTTCCGAGTCATATGTGGTGAATTAAAATACAGCAACTCTCAGATTATTTATTATTTAAAAATTATTTTAAAATTCACATTCAAAGATAAGATTAAAGATCGGCTGATTTTTTTTTATTTTTTTATTTTTTATTTTTACATTAAAAGGGTAAAATGTATGCATAGTCCCTAAACAATTTAAATTTAAACTCTCACAACTGTGGGACCCCAAATGTTTTATGTATTACACTTTAGTCACCCTCAAGGAAAAAAAAGAAATTCTAATTCTTCTCACAAAATGATCATTTTTTCTCAAGCATCCAACTTAAAATAAAATTTTAATTAAAAATGTCTGACACTTAAAATCAGTTTGTTACTAATTAAGGATTGCAATGTAAAATATGTAACATCACAGGAAGTAAAGGGTTGGGTTATTAAATCTAAATAAATGATATTATTGATTTCAATTGAGTTAAAAAAATTTTCAGAAGTATTAACTCCTTAATATTTCCACATTATTTTTCGATAGCAACATCTATAATCGACAATCAATACCGTTAAATACTTTATAAATGCCACTGAAATTTATTCATTTTTAGACAACCTGAACGATCGATAAAAATTACTGAACAAACATAAAATTAAATTTGGTTTATAAAAAAATTCATGAGACGTAAAATTATATTTAACCGAGAGCCAGTATTTTAAAAGTATTCTAATTCAACTATTTATTAACTGACTAAATTTAATTTAAATCTAGGAACAATTGGAATATTATCGTTTGGTTCAAGTATAAGCAAGAACTAGCTATTACAGAAATACGTACAAGTATGGGGATAAGAAAAATAACGTTTGGATGAAAATTGGGTTATTCCCAAGGATAAAAAAAATATTAGGTAATTTTATATAAAAAATAAATATGTCGGTGAGAATAACCGAGAATTATTATTCTCGAATAAAAAATTAACGTTTGGATATAAAAGGAGAAATAAGGGTCTTTTTCTATCCCTATCCCGTAACCAAACAGTGCTATAGGATAATAGAGGGACTATCCAAACATGTACACCCCCATAAAAAAAAAAAAAAAGAAAAAGAAAAAAGAAAATCAACTTTTTTTTTTAGGAGCAGAGAGAGAAGAAGACAGGTAGACTTTATCTGGCTGATGTTCCCCTGCATCTTCTTTTTTTTTTTCTCCCCTCTTTGTTTTGCCACCACACCCACCAAAGGGGGTCTAAAAAAGAAAAGAAAATCAAATTAGGATCATCAAAAAGCATTTCAAAAGGTAAATCTCTCCTCATCTCATCATAATCATAATCAAAGAGCTCCTTTGGGTATTTTTTTTCTTAATTTTTTTTGCCTTTTTTTGGGGTAATTTTAGAGTAAAAATAGGTTCTTTGTGAGACCTTGTTGTTCTTTGTAAAATCTATATTTTTCTCTTTGTTTTTTGGGGGGAAATTTATGTCTTTTTTGTTGAGATGTGGTTGGAATTAAAGGGCCCCTGGTTTGTATGTTTAATTGAGATCTTGAGGATCTATTCTTTTGGATTGAAACCCATTTGTGAAGTCTCCTCCATGAATCAAATTCCAATCTTTGATTCCCATCAAAGATCTCAGATTCTGAATTAAAAATCATTTTTTTTAGAATTTTTTTCTCATCTGGGTCTTTTCACTTTTGGATGGATTTCTTGTTGGTGATGGAAAGGAATCCCCTTTTGGTGAAATATTGGGGCTATGAGGTGATTAACCCTTTAAAAATATTGTAAATTTCCCAGTAAAGTTGATTCTCATCTGTTGAAAGATCTGCATGTAGATCTTGTTGGTAATTGAAATTCATATATGAAATGTGCTCTTGTGATTTCTTTTTGTTATGATTAGTTTCTGTATATGCTTGAAGGCTCTGAGATCTGCTCAGATTCAGTAAATATATTCCTCTTTGACCAGTTTTGGTTCTTCCTGTATGTATTTGCAGTTAAAGAGTGCTCATTTTTTAGTTGTGGATTAGAGAGATAATAGAGATAAGAGTTGAGGAGTGAGAAAGAGAAATTAAGATGGGTGAAGTTTTACCTGCTAGATACTGGTGCCATGTGTGTGCCGACTTCGTCAATCCGATAATGGAAGCCGAGATCAAGTGCCCCTTCTGCGACGGCGGCTTCGTCGAAGAAATGGATGGCGAGGATGTCGAAACCGCCTCCGAGCTACGATCCGATCGAGCCCTCTCTCTATGGGCCCCCATCTTGATGGGGATGGTCTCTTCGAGAAATTCGAGATCCCGACGAGAGGAGGAGGAAGAAGAGGAGGGCGACTCCGACCACGAGTTCGACGACTTCATCGCGAACCGAGCAAGGACCTCCGCGATGCTCCAGCTGATACAAAGCATTCGCGGGGTCCGCGAGGGCGAGAGGAGGGGGAGAGACAGGGAGAGAGCGAGAGAGAGGAGAAGTGGTCGGGGCGCGATCGCCATCGATTCTCTCAACGAGGCAATATTTCTCCAAGGATCGTTCGGATCTGATGATAATTCGGGTGATTCTTCTTTCCCGTTCGGGAACTACTTTATCGAATCGGGTTTCGACCTCTTGTTGCAACATTTGGCGGAGAACGACCCTAATCGTCACGGTACGCCTCCTGCTAAGAAGGAGGCGGTGGAAGCATTGCCTACGGTGAAAGTTGCCGAAGTTATGAGTTGTTCAGTTTGTTTAGATGATTTTGAGAAGGGGTCGGCGGCGAAGCAGATGCCGTGTAAGCATAAGTTCCACAAAGATTGCATCCTGCCATGGCTCGAGCTGCATAGTTCGTGCCCGGTTTGTAGGTTTCAGCTCCCCGCCGATGAGTTAAAGGATTCAAATGGGTCTAACAATGGAAGGAGAGTAGAGAGCAATAGTAGCGAAGATGGCGGTGGAGGAAATAGTAATAATAGAGGATATCTTCCTGTTCTATGGCCTTTCAATGGGGCATTCGCGCAATCGGTGTCTCGTAATGGAGGAAACAACTCCTCTAATCCATCATCGTCGTCATCTACTTACGGGAGTAATTCGACTGCTGAGGAAAACTAGCAGTGTTGAGAATCTGCGAGTTCCTATCTCTGCAATCTTTTCTCGAAGTCGTTTAGCCTCTGTCGATATCAAACGGTGGCACGGAGTTATAGTCGTATATATACTCCGATATACATATCACGAAGCCACGCTTTTGTCGATGAGATCCGGTGAAGTTTGTGAAGCTGTATTTTTCTTCTCTTCTGTTTTGATACTGCTGTTCTTCTTCTGTACATAATCCTTTCCTAAATCTTAACTTTGTTGGGATGAGTTTCTTTCCTTGCCTTATATTCGACCTCGCTTCGCACCATGTTTCGTTTTTGGACGAATAGTATGTACGAAATGGCGACATACGGGCTGCGTAATTTGTTCTATGTTGTTCCTTATTTCTTACTTCCAGGAGTTGGGAAAGAACATTCTCTGTAGGATTTGAATTTGTATTTTCTTTTGTATTTGTGAGGAGAGTAACCTCTTCATGATGAGTGTTTTGGTGGAGGTCTTATGTTTTGGAATAGATGGTATTCCACATTTTATTTTGCAAGGGAGAGGATATAAAAGTGTTCAATAGAAAATTTGATATATATATATAATCTCAACTACATAATTTCTTTGTTATATTTAGATTTTAAATGAGTAATGCTATTAATTTGACATATATCCATCAAAGCTTGTTGGTGAACACAATTAAAAACCACTGTTATTTTGTGCTTCAAAGAGTGTCAGAATAAATTTGAGGTGGTGGCTCTAACATTCCTTCACATTTTCAACTCCTTTATGATGAGTGATTTTTCTTCTGTTTTTTTTTTTTTTTTTTTTTCCAAATTACTAAGATCAAAATAACAAATTGTACTCAAATAGGATTCCAAATGGCACCAAAAATTGACAATGATGTGGGACAGTTCAAATTTTGGAATGCTCAAATGGGACTGCAAATTGCTTATTCTAAAACCCAACTTGGCAATAGTTATCCTGATGTACTTGACAAGTTCTTATTAGACAAATAATCAAAAGTCTCTGGAATATCAGCATCAACTTTATTCTTACATCTTATCACACAAGTTACTCTACTCCATTATCCATGTACAAGAGCCCACAATTGCATGAATACAAACTTATCTTCATATTTGGAAAAGAAGAGGCCAAATTGTTCATCAGTACTGCCAACTGAGTCTCAGATAAGAAGCGTAACGGAAGTTCGAACCTGCAATCTTTATGCGACAGCTCAGTTGCCGTAACGGAAGTTCGAACCTGCAATCTATATGCAGCAGCTCAGTTGCCATAACCACTGAGCTGTCATAAGAAGCGTAACGGAAGTTCGAACCTACAATCTTTAAGCGACCGCTCAGTTGCCATAACCACTGAGTTGTCACTAAAGTGGCAATACAATAAACAATCACTGTATACACCCATACAAAAACAAATACTACTTGATACATGTACATAGTAACATTACATATATGCAGATTAAAGAAAGATCTAATTTTGCTATAGCTTAACAATAACCATCCTCACTCTTTTACAACAAAATTATGCTAATTAAGATTCTATTCTCTCCCAGGACTCTTCGGATCATGACGGTTATTAGCGCCCGACCCCGGGTAGTCATCGATCTCGATGTCCATCCTCTCTATCTTGCCTCTGATGTTCTGTGCTTCCTGCTTCAGTAAAAGCTCATGTTAATTTGTTGTACAAAAATTCTGCAGGACATGTCCAATGCTTATTGTGCGGTGCCACACGACCACCGATTAGATTGCCTCTGATTCATGCACACAATTTAAATCCATACTTTACGATGTCGGTACTTCTGAAGATCGAGAATGGCAGTGATATCTTTTCTGGACAAAGATTTTTGAGATAATGGAAAAAGTAGATGGCAAAATGCGTAATCTTATTTCAGCTTCTGAAACTGCTTCTCTATTCATCTGATTCTCTACTGCAAAATGCAAGATTTGCAGTTTATGCTTTTGCCTTCACTAAGCCCAAAAAAATTTATGCTCTTGCTATTCAAATCGTTGGAGTAATTTCAATGACCAAAAAAGCAAATTTGTTAATACTTCCTTAAATTGCCTGGTTGGGGAGAGTATACATGTTGATGTAACTCATGAATTGAACTAAGTTTAGGAGATATCTACAAAACTATATTGCAACTCATCAAGGAAATGACCCTATTTTTTCTGTTTGGAATGAAGTGAAATTGAATAGGACTCCATTAATTCTTGAATCAATGTTGGGGTTAATACCATCTTTCCAAAACATAACAACAAATCATAAACCCACAAATGATAAATCCCAGCAAAATAAGATTACATCCAATAAATCTAAGGCTATTGAACCATAATTCCATGTTGAGATCCCCAAACACAGCTCAGAGAGAGAGAGAGAGAGAGAGAGAGAGAGAGAGAACCTGGTGAAGCACTTGTGGAGCAGGTGAATCTTGGTTCCTTAATGCAAGGCTTCCTGAGAAATAAGATTACAGATCACAAAAATCAATTAAACCATTGCATAAAAAGAAGATATTACACCTTAAAAAATCATCAACTTGTTAACTGCACAAGAATATATAAGAAAACCCAGGACAAGAATGACATTACTTGATAGAGGAGCAGCTAAAAAAGGGAGAAAAAGGCATGAGAGGAAGAAGAGGACTAGAGCTAAGAACAGATGGAGGAAGTGCTTCTTCTGAGCCATCATTTTATTTTATTTTTTTATTTTGCAAGAAAACCCCTTTGCTTACTAATTTTGCTAGTTCTAGTGTGTTCTAATGATGGGTAGGTGGTTGTGGTGTTGGTGGGAATTTATACAAGTCCAAAGGACACACCATGCTCACACACCTACTAAAGTCAAACTCCATTTCTTAATGAGCAATAAATTATGTTATTATTACCGACCGTCTCTGGAGCAAGTGGTAAAGAATTCGATAGTTGATACTCGAGATACGAATTCGAATCATACTTATTCATATTTCCAGCTAAATTTATTTCTAAATAAAATAAACGAAGCGGGTAGCGGGTAGCGTGTTACGCTACCTATCTTTCTAAAAAATAAAAAATTATGTTATTATTCACAAAATTTCATACATATCCCCTCTTAAATAATGTATTGACACCTCTATGGTTAAAAAATTACTTGGTGGTTGGTACTCGAGACCCGAGTTTGAGATTCATATTTCCAGCTAAATTTATTTTTAAATAAAATAAATGAAGCGGGTAACGATTAGCGTGTTACGCTACCTATCTTTCTAAAAAAAAAAATTTATGTTATTATTCACAAAATTCCATACATATCCCCTATTAAATAATGTATTGACATCTCTCTATGGTTAAAAAATTAGATTCATATGCAAAACTAAGCCTATAATTTGTAGAGGTTTTTAAATTCAAAATCATTGGATAGCACTATCAATAGATTATATTCAGTGAATCTAATCAAATTCATTTAATTATATATAGTAACCGGATTCAATATATTTCTCTGTGGCTAACACTCGTTATTTATTTAAAATTGTAATCGAAAAAATCGCATCTAGTTTTTGACTTGTGAGTATGTCTTTAAGTAAATATTTTTAGGAATAAACATATAAAACTATATGTGAGTTCTGCTACTGTACTCTTATGAGTGCGATCGCCTTCGTACTCATAAGTTTTTTTGATGATAGAGCTTCCGAATCGACGATCCACACTGTTAAACGTTATCTAGAGCATTTAAAATATTTTCAACATCATTTAACTTACGATCAAAAGGTCACAAAATTAATAATTTTTAACGGCCAGTATGAGATATTTGCTAATTTAATGGTGTAAAAGAATCAAAATTGGTTAAATTTTTAATAGAAATTTGTATTCACTAGATAGATAAAGATCAACCACTCCGATGTTAATTAAAAGATCTGATCATTTATTTTTAAGACATTATTCGTTTTTGACCGTTTATTTTATACCCGCTTGATAAACTTTATTATGACTTCGAAAAATTATAAAATTTATTTTTTATAAATTTTAAATATTTTAGATCATATTTAACAAATGTTAATTTAGAAGCTATGTAGTTGAAAACAATTTATGAATATAAAAGTTCTCTACTAATAAAAGTATAATAGCTCCAGCAATATTATATATTAATTTATTTATTTAGTGGGGTCTTGTCACCTCCTTGCTTTTTCTTCAAGCTATTTTGACCCTTCCTCAATTTCTGAAGAGGAAATAAATTGACTGATAATAAAGCCATAGACCCACATTTTCTATGCCTTAAGATACTGTTTGGTTCGGATATAAACAAGAATTAATTATTACAGGGATAGATATAAGTATGGGGATAAAAAAAATAGCGCTTTGATGAAAATTAGGTTGTTCCCGAGATTAAGAAAAATATTAGATAGTTTTATATAAAAAATCGAGGTGCTGGTGAGGATAACCGAAAACTACTATTCTCGAATATAAAATTAACATTTAAGTATAAAAGGGAATAAGGTTCTATTCCTATTCCTATACGTTAACCAAACGGTGCCTAGGAAAATGACATATGAATGATCTTAGTCAGATCCCAAGAAGAGGAAGAAACAATAACTCCCAGAATCTAAAAGCATGATTTGCTGCTGATTTACAGTACTTGTGTGCATAAAAATATAAGTTTTCTGAATGGTGATATAAAATTTCAAGCTTTTAAATTGAATAAGTTTTAATAAATATGTCACACTTTGAACTATTTAGAAATAGACTAGGTCTTATCCTTCACAATTAACTTAATGAAAAGTTTTAATTTAGATGTTCGTCGTAATAAAATTATCAAAACTTTTCTATTTGTCAACTATTTTATTAGTAAGAACTGCGGTTCAAAACAAAAGCGGAAATAAACGAAGTGCAAAAACGCTACGTCATTAAAGTTTTATTACTTAAGCGAATAAGTTCAATTTATGATTAAACTAGCGTAATAATTCGTGCTATACGATGGGTAGATAATTAAAAAAATAATATTGCGACATTAAAGGAAGAGGAAACCACGATAAAAGAAGCAATGATAAAAGATAGAATTCATCTTGCCGACGAAAAAAGATAACTGTCGAGGAAAGTCAAAGATAAACAGTTCGGTCAAATGTAGAGGTGTGACTTGGTTTGATTTAAGCGAAAAAATAATCGATTTCGTTCAAGCAAAAATAGAAAGAAAAAAAATGTAAAGAATTTGAGCCGATTCGGGATTAAGCCTACACCTAACAATAAAAAAAAAATTACTATATGATAAATTTAGAAAGAATAATGTAAAAATATATAGGTACAAAGATATAGATATTTTGAGATATATACTGAGCCCTAAAATTTGTTGGCACCATGAGCACCATGTATTGGGTGTGACTGTTCATGATCATAAATGATGATATCAAAACTAGGGTTTGTGATGGGTGTGGTGCTCTTCATAGGACCACAATTAATTAGTGGGAGGTGTTTCACCATCAAAAAGAAAAAAGAAAAAAGAAAGAAAAAAACAATATAAAAAAGAAAAATGCTTAAAAGAAGATGAATCAAATTACATCAAACTTTATCTTAATACATGTGAGTTCATTTAATAATAATAATTGATTATTGTAGTTTAGTATATATATATATTAGTCAATTCATGGTGCCTTTCACCGACTTTCTCATATACAATATTATTTTCTTTGTCGCGTTTAAGAGATGGCAATATGTTTGTAGAACTCTTTGGGACTTTGTTTGAAATTACAGAGAGATTGCGTGAATTAATTATAATATATTTTCTAAGTTATATTAGAAAAAAGAAAAGTACATTTTTATGGGATAAATTATACGTATAGTCCTCGAGCTATGAGGCTGGGGACATTTTAATTTGAAAACTTTAATCTGTTGCAGTACTATAATCCAATTTAATTGACTAAATATTAATGTATCGTTAATGTAAAGATGATGTAATAGTATTGTGATCGATAACGCGTCATTAATTAAGATTTTTATACATTGCTTTTGTATCAATGTTGCGGTAGAACTTAGTAAACTAAATTGGACTGTCGGATTTAATTATAACTATTTAAAAGTTCGAGTTAAAAATTACAATAAATTAAAATTTGAGTACGAAATAGTTTTAGGGCCAAGAATGCAATGTACCCTATTTCTATCTATTTTCTATTTAACTTAGTTGGCTTATAGATGAACTTCAATCCCAAATGGGCCTTAATTGTATTTATAAGAATAAATTATGTTTGAAATTTAAATTCAATTTGGTAAAGTGGGCCAGTGTTCGGCCTATTGGGCCTTGAAGTTTAATACTTTTTGGGTCATGATTTATGGGCTAGGTTTGGGCCATATTTCCCGTGAAAATATGATGTGACTGGTGAATTACACCCCACCCAAGGATGAATGGAGTTGTAAGATATACACCCTTTTAGGGTGTACACCTAGCATTACTTTATTTTTATTATTTTTAGACAAATATGTGTGAAGAGCTCCTGTACTATTAAAAAATTTTAAAAGAGACCCTCAATTAATTTACTTTTAATTAATGCCTCCTTTGTTTTGATTTTGGTATATTTTTTTTTAAAAAATATTATAGATTTTTAGGAGAGACTCAGACACTCAGCCTTATGATCAATGGCCGAGCTATTTATTTTTACGGATTATAGTAATTTAGTTGTTTCTTTTCTTTTTTTTTTTGAAAAATAAATGTTATATTTATATACTCTTGTTCACTTTTAGAAAATTATTATTTATTTTTATTCGATCCCTTTAAATTTCGTGCTCCTTGTTGTTCTTGCATTTTTATCCCATGCATTTTGTAAATTCGGAAGTTACTAAAAATTTGTAGTACTGACGAGTAATAAATATAAAATAGGGGGACTAAGACGCAAAAATAGGCAATTTTCATTTCCCAGATATTTCCGGCTCCGGATAAATCCCCACTCCCACACATTCGCATCCATAAACCCGTTACTACCAAAACCCTCTCTCTCTCTCTCTCTCTCTCGCTCTCCCAGGGTTTGAAGCGCCGCCACCGTGCTCCGGCGGCGGCGCCACGGTACCGACCTTCTCCGGCCATCGCCATGGGCGGAGCCTCCAAGCTCCTCATGCTCCTCTCGACCCCCTTCCCCCTCAGGTACCCCCGCCCCTCCGCCCTCCGCCTCGCCTCCCTCTCCGCCGCCCCCGGCCTCGCCCGCGGCCGCCGCTTCCTCTCCTCCTCCGCCGCCGCGCACCGGCGGCCGGAGTTCGCCGTCCGCGCGGCGGCGGAGCCGGGCCACGCCCACGGCGGCGTCGGGGAGGGCTACTCCGAGGCGGCTCCTCCTCCTCCTCCTCCGCCGCCGCCGTCGTTTCCGGGCTCCCGCGTAGTAGCTCGCCCGTGGCCGGAGTGGACGAGGCTCGTTGAGCATCTAGCGGCCGGGGGGTATGCGGATCGTCTGGGTGCGGTGTCCTCCGTCGCCATTGGCGGCAGCGTCGGCACCGCTGCCGACGATGACTCGTTTTTCGATCGAGAGGGTCTCACGGAGGAGTTCATTAAGACCGCGGGGACGTGCCTTTCATTTGCTAGGGATCGACCAGAGTTATTGAGGTGATATGACAGTTTATCAACCGAATTTGATCTTAATTCGTACCCTTACTTTGTGCACATTTGAGCTACTGTAAAATGTTTGGGATTGAATATTTTAGGATGCTGTCGAAGAAGGATATTGAGGTTATTGTCGAAAATGGATCACCACTCCTATTCAGGAATGGGGACAACTCAATTAGACGGATGCGATCCTTCTTAAATGGTTCTGAAAGCAATGTAAGTTTCCTGATTCTTAAAGTAATAATTTTTCAAGCTGTTATTGTGACCTCTATAGATCTCCCAAGTGCACCAATTTGCTGTAGGTGATGGTTGAACTACTGCTCTTGTGCTCTTCTTTGTTTTCCACAACAGGGCTGAAGCTTCTAGTGTGACTCCTTTGTCATGCATGTAAAAAGGATTTCCATAACTGATATAAATAGGATTACTTTTTTGTAGCTTCCGTGCCATTCTATATTGCTAATTATTTCAAGCCATGCTTCCACCACAATCCTGCAAATGCTAGATCTGCTATTTGTCAACTCATGTGATTTTGACAATTGGTTGGTACTCGGGTCTGGTAGTGATCATTGGTAGGATACTTGAATGGTTTCACTACAAAAAGGGAAAACCTTCAACACAAATCAGCTTGTAATTGGATTGAAATGAGAAGAAAGCGAAACCATCTACTTTTTCTCGATCAAAGCCCTACTTCGCACTCAAACAAGGAAACATGATTGAGAAAAAGTCATGCGAGTTTAGTGAAGTGCTGGTAAAAAGAGAGCATAGGCATAATTTGGATGATTTTTATGATTGTCCATTGATGGTCCGGCATAGTTCTGTTTTATTTTTTGCTTTTACAGTGTATGCAGTTTTGGTTTTCACCCCTCTCCTTGTTGGTTCTTGGGGTGGTTGAAAAATAATCTCTAATATTTAAAACTTCTTCGATCTACATATTATACTGAGCTTAGATGGGACCCCATAAACTAGGCTAGCTTTGTATGACTTGTATCTTTTGTTGTTTTGGTAAATATTCAATGATGAAGTTTTAAAACCCCATCAGGTGTTGGAATCAGAAAGGGCGAAAACTGTTGATATCATCCGGTACTTGTTGAGTTACGTATTTAATCCTGATGGTACAGTAGATGCCAGCGACTCCAAAGCTAAAGAACTTACTGAGGCATCTGCAAGGAATCTGTTTGCCGAGTTGGTAAGTGTCAGTGGAACTGTCCGGGCAACCAGCATTCTTGAGTCAACTAGACAGCCTCCTTTACAACAGCATGAGCAGCTCTCTAGGCCTCCTGGGCAAAATATTGAAATGAAAAGAGGTGACTGGATTTGCCCAACGTAAGTTTTCTTCTACATTATTTTTTTCCAGCATTTTTGTATGGTGCAGTGAAAATTTGTCATTGTAACAACATTTTCTTCTTCATATGGGGATAGGATATGTTCTTTCTTTCTTGCATTGAATGCCAGAGGGTCTTCTGGATATGTGATTTCCACTTATTTTATAACTATGCCCTGCAGCTTGTTTTTCAGATTCTGATTTGGGTTTCTGCACTTTTAGTAAGAGTCCATTTGTTTTATGTTACTGTGATTGCTGACATATGCTTTTCTTGCTTTGTTGCTTAGTTTCACTATGTTTGCCGTTTGTTCGCTTTAAGTTTGTGATGTTTTCTTCTTTTCCTTTTTGCATTTTAAATGGCAGAATATTAATCCCAGAGTGCCCAGCCCTCTTCTTAGTATATGAAATGGTGTAAAACTTCAGGTCTCTTTTAGGTCATCATACGTTGTAATGCTATTTCTTCGTACAATATTGCCTTTTATTCTTTTCTTTTACTCTTGCTGTCTATGGAAAATCCAAATTTGGGGGCAATCTTATTTTGTTGCTTTTAAAGGAGACTTGATGTGGATGGTCAGCTTTATTTAGTTTCAGGTAATCATTGGGTGAACAAAGATGGAAATGCATGCTTCCATTCAGGATATGGCATTTTGCAAAACTGAACTGCAAGAAAGTTGTTTATTATGGTTCAATTTTGTCTGATATAGAGTAAATTTGACTACTAGACGAGCACTACAGAAGGAAAATTAATATTAATTTGGTATTATAAAATGACCACCGATTTATGTTCTATGTGGTATTTTAATTTCTGTGTCTGGACATAGAGTTAATGCTGACAGATTGCACCAACCTCGTCATAATATTATAAAACATGTAATCATATTTTTTGGATTTGAATGGTTTATTACAGTTGCATTCACGCCAAGGTTCTTTGATGTACTTTACTGATGGATCTCCTTTGTAACTACAAAATATCATTCTAGGCTCCTCTTTTCTAGGCAAGATAGCAGTATAATCAAATTGTTCTTCCTCTATGCAGATGTAGTTTCATGAACTTTGCCAGGAATATGAGATGCCTTGAATGCAATGAGGTGCGGCCAAAAAGGGTATTGACTGGTGGACAGTGGGAATGCCCTCAGTAAGCTCATTTTTCATGATTCTTTTATTGCATTATTGAATTTAAACCCCTTCAAGTACTAATGAACCTAATATCCTATCCCCTTCTTGTTTTTAGATGTGACTTCTTTAATTACGGGAGGAACATGTCATGCTTAAGGTGTGACTGCAAGCGGCCTGGAGAGCTCCCCGTGAACCCTCTCGCCCCAAGCGGCAGTACAGTATTTAACAGAACCTCAAGTGTTGAACAGATCCTTAATGGGAGCAATGTTCAATTCAGAAATAATTCAGGCATCGGTGGCCCCTCGAGCGGAACACAATTTGGACGATTTAGTGGGACTGGTTCAGATAAATCGTCAATCAGTGAGACTTTAGACCGAATTCTAGGTCGTTCCTCAGCTTCATCTGGATCAAATAATGAAAATGTTAACTCTTCAGAGAACAGAGAGAATTTAGTGAACCAAAGGAGAGATCCAAACCATGTTCCTTTTGTACCATTGCCTCCTGATATGTTCGCTACGGCGCAAAATACGAACCCTAACACGCAATCTGCAGAAAATACAATTGCCAATAGAAGTGAGAAAGAAGATTCGGATGCTGCTGAGAGATGGTCGAAGAAAGTTGCCGAGCTTGACAACACGGCGGATCTTTCGAGCGCAATAGCCAATGAGGATTTTCCAGAGATAATGCCCATGAGGAAAGGTGAGAATCGGTTCGTTATTAGCAAGAAAAAAGACCGGTCTTTGACATCCCCGCAGTACAAAAGGCGCATTGCCCTTGAGCAAGCAAATAACTCCAATTTTGTCCCCTTCGTTCCTTTCCCTCCCGACTATTTTGCCAAAAAAGACAAGCCCTCGGAAGCTAATGCTTCTCCAACTGTCGGACCCACAGAAGGTTCTAGAGCACCTGAAACTAATGGTACTAACTTTTCACAGAATAACCTGAATGAGAATAAGGTCGGTTCGGCGTACGGGACTGCTAATGATTCATCCCAAGAACCCAACACATCTGGGTACAGTAGAAGCAATAATAGTTGGAACAGTGGCTATTCGACCAACAGCACATTCGGCAGTAGCAGTGGCGGTGTTGGCACTCAACAACCAGAAGGTGCTTCTAATTCTAAAGAAAGCTGGAACAGGGGCTTTACTGGGAAGAGCTTGGAAGGATCCGCTGTTAAGGATCCTGACCCGTTGGACATGTCGGAGGAAGCAAAGGCAGAGAGGTGGTTCCGAAGGGCTGCTCAGATAAAGGATATTTCCGAGTTGGCGAACATTCCCGATGAAGATTTCCCGGAGATCATGCCGATGAGGAAGGGCGTGAATAGATTCGTCGTGAGCAAGCGGAAAACACCATTAGAGAGGAGGTTGACATCGCCGCAGTATAGAAGAAATCTACCAATTGTGAGCTCTGAACCGGAGAAAGATTCTAACTGAAGTGTGTTGGTCAATGTTGCTTCTGCTTCAACAAGAATCGTGGGAACAGGCCTGAAATTATCTACAAATTTTGATCACATAAAAGAGTACTTGTGAGACATATATCTCTGGTTTAACTTTTGTTTTCTAAGTGTTGTGTATCTGGAACAATAATGTGGGATGTTAACTTAAAAACCTTATTATCATATGTCGAAAATTTGGTTATTATAGTATGAAACTTTTTATGTGCTATGTATACGAGATGTTCAAAACTACGTATCAGGTAATAATTATTGTTTGGCATTTTGTTGGCCTCATAGTCAATGTAACTAACAGTGTCCATTTTGAGTTAATTCTCTCTTCTTATGCATATGTTATAGTTACTTAGACCTGACAAATGGACGGGTTAGGTAGTCCACGGGTGGGTTATTGTATTCGCGGGTTATTTGGGCATGGATAAAATTTATCCGCAAATTTTTGGGTAGCCAATATTTTTACCCATATCTGCACGCGAGTGGGCGGATGAGTATGCGAGTTACTCGCAATTTTTTTTTTCTTTTTTTCTCTTATATTTTTTAAATGCAAATACATATATATATATAAGGTTTAAAAATATAACATAATTCATTATTTAAAATATCATAACATACAATAAAAATATTTAAAGTCTTAAAACAAAAAAAAATCGTAATATAAAAGATGTGATAAGAAATTAGGGTTAAAATTTTTAAGATGGATAAATAAAAATATATGTATTTTAATTAAAAAAATATTTTTTTTAATTAAAAAATAAAAAATATATGTGTGGGTATCTGCGGGTTATCCAAAATGCCCACAGCTTAATGAATACTTATCCGTTTTACTCGTAATTTTTTGGATTTGAAAAGCTGGTACCTATATCCGCAAATTTGCTGGTAACCCACGGGCACCGCGGATATTGGTCGAAATTATCAGGTCTAGTTATCGTCAACAATGCTTGGGACATGTCTTTTCTTTTCCTATTATTTTCTGTTATGTATCTCAATTTTCTCATTCATGTGATATTATTTTCTATTTTAATGATCCACTTGGTGGTGGGGTAAAATTAAGAGATTTTTTCTTTAAAAAAAAACAAAGAATCTATTCTTTAAACCCTATCTAAAATAGATCGGATCCGACCCGATTCACCAGCAATTGGGCCGGAGCTAGGGAGGCACAAAAGCAAACCTGGCCCAACCCGCTAAGCGGTTGATTGGGCGGAGGCCCATAAGTAACGTGATCCAATCTGGCCCGGTTTTGGATTTGGTCCCGGCCTTGTTCTTGTCCGGGTCAAGCCCGAAAATCCGACCCAAACCCGACCCGGCTAATTCCAAGCCTTTCATATAGAAATAGAAAACCCTAATAAGCGACCTGAGATCTCTCCGCCGACTCGTTCCGCAGCTAGGGTTTCTTAAGGTTCATGTTCTTCCTCTCTCTCGCTCTCGCTCTCGCTCCTCTCGATTACTACATTTTAGCCTAATTTCCTCCTCAATAGCTTTGTATGTCTATGCTATTCAATTTTCTCAGTGAATCGCGCGGTAGATTTAAGCTTTTTCGATCTAATTATGTCTATTAGCATAATCGTCAATATTCTCTGCTAATTGAACTTTTTTTTTGAATGATTTTGATTGTTCTGTAAGCTAAATGCAAAACCTTACATGTTTTGTTTGTTTATTATCTTATATCTGCTTGCTTTGGATTATTATTAGGTTTACATTATTAAATTTACTAGGTAAATGTGTCTACAAATGGTATATTACGATTCTAAATTAGTTTATTTTGCAATTATCGTTATTAATTCGTGTGCTGTTATTGAGGAGTATTCTTAAACTTCTACTTATGTGGATTTGATTGTGATTTGAGAGTTTCTGTGCTAGTGCCGTGGATCATGTTAGTTGTAATTGATTGGTAGCTTAATCTTAGGATGCAAAGAATGATTCGGGGATGCGTGTTGCAGCGTTAATAAATTGTATTTTCGCTGCTTGTAATGATTCTGACAATTTGTGTAATCTTTTCCATGTTGTGATAACTTATTTGGTGTGTAATTGTGATATTTTATCACGTTGCATGGTCTTTTTGTGGGAAGAGAAGTGTAATTTGATGCTAGTTATTACTTGCATTGTTGAGAATATTGACAAGTATCAGTATTATTTGAAGATGTATACAAAGTTTGCTACCTCTTAATGCTGTACGTTCTGAATTTCTTGTACTTTCTTTAGGTGGAAGAGCATACAAGTGAAGATTTTCAAAGGCCTGGAAGATGGTTCTGAAGTATGTTGCAATATCATACCCTCTACTGAAATTTTTTTTTTGGTCTTATTAGAGAAACAAATAGTATTTCTGTCGTGTTCTTTTCTCCATTTCGTCACTGTTACTTTCAGCTGTTTGCTGATTGTCCATTTCGTCTTTATTGTATTATGATGTAATTTATTCTACATTTGCTGTTGTGCTGATGCTCTCGCCAGATTATTGTTTGTATCAAATTTTTTATTTTTAGGGTTCTAAACTGCTATGTTATTCTGATTGTCGGAAAATATTGTAACTATTCAGTGTAATTGCACTAAAATGTTGGTTTGTTAACTTAACTGTTTTATTGATCGTCTGGAACTGTAGGACAGAGCTTTGCCGTTTCAGCGGCGCCAAGATATACCCTGGAAAGGGTATTAGATTTGTTCGAGCTGACTCGCAGGTAAACTTGTCTTCTTATTTTAGAAGATAGCTAAGGGTCAACAACCGCCCTCTATGGAATTAGAACAAATTCTTTTTTGCGTTTTTTCTTGTACCTAATGAATGTAATCACATTAGGTATTCCTTTTTGCAAACTCCAAATGCAAGCGCTACTTCCACAACCGTCTGAAGCCTGCCAAGCTTACCTGGACTGCGATGTACAGGAAGCAACACAAGAAGGTTTTTTTTTTTTGTTGGATATATTCTTTTTTTTTCTTTTGTTATTTTTCTTGAATAAGTGCTAGAAAGAATTTATACTATAGATCTATGTTATATTCTCTACAAAATTAGAATGTTTAGTGTACGATTCATGGTCATTGTTTTTTAGCAGCTAGTTTCTTTATCCAAATGTTGATTTTTGGTTTACTCTCATGCATCTATCTCATATCCAATCAATTTACATTTTCGGTACTGCTTATCGCTGGTAGTGTTTATCATGTTCAGACTTAGTGTTGTAGTTTGGAACCCGTGTAAAATGGACCTCTCCTGGTGGGTTTGTGAGGATTGTCTCCATGACATATATGAACATTTCCTTCTTATTGATTACCTATCATGAGCAATAGTTCAATTTGATATCTTCGCATAGTCTAGAGTACAATTGGCCCAAAGAAACTGACTATTCTGGCCTTTAGTTGAACTATCAAATTATGAGAATGAAGAGTATCTTGGATGTCTCATATTTATCAGCATTTCCTCAAATGTAATGGTTAGTATGGTTTGCATGGTTTGACTATTGGATTTAAGCTTCACAACCAACTTCATGCTTGTAATTTTGGATCTTATCATCTCAGGATATTCATGCTGAAACTGTGAAAAAGAGGCGCCGCACCACCAAGAAGCCATATTCAAGATCCATTGTTGGTGCTACCTTGGAGGTTATTCAGAAGAAGAGAACTGAGAAGGCCGAAGTTCGGGATGCCGCAAGAGAGGCAGCTCTTCGGTAAAGCTCTTTCCTGACATATTGATCTTACTGCGGATAGCTAATCTTCGATTATAAGAAATATATCAGCTAATTCGGTGACTGACTTCCCCACTGATCACAAATATGGGCCTCTTTCTTCCCCACTGGAGCTTCTGATCTTTGCTCACCTGCTCTCTGCAGCATAAGCAGAAGCCTGGAACTGGTGCTTGTGCTTTTGAGGCATACGATGATTTGAAATTTCAAAGTTCTTTTTTGGTCGTGAAACATTTATTAAATGCTCAAAATTCGTGATCATAATATGTATGGCGAATTGCCATATTTACGTGTATTATCAAATTGCATATTTTATTCAAACAAGAAACTTTTATTGTTCTGTTTTTCGGAGCGAACTTGTGATCTATGTTTACTCTTTTACAGTGAGATCAAGGAACGGATAAAGAAGACGAAGGACGAAAAGAAAGCCAAGAAGGCCGAGGTGATGGCGAAAACTCAGAAGACGCAGTCGAAGGGTGCCGCGCCTAAGGCTCCCAAGGGCCCGAAGCTCGGCGGCGGCGGCGGGAAGCGCTGAACGAAAAAACACTTTTTAATACTAGCAAATCAAAAAAATTCCTCTTATAACTGTCATTCTCGTTTGAGTTTCTTATTTTTACTTTTACCTAGAATCTGGTTCTGTCACTTTGTACTGTTTTGATTCTTAATGCTTGTTTGAGATTGGGTTTTGATCTTACAATAGGTGGTTTGATGCCTATTTATCTCCACTTTGGAGTGTTTTGCTATCTAGTTGTTTAGTAAAATTAGCATAATCTAATAAGATTTAGTTTGATATTGAGGTATATGTAAGCTATTAGGTAAAATGGAGTTGAGAAAAAAATGTATATATAGATATATTTTTATGTTTTTTTGATGAAATCGTAGAAAAATTTATTATAACCGACTAATCATTATATGCGAAATATAATATTATGTACGGAAATAAATATGATAATTTTTAATCGTTCTTTCGCAACGAGGCCAAACTCTTTTATAAATTAGCAAATTAACTATGAAATATAAAGCCAAATAAGCCTATTTTGATCAGCTGATCCCAAATTAAAATTCAAATTTAAATCTTTAGTTTTTAAAAGGTGAACACATATCTAATGTTTTGTATGTAATCAAAAGCTAAAAAAAACTAAAAATAAAATCCAAAAAATACTATCGCTTGGGATAAGCTGACGCGAAATATTTGTCTACACCGGGTGCTACGAATCAGCCATGCGCCGTACTATTTCACGAGGGAGCACAGGCTTGTGGTTCACGAATGACGTGGTGCTCCCGGTGCAGGTAACTCTACAACTAAAGAATATTATTAGCCACCTCACATCCCCCAGATACTAAAATACCCTCGATTCCCACGTTAACTACGAGAATGCCACCGCCCCGTTCAACGAGAGCCACGACGTCGTCCTCCCCCGTTTCCCTAGATCGGGATTCTTATCACCTCTACGGAGAGCGAGGGGGCTCGCGAATCCCATCGCTCGACGAGGATAACGACGATCACCACCACAACCCAAACCCTAATCGAAGGGATCTCCGTTCCTTCAGGTGCGATCTCCTTCGATCTAATCTATTCCAATCTCTTCTTCCTCTTCTAATTCCGAACGATCCATCCATCCATTAATCAGCTATTTTCTTCAAGTTTTTCGGGATTTTTTTTTGCTTATTTTTTTATGATGATCGGAGTGTTGTGTAGGGCGATGGAGGGGACGAAGAGAGTCTCATTGATATCGGCGTTGGTAGCGGCGCAACTTCTACACGCGTTGGCCCTCCCCATAACCGCTCCCGCATTCCTCTGGTCTCCTCACAATCACGGGTATTTGATTTACCTTGTTGGATCGAGTTATATGAGATTATGAAATAGTTATCATGTTTGTGATGCTCTATCCGAGTGATATGTGGTGATTTACTATTTACATGATTCATTTGGGAGTAGATAGATGAATTGATCGAAAAATTGATTTCATACGTTTAGTTTTTCCCCCCCTCTAATTTCTCCTTTCTTTTTGGGCTTGTTAGGTTAGATTTAGTAGGCGCCAACAATTTAGATTCAGATAAACAAAAATCAAATTGGTTAGCGTCATGTGTTAGATCCTTTTTTGAAACTTCTAGCATTAAGTTACTGTTTATTTTGGTCCCCTTTATATGCCCCATAGGTTAAACTTGAATGCTCGTGTTAGTTAACAATGCTCGAATTGCATATTTTGGTCCTACGCCTTGTGTTGTGGCTTATGGCGCACTTTTTCCTTCTGGTTGTTTTATGCTTTATCCGGCATGTCGTAAATCCAGATCATTTTAGTTTATTATTCTTTATCTTTGTAGATTTTCTGATGATGGTGCTAAGGAGGTTGTTCACTACCATACAATCTCCCCAAAGGATTTAGCTAAATCAGTTTTTGACAAAGGAGGCTGGTCAAAATTGCTGGTAAGTTGCTCATTTTAATGAGAAGCTACTAGATTAGTAGCCCAGTAATACTTTCAATGCAGTAGCTGCAGTTTGATAAGTTGGCGACGGCTTTTCTTAACTTTCAAAAGATACTTCGTTGCCTATTATTGAATATTCTAAAAATCTGATATCGAGAATCTTCGCTCTTTTAGTGTTCGGGAGAGAACCTTCACGAGAGCGTGGATGTTGCGCTTGTTTTCATCGGAAAAGAGGTAGCACGTTTGATTCCCTTTACCATTCATCAATTTTACCATGAGAGATCTGTTTTATGCTTATGGATAATTTTACGTCTTTATTTTAGACATACTTGTGACACTACTTACCTCTTATTGGGTTCTAAATAAACAAGATATAATTGCATTGGAGCCACAACTTGCACATTCATGTGGCTATGACTTTTGCCAGATATTAGTTGTTTTCATTTGGGTGGCGCCTAATGACATGATTGCTATCTTGTTCTCTAGTTGCAATCATCAGATCTCTCTAAAAGTAAAGAAGTTGATTCAGCTTTGGTGAACCTGCTGAAGGTAACTATCTTTTTCTTTCAATTTCTTTTTATAGTTAGTTATAACGGAGAGTAGGATATCTTGTGAAAATCTATGCGGTTTGCACATTCTAACTATTATGATTGTTTTGATTTATTTCATCAGCTATCATTCACAAGCTCAAATTTTTCCATGGCATTCCCATATGTGGCCATATCAGATGAAGAAGCAACATTGGAACACTCACTTGTATCAGGGTTTACTGAGAACTGTGGCAATGGATTAGGAGTAAATCGTGTAGCTTATGTGGACAGCTGTTCAATCAGTGGTGAAAATCTTCAGAAACTTCATGATTTCCGTGCAGTTAAAGTAAGTCATCCCCATATATGAAGTTATTTTTGGGCGTTAATTACATACTGAAGTTGGATTCTGAGTTTTGATTCTATGTTTTGAATTTTATATATACACAATTAGTTCCTGAAGTTAATCTGGAGTAAGAATCTGTTAGTCTACCATCAGAAAACACCATGCTAGCATCATCTATTAGTATGAAACCTCACCAAACTGCCGCATTGGCATAGCTCAAAAAATGATATTAACGCGCCATCTTTTTTTCAGATCATAAACTAATGAAAAAACTTAATTGTTATGCGAGGAAACTTTCAGACACTAAATTGCCAAATTGAAGTTCCGGTGATGGCTCTGAAATCACTGCTCAATTTCAAACCCAAATTTTGAAATCAACCCTTTTCCCATCTTTTAGCATACATGAAGCCTTTTCTAAATGTAAAAATTATGCAGGACTTTATGGGTTCAAGGATCGAAACAAGTGCGGGAAAGCTGACAGATCTAATTGTTTTCTGCAATGGGGGTTCCAAAGAAACGGACAACACAAAGCCTGAAGGTACAAAAGTTGAACCAAAGGTTTTATACTAATTTTTCTCCCAAAGTGCAACAATTTCCTTTGACTTTTTTTGATTTAAACTGCAGGTGAGATTTTATCGGAACTTGTGAGTTCCTTGGAGCAGGCCGGTGCCAAATATGCAGTTCTCTATGCTTCCGAGCCCCACAATTTTCTTCACTTCCCTTCTCATTTGGGATTAAGTAGGTTTCTCGCTGAAGGCTCCACTCTCAACGGTTCATCTAATTCCACCAAATGTGATGGAGTCTGTCTATTCAAAGCCACACTTCTTGAAGGGATTTTTGTTGTAAGTTATTCTCTGAACTTTATGACGATTCAGTTGGGAATATATTAGATTCAGGTTACTGCCTTTAAGTAATTAATTTGTGTACTATCTAGTTATTACGTTAGATGCCTCTTTTTTTTTTATGCGTCCTTTATGTGATGTAGCTTAATTGGCTCAGTTTCTTCAAAGAACTACAGAAGATAAAAACATAATGTCGGATCCGACATAATAAGCAGTCCAACCTTTTCTTCTCTTATGATTTGAGATTAAAATGTTCAATCATTTGAAGCTCATCATTCCTTGTATCATTTTATTTTCCAGGGAATTGTGCTGCTCATAATATTGATATCAGGGCTCTGCTGTATGGTAGGAATCGAAACTCCTACAAGGTTTGAGACTCCCACAGAATCTTGATATGTCTTTCATTTCGCAAATTATTTATCAGAACCGGTAGCCTAAGACTGATGGGCGATTATATGATGTTCATCAGTCGTAAATGTTGTTTAATACACAACTCGTTTCTAAGGTGGTTTCTGTTTCTGTTCAATAATCATGGCCCAAACTAAAACTTGATATCCTTGGCTCTCTTTTGGGATTTTTGGAACCGTGCTGTATCTTTTTGACAGTATCACTGTAAAGTATTCACACTCGTAAAATTCTTAGTTGGGTTGTTTTCTCGAGTTCCTCCGGCTTGTTATAGAATGTCTATTTACTGCTCCCCTACTAGAGCTTTTCTTTCTTTTTAGATTCATGCTGAATGAATTTCTACGTTGGTGAAACTGCTTTGGTTAAAAAGTGTTGTATCAAGTCCTTTTAGGTGCTATTTTGTAATCATCCTGATACTTGCCATTTAATAATAATAATAATAATAATAATCATGTATAAAGCACTTTCAGTGTGTTCTGGAAGATAACTTTATTTCCTCTCATCGTGTAATCATCAATATCTGGTCTCATATCTCTATGTTTGATTTATAATTCAATAAGCCAAAGGCTCGAGCACGAAACACATACTAGCCATTAATTCAGGGCACGGACTATTTTGATTGTAATAGCTCCATGCACGATCGAGAAAGAATTTGGATCAAGTTATATCCAGAGATGAGAATCCTCACTACAAACAGTTTAATTCCTGAATTTGTTCCTGTAAACTGTAAGGCTCACCAAGTTCCCGACTACAACTATATTTTATCCAAGGAGAAAGGAACCTGGAATCAGCAGTAACTATCAATACCTCTTTGTATTGTACTCGTGTACCATATTTACTCATGTTTCAATTGAAGATGAACTATATGTCTGACCTTGAGGATGTATGAGAACTCTGGCTTGCGTCTCTAGGACTGGAGTTTCTGGATAAGTGCTATTTGAGTACGGTTGTTCAACCGTAGAATAATATTCCAGCTTTATGATTCGGGATCTCTTTTTCACTCTTGTTGGGGGTCCAAAAACTAATTGTAGCTGCTGGAACATCGGAGGCTCCATAGCAATTGTTAGCCCCAAACACTTGACATATGAAGCTTCTGCTTTCCGAGTAGAGATGATGTCTCCGAACATGCGCTTAAGCGGAGTCAAATGCTTAACAACAACAAAGGGGCCGAGTAGGTTCACGTTGCCGAGCTCAACTTGCTACTGCTTGCAACTTCACTAGTCAAGGACTCGTCTCGTGTGTTACCGGCTTCGATCAAGCTACAACCTGGCGACTTCCGAACATCACTTTCCACCATCATCTCTCTCACTTTCATGGCATCAGTCCATCTATCAGCACCTGCAAATGTGTTAAACAACAGCACATAATTGCCGCTGTTATTCGGATCCAACTCATCAAGCTTCTCGGTCGCAATCTTCGCGAGGCCGACATTGCCGTGCACCTTGCAAGCTCCTAGCAACGTCCTCCAAACAATAGGGTCCGGTTTCATAGGCATCTCTCCGATGAACTTGAACGCCTTTTCCAATTCGCCAGAACGGCCCAGGAGATCGACCACACATCCATAATGCTTCATCTGCGGCTCCAATTTATGAACTTCTCTCATACTCTCGAAATAGTGAAGTCCCTCGTTAACTAGCCCACCATGAGCACAGGCAATTAGAACGCCGAGGAAAGTAACATCGTTGGGCGGAAAACCGTCTTTCAACATTCCGGAGAATGCTTCTAGGGCTTTCTCGGTAAAGCCATTATTGGCAAACCCCAGTATAATCGAATTCCACGACAAAGTATCCTTCTCTTTCATTTCGTCAAACACTTCGAGCGCCTCCATGATGCACCCGCATTTCGCGTACATGTCTATGAGAGAGTTCCCCACGTAGATATCGGCTTTTATATTGTTCCTTTTGATGTAATTATGCATCCACTTGCCAAGATCTAGTGCACCCAGATGGGCGCAGGCAGAAAGCACGCTAACTACCACAATTTCATCTGGCTTTACCCTTGCCTTCTGCATCCGTCGAAAGAGCTTCAGCGCGTCAGCGAAGCGATTCGATTGAGAGTACCCGGCAATCATCGAACTCCACGAGATCAAATCTCTCTCGGGCATTTCATCAAAGATCCTCCTCGCCAAAACCAAATTCCCGGCTTTAGCATACGTAGTGATCATCGCGTTCATCGTCACGACGTTCCTTTCCTTCATCTCCGTAAACACTTTCTCCGCCGATTCCACCAACCCGCGTCTCCCGTAGTAATCTATCAGAGTGTTCCCCAAGTAAACATCCACTTCAATACAATTCTCCTCTATATACTTAACCATCGACTCCGCCAAATCCCACTCACCCAAATGAGTGCACGCCGAAACAACCTTCACCATGGTAACCTCATCACCCTTCAATCCCGCATCACGCATCGCTTCGAAGAGCCCCAGCGCCTCGCTCAAACGATTGCATTGGCTATAACCACATATCAACGAGTTCCAAGAAACCAAGTCCCTCACAGGCATTTCATCAAACACCATCCTTGCACAATGCAAATCGCGGCAAATCACATAGAAATGGATCAATGCGTTCGACACAAACACATCCGACGCGAACCCAAGTTTCAAGCAGTGACAATGGACCCATTTCCCTTCTCCAAACCCATTGATTCTCGCACAAGCTTTGAGAACAAAGGGGAAGGTGAAGTTACCTTGCTTGAGGCCTCGCTGCCGCATTCGGGCGTAGAAAAAGATCGCGTCTTGGGGTGTTTGGCTTTGAGATAGAGCTCTGATCATGGTGTTCCATAGGAAAGCAGTGGGGGATTGGATTTGGCCGAAGACGACGCGGGCGTGGGCCAAATTGGGCGGGGAGAGCGCGTAGGGGACGAGGACATTGGAGAGGAGCGATTGGTAGCGGTGGAGACCGGTGACGATGAGATGCGCGTGGAGCTTTTTAATGGACTCCATGGGAGGAGGAGGAGAGGGTGGTGTTGAGGTGAGAGGGACAGAGAGAGAGAGAGAGAGAGAGAGAGAGAGAGGAAGGGAGAGGAGTACATGGTTTTTGTGTTTGTGTGTGTGTGCGTGTGTGTGTGTGTGTGTGTGTGTGTGGTGTTTTATGTGAGTATTGTTGCAGGTGAGTTAAAATATTAATACGTAACTCCATTGAATTAGCAAATCACTTAATAGCTTCCTAATTACTAATTAGGCTCATAATATAACCATTATAGAGTGAAAAAAAAGAAAAGAAGTGATTTCACATTAACTCAATTTATAGTACAAAGAACACCAAGGGTGCACAATAATTCACCACTCTTCTCTTTTCAAAAACTATTGTTTCCCACTAATCAGAGTAATCCCAGGAACCTTAACAACATTAAGTTCATCTATCATTCTCCTCACCCTCAAAGCATCATTAAACCTACCAACATCATTAAGCATATTAGACATAACCACATAATCCCCCCCATACCCTCTCTCCAATCCCACAATCTTCTTCATCACCCTCTCCCCCATCTCCACCTCACCATGCTTGCAACAACAACCCAACAATGTCCTCCACACAATCACATTCACATCCATCGGCATCTTTCCGATCATCTCCTCCGCTTCCCGCAGCCTCCCTGCTCTCCCCAGGAGGTCAATGATGCAGCCATAGTGCTTGATCTCGGGCTCGATACCATAGTCGTAAACCATGGCTTTGAAGAAGCTCAATCCTTCGTCGACCAACCCTCCGTGGCTACAAGCATTCAATACACTCAAGAAGGTGACCCGGTTCGGCGCGACACTCGCTTTGCTCATCTCCCTGAATTGTTCGACCGCCTCCTTCGCCATCCCATGCATCGCGAACCCGGATATCATTGAAGTCCATGAAACTAAATTCCTCCTGCCCAACATGGTTTCGAAGACTTTCGAGGAGTTCGATATCGAGCCGCACTTTGCGTACATGTCGATGAGCGAGTTCTCGACTCGAACATCTAGCATGCAAAGGCCTTTCTTTTCGCAATAAGCATGCAATGTCCTGCCCATCAAAAGGCCCCCAGAGTTTGAGACCGCGGGAACAATGGCTAAGACCGTGATTTCCGACGGATCGATACCTTCGAACATCATGCGGCGGAAAAGAGCAATAGCTTCCTCCGGCACCCGCGCACGCGTGTAACCGTCAATCAACCCGGTCCACGATATCACATTCCGCTTCGGCATTCGCTCGAACAGCAATCTCGCATAACCAACCTCGCCCCGACCCGCAGAACCGGTGATCATCGCGTTCCAAGTGACCGAATTCCTCTCCGGCATTTCGTCGAACGCCTTACGGGCATCCGCCAAAGACCCACAATTCACGTACATGTCGACGACACTAGTGTGCACGTAGACATGGAACTCGAAACCCTTCTTGATCACAACCCCATGGAATTGCGCACCATTGTTGGATTCAAACAAATCAGCACAAGCTTTGAGCAGAAAACAGAAGGTGAAGGTATCAGCGGGGATGGAATTAGAAGAGGAGCCGAGCCCCAGCATCTGCTTGTAGAGCAAAATGGCTTCTCGGGGGAACGGGCCATGAGCGTAGTGCCTGATTAGGGCGTTCCAAAGCTTGATCCCGGATGCGTCGCGGTGGAGGGAGGAGGTGAGGAGGAGGGAGTGGACCCGGAGAAAGGAGCCTCTTTTGGAATGGTGGTGCTTGAGGAGGAGGGAGAGGAGGTGGAGAGGAGTCGGTGGTTTACGGAACACGGCGCTGAGTTGGGATCGGTGCAGCGCTAAGAGGGTTGTCGCCGCCGTGTTGTGGTGGTGGAGACGCCGAACGAGGCGGCGGCGGCTAGGGTTTTGGAGAAGGTGATACGAGTGAAATTAAATTTTCATTCATCACTTCTTAAGCAGTTGGTTATTATTATCTCAAAATTATCTTAATTCAATTTTATAAGGAAAATTTCAAAAAACCTCCATATGGTTTCATACTTTTTCAAAAAAACCCCTTTGGTTTAAAGTGTATCCAGTTAGTACCGTGTGGTTTCTTACTTTATCACTTTAGTATCCTGTGGTTTGAAGTGTATCGTACCATGTGGTTTTGAACTTTATCACTTAAGTACCCTGTGGTTTCACACTTTATCACTTTAGTACCTTATAATTTAAAAAACCACAGAGTATTAATTTGATACAAAATTAAAACCACAAGGTACTAAAGTGATAAAGTGTAAAACCATAGGGTACTAACTTGATACACTTCAAACCACAGGATACTAAAATGATAAAGTAAGAAACTACATGGTACTAACTTGATACACTTTAAATCATAGGAAGAGTTTTTGAAAAAATATGAAATCACAGAGAGGGTTTTTGAAGTTTTTCCATAAAATAATTATAAGAAGCAAAAAATATAAAGTAGCAAAACAGTAGTTTGTTTTTATCATGCACGTACGTCCAATTATCTATATTACAATTGAGCGAATAAAATATATTTTCTGCCGTCTCATAGAAGTTTTAGAAGTTTTGCCCTAACTTTCATTCGCCTGCGGCGTTAGATGATGTTCAATGCCCAGCAATACTCTCTGTACATCTGCACTTTTTAATGATAGGATATTTGAGTTGGCGATTACTCTAAAACAGTTATTATAGATGTCAAAAAAGTTGTAAGCATATAATTCATGTATCAGGGTAAGTTCTCAAAATGACACAGCCAGAGGCAATAATCTTGGATTGATTCCCCCAAACAATTCTGGAGCAAGCTGCTTTATCTCTCACTGTACCACCACACTCTGCCCAGCAGCAGCTGCTTTTCCGGAAAGCCACGCTCCGATCATCTCCTCCGTCTTCGGCTCCGGCGAGAAGCCCTTGGCGTTCATCTCTTCGTAATACCGATAAGCCTCTTCCGGCTTCCCATTCAGAAACAGCCCATGAATCAGCACGATATACGCGCTTCTGTCGGGGCCCGACCCGCTCTCCGCCATCTCCTCCCACAACCTGCGCACACTGTCGTAGTGCCGCCACCGGCAAAGCTTCCTGATAAGCATGATATAGGTGTCGGTCACCGCCCCGCATCCGCTTCCCTTCATCAGAGACAAAACATCGAACACCTCGTCTGCGCTCCGCGCGACGTCGAAGAACGCATGGAACGTCCTTACGGACGGCGCGAGCCCTCTCTCGAGCATTTCGTCGAACACCTTGCGCGCGTCGTCGATGCGCCGCGTTTTGCAGAGCGGGCGAATGAGAGAATTGTAGGTGGCTGCGTCAGGGGCAATGCGATTCTCCAGCATCACCTTCACGAGGTTCCTGGCTTCGTCGACGCACCGGCCTTTCGCGAGGGCGTAGATCACGGCATTGTAGGCCTTGCGATCGGGGGCGATCCCCGACGCCTTCATCCGATCGAAGAGCTTGAGAACGTCGCTGAGGTTTCCGGCCTTGGAGAAGCAAGAGATCATGCAGGCGTAGGAGACGACGTCTTTGGCGACTCCATTTGCGTCCATGCTCCGCCAAAAGCGCTTTGCTTCGCGGAGGTTGCAGAGGATGTTGCAGTAGCCGTTGAGGACGATGTTGAAGCTCTTGGTGTGGAGGGGGTAGGTGGAGGCGTTGGAGAGGAGGAGGTGCTCGGCGTCGGCGACGCTCTTGTAGCGCGCGAGCGCGCCGAGGAGGCCGTGGAAGTCCTCGGCGGTGGGCGCGAGCCCGAAGCGCCGCAGCGCGTGGAAGGCCCCCACGGCGCCCGCCACGTCGCGCGCCGCCGCGTAGCGCCGGATCAGGATCAGGATCGTGCGCCGCGTCACCCCGCCTCCGCCTCCGCCTCCGCCGCCGCCGCCGCGGTGCATCTCGTGTACGAGGGACCAGGCGGTGTCGAAGCGGCGCGCCTTGCCGAGGATGGCGATCATGGCGTGGTAGGCGCGCGCGGGGTGGGCGTAGGCGGGGCCGCGGGCGCCGGCCCAGAGGAAGAAGGTGAACGCGGCGGCCCAGTCGTGGCGCAGCCTCGCGAGCGCCGCCGCCACGAGCTCCGGCGAGGGGGCGGCATCGGCGACTCCGCACTCCTCGAGGCGCCGCTTCGCCGCGGCGGCGTCGGAGGAGAGGCCGCGGAGGGAGGAGACGATCGCGTCGACGTCTCTGAGTATCTCCGGCCCCGGCGGTTTCGTCCCCTCCGCAAATGCGTCATCGTCGTCGTCATCGTCGTCGTCGTCTTCGGGGCCCTCTTCGTCGACTCCGCCATGGATGGGGTTGCGGACGGTGGGAGAAGAGCAAAAAGAAGCGATTTTGGGGTAGGGAGAGAGGGAATTGGAGGTTGTTAGAGATTTGAGGTTGGATTGGGGAGGAGGAGGAGGAAGAGGGATTTTAGGGAAAGAGGAGGGAGAAGGGAGAGAGATGATCCATCTAATGAAGCTTCTACGCCACATGAGGAGTAGCAGTGTATTATTATTATTATTATTATTGTTGTTGTTGTTATAGGTTTATATATATATACACTACAGAAACTTCATTGGAGTGAACAGGTGGAAGAAGACCATTGAACAACCTTGCAAGTTTAAAAAAGTATATAAAAATACGCACACATTGTAATAATTCGATATAATTTTGTATTGTTATAAAAAAGGCATACATTTTCACATACAATTTTATTCTAATTAAAGTTTACATTTGAAACTTAACCAGCTAACAATTCCATCTCAGGTAGTAGCTCCAATTGGTTTGTGAAACACCTGATGCAATTTCCCCCCTCCATTATATTCTGGAATTAACTTTATCTTACAATTCATGGTTCACATCAGAAAAAATTACAGTACATATTTGCAGAATTGTGCATTTATGTAATTTTCAAGTGTTCACAACTTCACATTCACTTAATTATGAAACAGTTCATGTAGCATTTCAATTGGTCTAGTTTACTGGACCAAGTCCAGGCAATTTATCCTGGGCACATTTTGCTGCTAAATCAAACAATGGGGACCACTAAACAATGGTATTTATTATTTAGTAAGCTTTTAAGAGAGTAATTCCAAACAATAGTCCCACATCGACTATCGCGGAGAAATATCGCCTCTTTATAATAGAGAACCCCTATGAGGCTATTGTCTCTTCGGAGACATCCGATAAAATTGGAACGATACAGAGAAGATTAGCATGGCCCCTGTGCAAGGATGACACGCACAAATCGAGAAATGGTCCAAATTCTTTTTTTTATTCTACCCTACTAATTACCCTCACCCCAATTAGTAAAACAAGAAAAGAATAGTCCCACATCGACTTTCGCAGAATAATATCGCCTCTTTATAATAGAGGCTACCTATCAGACTATTGTCTCTTCGGAGACATCCGATAAAATTGGAACGATACAGAGAAGATTAGCATGGCCCCTGCGCAAGGATGACACGCACAAATCGAGAAATGGTCCAAATTTTTTTTTTTTATTCTACCCTACTAATTAACCAGCTCTTGATTTTTTTTTATTTATTTATTTTTTTTTTTTTATTTTTTTTCAGACTAGCACACAGTGGACTACAGGATCAAGTCTTTTGGAGCAACAAATCTTTGCGTTCCAAACCAAATGACTAGGACTAGTTTTCTACTTTATCATCCATTGGTCAAAAAGAGAGATTCCACTTCATCATCCATTGATCACAAAAAGAAATTTTATACTCACTTTTCTCTGTAATATCATTAAGGAAGATTAGAAGATTTGTGCTTCGTATGGAAAGAGACATTGTGCATCATTACTGCATTCTATCAAACTTACGTTATTTAAAAAAATAGGTTAAAAGACTGAATAAACTATCTAGTTTAGATACTTAGATCACACTACTCATCTACTAGATACTATATGAATTTTAAGTAAATTTTAAAAAGAAATATCGAATAAGATGTTTATGTGTGTAATTAATCTGATCACTATCTTGTTTACATGGATTGATCACTGTCCTGAGTGCGACTAGTGTAATTAATCTGATCACTATCTTGTTTACATGGATTGATCACTGTCCTGAGTGCGACTAGTGTAATCAATCTGATCACTATCTTGTTTACATGGATTGATCACTGTCCTACTGACACGCACATAAAAGGGTGTGAAAAATGCGTTTTCTTTTGGCCGGAGTACGTAGATTGCATTGAATTTGAATAGTTGTCTATTCATAGCTAGCAAATTCGGAGCAATTTAAACTTTTCACAAGAAAAGACGCCAAAAAAGGGTCACTTCAGATTTTTCATTCCAAATGAAATGAACAGCATACTACCTCTCGCAAAATAAAAAATTGGGTAAATTGCACTGTTGCTCCCTGAACTTTTGGCAGAGTTTTACTTTACCCCCCAAACTCTTAAAACGGTCATTTACCCCGCTATACTTTAATATTGTATTTTGTTGCCCCTTCCGTCAGTTAAAGTTAACGGAGCTGAACGGAAGTTGACGGAAGGGTTAGATTTTGACAGTTTTTGAAATGCAAAAATTATAAGAAGAAGAGTTGGAGGACATAGAAATGGAGAAAAAAGAGTTTTTAAGGAATAAAAGTGAGTTGGTTGGAACAAGGGACAGTTTAGACGGCAGATTTTCCGCCAAAACCTAATCCTTCCGTTAACTCCCGTTCAGCTCCGTTAACTTTAACTGACGAAAGGGGCAACAAGATGCAATATTAAAGTATAGGAGGGTAAATGACCGTTTTAAAAATTTGAAGGATAAAGTGAAACTCCGCCAAAAGTTCAGAGGGTAACAGTGCAATTTACCCTAAAAAATTTTATCTTTAATTTTAATTTGTGCTTATTGCAAAATTTTAGACAATATTTTGTGCAATCAATGCAGAGGACAAATTTTCAAGAGAGCCTAACGACAGTACGACACTCTTGGTACCTATTATCAATGTCTAAATCTTACAGGCGAAATAACCATAAAACAAGAAAATATTAGCAAGCCTGTTAACCAAATAACAATGGTCATAGGGTTTACTAACAGATTGATGATCCATACCAAGATTTTTAAGAATCCGGTCACATTTTTTACGAAGATTGTATCGACGCATTCAACTATGAGTAAAAAGCATTGCTAAACCATCATAAAAGGATCATGGCAAGGACTACAAAGGAATGGTAAAAACAAGAGAACAATACACCTGCAGAATGGCAGCTTAGTCATCTGAGAGTTCAACAAAGGATACAACTCATCTACAATTTCTCCTCGTTCAGAAACTCAGTTTAGTATGACACAATCCCGTTTTTCCTCCGTTTTTTTTTGGGCTCAAAAGTTTATGAGATGGGAATGCAGCAACAAATGTCAGGTCATTTGCTATCTATACAACGACAAAATAGCGTCCCAAACGAAATCAAAAAAATTTAGAAGAAACTTATATTACTCTTCATTAAGAAGGAAAGGAAGTGTTTCCAGGGTAAGAACATTAAAGATCGAGGCATTCATGCGGTTACTCCACTGCATAAATATAAAGAAACAAAAGAACTGGAAGTATGAGTATAAGCAAACCTCAAAATGCAAGACCATCTTCTGCATGAGAGAGAGAGAGAGACACAGAGAGAGAGAGGGGTGCTCTGCTACTGCACTATTTTCTATTTAAAAGAACATAAACTCAACCTGCTCATGACTACGGTAAATGTAACAACGGAAAACTAGAACATGATGTACATATGTTATTGGAAGAGAAAAACGAACAACATGATATACAGTCCTGAAAATCAGGTAGTTGTAGAAGAATGTTACAAAAAAAAAGTGTCAAACCATTGTACCCAGTGAAACCTTGTATTTACTGTAACTTTAACTACCAGGCAAATCAACTGACAATGGCTTCTCTCTAGAACATGATTTGGGCGAGCTTCCCGACCTGCCATGCAAATCAAAATTAAGTTAGCGTGATACAAGTTATCCTAACATGTTAAAAAGTATAATTAAATAGATAAGATGAAGTTCAGATTATGCATTCTCACAATATTCTCAACATTGATTTCATTCTTTCAGTAAAATCATCTTTTAACAATAATTTATTTTGAAGTGAAATGAAGCATTATTCCTCAATCTCGGAGGAAGAGCAACTGCAGAAGCCATTACTTAAAGTTGATATAGTCACCAGACCAGATTAAGTTACAGAAAGAAAGGACAAGGGGGGAGGCTTTATATGAAAATTTTATCACAAGAAACAGATCAGAACAGAAGTAGCAAACCTAGACGAACAATTTTGCTATTCCGCGGTGTAAGACTGGCAGTCCAACCCATAGCAATGTACAATTCAAGTCAGTGCAGCAGAATATTCTGTTGACCACAAAGGTAATATTAGCAAACACATGGGCCTAAGGTTTAATACTAAATCATATATAGAGTGAAACATTGACCCAAAAAGTAGATGGACAAAAAAAGGTAATCCAAGAGGATAAAATGGATCACTGGTTAATGAACTTCCACATGATCGCACTTCATCACTGAGTTTACCAAGGTCACAAGTTACACAATTTGGTTCTTAATTCTGTTTTACAGCAGTCCTTTGTGCACGCTACAAACGACATGATTTCTTAACAAATCAAATAATGAAAAACCGAGTGACTAAAGAATAGGTAAGATTGTCAAGTTCTTGGTGTATGGTTTTTCCATTATTTCACAACCGGCATTCCTTAAACAGAAAATATAGATTAAAGAACATATTCCATGACTTTCAGAGTTCAGACTTTAGGGACCTAATTTCTCAAAATTTAAGGACTCGTGCAGAGTTGTGTGATTGTTCAAAAACCACCTTTGCATTTTACCCTTTCAAAGATCAAATTGTCCTGAAGAACCTTACATGGAGAGAATTTATCTACCATTGAGGGTGGTAGAAGAAAGAGTTGGTCTTTTCTCTACTCCCTCATAAGGGAGAACGAAATTATCCTGCATTCAAGCAGACATACAATTAGATCATTTACCAGACAAATTTAAAGGAGATTTTCTGTTAAGATAAGATTTGTATATCAGACCTTCCGAAATGTGTCCCATGTGTTTGGATCGAAGCAAAGATAGGACCCCCTTTCATATACTTGGGTCTTGACAAGGGATTCCATACATCTGAGCCACAATTTCAAATCCCTATGATAAAGCCACCCTCGAGAATATCTGAGAAGAGGCAATAAGAAATATATAAATGGGATGGGGCTATATATTGTAAGCTTTGAAAGCATGAAAGGTACAACTTAAGTACCAGTAATGCAATTATAAGCACTAATATCGTTCCTCGAGGCAAACATGCATCAGGAATTAAGAACCATTTGCTCACATAGAAATTAGCAGAAAGAGCAGAAAAAATGAAGGTTCATTATGAGAAGTACTAATGCAGAAGAGGGGGATAGAAGACAATGAGATGGCTGCAATCTGAAGAGCAGTTAACTACATTAGTAGAGCAAGCAGGAGGGTTTACACTCATTCCCATAAATTTGCAGTTACTGTAAAGAAGTATAAAATCAGTAATATTCATTAAAGTAAAGCGAAGTAATGAATAAGGGCGCAGGATGGAAGGCTGAAGATCCAATGAACAAAGCCAGTGTTGTGTCACTACTTCTCACATGAGGTAGTAGACAATGTAAGATCGAACATAAACTATCATATTTTAATTTAAAAATATAAGAGGAACCTTTTATAAATTAAAAACAGCTAATAAAGAAGGGTGTGCTTAGTCCTGCTGAAGCTTTGAGTGGAGCTGTTTAAAGAAGCAGCACTAGGTGTTCTTATCAAAAGCCCCCCAGAGCTTTCTGCTGAGGTGAAAACAGAAGCTTCAAGCATCCTAACATAGCAAAAGATACAAATGATTCGTTTTTCAAATGCCTTGGTTCTGCCTCTTAGAGTAGATAATCTCTTCCAGAGCTACACAATAGAAACTTACACTACACCAAAATTAAAGGGTACAATATTTGAAAGGATGCTTGTCTGTGTTGTATTATGAGACGAGAAGGGAAAAGCAGCCTCATGCTTACAATTCATTAGCAGCATACAATTGAGCTTCATCCTTTGGCATGCTGCACAAAAAAGGCAAGAGTCAGGCCACCGAAATATGAACTACATCCAATGCATGGCATCAACTGCAGCAGATTATACAAGAGTACAAAACCTAAAAATAAAGCACCTGTAAAAGATGTAAAATAGTGTCTCCAGCTGAAACTTGGAAAAGTGTCTTGCCTGCATTTACAAGAACAGAATCAGTATGATAATTATCCAGAGGACAATCACAAAACTAGTAACAAAATGCAGAAACTTACTGATAGTGGAGGTGGTTGCTCAGCACAGTAACAGGATGGAATAGAAAACTCGGGCTCTCCTTTAGCTGGTTCATTGGACCATGGAGAACCAAAAGTCTTATAAAGATTATCAGGTGAGTTCAAGTTCAATCCTAGAGTTGTCAGATCTATTCCTAAGGCAAGAGATGCCAGGTCCTGATCATTCATCCTTATCACACTCAACAAGCCCAGCAAGCCAAATGGATCAGGAGGGTTTTGAACTCCCTGAATGGCCTTCAAACTTTGATCTCTATATGACTGAGTAACTGCAGACATTTGATGCATCCGAAGTTGAGATTGATTTAGTGGCTGATGGTATTGCTGAAAAAGTTGCTCATAAGCCCCCATATTAGAAGCTGGATTTGGAGAGTTAAGGGGTCTCAGTCCGATGTTTTGAGATCCAGTACTTTGAACCTACAAAAGAGTAGAAAAGCAAGAAATTAGGGCTTTATGGTATTTCATAGGATCATATATGCTAAATGGTGTAATTAATGTACCTGAGAATGATATGTTCCATGTGAAGACGGAAAAAGATCAGAACCATGCAAGTGAAGATCTTGATTGCTCGCTGGCAAATTAGTACTCTGTTGTTGTATTTGACGGTTAGACGGATAGCTACCACCCAAACTGAGACCAGCAGATCTTGCCATCTGTTGAGTCATTGGTAACCCAAATTCTCATGTTAATTTTGTACAATTACATATTGAACCAGACTAATATTGAAGCATAAGCTCACAGGGTAGTGCTGTGCTTGCATCACGGGCACATTGTCATGAAGTTGTTCTTTGTGGTGCAAATCCGTAGAATAATCTGCATTGCTACCTGGAAAGGATTTGAAACCAAAAATCAGTATGGATAAAAATAGCATAAAGTCACAAAGAAGTTGATTAATATACAATGGCCAAAAATAAACATAATTTAAGATTAAGCAAACTAGAAAAAGTCCTGGAAGCTAAAAAAAAAAAGCAAAAAACATATGGCATACTCCTTTCTGATTCATTAAAACAAAGTATAACGGATTGAATAGCACGGTTTAGGGCACAGGAAGTAGCCAAAGAGTAAAAACTTGATAGTCGGCCATTGTGTAAGAAGGAAGTATAATCTTAAGACTACCGCAATGAAAAAATCCGGAAACACCAGAAGGAGGGTAAGAAGAGAGTATTAGCAAGTCGAAGCGCCAACAATTCAAAAGGTAGTATAAGCTTATTAGAGATTTGTTGAAAGAACACAATAATACATATTAGCCGATTCAAAAGGAGCAAATTGAGGATAAGGTACTTATAAAGCCTAAACAGGTCAAGAAAACTATTCTTGTCGAAATCATTAAGGATTTACTAATGTAGATATAGATGTATAATGCTTGAAATCAAAGAATAATGATTTCAATCATCCAGAAGCACAAGCAATTGCCTTGGAATGTACAATCAACAAAATCAGTGAGAAAGGCGTAGTTTAAACATTGAATCCACATATGAACCATCATATGAAAAGAATTGGCAGATCGAAAATGCTAGAGTCTCTTCATGGCTAACATGATTACATGAATGACATTTTGTAGGCCACAAACCTGTAATCACATCAATGGTTCTCTTTCACATCATATGTGATATGAGCTTCATAGATTTCGAACCAGGAGTCTCAAGCAAGAATTTATTGAAAATAAAGGCAGCATCAGATCTATGAGAAGAGAAAAATGATTTGGGGGAAAATATGTGCTACTATAGCATGCGAAAAAAAAAGAACACTAGTGATAACATCAATATGTACAATATTATCAGCAGCTGGACAAGAATGATATCAATGAATCAGCAACTTACACAAACAAACATCTCTATATATGTATACAAACCCTGGGCTGAAAAGCTATCAAAAGGATTTCAACATGCAGGGTCAGTGAAGCACCTTTATATCCAGGCAAGGCAGGAAAATCTTCATTTTGGATGCTAAATTCTTGGTTTTGTTGGACAATGGAGCTAACACCAACTCCCTGCTTTCTTATGGCACCTGCAATTTAGAGCAGCAGCAAACATGTCACTTCAGAAAGAAAAAAGAAAAAAGAGGCTAAGATTTTATGGTTTAGATATACCATTACCTAATTGCCCTTGAGAGCCTCCAGCAGAACTAGGCCGTCCACTCAATTGAGGAAAATCATTTAGATCAAATGGAGAATTATCATTGAAGTTGGCATCATGTAGCATCCCTATGGAACCTAATGAACTGTTCCCTCCTTGCACTTGGTTCTGAGATAATGATCCACCAGAAGTTGGATAAGAGTTTCCGAGCATACCAACCATCTGTGGAGCTGCTAATTCCACACAAAAAAAAGTTGTTACACCAGAGAAGTACTGGAAGAAAATTAGTTCCATTAAGCACCATATATAGGAATAATTCTTTTCTTCCTGTTATTATCCCCACTTCATCAAGAAATTCAGCAGCAAAGAGGACTTCTATAAATTCATTTATAATTAAATTATTCTTTTTGTTATGCCAAAACTAGCATGCTATTGGAAGTACTCTACCATAATCACATTACCTTGCTGAAGCATGCCACTGATCAACCTGTTGGATCCTTGTAAGTTAAGAGTGCCTGTTCCAGTATTCGCAGCTAAATTCATTCGGGATGCAATATTGGGTACAGATAATCCTCCAGAACTCACATTCCTTCCAATATTAGCTCCTCCAATCATATTGCCCATATTCCCTACTGAGCTTGTAATCCGTTGGCCAAGATTTCCCAACATTGGAGATACTCCCATCCCGGGAACTGAATTGCGATTACCACCCGTGACCGAGCTTGAGGATATACCTGGTATTGAGCCACCAATCGAATTCATGCCACTACTAAATGCAGGATTTCCAACAACACCCATACCTCCTCTACTAGTGACGCCAGAATGTCCATGCGGGATCTGTGTAAGACAAGGAAGTATCAAAAACAGAACATAAAGTACACAAGGAAACAAGCATTTTTTTCACAAAATTAGATAAATTATGCGACCGCATAGCCTAGCTTCTGCATATGAGCTATAGTCATTCCTAGTAAACATCCAGCAAAAGGAGAAGTTGGACTTTCTCTAAAACAGGGAGGTGAAATGAATTTCTTAGTCCCAAAACAAATGTTCTATTTTGGATCTTGTGATTTTGTTGCAGAGTGAAATTGTTAGGGAATTTGATAACAAAAAGTTATGCTTCTAATAATAGCTCAATTCAAATAACATTTCTGCAGAAGCTCAAGCTAGGCCCAAGAGGCCCGATGACAGGTGCATGGTTGCAAAAGAGTCTGCATAGAAGACCTGCGATATAGAAACTGGGTGATTATTTGAAGCAAATCGACCGCTTGATATGCTTCCACCAGGTTGCTGAACACCGGTGGAAGGGATGCCACTCATTGCTGCATGCCGTTGTGTTAGTGAGCTTGGCATATTTGGTAGATTGAAGGTTCCATGGATGTTGTGCAGCCCTTGCATAGCACCTATAAACAAACACTATGCTTAGTGAAAATACTAAAACATATCTGTTTATGCAAAATAAATGTGTGTCAGAGGATTAAACATATGATCAGAAGGAAAATGGCTTTGTATGCTTCCCTACCTGAATGAAAACCAGGAACCGACGCAGAATGAGCAGAAAAAGTTGTAAAAGGCCTTCCTGTCGAATCAGGAAGATTCGAACTGGAACCATTAAGGTTTGACTGCCAAAAAAAAAGATTTATAAATCAGCGACATAAAAGGACAAAGCCTGTAGAAGCACAATATGACTTCAACACCAGACCAGACTGACATCTGAATAATTATATTTCAATAGTTTGGGTTGGGTGAACAAGTGTATTAAGCCTTAAAATTTGCAATTAAGAAGTTAACCACCTAACAAAAATTTTGATAATATAACCTGTAGGGGATCAACTATTGAGAAATCTAAAAAACATAAGAGAGAAGTAGATACATTGAGCAGCCCTGACATTCTGCTGAAATTGAAAGAACTAGTTAACAAGTTAACAGCAGATGCAAAATATCATCATCCAAGCAGAAATGACTTGCCAGCTACTGTCCAACCTAGAAAAAGTAGAAGATCAGGCATCAAATAATTCGATAAATATACTGAACAGTGTGATTCACTCACCCAAAGTAAAAACATTTAATACCAACAACACGAGATAGTAAGTGAAAAGATGTTTTCATATACTGTCCATAAGAATTATGTGCAAAGGAACAACTAACAGCATATTATAAATTTCACTATTTAGAAAATGATCCAAGATGCAGCAAGAAAATTACTAGGCAGTGACATGCGATAAGACTATAATGATGAAAAGTTTGCTAAAAGATTGACAAATTCTCCCAACTGCTGCCAACATAACATAAACATTCTACAAATTATTAGGGGTGGGGGATGGGGGGCGGCAGAGAGCCAAGCTACTTTTATATTACACACCAAAAGCATCACTCTCATATCCTCTATGGACCGGAACAATTTACACAAAGTAGAAAAGAAAAATCTAAACTTGGGTGTTGCATAATCTTTAAGCATAAATTAGCAAAATAACCAAAAGAAGGCTCTGTCCAGTAACTCCATAATACACTATTCCAGAAAAATTATCACGGTTCAAGCTTTCAAAGAGTCCTTTTTCTTCTCTACTTCTCCATTCCTTACACTTGGACGCAGCAAAATAAGATCACCGCGCTTACCTACTAATAAATTCCTCTACAAGCATGAGCATCGAACAAAAACTACCCCACATAAATTACTATCCACTCTTATTTAAAAGTTTCACGAGATATCGCAATTACAAAAACAGTTAGAGAGAACAAAGCACTTGCAGTAAAAACTGAACATTGATTAAGTTCTCCAATCCACAACACAAAGCTCCAATCTAACTATAATAGTCTAGATCGACCCAAAAATTGTCGCGAAAAAGGCCCGCAATCCGATCGTAAATCCCATCCGGTGCAGATCAAACCCTAGGTAGCGATTCGATCGCGGAAAAAGCTCCGATCGAGGAGGAAGAGAGTGTGTACCTCGACAGGGATCGAGGGGATCGGGGAGTCGGGGGAGGGGGAATGGGGAGCCACGGTGTGGATCGGGGAAAATGGAGAGGGGGAGAAGGGGGAGAGGGGAGGGGAGAGGGTGTAAAGTGAGGCGAGGTGAGGATTTATCAACGAGCGATGGGTAGGGGAGAAGAGAGAGAGAGAGAGAGAGAGAGAGGGATTGGGGTGTGGTCGTGCGGGGTCAGGTTCGACGGCGACCCATTTCCGCGGCTCGGACGAATCACGCGGCTCGGGCGGACCCGGCTCCGCACGAATCTTAAAGATACCCGTTCCTCTGTTCATGATGACCGCCGAAAAAGTACGATAAAAAAATACTTCATTTGTTTACTATTTAATATTATATTTCGCATATCGTGATGAGTCGATTATAATATATTTTATACGGTTTCATGAGAGACCGCAAAATTATAACTAACTTCTGTTAGATAAATCTTAATACCAAACTAACGGTGTGGTGAAAAAGTAGGATGAAAAATATTATATTTGTTTGCGTACGTAATACTTCTACGGTTCCACTGAACGGATCTGATGTTAAATTTATTATTATAAACATATCAAACTGAACGTAACTCTTTTTTCTCTTCGGTGGGATAACAATACTGAAAGGGCCCAAACCTACATGAGGCCACAAACTCCATAAACGCAAGAGGCCCAAAACAATTTTGGCCCATTAAAATTTAGCAAGAAGCCCAAAACTACATAAGGCCCAAAAACGCTCCAGGCCCATTGCGGCAACACACAGCAATAGCGCTCTCTCTCTCTCTCGCATCTGCCCTCTCGAGAGATCGCGGCGCGTAGCGTTCTCAGCATCGCGAGGTACAACGCTCTGGCGATTGGATCTTGCTAAAACCCTTCTCCTCCTTCGATTAGGTTCGAACTAGTGAGGTTACTGCTGCGCCTTTGATCAGTAGTTGTTGTATCGTTGGATCAATCAGGGTTTTTGCTGTGGTTTAGGGTTTATTTGGGGTAGATCGACGCAGTTTCTACTCGTTTCGTGCAGAAATCAGTGTTTTTTTAATGTTATAAGTGCGATCTATGCTGTCGAACTAAGATTTTTGTGAATTCTTAAGATCACATTTAGATTTAGTACTATAATTTGTAGTTTTTGAGAGATTAGGTCTAGGGTGTTCTTATTTGATCTATGGGGCGCTTAGTAATTTGATCTCAGAAATGGGGGAAATTTATGTCGCGAGATGAAAAATGTGTTTTTGGGGTTCAAATTATGCCGTAGTTGATTAGAAGCTTGCCACAGTTTTAGAGTGTCTTGTGGGTTCATTCCACTAGACTTAGTTTGTTGATCAAGATGGAATTTTGCATTCCTATGACAGGAGATCATGGCAAGTGCCGGCAGATCCATGTTATACTCGTTGCTCCTGTTCGCGGTTATTCTCTCGCTTCTTGAGATGTATAGAGAGAAGTTGGCGTCGTCGGAGTTGTTTACTATTTTAGGTGGCTTCGTCAGCTCCCTTTTGTTCCTCATGATGCTAACTGTGAGTTTCCTAATCATCATTCTTTATCCATATGCAACTATGCATTGATATAATGTTATTCCTCTCGATGTGTCGTCCGCTCTACCTCTTTGTCATTCTTGTTACTTGTTACTCTGCATTTTCGGGGAATGAAAATTTATCTGTCGGTACGCCTGCGATCTTATGGCATTACTTAACAAATTGTCCTGTTTTCGAGCTATATTTGAGTAATGTATCCATAGGAAGAACTGCCTTATGAAGATGGTGTACGCATAGAAGTGCTTTTTAAGCCTGGCTTTTAGTGAAAGGAGAATTGTGTTAGGTTAGAATATTCATATATTGTTCATAAGTAGTTTAGGCTTCACCCTTACTAAGTCCTAACATAAGAGGATGCTCCATCTCGAGGATGCTCCATCTCATTTGATTTAATTCATAATGTATAATGAGGAACTTCTAATTCAATTTTGACTTGTTTGAACTGTTTTTTGGTCTGTTGTATGTGTGATACTGAGTGTTCTTTCTAACTTGTCGAGGATATCATGAGTTTTTTTTTTCAAGGTGTAAGTATATGCTTGCAACAATGTTTCATGATGTTGATCTCAGCTAATTTTGCAGTTCATTGGGAACTACCAGGAGTTATCTGGCATGAAAACTGGATGGGGTGCTGGTAAGTGTGAGATATTTAGATCATTCTTGTTGACAACTTCTTCACTTTCCTTTTTCCTTTTTTTGAAAATATTCACTCACTGTTATCATTCTGTGTTCTGCAGCTGTTCTGGCAGAAATCATTGCTCTTATTGCTGCTAGCACAGTCCATCGTGTTTGTATCACAACATGGTATTATCACTTACCTATCATCATCTTCTAATATCTAAGCTTTTCATTTTTATTATGACACACTTTTGAATTTATATGAATTTATAAGTTGTGGGATTCATTTGTCTATGAATTCTTACTGTTCTTGGAAGCACAAAAGGAAGGGGGGCGGGGAAGACAGTCAGACCTAGGTCATGTAACAGCAAATAAAGGGTTGTCTGGTCTTGTAGCAGGAGATAGTGTTGTTTGATGAAGTGTTGTCAGAGTATTTACTATTATGAGAAGTGCTATATTAAACTATTTCCAACAGCTTCTTTCTTCAACAAAGTCAGAAGTATCAATTTGGGGCTTCTGCATTTGAGGTGAAAATCGTATTTCTGCTTCCTGCTGTGAAGCTCCAGATCTTTCTCTTTGTCAAACACTTTACTAGAGTCTGCTGCAACCGAAAGCTGAAGCAGAAGCATGACTTGACCAGACCTAATCTACATTCAATCATTGTGTTATTTTGTTCTTTGTCATATTTCCTTGCTATTGTGGCTTCATTGTCTATACACCAATGAAGTTTTGCTCTGTTGATGCTATTTTGCACCTTTATCTCTCATCAGCAAGTTGTTAGTTTGCCATCTAGTTTATCTCATGGAAAGAAATTTCTCATGTCATTTTAACTGTCTTATTAACTTAAAAGACCCATTTTCGCAAGGGTACCCTTTGCGAAGTATAGAGAACAATAAGTATGACTTTCTATATAGCACTCTCATCAATTTTTATGTTTTACATCAAGTAGCGTCGATTTTTCTGCCTTCTCCATTTTGCTCCTATTTGTGCATTAGTTTGTAGCATATACCACTTAACATGATCTCAACCTTATGTGCTGTCACCATCGAGCCCTTTGTCGTTTTTTTCTGAAATCCTTTTTTGCCCCCTTTTTGCAGTTTCCTGTTTTCGGCTGGGCTTCTGTATGAGGTTGACAAGCTTTCGGGAATGATGCTTGCAAAAAGTGAATCGAGAGCGAAGCGATATTAATATTGATGTGGAGTCAAAGTCTAGTAATATTCATTTTAGCAGGGATCTTTATACTGAAGTATGCTATTTGGAATCAGATATAAGAGGCCACCGAGATTGGTAGCTTCCCTAAATGTGTCTTAATTGGTTCATTTTGGTAGTACTTAGTGATTTGAAAATTATGCTTTTGTCACTATCCTTTGGTAATTTTTGTGGGATACTCCATTTCTTAAGAGACGACACTTAAATGTTTTTTGACTGTGTAGTATTGCCAAACCTATGCTTTGTAAAGCTTAGCATCTGTCCATCAATTTTTAGGGCGCTCAGTTTACACCATGCACAGTTTTCGGCATTACGCTTTAGGGAGTTTGGAGAATGCATTCTCAGACTCGGTCTTAAAACTTTGTACAGATAGAGTTAATGTTATGTTTGGTCTGATTCAAGTTTTTACACAAGTCCTTTTTGAGCAAAGCTGCTCAAAGTAGAAGCTGTAAATTGAAACTTTTACTTCCGGATCAGAAAAATCTATATTAGTTTCATCAGAGCGGTCGAAAGAAACACTTTTGAAGATTAGGACAGACAAGTTAAGTAGGGGGCCGGTACCAGAAAGCCCTGATGCTTGCAGCATCTTTTCGTACAAACAAATACATGGTTCTCTCCAATGCCATCTTTGTCTGCATCAAGTTCTTTTCATGCCAATCTGGAAAAGTGAGTAGTGCTCTCAATTTCCTAACCTGTTGCTGTTTGGCCATCTCATTAGTGACAAACATTTACTAATCTTTTTATTAATCTTCTCCTGTGTGTTTCTCTCTTTGGAAGGCTCTTTTGAACCACTTTGTGCTTGGCCATATCATTTGCGGCAATCTAAATCACTTTGTGTTTCACATTTTTAATTAAATTTATTTCTAAATAAAATAAACTAAGTGGGTAGCGTGCTACCTATCTAAATACTGCATACGATTTTGTCGAAGTCACGAGTTCAACCATGGCCCTCAATGTGAATTGAAACCAACTAGGTCTAAAATTTCACTTTTCTTAATGGTTTTTTTTTTTTTTTAACTCCAATAAAATATCCACAAAAGTTATTATTAGTAGTAGTTGAGCACACCTAATACTAGCTGTCATTTAGTTATTTGTCCCATAGTACTTAGTACTTGATGTGTAAATTTGTGTGAGACCCCCTCAGCTCTATATCATTTACAAGCACACCCCCAAACTTTCTTTCTTATTTTGATTAATATCTTTTCTAATATTATTTGTTTTGATTTAACTCGCAAGTCGAACTATAAAATTTCATTTATAATCAACGACCAATAGCTGATAGAATCGTACAATTCGATCAATTAAAACTTTTTTTTATTCATTTGTTGTGAAAAATTTGCTGAATTAGATCGAAATTGGGACCTTGTAGATGTTGAACACTTTTAAACCTTTGTTTTATATATATAATTTTTGATTAATATATTGGAGATCAGTAAAAGAGATGAGGAGGGTGAATTAGGAATGACCAATTCTTTTAATTATTTTTTATTATATTAATTAAAAACAATTAGGTTGATCATCTTTGACTTGTTCTACATTTATTTGTTGCTCGTCCCAATCCTTACGAGTTCACATTTGCTTCACATAAATGATAATAAAACGTGCAAGTTACATAAAACTATGTGCATTACCATTTCTTCTTTTTTTAAAAAAAAATAGTAAAAAAAAAGTTAATTTTTTCGCCGTGATTCCTAATTCCGTGCTTGTGTTCTCACCGTCACCGATCAAATAACTTTTTTATCTAAAAAATTAAAAATTATATTGAGATTCAGAATAACGATCATAAATGGTGTCATAAATTACTAATTTGATCATTTTAAACCAATGTAATAATGTTATTTACAAAAATAAATAACTCTTATTTTTTGTTCATACCTCAAATTTCATGTAGAGCCTTTTAATCTTATGAAGTGATTTATCAAGCTTTTTATTTTTAATTTTTCCTTATTTAGCTCTTTTGCCAATTTTCTTATAATAATGTGTTATATCTTGCACATATTGTGGTGAAATAATGGGAGAAACACTCAAAAGAGTTGTACAATTAAATTAATCAAACACTTATTACTAAAGTTGAAGTTTTTTTTTTTTTCAGATTTGGTTAATTCCATAAGATCAAAGAAGTTAAATTCAGAATTTAATGATACTTTCAAATAACAAAGATAATAGAAAAATAAGTGTTGTTAATGAGTGTATAATGAACTTAATTGTTATAAAACAATTAAAATGTTACTAATATATATATAACATGAAATTATCGGTAGAGAAATAATAAAAAAAAAAAAGAAAAATCAAATAAACGAGTGGTGGCAACGCGCGCAACAATTTATATTTTAAGAAATGTTTTAGATGGATAATTTTGTAATTATTAATAATTTTATACTTATTATTAATGTGTTGATAAATATATATTACCCTTCAGATTATATATATTATCTGATTAAAATTAATGTCTATATATTGTATCATAATAATAAAAAATAAGGGCAAATTTCAAATATCATTTCTTTAGTTTCACACTTTCCCACTTTATTTTTCTGTGATTTAAAATGTATCAAATTAGTATTCTGTGGTTTTATTTTGTTCTTTTCGTCAGCTCATCCGTTATTAGTATTTCGTTAAATTATATACAAAAAACTTTATATACCCGTCAGATTTATCAAATATTCACTTTAGTACCATTTAGTTTTAACTTTGTAACTGATTTAACGAAAACAAATTAGTAAAAACAGATAATAGAGAGAAAAATAAAAACACTTTAAACCACATGGTACTAAAGTTAGAAAGTGCGAAACTACAAGAGTCGTATTTAAAAGTTTTTTCTAATAATAACAATGAACACAAACGAATCTTTTTTATAGAGATAAAACTAATACGTGACAGCGACGGGGCACTCCCCGCCGAAGTTTTATCCAAATTCAAGGCTTTTTAGAAATCAAAATTTTGGGATGAGTCTTGGATGATGTGGTGGACCGGGTCTAGGCATAATTCCTCCCCTCCCCCCAATCTATCCAATGTCAAAGCACAAGCATTGACTTTGTTCTCATCTCCATGTAAGCACAACCATTATTCATTAATTAATTAATGATAATAATAAATATATAAAATCCAAAGGCCAATTGCTTCCAAATAAAAATTATTCAAACCCCAACTTGATTTAAAATACTTAGATGAAAGAAGCGTTTGTTGGTAGAATTTATGACTGGATCAATGCATGCAAAAGTTTGAAGGGTCCACAACCATAACTACTGCTCCATACAATATATATAATAATATCTTAAATTATAACAAAGAGAAAAAATGCATAAAAAAAGTAGTAAAATGTGTAGCATTAGTTTGAAAAAATCAATCTTTTGATCAATTCAAACAGCTGTACAAATTTATGTACTCATTCCTCTCTCTCTCTCTCTCTCTCTCTCTCCTTGTTGTTCACACACCATATTTGTGGAGATGGTAAAAGAGTCCAAATATCCAATGATCATGTGTGAGTTCCCCAAGAAGAGGATATAAAGTTTTGGCTTTTGTGGTAAGCCATTTTTTTTTTTTTTTTTTTCTATTTTGGGGAGTGTTTGGATCCAAAAAAGAGTTATCATAGAGGAAAATGCATGAATTATCATGTTGCAAAATGATTGTGTGTTTTCTGCAGTGGTAGCAGGTTGAATCCAGGCCTTTTTTTCTGACACTGACAGCAATCAGAAAACCAAACAAATTAAATTTTGCCGAGGGGCCGGCATGGCGACGCGGCGGCGGCTCCTGCTGCTGCTGTTCTTCTGCCTCGCCAGCGTCCGGGCCGGGCTCGCCGACACGAATTCTCAAGATGGTAGTAATCCTGTTCTTGTGCTTGGTTTGTAATCTGAAGATGAATTGGATTAATTGTAGGAAATATAGTAATTAAGAGAGAGTGATTCTGATGCTTGGTTTTGTTCATGCTTTTTGTACTTGCACACAACAAACATCTACTAGGAAGTAAAATCAGAGAAGGGAAATTATATGTTGAGAGTTACTATTTTAGGAACTTCAGATGATCAATAATTTCTTTTCTGATATGAGATCTTAGATAGGAAAATAGTAAAAAGAACTTTTTGATAAAGTAAAATTGGACTAACAATTAATGAATTGATGAACATGTAACAGTTGCTGCACTACAAGCCTTGATGAATAATTGGCAAAATGTACCACCAAACTGGGGACAGAACAGTGATCCCTGTGGTAGCCAATGGGATGGAATTATTTGCACCAATGGGAGGGTCACATCACTGTAAGTAAATCAGTCCTATCAAATGATTTTATCTTCCAAAAACCAACAACAACCCAAAAAAAAAAAAAAAAAAAAAAAAAAAAAAAGAGAGGAAATTTCTGTTTTTCTTCTCAATTTTGTTGCTTCTTCTCAAATTAAACCTGAAAATTTTTCAGGAGATTACCATCCATGAACCTCAAAGGTCAACTACCTGCTGATATAGCCCAGCTCTCTGCATTGAACTACTTGTGAGTCTTATTTTTCTTTTCAAAGCAAAACAAAAAGAAAAAAAAAATTGGGTTGTAGATCAACAAATTTGTGGATTTTTTTTTTTCCCTGTCCTTATGAGAAGAAGAATCTTTTTTTTTTTCATATATAGAGAGAGAAAAATGGCATATTATCTGTTTAGTTTATTTTTTAAAACAAATATATTTAAAAATGTAAAATAATTAGGTTTCGCTCTTAGAACTCCAGGTGCGAACCATTAAGACTTTTGTCACTTATTTTGGGACGGTCTTTCTATAAAGAGCTTATTTTTAAGTAGAATTTTGGGCTTTTTACGGGCCGAGATTAGCTTAGCATTTACTATTAGGTTGTATATGAGGAGCTCAATAGAGAGTCTTAAGTTGTTTTCTACTTGGATAGGATTGAGATTTTCTCATATATATAATTTGGGTTTCTCTAGCTCCAACTCTTATTTTGATGCATCCCATGCATAGAATACTTAGAGGACTATTTACTCTTGCCGTAGAATGTAGTGTTGTTTGATGAGGTGCTTTTTTTTTTTTTTTTTTTTTTTTTTTTTTTGAGAGAGAGATAGGTAGCACGTTATCCGCTTCGTTTATTTCGTTAAGAAATAAACTTAGCTAGAAAAGTGAATCAACTAGGATTCGACCTCGGGTCTCGGGTACCAACCACCAAGCCCTTTGCCACTTGCTCTAGGGACGGTCGGTATGAGGTGCTTTTTTTAAGTTGCGTCATTAATTAGGAGAAGCGCAGTACGAGAAATTCCTTTGTAGTTACTCTCTATACCAGAAGAAGCTTTAGTTCAGAGCTTTTTCTGTTGGGACTCAGAATCTCATTTTACTTCATGCTACAGTTGTTGTAGTACCACTAGTAGAGATGTATTCAACTTTAAACATAAGCGAAAGCGGGGCTAAACATGCATTTGTTGCCACTGATGGGGAGTTTAGTTAGTGCTCTCCTTTCACTCTTGTTACAAAAGTATGGCAGTACCATTTTTGTGCGGAAAATTTGGTTGTGTTTTGTTTTTTTTTGCTCACCAAATGTTTGTTGTAATGCCACTGAGAAGTTCCTTGATCTATCGCAGATGAGTACCGGTAGTAGTAGTCTCTCCCAGCAAAATTGTCAAGGAAAAGAGCTGTAGATTCCAATTAAATTCTAAGTATTTTTTATCCCTTAGGATGAAATGTGGTGTTGAGAAAATTAAGTTGTAGGAAATTCACAACATGAATGGTAAGTGAAATGTAACAACAAGAGTTAGTTCAAGCAGAAAATAGAGACATGATTCAAGTTGGTATTGATAATATCAACTACACAAATTGGAAAGAAATAAATAAGTAGCAGGAGTTTCGCATTGATATGCTTCAAAAGAGAAGGAAATAGAGTCATGGTTATGTGAAGGATTCTAACAGAAGCACTTTCAGGGACCTGTCCTCCAATCCCGACCTCGGCGGCCCACTTACTCCAGGTATCGGCAATCTGAAGCAGCTCACCACACTGTAAGTTCCAGCAGAATCTTTACATAATTTTCGTCTCCTTTTTCCCGAATCATATTAGAAGAGGTTTTTACACACACACACACACACACACATATATATATATATATATATATATATATATATATAGCAAAAAGTACACCTACAAATCTGAATATTAATGTACACCCCTCAAAAGTGCAGTTTCAATTCATGCGATTCATGCGGAAAGTTTTTTTTTTTGTATCAGGAAAATATTTTCTATGTGACTATGTTTTATCAGATTACTGAATTGATTGGAATTATTGTTTGTACTTTCTCAGAATCCTGGCTGGTTGTAGCTTCACTGGCATCATTCCACAAGAGTTGGGCAATTTAGGACAGCTCTATTTCCTGTAAGAAGTGCTTAGAGATAGACATAGATCTTCATTCATTTTACTTCTTTAGATATTCTTGCGCTATTTGTCGACTAATTAAAATGGTTTTCTTTCTTCTTATTTTTTAATTTTTTTTGTAAATTTACAATTGCAGGGCTTTAAACTCAAACAACTTCACTGGCAGAATACCTGGTACACTTGGTCTGCTCTCAAATCTCAATTGGTTCGATGTGGCCGAAAATCAATTGTCTGGACCTCTGCCAGTTTCATCGAACTCAACTCCTGGCTTGGACCTACTTGTCAATACACAGCATTTGTATGTTGACCTTAATCCAATTTCTTCACTAATTCTCTAAGACCATTAAATCCATTTGTTTTTCCCAAGTTGCGAAGAACGGGATTTCTTTTATGCTCTTCGAATTTAATATATGATGTACAATTTTGCATGATGTATGCACAGTTTTGGATAATTCACACTTGAAACCGCGCATCAATCATTAAAATAATGCATCGCTTCACAACTGTGCGTCGACCATCATGAACAGTACATTTTGTACCTAGAGTAAATGAGCAGTTTGGTCCTAGAAGTAGAAACTCACATACAAAAGTGAAATTTCGATCCCTGAGGCCAAACATGTAATCAAAGTATTTCGGTATTACAATTTACTTGAATACGAATAATCCTCTCTTTTCTGTCTTTCTATCTTTCTACTGTTATCTACAGCCATTTCAATAAGAACCAGCTGTCGGGACAGCTCCAAGAAAAGCTTTTCAACTCTAAGATGATTCTTATACACATGTAAGCTAATAAATTTTTTTTTTTTTTTTTTTTTTTTTTTTTTTCCGTTCTGTCGATTTTTATGTCTATTTAGATAAAATGACTGTTATTTTGTTATTATTTTTGGGCAGATTATTTGATGGAAATAAATTTACCGGGCCAATCCCAAAATCAGTAGGACTTCTGCAAAAACTCCAGATTCTGTGAGTGCCACATGAACACCATTGAACCGAATCTATTTGTTCAACCTTTTCAATTTATTTATACATTTACTCTTTTGATTCCTAGCCAACTATGTGTTGTTTGAATGATATATTGATGACTAGTTGCTTCTTGAAACAGCCGGCTTGATAAAAACCAATTCAGCGGTAACATCCCTGCATCAATCACCAACCTAACTACTCTTAATGAGTTGTAAGTAATCTGAGATCTAACACAATGAAGACAGTAAAAGAAGACAATTTCCATTTGTACTAGCTAACACTTTACTGCACTATTTTTGCAGGCACTTGGCAGAAAATGAACTTCAGGGAACAGTCCCAGATCTCAGTGCATTAACCAACCTCAACTATGTGTAAGTAGTAGTAGTTTTAATTTGCTTATAGTTTTTGCTGAGAATGCTGCTTACAGTTGCAATATTGGCAACCTTGGTTCGCCTTGGTCAAGATTTGTCAAGCTCATCGAAATCAGGATGAAGTTTCGAATTTTCATAAAGTCAAATCAACTTTGACCAAGTCTCGACTTCGGGTCTCGCACATGCAAGCTTGTGGCCAAGTGCCATTTAAGTACGACTCTTAGCACCAAAACTCTTTAGAGTCTCCTGAAAGGCTTCTCGTGGTAGCTGAACTAAAAGTTTCAAACTAGTGCTTTTGCTTTCAGGCAGAAAAGCTCCTAAATTCTTGTTAGCCGAACTCCTGATTCTTGAAAGCTTTTGCTTTCTGGAGTAGAGTTGTTTAGAAGCTAGGTAAAAATAGTCACTTACTATGCATGAGTGCTAAATGGCAATGCCTTTCTTTTCATATTACAGGGATTTGAGCAACAATACCTTCGACCCTTCACCTGCTCCGCCTTGGTTCTCGACATTGACATCTCTCAATGCTCTGTAAGTTCTCCGTGAAAATAATTGTTTAGTAGATTTACTTTGGTTAGCAATATAATTTCTAATCTAAAACCATACCACTTGTCAAAAATCAGATTTTGGCAGAGGGGAGGGCTTACCGGGAAAATCCCTGCGTCGTTATTCACTTTGCCTCAACTGCAGCAAGTGTAAGTTCATAAGAACAATGTAAAATATCTCGGAATTCGAGAATAGGCGTCGGCCGTAATATGCCTAATGATCATTCCATCCTTTTTTGCAATTCCTGGCAGTGCGTTGTCTATCAATGCATTTAACGGCACGCTCAACATGAGCAGCAACCTCGGCCCAGACCTACAGAGTGTAGATTTCCAAGACAATGCTATTACGCAAATCGATATCGCTTCATCCTACAGCAACACCCTAATGTAAGTTTTGAATCAACATCTTGTAGTTTATACTACAAGCGAAATGAATCTTTTGTTTCCATTTTTTTTAAAAAAATTTCTTTTTTTCCTTATCTTCTGCAGACTTGTAGGAAACCCTGTGTGCATAGACCCTCAATACGCAAATGGCTTATTCTGCCAGTTGAGGCAAAAGGTAGAAACTCCGTACACGACCAGTCTAGCCAAGTGCGGTAACAGCAGTACTTGCCCTGTCGATCAGAGTCTAAGTCCTCAGAGTTGCTCTTGTGCCTATCCGTACCAAGGATCGCTGGTATTTAGAGCACCCTTATTCGCCGGCGTAACAAATAGTACACTGTTCCAGTCACTAGAGTCGAGCCTTTGGACTAAGCTCGAGCTCGCTCCCAATGCAGTTTACCTTTCGGACCTCCACTTCACTAGTGACGGCTATCTCTATGTTCAAGTGCAGTTCTTTTCCTCTACCGGAACGTCCTTTAACCGGTCGGAAATCATAAGAATTGGGTCCGATCTAACTAACCAAATTTGGAAACCGCCACCTATTTTTGGACCCTATTACTTCCTTGGATATCCATATTTCTCCGCAGGTACTACTTATTCCCTCATTTTCAAGTAAATATGATTATGCAAAAATTTCACTAAAATTTCGCTTTGGTCACATTTTACATTTTGCATTGATGCACTGCACTTCCAATTTTTTAAGATCAAAGCTAGCCCGTAAGTCAGGCCGATTTCGTTTAGTGAAATGATGACACTGCAGCTACAACCTATGATAGTGGCCAAGTGCTCTTAAAATGGTTTTTTAGCAGCTGAATCAGCTGCGAATCATCATTATTTCATTAGAAACATTAATGACACTCAAGCGGTGGACCCAATTGTAAAAAAAAAAGTTGGCATCAAGCGCTTGAAATGCAAGAAATTAAGGTTTAGTGACCTGCATGAGTTTTCGAGCTAAGTTTCATGACAAATGGCGTAGTATAGCCGTCTTTTCTGGACAATAAGTTTTCTAATGTTTTCTTCTAGAAGAAACTGATGAAGTTAATACACATTAGGTGGGAACGGAGGAAGTTCCTCGATGAGTAAAGGAGTTATAGCTGGGATATCAGCTGCTTGTGCTCTTCTTTTGATTGGACTCGTTGCCGTGGGGTTGTATGCTTTGCGACAAAGGAAAGCTCGAAGGGAGGCCAAAACAACCAACCCTTTTGGTAATGTGCCAAACCTATGATACGAATTACGATAAATGAAGCTATTGTGCATCCAAATTCTCAACAATTTGGATGTAGAATTTTGAATATAATTTTGCAGATAAGGAACATGAAAGTGCAATAACTTGTTGGCTACATATGAAAATTTTCAGCTTCATGGGGGGCTGGCGGCAAAGATGACGGATCCGCTCCACAGCTGAAAGGAGCAAGATGGTTCTCATTCGACGAAATGAAAAAGTGCACCAACAATTTCTCCGGAAACAATGAAATAGGAGCCGGAGGCTATGGCAACGTAACTAAACCAAAATTTTTGTCTATGTTCTTACACGAAAGAAAACTTACTCTAGTTGCTCACATTTTGTGCAATTTACGACTACCTTTTGTAGGTCTATAAAGGAGTACTTTCGAACGGGCAAATAGTCGCGATAAAAAGAGCACAGCAAGGATCGATGCAAGGCGCATTAGAGTTCAAAACTGAGATAGAGTTGTTGTCGAGGGTTCATCACAAGAACCTAGTAGGCCTTGTTGGCTTTTGCTTCGATCAAGGGGAGCAGATGCTGGTGTATGAATACATTCCTAACGGGACTTTGAGGGATAACTTGATTGGTACACCCTTTTCCTTCACCTCGTAAAGCTATTAAGTATTCAAATCCCCCCCTTTACGGACCTTGTCGACTCTACTGGGTCGTGCCAACAAGGAATTGGGACAGTACAACCCTTGCCAATGGCACCGCTCGGAACCCAATTCTTTCCTTTCCAAAATTTTCAATTTATAACTCTTGTTCTTCGTGGATTCGAATACTTCTACGGAAATTCATGAAATTAGTAACAAACAAGGGTAGATCTTTTAGTGTTATTTATTGTAAGTTTTACGCATGCATTTACATTAAAGAAGGAATTTTATCTGGCTTTTCAGAAATTTCTTTAAAAGTAGCAAGTGATATTACCGAAAGAGCGCAAAACACATTTCAAAACAATCAGAATAAATTATTGTTGGAAACCCCTGTTCCAAACTGTGTCGGTATGAGGTCATATGTCGATAGCATGACAGTATCTGCACAGTATAGCGTGCGCATCTTACCATGCCGACCAGTTCTTGGCACGGATATGTGCCACGGCACTTAAATCTTTGCTTCTAATTATGCCTTATTTCTCCTTAATCAACAATTAAATCTTTCTTTTGTTGGTCAATTAAATCGCAGGGAAAGGCGGAATGCACTTGGACTGGATGAAGAGACTAAAAATCGCCTTAGGCGCTGCTAGGGGACTAGCATATCTTCACGAGCTTGCCGACCCGCCGATCATCCATAGAGATATCAAGTCAACTAATATCTTATTGGATGAGAACTTGAATGCAAAGGTTGCCGATTTTGGGCTTTCGAAGCTAGTCTCGGACAGCCAAAAGGGGCATGTCTCTACTCAAGTCAAAGGAACATTGGTAAGCATATACTTCGACTTCTCCACACACTTGTAAACATCCTATTGATGTGCAGATGCAGCCCAAATAAGTTGAAAGAAGTCTAAAACGCGGGAAACCGCCCTAAATATCGCAATTTGTGATCAGGATAATCTTAAAACAAAGCTTTTCATTTTCTTGATTATTTTTTTGTTTTGTAGGGCTATTTGGATCCTGAGTACTACATGACCCAACAACTCTCGGAAAAGAGCGATGTATATAGCTACGGTGTGGTCATGCTTGAACTAATATCTTCAAGGCTACCTATAGAGAAGGGCAAGTACATTGTTCGCGAAGTGAGAATGGCGATCGATCAATACGACCAAGAGTACTACGGATTACAAGACATCATAGACCCCTTGATCAAAGTCTCGGCCAAGCTCGTAGGCTTCAGGCGGTTCGTGCAGTTGGCGATGGAATGTGTCGAAGAATCGGCCTCAAACCGGCCCACGATGAACGAGGTGGTAAAAGAAATCGAAATTATAATGCAGAATGAGGGTGTAAGTACTACGTCAAATTCGGCACAATCATCTGCGACGGAGTTTGGCAATGCAAAAGGTGCTCCTCGCCATCCTTACGAGGAGCAGGTACCGATAAGAGACGAGGGAAGCAGCGCTTTTGCATACAGTGGCGGATACTCCTACCAAGTGAATGTCGAACCGAAATAGACAATTCTTTCATTCTTTTATTTTCTCCTTTTTGTTGGTTTTGATTCGTAATTGTTGGTACACAGTTTCAAACAAAGCAAGTGATGTTGTGTATGTGACACTAAAAATGATGTTCTTCATATTTTTTTGTTTCTTTTTTTCTTTCTTTGATGAAGAGACAAAGCCTTGGTTTGATCTTTTCTTAATATATAGAGTTTCTCAATTTGCACCAAAATGAAAGATTAATGCACAATTTGGATCTTTGTGCACACGAAATGCGCGCTTTCATGGCCAAGTTTACAATCTACCATATTTAGTTCTTTATCTGCATCTCTTTACTATTTCAAACAAGTAAGTTTATACCAGAACTAATGGTGGTTAATTCCTGTAATTTAACTCAGATAACAAAATTCATTTGCATTTATTATGGCACTTTGATTCCTTTGTACATGTCTCAACACTATTAAGCACAGATAATTATATATGGTTCTAAATTTTGCTCAGGGAACTGTTCATTCCTCTCTACATTTGGAGCTCAAAAGCTCTTTTCAGTTTCTCGCCGCGCCGTTAGCTTTAGAATTTTTTAAAAATTCTATGAGATTTAAATATTAATTTAAATAAAAATATTTATTGTTTATATTTGAGTTTTTCATACTAAATTTTTTTAAAAAATAAAAAAATAAACACTTTACTTGCCCAGCCCGAAGCACGGCCCAGCTCGGCACGGCCTGTACCTTCCGGGCCAAATTTTCGGCCCGAAACGGCCCCATTACACCCCTATTAGTACCGAAACTTAAGTTAGAATCCTAATCAATACACATTTCAAGCTAAGATTATTTCTAAAAGAAATAAATAAAGCAGATGGCGTGCTACCTTTCTCAAAAAAAAAAAAAACTAAAATTAAAAAAAAAAAAAAAGGTAAAATAGTAAAATTCGAAAACTCCAAAAATAAATTTAAAAAAAAAGATAAAAATGGGCCGAGTGGCTCGGATCCGGGCTGGGCCCGAACCTTAGCTAAAAAAAAAAAAAAAAAACTAGAAGAAAGGGTCAAAAACCCTAACGACCCACTGAACAGGAGCCAAACACATGCACACAAATCCATGCAGGGAGGAACGCAATCCGAGGAGCAACGTGTGATGGAGAAGGGGTGCGTTGACCGACTCCCCAGGGTCAACCCTTCCTACAACCCCACCTTATAAAAACCCCCTACACCCTCGCCACCATAGACCGAAGATCCCCGGTTAGCTTCTCTCGCTCTCTCTCTCTCTCTCTCTCTCTCTCTCTCTCTCTTTTTCACTTTTTTTTCTTTCCACACACACATCCACACAAAGCTAGCCGGGTTCTTCCATGGGCTCCCCATAAAAACCAAAAGAGAAATTCGAAATTTGCGCGTATTTTCGACTGCTTTCGATCGTCTTCTTTCCACGCAGCAGCTAGCGAGAGAGAAATCAATAGGACAAATCTAGGCTGAGGATGTCGCGCGCGGCGGCGGTGGTGCTGTCGGTGGTGGCGGTGCTGGCGCTGGTGAGCGCGGAGGACCCGTACCATTATTTTACGTGGAACGTGACGTACGGGACGATCGCGCCGCTCGGCATCCCCCAGCGGGCCATCCTCATCGACGGGCAGTTCCCCGGGCCCGAGATCAACTGCACCAGCAACAACAACATCGTCATCAACCTCTACAACTATCTCGACGAGCCCTTCCTCCTCTCATGGTTAGGATGATATATATATATAGACCGATCGATCGATGATAATGTGACATCTTAATTATTATCAGACCTACGTACGTACCGTATATAGCATGTTTTACTTATTTTATATGTGCATATATATATATGCGTGCGCCCGGCGCATGCAGGAATGGGATCCAGCATAGGAAGAACTCGTGGCAGGACGGGATGCAGGGGACGAACTGCCCGATTTTGCCGGGGCAGAACTTCACGTACCACTGGCAGCCCAAGGACCAGATCGGCAGCTTCTTCTACTTCCCGTCCCTCGGCATGCACAAGGCGGCAGGCGGATTCGGCAGCCTCCGCGTCCACAGCAGACTCCTCATCCCCGTCCCCTTCGACCCCCCCGCCGACGAGTTCACCGCCCTCATCGGCGACTGGTACACCAAGGACCACGCCGTCCTCGCCCGCCTCCTCGAAGCCGGCCGCAGCATCAGCCGCCCCTCCGGCATCCTCATCAACGGCAAATCCGGCAAGGACGCCGCCGGCAAGGACGATCCCCCGCTCTTCACCGTCGAGGCCGGAAAGATCTACCGCTTCCGCGTCTGCAACGTCGGCCTCAAGACCTCCCTCAACTTCCGCGTTCAGGTCATAATAATGACCGGCACTTTTCAGCAAGAACTATTTAGGTTAAGCTGTCAGAGAACGGTGTTTTATTATTTGTTTGTCTTTCAGGGCCACACCCTGAAGCTCGTTGAGATGGACGGGTCGCACACGGTGCAGAACATGTACGACTCGCTCGACGTCCACGTCGGCCAGTGCTACTCGGTGCTCGTGACCGCCGACCAGGCCGTCGGGGACTACTACGTCGTGGCGTCGACCCGGTTCGTGAAGCAGGTGCAGGCTGCGACCGCGGTGCTCCGCTACGTCGGTTCCGCCGCCCCGCCGTCCGCTGTCCTCCCCGAGGCCCCCTCCGGCTGGGCCTGGTCCCTCAACCAGTGGCGGTCCTTCCACTGGAACCTCACCGCCAGCGCCGCCCGCCCCAACCCCCAGGGCTCCTACCACTACGGCAGCATCAACATCACCCGCACCATCAAGCTCGCCAACACCCGCGCCCGCGTCGACGGCAAGCTCCGCTACGCCCTCAACGGCGTCTCCCACATCAACACTGAGACCCCCGTGAAGCTCGCCGAGTACTTCAACATCTCCGACGGCGTGTTCAAGTACAACCTCATCGGCGACGTGCCCCCTGCCGCTGACGCCGCCGTCACCATCGCCCCCAACATCATCACCGCCGAGTTCCGCACCTTCATCGAGATCGTGTTCGAGAACACCGAGAAGAGCATCCAGTCCTACCACATCGACGGCTACTCCTTCTTCCCCGTCGGGTATACCGATCACTACAGCATTTGCTGAACGTGCATTGCACGTATACTTTACTAGTATATATATATATATATATATATACATACACACGTACATACAGTTGACTGATCAGTCTTGCTGTGCGAATTGCAGGATGGGGCCGGGGAAGTGGACACCGGAGAGCCGGAAGGCGTACAACCTGCTGGACGCGGTGAGCCGGCACACGATCCAGGTGTACCCGCGGTCGTGGACGGCGATCATGCTGACGTTCGACAACGCGGGGATGTGGAACCTGCGGTCGGAGATCTGGGAGCGCCACTACCTCGGCCAGCAGCTCTACGTCAGCGTCTTGTCGCCGGCGCGGTCGCTCCGCGACGAGTACAACATGCCCCTCAACGCCTTCCGGTGCGGCGCCGTCGTCGACCTCCCGCTGCCGCCGTCCTACGTGTGAGAATCAATAACACAAAATTATTATAATAAAAAAGGGAAAAGAAATGCAGATTGACGCGGCGGTCAGCGGACGTGGCCCCGCCGGAAGGTCGACGTGGCATGAAATTGTTGTGTTTTTTTTTTATTATTTTTAAGCAAAGGGATCGAGAAAAGAGAAAGTTTGCATGGATTAATTAAATTCGGATAATGGTGCTGTTGTAATAATGGTTCTGGTAATAATAACAAAAAATGAGCCACTGTAATTTTTTTTTATTTAAATTTTTGGTGCTTCATGTAATCGGATTCCCTCTCGAAATTCAAATATGGGAGCATTTTAATTCATTTATTTATTTATTGTTCAATTTATTGAATAAGGTTTGGTGATTTAATTTGATTTATTTCTCTTTTTGCAATTTCTACATTTCTAAACCATATATATATGGTATATCTCTCCCCAGTTATTAATAACATGCATGTGTGGGTTTAATCTACGCACAAAGTAGGATGCTTAATTGGAACAAATTTTTTTTAGGAGAAAATTTTGGAAAAACCCAATCGTTTTGATTCAATGTGATCAATTGAAATTGCATTTGTTTATGGTAAAATGTGGTTAGAATTTGATAGTTCTTATTATAAAGCTGTGTTAATTAATTAATATACACTACCTAGCTAACAATAAAGTATATTTTATCAAATTGTAAAATATTTTGTCAAAAAGACTAAGAATTTTCATTAAAACAGGTCTAATAAAAAATTTTATAGTTAAAATATTTATTTAAAATATGATATACTTCAAGTTGACATATATGATTTTAATTTTAGAACATTATAATCATATAGTTTATTTGGATGTAAAGGCCTGTTGCAGTAAGTCAGAATGCGAGAAATTTGTGAATTACACGAACTCGACTTGGCCGCCACCCTGCCAAAGTCAAAAGGCCTAACTGGCATAATTCTAATAACTATAAAAGTTTTTTTTTTTTTTTTTTTTTTTTTTTTTTTTTTTTCTATTTAGCTAAGTTTATTTTTTAACGAAATAAACGAAGCGGGTAGCGTTCGAATCCTAGTTGATTCATATTTCTAGCTAAGTTTATTTCTTAACGAAATAAACGAAGCGGGCAGCGTGCTACCTATTTCTCAAAAAGAAAAAAAAATTTATATTTAAAAATTTTAAAAAAATTAAAAAATTTATAGTTTTTTTCTTTTCTAATATTTAAAAATATAGTTGTAACCACTACTTAAAAAAGTATGTAGTAGCAAACTTTTTTTGATAATATTGAGGTCGTAATTTTATAATAAAAAAATAATGCTTTTAGTTATCACATTATTAAACTAGTCCCAAGAAGAAATTTTTGTGACCTCTGTGTCGGGCCGAAATAAATATTAATGTCTAAATTTTTCTCAAAATCATGAAGTCAACCTCCAAGAATCTTACAGAAACAAACATATGCTCTAACACATTTTGCAAGATATATCTGAGTGGGCTGGTATGCTTCTGAAAGCATGGAGCTCTTCGTGCTTTGAAGTTGTTTTCGATGTTCGGACTTTCAAATCGACGATCGGCTCCGTTAGAATTGATCTAGAATATTTGAAGTATCTAAAAAATAAATTTTGTGATTTTTCGATATCATTTGCCTAGTGATCGAAGGGGGCTCAAAATCAATAATTTTAACGGCCGTGGTGAAATTTGTTTGCAAGTTTAACGGTATAGAAATATCCAAATCACATGAAATTTTGAGAGAAAATTTTTTATACCGTATAAAACAAGATCAATAACTTTGATCTAAAATTTTAATGTCATATCATCATATATATTTTGTAAAATTTTTATTTTCAAATAGTTGATTTTGAGCCCTTCGATCACTAGGCAAATGATATCGAAAAATTGCGAAATTTATTTCTAGATACTTCAAATACTCTAGATCAAGTCTAACGGAGCTGATCGTCGATTCAAAAGTCCCAACATCGTAAACAACTTGGAAACACGGAGCGTTCCGTGTTTCCAGAAACATCCGAGACGCACTCGATATATCTTGGGTAAACTTCAAATATCACTCATGTGGTTTCGGAATTTTTTATTTTATTATCCTAGGTTTAAAGTGTATTAAGTTAGTGCTACGTCGTTTCATTTTATCTTTTCGTCGAGCTTTTTTCGTTAATATTTTGTTAAATTATATAAATTTTTTTTTTCGATACTCCTCCTAGGCTTATCAAATATTCACTTTAGTACCCCTAGTTTTAACTTATTTGTCATTGATTTAATAAAAAAAATTAGTGGAATCGACAAAAAAGATAAAAATGAAATTAGAGGACACTAAATTGATACACTTTAAATCAAAGGGTACGTCGAAAGTGGGGTGGAAGTGGGAGGGGGGAATTGATTTTCGGTGAAAACTGACCACTTTCGCTATTTGGTTCACCGTAACTTTATTACGCCCGAAAGTCCAGTTCACCCAAAATAATGAACTTGACTTCGCCCTCCCAGGGGACGAAGTTAATTCCGGTAAAGTGCAAAAAAGGCAAGAATAGATTAATGTGTTAGGATTACCTCTTTTAAAATATGATCAAATTTAATTAGATAAGCTTTAATAGATATTTTGTTTAATTTGTATATTTAGAAAATGATGAAAAATGAATTTGTTAAATTTTAATAATTTTTTAACTTTAGAATTTTATTTGTTGCATTATTATAATTTATATGCAAACAAATAATATAATTTTTAAAAATTTTATTATATATATATATATATATATATATATATATATATATATATATATATATATATATATATATACATATATAATTATATTATTTTTTATTTATTATAATTTATTAATCACTATAAGTTACAAAATAAACTATGATATGACTTTGGAGGTAAGTATACCGGGGTGGACATTTTTTACGTCATCTACTTCCTACCAAACAAACAACAAAACTCGCAGAACTGCACTTCCACAGTTAGAAACAAACAGTAGAAGTGAACTAATTTTCATCAAAACTCCACTTCAACCCAAAGTCCACTTTCATTCCAAATCTACTTACGTTGAAACAAATATACCCTAATAAGGCACAATTTGGTTAGGGGATAGAAATAGGAACAGACCCTTATCCCCCCCTTTATACCCAAACGCTAATTTTTTACTCGAGAATAGTAGTTCTCGGTTATCTCCACGAACACTCCATTTTTTATATAAAACTATCTAATATTTTTCTTATTCTCTGGAACAATCCAATTTTCATTAAAACATTATTTTTTTTATCTACATACTGTATCTATTCCCGTAATAATTTGTTTATATCCGAACCAAACGGTACTTAAAGTGAGAAAGTGTGAACCTATATAGGAGGGTGGTGTTTGAGGTTTTTTCATATATTTTTAAATATAGTTTATGCTGCTTTGCACTTGTCACTACTTTAAAAAAAGCATGTTGTTGGCAAAGTACAATTTGCATGGTGAGGCTCCCACTTCCTCACATAATCACATCTCAATCACATCATTAATTTAAATACATGCCTTAAATTAAGTACTAAATGCAACTTTGTGTCCACATGATATTGATAGTTTTATTAGGAAAAAAAAAAAAAGAGTGGGACCAAGATTCCATCACCTGGGACAGCAATCATCAAATGCATGCTTTTCTTTATCTCCAAAGCTATAAATAGTGTACCCATTAATGAATACATCTATATTAATTACATAATAAACAAGAATAATCAATATATTATTGCTTAGTAGAGTTGGTTAATATTCTGCGCATTGAGTATACATTAATATTATTTAGTGTACCTGATTAATTTATTAAATTAAAAATATATAATTTTAGTATGAAAATTACATACTTTGAAGAAAAAGAAGTATAGAGATATTATATATAATAGTTTCTAATATTCCAATATTATGTCTTGACGTTTTTCACATAAATCTTATAATAACTGTAATTTCACCACCCTCTGCTAATAACTGTAATTTTTTTTTTGAGTGTGTTAAAATAAAAAAGTTAATTTTGCACGACATTACAAGTTGTGAGAAATTTAAGAGATTAATTTGTGTCTGGAGGAGACATTTTGGACTAAGTTAATTTTACATTTTTACACTCAAACCAAATCCTTGTTGTTTGAGTGTAAAAAAAACAAAAACAAAAATAAAAATAACAAAACCATGTATAGCTTTTACCCAAGTTAAAAACAGGTCACTTCAATTGCTAGGATCAATTGATCATTTCATATTAATTCTTTTTTTATAATATAATTAATATTTAGAATTGTTGGCTTAAATATGCCAGTATCTTGCTTTATGGCGGAAGGTTATGTTGAGCCGAGTCATATTCGAAATGACGTGAGACTGGATGGGCCGAATCATGTTCGAAGTGGTGTGAGGTTGGTTGGACCGAGTCACAATCAAGACCCGTGGGCGCTGTATTTGTACTTGAACTTTTTGGATTAATAGTTAGCGTCAACGATCCGACAAGAACTAGGTTTAAGCACCCTATTAATTATTCTGTTATCTTTTTCATTACATATTCAGCCAGTGCACACTTGCATAATTTATCAGATATTATCATACATATAAGGGAGCAAATTAAAACTAAGGCTTAGTATGGTATTGAGGTCTATTTAACGTTATTAGATAAAATGGAGTTGTGAAAAAAGCATATAGGGATATGCTTCTGCATTCTTCGATGAGACCGCAGAAAATATATAAAAGTTTGATACTATCGATAGTATAGTAACAAAACTCTCTCTCTATATATAAATATAAAATTAGGGAACTAGGCTACTATGCTATTAATAGCACCAAGTAATTGGTGCTACCAAGTTTTTGACCATTGGATTGAGAGATGTTTGGTTAGGATGATGTAGGCCCCCTAGGGTTAAGTGGGCGGTTGGTTGAATAGTATGATCTAGCAGATGAAAATTATTAAAAAGGTGGATCTAACGGCGGAAAACTTGATAGCACCAAATGCATGGTACTATCGATAGTATTCCAGCCGGACTCAAAATTAGGTTACTGTACTGTCGATAATATTAAGCTTCTGGTACTATTACGTTTTCGACCGTTGGATGAAGGATTGTGCAGTTAGAATAAAAGTGATATTCTAAAATTAGGCGAGTGATTGATTAAGTAATATAATAAAATAGATAAAAATAATTAAAAAAATATTTACTTGATATAATTAATAGTAGAGTAACCAAACTCTCTCTCTCTCTCTCTATATATATATAGAACTAGGCTCTTATCTTTATTAATAGCAAGTCGTTAGTCTTCTTAAGTTTTCGGATTGAGAAATGTGTGGTTAGGATGATGTGGGCCCTAAGGTTAAGTGGGTGGTTGGTTGAATAGTATGATCTAATGGGTGAAAATTATCAAATGGGTGGATCTAGCAATGAAAAACTTGGTAGCGTCAAATGCGTAGTCTTATCGATCGATAATATTATATATATATATATATATATAATTTTTGTTTTTTTCTTTTTTTATTTTGGGTGGTGTAACGCACCTTTCCGAGGCGGAGCACAGAATAGTGAAACCACCAATCAGAGCTGAGAAAAATAGGGACGAAGCGTAGCCATGAATACACACGAGTACACGACGCACGAGGGAAGTACAACACCAGTCGCGCTCACCGACTGGTCCCCGGGGTGGGTCCCACCTGCTAGGCTGCAATCTGAAATTATTCGCGCGGGGGTTGTACCGTTGCGCTCATACATCCCGCGGTCGAGCTGGTGACACGTGGACACACGTCAGGTGTGGGCCCCGCGCGTCAGTGTCGACAGTGCCAGCGCCCTCTCGTGCACCGCCAAGATGGGCTTGGCGCCCGCCCCCTCGCCGACGATTCCGAATTGCGTAGAAACCCCCTCGGCTGTAGACGCTTCTGGAAAAGTCCCCCTCATATTCAACTCTTTTCTTTTTTCAGTAAAATATTTTATTATGTCTTTTATCCGTTATTGGCAATTAATTATTAACAATTAGTCTAATTTTATTTAATTATAAATTACTTTAGGGGTAATTGTTTATATATACTTCTGAAGAAGTGAAGAGTTCCGACTTTTTAATTTACCTCTTTTAAAAGATTAATATTAAAAATATGTTTTTTATGTTACAATCTATTTCAAATATGCTTCTAAAGTTAAATTTGATTAATAAACGGTTAGCAATAGCCTTTATCTCTATAAAATTACTGTTTTATTTTTTCAAATATACTCTTCTATCATCATTGATTTTTTTTATTTATTTTAAGTTAAGGACATTTTCAAATATACTCTTCTACCATCATCAATATTTCTTAATTTTTTTTAAATTAAGAATAAAAAATTATTTTAATTTTTTGTTTAACTCTGATAGATATTTAACTCATATTTAATCCAAATTAACTTAGTTGGTGATAACTTTGATAGATATTTAACTTATATTTAATTCAAGTTAACTTAATTGGTGATAACTTTAGAAATAATTTAGAATTGAAGCAGAGGCGATTGATTCTCACACTCCATGCATGCATGAAATCAACAGTTTTTTTTTTTTACCTATCTCGTTTTTTATTGGATCAAATTTTTTTCTTTATATGCTCACCTAATTTATAAATATTTTTTTACAATATATATCAATTAGTTGGAATTATCAAAATAGTTCAAATATATTGATGTAATAAATTAATAATTTGAATAAAGTGAATTTTAAGCTGAGAGATTAGCTGTATCTTAAATCCGTATTTTCCGTAGACCCGTACTACACCCATTACCATTTATGTCGCTCCGCATCAGTCCTTTGGCGTAAATAATATCCCAAAAAAAGAGAATAAGAAGAATTACAGATGCAAATTACAAAAGTTTGAGGGGTACAAGTGCAAAAATGCTACAGTGATTAAGTGATAGTAACGCTATTGGTGATGCAATTTCACACATTTGTAGCGCTAAGTACGGGAAAAAAATAAAATAAAAAATAAACAAATAAAAAATAAAATAAAAGAAAGAATCGATAACCATGGCCTCTGACGCTTCTATTTTATTTCTCAATCAAAATAAAAAGAAAACGCGAGAGAGAGAGAGAGAGAGAGAGAGAGAGAGATCACATTTGAGAGTGAGAGTGAGAGTGAGAGTGAGTAAGAGAGAGAGCATCAATGGTGGAGAGAGGCGACGCGATCTCCTCCGATCAACACATCTAATTAGGGTTTTGGGGCGTATACGTGAGGAGGAGGAGGAGGAGGAGGAGGAGGAGGCTACGGTGGCAGATCGGAGGAAGAAGACGGAGAGGAGGAAGAGGGGGCGATGAAGGGCTACGCGGCCGCGGCGGCGGCGCCGGGGCCGGGGAAGCGGAGGTGGAGGTGCCTCGCGGTGGCGGTGCTCGCCCTCGTCTTCTGCTCCCTCCTCGTCCCCCTCGCCGTTCTCCTCGGCCTCCACCACAACCGCTTCCCCTCCGGTGCGTGCTACCACCCCGCCCGAAAAACCTAGCGCTCGCCCCCGATCTCGCTTCCTGATCGCGTTTCCGCGGCCGCGATCTCGGTTGTGGATGGCATTTTGCTCCGGAACTAGGGTTCCGGCGAGATCCGGCTCCGGATCTCGCCCTCGGATGCGAGATCCGTGCTATTCCTAAGTTTTTCTAATTGAAAAAGGATGGGTTCGTGGTGCCTTTGATGGAGAAATTGCTGATTCCTGTATGTTTTTGGTGTGCAGGGTACTTAAATGATGATCATTCTGCATCGGTGGGAATTATCAAATCGTGCTACTATAATGTCGCAGGAATAGGTTTACTGGTATTGTTTTCTCATCACTTGGTTTTGATGGTTGTGTAGGAATTTACCTTTGGGGTTTACGAGCATCTTGATGGTGGTAGAGGGCATAGTTCTTCACAGGTCATTATCATTTCACTGTTGTTGTATCTTTCAATTTTTTATGATTTACTGGACCAGACAGTGGGGTTGGCTTATCACTTTCCTGGTTGATTGGAAATTGAGCTGGTTGAGAATTGAGATTTTTGTTTTATATTTGTTTGTGATCTTTTGTGCTTTGCAGGGTGATGGGTCGAGAATTGACGATCTCGTGAAGAAATTGGCACCAACTTTTGCAAAGGTCCACTCTCCACCAGCTTGAATCTAGAATTTTTGTCGAAAGAGTGTGAAATTACTTCGTTAAGTCTTTGGTTTTGTAAGTTCAATAGTTTAATCAGTTGCTAATTGAATCCATCCTAAGGACCTCCAAAACATGCATAACCTAGAATATCCTTTTCAGTTCTGAAAAGACCAAAGCTATAATCAAATTATGGGTCTACGACGTCTGTTTATCCTATGAACTTTTATCAAGTTATCTCATATCTTGAATGGTTACTACATCTGTGTTTGGAGGCTCAAAAGAAACATACGTTCAATACCTTTAGGAAAGAGGTCTTGCAGTTCTGCGGATTCTTAGAAAGGGGTAACACGGGACAAAGGGGAAAATTTTTCATCTGGGCAAGTTTTCTCCCTTCATCTTCTCTTTCAGAACTGTCGTAGACCCAATCTCAAGGTTCAGTGACTGGTGAGTAGCGAGCAATTTCTAGTGGAATCCTCAAAGTGCTCAACCAAGTTCCTAACAAGTCAAGCTTTTGTAACTTGAATATCTTGAATAGATATATATTGCTCTCTTGCGCGATACGTGCACTGCAACTGTCTTCTATTCGGGATTGAGGAGCATAGAAGTTTTAGTCTATGGCTTGCATAAATGAATATTGGCTGCCTGCACTACAGTATCTTTGTCATTTGATTCTGGTAATAAAATATATGTACTCTATATTGTCTCAAATGCCCTCATTTCGGAGCATTTATTTTTACTGCTTCATTTTAGCCAGTATCCAATAATTTACATTCCAACTTAGGGTGAAGCAGATCAAATTGCTGTGAATCGTAATATCTTTGTTGACTTGGCTTATCCAGTTGTTTGAAATATCTTTATGTGCCTGTGTTGCAGGATCTGACCACCAACATAGCAAGTCAGTCTGATGGCAATGAATCTGAGAAGAATGGTGGATTCACTAGTGACAATGTCCAAGCTAGTGTACTTCCAAAGGGTGCTGTCTCTAAGAATAATACCACACATTATAAAAGTATGGATTCAAAATTCAAATGTTCAGAGTTCACTATATATTACGAAGAAATAGGAAATTTTACTAGTCTTTATTTTCTTGTTCTTTGAGATAAGTTTTCTTGCCTTTTGTTTACACTATGCAGATAGGGACGCACAGCAAGTTGTGTCGAGAGAAGCATCGTCTCTGAATACAAAAGTATGGCTATTTTATCAGCTTGCAAATGCTTTCCATTCTTGAGATCAACTTTAACAGTGCAACTCTTTTGAACAAATTACCTTACTTTGGCCGATTAATTAGTCAAGTCTCGTTGATTCACAAATTTTCAACTTCTTTTTAAAAAACGTTATTTATTTATTTTTATTTTGATTACCACAGAGTGATGGCATTGATTGGAAGGATAATGTTACAGAAGGTTCAGCTGGTGACGAGAGTGGAAAATCTTGTCAGCTTTTATTTGGAAGCTACTGCCTTTGGTCCCTAGAACACAAGGAAGTAATGAAAGATTCCACAGTGAAGAGACTTAAAGATCAGCTGTTTGTTGCCAGAGCTTATTATCCGAGCATTGCAAAACTTCAGGGGCAGGAAAAATTAACATATGAGCTTAAGCAGCACATTCAAGAACATGAGCGGATGCTTAGTGAAGCCATTTCAGATTCTGATCTTCTGCCAGTGTAAGAAATATTGGCTATCTTCCAACTCTTCAGCTTTCTTTCTGACTTACTACTGGTTGGTAAAGTTGTAATTGCAAGCCTATAGTGATGTAAGAATCGCTGTTTGCTCGCAAGTTCATTGGCTCTCAGTTACTATTGGTTGTTTAAGTTAGAACAAAATGATGCTCAGTTAGATAGTATTTTCCAAATGAATGTTGCAGCTTTTAGCCTTCCGCGGTTGCATATTATAATGAACATTACTTGTTCTTTTAATTTGATTTGACTTTCAAAACCATTACATTTACTTGATCGTTTAGAAATATGGTTCTGAAGAGAGTGGTAATCCTTTTCAGTGTCGACAAAAAGGTACAGAGGATGGATGAGATTATTGCAAAAGCCAAATCATGCGCTGTAGACTGCCATAATATTGACAAGAAACTCAGACAGTTAGTTGATCTCACAGAAGATGAAGCACATTTCCATATGAAGCAGAGTGCATTTCTCTATCACCTCGGTGTTCAAACCATGCACAAAAGTCTGCACTGCTTGTCAATGAGACTGACTGTAGAATATTTCAAGTCTTCATCTGTGGATATGCAGCTGCCAGATGCTGACAAGCTTGAAAACCCCAACTTCCACCACTATGTTATCTTTTCTCTTAACGTGCTTGCAGCTTCTGTCACTATTAATTCCACTGTGATGAATTCTGAGGTATGGGACTCTCGTATATTTATCTAGAGTGAAGCACTTTACATCTCCCTTCTGTCACTTACCACAGTCTTTTGTAGCATTTCAGGAATCTGAAAATCTTATCTTCCATTTGGTCACCGATAGGCAGAATTTTTATGCATGCAAGCATTGGTTTGTGAGAAACCGCTACAAAGAAGCTACGGTTCATGTTCTTAATTTTGATGATCTAAAAACTGAACATTTGGACAATCTAGGCATCCAACAACTATCCCCATCTGAGGAATTTCGTATTTCAATTCGTAATACTGCTCGACAGTCGCCTATGCTGATGAGAACTGAATACGTCTCAGTTTTTGGTCACTCACACTTTCTTCTGGCTGACGTATTCTCAAATCTGAATAAAGTGGTTGTTTTGGATGATGATGTGTTGGTCAAGAAAGACTTGTCATTCTTGTGGAACCTTGATTTGGAAGGAAAAGTGATTGGTGCAGTTCAATATTGTCGAGTCAGATTACGCCAACTCGGAGCTAACTTGGGTGGATTAAAACATGATGCTAATTCTTGTGCCTGGATGTCTGGATTGAATGTTGTTGATTTGGAGAAGTGGAGGGACCGCAAGGTTACTGGAATTTACCATGGGCTCCACCGGAAGGTTAGTAGCACTATTCATTGATAGTATGTAGGCTTGTGTTTTGTAGAATTATTGATTTTAAGATGTTTCAAATGTATATCAACTAATTGTTGGACTTTCACAATTGTTTCGGAGGTTAATTATTTTTCTTCTGATCTTGCTGTTTGCTCGTTGAGTTCAATAGAATAGATATGGATTGCCGCAAGTTTAGATCTTTCAACTTAATTTCAATCTCAATAAAGTCCTTGGGAGTTTTGATTTTGAAATTTAGTCCCTGAATTTTGTTTAGTGTAACAATCAAAACCATTTCGTTAGTAAAGATGCCACGTCAAGCTAATCTTTACAGCTCAATAGCAGGGTCGACTAACTCAACTTAATTACAGAATTGATACTGGTAGGATATAATTGAAATCAGTTCCGAGTTTCGAGGACTTGATCAGTGATTAACTCATAATAATTTCTATTAATTAGTGGAAAATCAATGATCGGTATAGAGCTATCTGTCTGTTGCTTTACTTACTAACATTCTACATGCTTTTCTTTCGACAGTTTCACAATGGTAGCGAAGCGTCATGGAGAGCTGCTACACTTCCCACAACCTTTCTTGCATTTCAAGATCTGATTTATCCTCTACAAAACAGCTTAGTTCAGTCGGGTCTCGGTCACAACTACGGAGTTACTCACGGCGCACTAAAGAATGCTGCCGCTCTTCATTATAACGGCAACATGAAGCCTTGGCTCGAACTCGGTATACCGAAATACAAGAAGTATTGGAAGAAATATCTTACCCGGGAGGAGCAGTTCATGAGCGACTGCAATGTGAACCCTTAGCTGCAACTATTTGCAACTTAGGGCATATGACATTACAAAATTGGAGAAAGGGAACAGAAAGAGCAATAGTCGATTCAATCTATGAAGTTTGGTGAAAAATCTATATATTGGTTTGAAGCACAACAGCGATGCAGATACCAAGGACGGTGCGATCCTGAAGCAATAAATGGTTATTTTGTGATGGGATGGAAAAGGCGAAAATGCAGAATATATCTTGGACATGGAAATTACCCTTCATCACTTTGGTCGCGAGATTTGTACCCGGCCCGGCGGGCTCTTACGGGGGTAAGTTTAGGTATTAGTTGATTGCATTATTCGTTCTTTTTTATATGGAAGAGTCTCCACTTGGCACTTCTAATTGGATAGGATGTAGATTGATTTTTTTCCTTTCTTTTTTTCATCCGTGCAATTTTTACGCCCTTGTTGGTCAATTTTCTTCCACAAGAAGGGTTAATTTTTTTTTTTTTTTTTGGATCTATTGTTGGCAATTCTTTGTTTTATTCGAGCACTTGCACATGAAATGGAGTCATCTCATTATGAATTTTTCTTGATTGTTTGGTGTTACATGTCATTGTCGGTAGGAAGTCACATTGCTTGTGCATCATGCAAATTTAGCTCTCTCTCATTAAGCTAAACTGTGTTCTTTCGTGTTATGATGCATCAGTATAGTCATGCTTTTAGAACTGTTTTCTGATTCGGTGGATTTGTGAAATTCCATTTTCGAGTACAGCTACTCGAGAAAGCACTAACATCTTTTTCATAAAAAAATCTCGTCGATAATTTTTCTCGACCCAACCCCGCCGGTTAAGTAGAAGTTTTAAAATAGAGCTTATTTTTACAACCCGGAGATCATTTTAGGCCCTCCACCAGAATTTTCCGTACTTGACATTTTTGTTGAATCAAAAGCAAACAGTAACTTACTGCACATGCCATGTCTAATCGACTGGACCAGGGTCTTTGTCTTTGGAGTGTCGTGCCAGGCACATACATTTCATTCACCTCCTACTAATCAAGAATTGCTGTTACTTGTTAACTGTAATTACCACTCAAAATCTCTTCGGGCCTGTTTGGATGCATTAACATCTTGTTAAATATATCTCTTTAATTTACACTCAAAAAAGCCTGTTCTATCCAAGATGAGGTGTATGATCATATATATTTTTTTTCTAGTATGATGATGCATCATATTTTGGTCTTCTCTCAAGTCCTTTTTTCAGACTAAATTAAATTATTTTGCAAGTGAGTGAATTATATTATCCATCTAAATACAAATGGTACCAAGCAAGGTTTTAAATAACCTTTTTTTTTTTTTTTGAGAGAGAGAGAGAGAGAGAGAGATAGATAGCACGTTACTCGCTTCGCTTATTTTATTTAGAAATAAACTTAGCTAGAAATGTGAATCAACTAGGATTCGAACTTGGATTTCAGATACCAACCACCAAACCTTTTGCTACTTGCTCTAGAGACGGTAGGTAAGGTTTTAAATAACTTATCGCGACGATGAAACAAAAGCCCGACCTACATCTTGTATGGTGCTGATTGTTATTTTTAGATTTCATCAACAAGAGGGTCTAAATTAGAATTTGATGCAGCAGTCGCATGCTCTTTTCCTCTTTTGGCTTCAACTTTCTACACCACGCCAGCGGTTTAAAGCAGCAAACGTTTCCTTTTCTTTTCCTTCCTTTTCCACTTTTTTGTATTTTTTAATGAAGCAATGACAATACTCGAATCGATTCCACACTCCACAGCAGTTGGCAGATCATGCCAGGCTCTAACAAAAAGAAAGTTCCAGATTATTCTTCCCAGCTGAAGGAGGGCATGCAATCTGCTACTTTTGGCAATTTATTCGTCAGTTTAAAAAAAAAAACACAAAAGAGAAAGATAAAGCAAAAGGAAAAGAAAACGGGTGTAAAAGGGAGGGATCTGATACTCATCTTCTTCCTCAATGTTATGTTCAGAACCTGTTGCTTCCACACAGCAAAGCCCCCATCTTGTTGAAGATCCATCCATCCCTTCCAGTTTCCGGCGTAATTCTCTGCATTCCGTTGCTTTACTTCCATCCGCAAGTCTTCAATTGTTGAAATTGGATTATTATCCTTTACATCTTGCTGCAACTTTTATTCTTTTTTCAGCTAAATTCCACTACCTTTCGGTTCCGAAAGTAACATCAAAGTAGTCGTCGTCATTCGAAATAATCGCCATCGATTTAAGAAGCGTCGAAAGCGATTTGATACAATACTAAGATTAGAGTATAATATAGAGAGTTCAAGGAGCTCATTGGATTACAAGTGAAAGAGAGAGAGAGAGATTATTAAGGAGTTTATGTATAAACAGTCTGACATCGAATAATTAATATGAAAAATAAAAAATTAATAGATAAATGTGCAAAACTGACATGAATTATGAACTATTTTAGATTGACCCTTTCAAAATTTTAATTTTTATACGTAGTTTTTAAATTTATTTAATTTGAGTCGGTCACTTTAAAATTTAAATAAGTCGTTTATATCTACAGATTTAGTTAGCATACTTCATATAATTCTCACCACTACAAATTCGTTAAAGTAAACAATTGACTTAAAACTTTCAAGTCAAAGTGCCGTTGATCGACTCAGATCAGATAAATTGAAATATTAGATAATATAATTAAAATTTTGAAAGATTGTACAATCGATTTAAAATAATTCATAATTCAGATATGCGCTAATGGAGCCAAATCTAGTATACTTAAAACTTTCAAGTTGGATGGATTCCATTGAACTCCCCTAACAACTTGCACAAAACAATTCATCTATTCAAATGTTATCATGAATGATTTTCTCACCAAATTGATGCACTGTTAAGAGCTTGAAAAAAAAAAAAAAAATTAAAAAAAGATCAAAACTTCAACTCTCCATAACCACCATTCTTTCTTTATAAGGCAGTTTCTATAGATTACCAGCCAAAAAAAAAAAGGAAAAAAAGAAAAAGGAAAAAGTTACACTGGCTCCCCCACACTTTATTTGGCTAAAAGTGCTTTTCTAAAAGCCCAGAAACATAAATACAAGCTTCTTCGATCCTTTTTCGTATTAGTTAAGCATACCCCCAGAAGCAGATAAAATACCTGGGTAGTAGTCAGAAAAAAAATTGAAAAAAAAAAGAATTTTTGTCACTTAAATAGCGAAATATTCTGGAAATTATTAGTATCGTTTTCGGCACCCATCTTATCCCAGGGACCTCTGCAGTGCTTCTGCAGCTCGATGTACCTCTCCGCGTCGAAATTCTGCTTCTGGTAAAGCTTTTTCTGCCGCGAGCAGAAAAGCCGTTCCATGAAGTCCTGATAAGTCGGGTCCCTCGATGTTATCAGGAAATAACTGTAGCCGATGAGGAGGCCGCTGGTGGTGGCGAAGAACGCTATAGGCTCCATTACGTCCCACGAGAACTCCCAGAACGTAAGCCGAAAGAACACGCCGATTTGCGCGACGAAGAACCCTAGCCCCGACCAGAGGATCCGCCGGACCTGCTTGTGCGCGAGCCTGTCGATCTCTTCCTTCTTCTGCTGAAGCTGCTTCAGCTCTTCCCTCCTCGGGTCGTCCTCCAGTGCGAGCGAGAGCGGGACGGCTCTCCTTACAAGATCTACAACCTACAGAAGAGCGCGGCAGAACAAGCAGTTAAGAGTCAAAAGCAAATTCAATTTTCCAATTTCCAAGTGTGAGAAGGTCTATACAAAGAAAATGAAGCGCGATAGATTTACGTAGTCGCCAATGAAGTAACAGAAAGAAAAAGTCACGAATCGATGAAGTTCAATAGCCTGTAACTCGCTGATACGATATCTGCGAACTAACTTGGGCAGCATCAAACAAACAGAAAATGAAACAAACAACTCTAGATTTCAAAGTCCATGTATTATTATTATACTAATTCAGCAGCAATTAGTATGTACAGAAGATATTTCAGAACAAAGAGGATAGTATGTATCATTATCGAATTATAAATAGAAAAGAATGAATGTGAGAGTCTCAGATGCTAACAGTAGCAGAAACTGCTGCTTCACAAGCAGCAGTAGCTTATATTCTATACATGAGTGAAGTTCAGATGAATAAAAATAACATAAAATGAGAAAAAAGAAAAACTGCATGGTAGGTAATCTCTAATCCCTACAGGAATGTTAATTGCCCTCCTCAAAATCCTAAAAGTTGGATATAAATATATAATCACATTATTTTGTAACGGCTTAAGTTTTCAATAAAAAACTAGTTATATATTCCACGTAGCATCAGAGCAGGAGATTCCGAATTAGAAAACCTCGTCGTTCCGAATTATATAAAAGTACATAATTAGAGCTAATACAAATTTGAGCATCTCTGACATATGCAAACTCTCTGATTGCTTGTTATCTATTGAGGGACAATTAAAAAAAAAAAAAAGAATTTCTTTTTTATTTCTTGCTAACAAGTGGGGGCAACATAAGGTGGTACATGAAGATAATAAAGTAAACATATATTAATAATAATCTACTTTTGCTATATATTCTATATTATATGAATAAATAAGAGCAATTCCAAATTTAGAAGGTCCAAGTACAAAATCATGTACATATAATAAGCAGTAAACTTGTGCCCTAACAACCATTTAAAAAACCTAATCAATCTTTTATCAGTTGATATTCTTTGATTCTTATTGAATCTCTAAAAGTTATTATTTGATGGCCAAAATCCTATGGAAATAAAAAGGACTAATCAAAGCAATTTTTTTCTTTTTTCAAATTGAAAAAAAAGCGCTAATCTCTTCTCCAACCAAGAAAGAAACCCACAATCTCAAAGATGGTAATCAAAAAATTTGAAACAAAATGGGAAATCGATTGAAGAGGAGAAAAACCCATCTCAGGTCTCATGATCAATTTCGCAAAAAAAAAAAAAAAAAAAAACTGTTTTTTTTCCCATAAATTCGGGAAAAACTACCAAATACCCAATTTAGAACCGAAAATAATTTTTAAAAAAATTGATTTTTGTTTCATGCCTATATGAAATCAATTCAAAAGAAGAGAAAACCATTTCAAATTTCTCCATCAATTTCGCAAAAACCCTCTTTTTCTTTTCTATAAACGGCAAAATATCCAGCATAGAAATGTCAAAGAAACCCTAATTTACCCCAAACCCAAAATTATTAGGAAATTGAAGGAGAAAAGGGGAAGAGTTGGGGCGGGGTGGGAGCTCGAAATCGATCGATCACCTTCTCGGGGTGGAGATGGACCTTGTCGCGGAAGAGGAGGACGACCCCGGCCTCGTCGAGCGCCCGCGCCGCCGCGGCGGCCTCCGCGCGGGTGCGCGCCACCCCGGTCCCCTCGCAAGCATCGAGGAGCTCCGCGTACCCGATCACCTCCCCGTCGCCGTCCCCGCCGCCGCGCTCCCGTATGCGCCGTTTCAGCGCCTCCAGGTCCACGAGCCGCACCAGGCGCCGCGCCTCCGCCGGGCTCAGCCCCTCCTCCCCCGCCACCCCCGCCGCCGCGGCCGAGATCCGGCGCCGGGGCAGCAGAGGAGGCGCGGCGGAGGAGGGTCGGGTGCCCCGCCGCCGCGCGGAGAGCGGCGGGGACCCCGCGGGGCAGGAGCCGCGACGCGGAGGAGCGGAGCCACATTGGCGCACTACACTACGAAGCTGTGAGAATAACACGGGGGGGGAAGGTGAGCGTACCGCGTCGAAGAGAGAGAGAGAGAGAGAGAGAGAGAGAGAGTTTAGGTGGAAGTGGTTGTGTGTATTTGAAGAGCTCTTGCGAAAGGTAGAAGACGGTGAAATTCTAGGAAAGCCCCTTAACTATACATTATTGTTAACTACGTCACTTCTATTTTTATTTTAATTAGCGCCCTTTTATTTTTTTAAAAAATTATTTCATTTATTTATAATTAAATTGAGAGGTATTATTCACAAAATTTGGTGAAATCGATGAGATTTATTAAATTTAATGCATTTTATTAATTACTTTTATGACAAACAGCTAATAACCTGGTTAATTTTAAAAACTATTTACGTGAATCAAAATATTTTTCAAGTTGAGGAAAAAAAAAAATGGCAGAGGACGTGTTCCAAAGTGTTCAACAGGTGAGGGGCCTCATTGCATTGTTTTCGCCCGCGTGTTCGGAATGTTTCTTGGTCGCTTCGATTGTAACGGGCGGTCAACGGAGAGAACGGGGCGAGCGGAGGGACCCGTAACGGCGTTTACGAGGCGTTAACGGTCGGGGTTAACATCACCAACGGAAAAAGGGTAAATTGGTAAAAAAGAAACAATAACCACGCGTTAATAATAGAAAAAATTTTAAATACCACCCCACATAATTTCACACTTTCTCACTTTAGTACCCTATAATTTAAAATATATTAATTTAGTGCCATATGTTTTATTTTTTTTTATTATCAATTTCACTAATTTTTTTCGTTAAATCAATGACAAATTTAAAACTAAAGAATACTAAAGGGAATATTTTGATAAATCCATGTGGGTATCTGAAGTTTTTTTGTATATAATTTAATAAAATATTAGTGAAAAAACTAACGAAAAGATAAAAATGGAACTATATGACACTAACACAATACATTTTAAATCACATGGCACTAAAGTAAGAAAGTGTGAAACCACAGAGGTGGTATACTGGTATTTGAAGTTTACTTTTAATAATACTATCTAAATACGATATATACAGCTAACTGTAAATATATCGAATAGCAGATATATTATTATAAAGTTCAACTTTTCATATTTATTTCTGTAAAAGTTCAGTAATATTTATATTTGCTACTATGGTTTGTTACTTTATATCACTATTTATTTTTTAACCGAAGATAAGTAAAATATTATTTGCCATTACAAATATGTCTCTTCAAAAATTTTAATGGTTAGAATTAAATAGAAACATCCTTTTAAAAATTTTCAACGATTTTTTTTTCTTTTTACTATCACAAATAATATAAGAAGAGTACAAAGGTCAATTTACTCGTTCGCTAGTGAAGATTAAATATTTTATCTATAATTAATTATATTTTTTTTAAAGAATTAGAGATATTTATAAAAATATTAAAAATTTTATAAAAATAAATATAAAAAATTAAAATTTATAGAAATATATATGTTATTTAATAGGTTTAGAGGAGCAGTATGATATTGACCTTTTTTTATTAATTTTTCCTAAATAGTCGGTGGTGGAGTGCACACGTACGTATAATTTACCACCTTCTTTCAACATGCCGACTAAATTTTTTTTTTTAAAAAAAACTGTAATATTCGTGCGGATAATGCAAAATAAAATAATTAATTATATGAGTGGGCACACTTTTTTATGCATCTCTTTAATACATGTTAGCTCGACGCTGCGTTAATTTTAAAGCACTTTTTTTTTTTAATAACTTTTCCTTTTTTGACATTTGTTGGGAGCAGTTTGAAAGCTTTTGTTAAGTGGTTATTTGACACAGCTTTTAACTTTTTGCTTTTAATTATAGTTACTTTTAATGGCATATTAATTTGATCAACAAAAAAAAAAAAAAAAAAAAAGTTTCTGGTCATCCATATGAAATTTATGCTGCAAAATAATAATAATAATAATAATTAGGTCTTTTTCAAAGGCTTTTTTTATATTTAGCTTTCTCAATTTTTTTTTATTTAATAAATGATGCTAACAAATTTATATTTGCATATATAGCCTCTTTCTTACTATACGAGCATCGCGTTAGCGTTTTTAAGTCGAATACGTAGAGTGATTGAATCATTATGTTTAAATATCGTGATTGAATCATCGTATTCATATTTGCATCTAATCCTTCTTTTTTAAGCTGCGGGATTATAAAAAAATACAGTAATCCAATCACACTCTAATCCCTCCTTTTCCTCTTCTCTATTTATCAAAAAATATTATATAATCCAATCACTGTGTTTAAATATGATGATTGAATTATCGTGTTCAACTTAAAACCACTGTCCAGGAGCCCGCGTGTGGCAAGAGGAAAGCTATTTATTTATACAATTATAAATTTTTTAGAATTATTTGTAAAAAAAAAAAAATTTGAGGAGGCCCGTAATCCTGCAGGCACTCGCAGATTTTTTAAAAAATATAGAAAGTTATTTTTAATTTTAAAATTTAATTTAATTTAGTCTCAATCAGTTTAAATTTTATCGCGCCATTAAGTTTTTTTTTTCAAATTTATTGTTTAATTTTATCTTAAAGGCTGTATTCTATATTTATAAATAAATTTAAATATATTATTATGCTGGAAAGGAAAATTAAATAAAAAAAATTTTAAAATTTTTTAAATTTTGAAACCTAATTTTACCATATAAACTTTAATTTAAAACCTAATTTCGGCAAATTCTGTGAAAGTGCCATCAAACTTTATATAGTTCTTCTGAAAATGCATCATATATGCTGTCATAACATTTTGTCAGATTACAGAATATATTCTGTCAGATAAATTAAGAGGGATAAATTTATGCACCAATTTCAAACTCTCAACAAGATTCTATCAAGTGTTTAAATTGAATTCAAAAACTACAAATCTCCTTATAATTCTGAGAAAAGGGAATTGGATTGATTCTCTGCTATACAAGAGTTGAAAATAGTAGGTATCACATTGCTGCAATTCACCTGATCAACTGTACATTGCATGAAAAGATATAACAGGAAAATTCATGCTACTGATACAAACTTTTTGTGTGGTGAAATTATTGCCTACTCTTATAAGAGGAAAATGAAGAAAAAGAGAGAAACGCCGCAAATTTCGTCATTGTGTACGCCTCTTTTTCGAGAGGGTCTTCACCATTCCTTTGAAAATCTTCCAGAACCAGAACAAGTTCATCAAAGCCAGCATCGGAGACACCGTTATCAGACTATAGAAGCCAAGAGGAAAGATGGTTTTCACCTGGGGATAATAATAAAACCAGAAAAAAGAATAAGAGTAGGCATCTTTAAGGGACTGGTTTCGAATTATATTTTGATCTCATGACGAAAATTGTTATATGTTTTTAATCTGTTTTCAACATATTAGTGTTCCGAACGAGCGTGTTTTTTGATCTGAGAGCCTGCTGCCTACCTGATCGAAATGAAGATAAATGTGAGTGAAGAAGTATGCAAATAGAAGGATCCGGGCAACCTGAGCAAATAGAATCAATCTGTTAGAAGATCGTAAAATAGTGTTCTAACAGTAAAAGCGCATCTGATTTCATGCCTTCGTTAACAGTTTTTTATGCTTCTTGCGATGTTCGTCGGTTGATTTAAACTTGTTCTACTAAGTTTTGATCTCAATTGCTAGTCATAATGGTGAGATAAAAAAAAAGCCTCGTAATAGGGATGTCTCCGGTATTAATTGCTTTTTATAAAGGGCTAAACTTAAACATTGTTTCCCTTAAACAAACAAGATTTCATCACTTCGCCTCCTCGTCGGTGTCCTGTTAAGCAATGAACTATCACTTTGGCCATAAGTTGATGGGTAACATCAGGTTTCGAACCTCCACCAGCGGAAATGTGAAACTGCAAAATCTATACGGGTTTTCCTGAATTTTAGCCTGACAAACGGTCATCTGATCGAGACGACAAATTTTCCGACATCACACGCAGATCATTCATCGGGAACTTTAGCATGGCATGGATCATAACTCCAAAAATAGAATGCCTATTACTTCACTATGTTATATGTTAAGTGGTATAGCTTACCAGCCATCCAAAGAACAAGGCGACTCCATTGTATATGTAGATATTCGAACTTTTTCGCGCAGCAACATCCAAATACCTGCGAAAATACAATAACTAACTTTAAAAATAAGAGACTAAAATGAGCTAGAAACTTTACAAAAAATGCTATGCCAAACTGTACCATCTAAGGTTTACAAAGGGAGTCGTCGCTTCAGTAAAGAGAACCATAAGAATATAGAGATGCGCTTTGCCGGATAGTAGAGCGAGAAGGATTGAATACATGGAGAGCCCATGATGCAGTACCTGGATTCATCAGGAAAACAAATATTAATTAACATGTTGGGGGAAACTTTAAGTTGTCACTAGTTAGGAATTTGAATGATAATACTCACATATTCCTTCCCGCCTAACGAAGGAAAAAGCCACAAGATCATCACCAAATCCGAAAGGAAATAACCAAGAGAGATCTGTATTTTTGTTTCAGAACATTAGGCAGGTCAATTCGGTAGGTGTTTGCGCCGACAAATAGTACTTTCTATTTCTAAGATTTATCTTGACATTATAATGTATTAAGATGCTGCAGAGATTGTTACATAATCCTTTACACCAAACATCATCTACTCTAAACAGAAGGATTATCCGGGCAAAATGATTAGCCATGCCATATCTCAACTCGTATTAAATTTCAAAAAGTTGCGTACTGTACAACGATAACTTCGCAATCAAAAGAAACTACACTATTGTAAATCAAATTTTAGACTGAAGAACATACCCCGCATATGGCGTCAGATAGCCAAGATTTTCTATCTATGATTAGGGCACTGCTAGCATCTTCCTTGAAAAGGTCTGATATCACTATCAGATAAAAAGAAATCGCCGCAGCAACAAATGCATGAAATGTAGAGAAACCCCTGCGCGAAAATTTCAAAAATCTTTAGCAGAAAAGAAGAGGAGGATAAACCAAATTACGGGATTCTTATCGCGATCACAAATTTGTACGTAAACATCACTGACCTGTTATTCCACTCGATCTTTTGCATTTTGTTTAGTCCATTATAGCCCTTAAAGAACAGGGGACTAACGCGTTGTGTGATCTCATATACCTTCGAGAACGAAACAAATTGTATTAAACCGGTCTCGAATATATTTGCAATATTTAACAACAAACCAGTAATGGTCTAATTGATCAATTATCACACATATCAGAATCTTCAAAATTTAATTCGTAAACTATTATCGAGTTATACCCGCATCATCAATTGCTAACATTTACTGGGATATTTTGCTTTAATCAAATAATTACCATGTAAGAACCCTAATCTAGTGGATAATATAAATAAATGTAATGTTAAAGGGAGACAAATACAAGGGGCCCCATAAAAAGAGAACAAGAGATATTAGAAAAAGCTTATGAACATATAATACATTTTCTTAATTTACTCTCTAATTAGTGAACCAATCCACAAATTCAGATTAGCTACTTACAATAAATAAAAGAAAAATTACAATAAATAAAAGAATATATGAAGAGAGAAATTTAAAACAATTCACCAAAATTAAGCCACAGGAGAGAAATTTAATGATTCAACGCATTATCTATTTCAAAAAACTAAAAAACTACACCAAAAATTGGAGAAACACTTACAATTTTGCACATGATTATTCCAGAGAAAATAGTAACAGGCCATAGAATTTGTTCTCTGGGGCCAAAATTCCAATCCATCGCCTCCTCCTTCAAACTAAACAATCAATTAAAAAAACGAAAAATTTACTACCCAACAAACAAAAACATACTAATTAAAAAAGCTCAAAACTTTACAATTTTTACCTTAAAATCTCTCAAAAAACTGCAAAAAAAAAAGAAAAAAAAGAAAAAAAACACTAACAAAGAACACAAACAAAAGGACATAAACCCATAAACCCAAACACGCCAAAATGCTACAAAACCTAAAGAATTTAACTTAAAAACATGTTGACGAGTACGCAAAAAAGAGAAAAAAAGTGCCTTTTGGGAATCGATTTAAAAATAAATTACCTGGAACAAGGAATACGGAGACGAAGATTGAAGAGAGAGAGAGAGAGAGAGCGCGAGCTAGAGAGAGAAATTAACGCTCGCTTTATTCTGTATATAATATATATATATATATATATATATATATCTCTTATATATATATTCAAGGTGACAATTCATGAACACCCACTCACCTACAGGTAATTCCGAATTAAGCCCTCAGCTTTATATCTTAAATTTTTTTTTTATTAATATCACAGTTTTAAAATTTTAACTTTTTTTTTTTAATTAAACATCTAAGTTTTAAGTAGGATTGAGCATAACACCGAAAAAATCACGCAATTAAACATAACCAAATTATTTTGAATATGAATGATTTAATTTTGGTTGGAAAGAATTTTAGTTAAAAACTTTGGTTTGATTTTGAGTTAACAAATTAGAAACCAACTCAGTGCATATATAATTATATATATATTAATTTTTAACAAAAATCTATCACTTGATACAGTAAGCACAACCCCAAAAACCAACTTAATTTAATTAATTAATTAATCAATCAATCGATCGATCGATCGGTGAGTAAACTGCGTAAACCGTCTTAAAAAATTCAAATATTCATACCAACAAACTAAAATTAAAATCAAATTAGTTTTCATTTATCTGATGATCGGATCAAAACTTAAAAAAATTAAATTACTATTTTTTGAAAAATAAAATAAACAAAACAGATAAAAAATGTAAGTGAAAAAAAATATTGGCATCGTTAAAATTTGAAAATAGGTGAGGGGTCTCTTTGCATTTTTGTTTTCTTTTTTTTAATTTTTAAATAACAGCGTTCGATATAGACTACGAGTCTACGATTCTCGAAGCGGTTGGATTAGTCGCCGTTAAAACGCGGCGAGATTCAGCGGGTCGAGAGCCGTTGGATGGAACTGCTGGACACGTGGCGATACTTGTGCGCAGATCCTAAAGATTTGTGTGGATCGTATATAACCGTGCATATACGAACCGCTACGACCACGAAAAAATTGTAATTATTTTGAAATTTGTTTGCGTGTTTTTTTTTAAAAAAAATAATTAAAGCCTATGTATAATTCTATACAGCTTATTAGTTTATTTTTTATACTTATTTTTAAATCTTTTATGGTATAATTAATGCACAATTTTAGTAAAGTATCTTATATTAAATCATAAGGTATAGTTAATTTTAAATAAATAGAAAATATTTTATTGGATTTAGTAAATAATTCAAAATTAGATGTGCATAGCAAGTAATAATTTAATAATAAACATTTTTAAAAATTTAGTTACCCCTTCTGTTTTTTTTTCCTTTTTTTAAAATATATATATATATATATATATATATATATATATATATATATATATATATATATATCCTTTTATGGAGATAAAATATAAAATTTATTAATGAATGATCTGATTAGGTTGTATAGAGTTGTACGACGGGGGTTGTAGCGAATCCTTTGCAACCAATTTCACGCAAGAAACGCATTGCAGGGAAGAGTCTTCGATTAAGATTACTCCACCAGTCAAAATCTGCCACGTAATCCACTGCTTGAATTTTATGTGCTTGGGAGTTGGAACGTCCATGTAACGTCCCAAAAAGGGTTTATTACCTTACGAGGAGAAGGAAAAATAATATTAATAATAATTAATAATAATAATAATAATAATAAAATAAAGTTACCAAAAAAAAGAAGAAGAAGGGATCCAATTATTTTTTGTAATAATAATAATCTATGAATTGTTATGGGCATTTTATAAAAGTATTTTAAAACAATTTATCCGATATTCGCAAATACAACTTAAATACTGCATTCGCTTTGAAAATCGAGTGATTGTATAATACTGACTATTTAGACTTCGTTTGGAATTGCGGGGCGGTGAGAAAATACGTTGGAAAAATACTTGTTTGTTTCCGTACATTAGCGCGATGAATCGATTACGATATATTTTCTTCGATTCCATTGCAGAATGCAGAAGCATATCCCTATATATTTTTTTTCGCGTCTCTATTTTATCTAATAGCGTTACATAAGACTCAATACCAAATTAAGTCTTAATTTAATTATTCTAAAACACTTCTGTAAATTAATAGTAATCACAAGCTACCAATTCGTATAGAAGTTAAATTGATCCATAAACTGTATTATAACACGTTTTAAACAAAAATAACAATCACCAAAGTTAGTATTATTATTGTCATTATCTTTTACGTACCTTGATGTTATAAAGCCACATAATTTTGACCAAGTAGTAGTTACTTTCCTTTTCTTTTTCTTAGAAATTGGTCAAATCATTTTCGATCGAATTTTTCGACGATAAAATTCAAAAGCTCATTTCAGCTCGTCCTAAATATATTTTTTATTTTTAAAAATAAAAGTCAAAAAAAATAATCGTGAATTTTATCCTCAACTTTAAAGAGTACGTACTATATTCTCTATTCAATTTTATGTTTGTTGGAATGTGATAATTAATTGTGAAAAGGTGGACGAAAATTAATAGGCATAATTAAATATGTCATCTACTTAACAAGTACAATTTTAATTAGTACAAAGTTTAGGCAAAAATAGAAGCAATAGTGTATGGTGTCTAAACGGGCCACGTAAAATTTGTGTTGTGCCTTTTGTTTAATTGATGATGAAGCACATAATTAATTAAACTTTTGAGGACATTAAATTGCACAATTTTTCTCTTTAGAATGTTGTAAAATTGCTTTGTATTTTCCACTTGAAAAGTATTAGTTAGTTGTTTAGCAAATAATTAAATTTTTTTCAAAAAAATATTACCCTCTTTCTTTGTCGTAAATTTTTTTTCAAAAAAATATATACCAAATTTGTCAGCATCCTATAAATATTAGATATCTTGTTTACTTTGGTAACTTATCAAATTAGATAATACCCAATTTGTTAAGTTTCCAGCTTAAAAAAAAATATTGAATTTAAGTTTAATTTTTGAAGTGGTACTGTAATGTAAAATTTTAATTTTGAAATTTATATTAAACTTTTAAATTTGAATCTAAATTGAAATTTTAATCTTAAAGCCAAATTTTAATTTTTGATTTAAATTGAAATTTTGAATCGAAACTAAAAGTTTTATTTTAAATTTGTGTTTTATATTTTAAAAAATTGAATTTTAATTATAGCTAAATTTTAAATATTGTTTTGAACTTAAATTTATAATTTGATTGTAATTTGAAATCCAACTATTGTTTTAGATATTTGAGAAGGTCGCACAGTATTCTGCTTGAATAAAATTGATTTTGTAGAACAAAATATTTTACAAAGATCAAAATGCCCTTTTAAATAGCTAGGTACACGTACACCTCTAGAGTCGTATTAAATCTAAACTATCTATTTAAATGGTCAAAATTTATATGAAGTATTAAAGTATTTTACTTTTTAATATTTACATTCAACGTTGGCACCCTAAAGCAATGTAAAAGCTCTGTTTGGCGCTTACGTTGCGCCCTCCGCCAAAAGTTCATTTTTGACTCTTGATTTTTCCCAGGTCAACAAAAGAGGTCAAAAAAAGATGCTTCACGGACGACAACGGAGCGGAGACAAAGATACGAGATATAAGGCTGAGAAAATACAAACCCTTAGTACGTTTTGCATTTTCTCATTTCAGTACCATGAGATTTAAAGTGTATTAAGTTAGTATCCTATAGTTTTATTTTTATCTTTTTCGTTAAATTCTCCGTTAATATTTCGTTAAATTATATACAAAAAAAATTTCAATTACTCCACCTAAGTTTATCGAATATTCACTTTAGTACCTTTTAGTTTTAACTTTTTTACTGATTTAAAGAAAAAAAATTAGTAGAATCGATAATAAAAAGATAAAAATAAAATTACAGGATACTAAATTAATACACTTTAAACCCTAAGCTCCCGTTTGGTTGGGCGTTAAGGGGTGGAATAACCCCTTAACCCCCATTTTATTTTCAAACACTATCAAAAAGTGGTGGGGTTAGCAAATCCCACCTCAAAAAGTTATCCCGGCTTAGCTAACCCACCTAACCTCACCAAACCCCAACCAAACACTATTTTTATATTCATAATAACCCACTATCCTTCTTATCCCACCTACTTCAGCCAAACACTATTTTTCACTATCCTCGACTAACTCCAACTCCCAACCAAACACAAAAATACTTTAACCCCACCTTAACCCCAAACTTAACACTATTCCTGAAATAACTAGTTTTTTCTTAACTCCGAACCAAACAAGGGCTAATAAAATATCAAAGCGAAAAAAAAATAAATAAAACTACATGGATGATGTTTGATGTACAGTTGAGAAGGGGATCAAGCTGTAACATCAGGATAGTTGAGGGTCTTTTCAGTCATATCACATCTACTTAATGCAAGAGGAATTAACCACGCTCAATTGAACTTTTTCATTTTATTTAAAAATATAAAAAATAAATTTACCAATCTTAATTTAATTACATTATTCTTTATTCTTAATTAGATTGTTGTTTTTTATTTAGCAAAAACATACCAAATTTATTTAAACCACGCACCATTTGAAGATCAATATATATATTATTAATTTAGAACATATTATTGCAAAATATTAACTGTTAATTAAAAAAAAAAAAACAAACAAACAAACAGGGCACGTCAAATTCAAACCCAACGGCTCTCTTTGACCTGCAGTTGATTTATACTTTGACTTAGATATCTTTTATATTTTAGACTACACGTTTGATGTTGACCTTAATATTCTAATTTTTTTTTTATTTTTGTTTTTAATGTTTTTGGGTTAATTGCACCACGAGACCCTAACCTTTACCAATTTTGCACTTTTGAGTCCTAATCTTTTTCTTTACTATTATGTCATTAATATTTAATTTTTTTTTTTCAATTAATTAGGTTTTAACTATTTAATTTTTTGATTTTCAATCTTTACCACTATTTTTTTTTTTTTTTTTTTTTTAAAAAAAATAATAGCGCTGCTGACTCGATGCTAAAGATGTTATCGGATGCTTCAGAAGAGAAAATAGATATCCTGCGCAAAGTTAAGATAGTCATAGACGCCGAGGAAGATATTGAAAATAATGAGATTTAGGACGACACGGCAATTGCGCACATTTGAAAAAAAGGAAAAAGGAAAAAAGAAAAGAAGTTCAGGGGCCTAAGTGAGAAATTAAAAAATATTAGGGACATACTGGGATCGAACTTTCAACCTACCAATCCATGATTCTAGACGAGATAATGAATTTAAAAAGCTTATGTATCTGTCCCCCATTTTTCAAAAAATAAAAAATAAAAACATTGAAAAAAAAAAGATACATATTTTTTTAGAACCAACAAATCATGTGAGATTGAAAAAGAAGTAGGATCTAGAAGGAATATAGAAATGGGATAAGGGTGTCCTTTTCAGATAAAGATACAAGATTGAGAAAGTTAGACGAACTATCGCCGCACTTCAGTTTAGGGCATGTTTGGTTGTCTGTTAGTGAATTAATAAAAGTGATATTTTGATGAATTAGGATTATTTCTGTTGTTTGGATTACAAAATAAATATGTAAGTAATTTTTGAAAAATAAACCTGTGAAGTGGATTATAACTAAAATTTACTTTTTTGCCTTCGGCAAAAAAAATTCTAAAGTAGTTGAAAGTGGATCGCCTACTTCACGTGACTTACGAACCGCATCCAAAAGCATTCTTCCATATCATCTACAAAAAATAAAAAATAAAAAAATCACCGTATCTTAACAAAAAAAATCAACACATTTAAAAAAAAAAAAAAAAAAAAGAAGAAGAAAGAGACTTGCCTTATTCCATAACATCTGCACCAAAAACCAAAAAAAAAAAAAAAAAAAAAAAAAACTCTACGCATCTAAAAAAATTTATTATATTACTTTATTTTCTTATATAAAACCAAATAATAGAAGTCATATAAAAATTGTTTTTTTTTTCTTTCACTTTTTTAAAACCAAACACTTGAACTCAAAAATGACTTTTATAAAAACTACTTTTTGAAATTAAAGTAATTTTTTTTTTCACTCCGATTATTTATGAACAATCAAACATGCCCTTAGAAAAGGCAGACTAAGACGAATCTTCGGGTGTGCAAAGATGTTGCAGTCGACAGTTCTAGTTTGCCACCGACCGTCCCTAGAGCAAGTGGAAAAGGACTTGGTGGTTGATATCCGAGACTCAAGTTTGAATCCTAGTTGGTTTATATTTCTAGCTAAGTTTATTTCTAAATGAAATAAACGAAGCGAGCAGTGTGCTATCTATCTCTCTCTAAAAAAAAAAAAAGAAAAAAAAGACAGTTCTAGTTTGCCCTTGGTGGTGGGTCATCTGTTATTTGAGGAGGAGGCACGCGCGTTATCTGTTATGTTTATTTGTGAAAACTTTTTTTGTCGAAAAATTTTATGTTATGATTTTTTTCAAAAACAAAATCGCCTTTTACCGACACGATCGACTATCATTAACTGAGTTTTAATCTGTTGTAATTTTGACTCTAACATAGCATGCAAATTACTGTGAATACGTCCCACGACCTACGTAGTGTACGTAATTGACTAAAACTGGTGCGGCATTTTAACCATTGTCGCATCAAGAATCACAAAACTACTTGCTTTTTCTTTTTCTTTTTTCACTTGCTGGTGATTCGAGGCCCTAGTTGCCTCACCCTTGTAGCCGAATTCACTCTTTCAATGAATAAAGCAGGTAGCGTGCTACCTATTCTCAAAAAAAAAAAGAATCACAAAACTATTTAATCACGAGAAATACTTTAATACACCATCTAAATTTTATGTAAATCTTCACCACTTATTTTTTTGCATGGATGATTGAGATGTAATATGATTCTAGAGACTACTTACTATTTAGGCATATCACCAGGTACCTATTTAAACGGTATTTTGATCATAGAAAAATATTTTGGCCTACAAAACCAATTTTATCCAACTAAAAAATACTATAACCTTCTCAAATACCTACGACCAAAGTTGGAATTCAAATTACAACTAAATTATAAATTTAAATGCAAAGCAACATAACAAACTTAATTATAAATCAAATTCAATTTTTAAATATAAGACACAAATTTAAAATAAAACTTTCAGTTCAAATTCAAAATTTTAATTTAAATCATAAATTAAAATTTGGGTTTCAGATTAAAAGTACAATGTAGATTCAAAATTTAAAAGTTTAATATAAATTTTGAAATTAAAATTTTACATTACAATTACCAACTTCAAAACTTTAAATTTAAATTCAATATTTTTTTGAGTTTGATACTTAACAAATTAGGTATTATCTAATTTGATAAGTAACAAAAATAAATAAAAGATGCTGATAAATTTAGTATAAACTACTATTTTTTTCCCAATATTGTCATATTAACAAATTCAAATTGGTAACCTATTTAATAGGTTACTTTATGTAAAATCCAACTATACCCTTTACTAATTAAGTGTTTAATTTTAATACTTATGGTGTATTGAAGCATTGCTCTTTAATCATTTCTAAATTGGCAACACATTAATATTTACTCGACTGAATAAGGTTAGGGGACTTCATTAAATACTTAATCCTTATTAGTTTTTTGACATTTTTACTTTTCCTATATCATACGTACTATTATGATTTTTGAAGAAATATATTTATGATGGCAAAATTAAAAATATAAATAGTTCTCTAACTATAACAAACCAGAGAGACATGCATATTTGAAAATATTAAAATTTTTACAAAAACAAAATATGAAAATTGAATTTTATAGAAATATATTTAACATTTACTATGTTTGTAGAGAACTGTATAAAATTAACCCAAAAATATATATATATATATATATCATACATTGTATCTAATGTTTGATAATTATGGTCATATTCTCTATTTCTTGTAAGTTCCAACTAAAATTAATGTGAAAGCTTTTAAAATGTGCTGTGCTAGTTTCCACCATTCAACTAAACAAGCATTTATTTCTCTTTTTTAACCAACCCCTGGCACCATAAATCAAAATTATGTGGTCATTTTTATTTTTAATTATTTAATTTATTTTTATGTGTGGAAAAAGAAAATGTGTGGTCATTTTAATTTTTAATAACTTTATTTATTTTTATGTGTGGAAATTAGTTAGGTGTGTAATGAGAGAGGTGTACATGTCTACATCACAAATCACCAAATTAAAGTGGTAGATGACCCATTTGATCTATATAAATTCATTTGCTCTGGTAATAACTATTTGGCCTAAATTATATTTTTTTGTCCTCAAATTAAGAAGCTTAATTGTAACACTTTATACTTTAAACTTTAATTAATTTATTAAAGTTTAGGGACCTTAAAAGAGACCTTAAAAGAGCTCTCTTTTTTTTGGAAAAGAGAGCTCATAATTAATTTATTAATTAATGAGCTACTAATTTGAAAAATTCAAGCTAAGAAGTTTGGTTAAGGAATAGGAATAGAATCGGCCCTTATCCCCTCTTTATACCCAAACGCTAATTTTTAATTCGAGAATAGTAGTTCTCTGTTATCGCTACCAACACATTCATTTTCTATATAAAACTATTTAATATTTTTCTTATCATCGGGAACAATCTAATTTTCATCCAAACGCTATTTTTCTTATCCCCATATTTGTACATATTTCTGTAATAGCTAGTTCTTGCTTATATCCGAACCAAACGATACCAATAAAGTATAAGGTTGAGATCTCTTTTATTGTTGGCTCTATAATTTTTTTTTCTCTCTCTTATTTTGGGCCATCTTTTTCGGAGTTTACACGGCCTAATCTATTGGTAGCCCAAGTACCGCTACATATACGCCCAAAAATAAGGTATATATATATCGTAAACTCTTGTCCTAACATATAAGGCATTGACACCGACCGTCCATAGAGCAAGTGAGAAAAAACTTGATGGTTGATATTCGAGACCTAAATTCGAATCATAGTTGATTCACGTTTCCAATTAAGTTTATTTTTAAATAAAATAAACGAAGTGGGTAGCGTGTTACCTATCTTTCAAAAAAAAAAAAAAAAAAAAACACTATAAGGAGTTGCAAGCAAGATGCATGAATTTTAAAAAAAGAAAAGAAAAAATCAAGTTGAACATGATATTATTCCACTTGAAGTATCTAGAAACCATATTTCATGTTTTTCGATATTGTTCGATCTCTTGTCTTTTAAGTCGACACGAAAATAAACGGTTAATAATGAATATTCTTTAAAAAGTGATAATAAGAATCATTTAATCAAGATCGATATTATAGATATTGTTCTAACTCGTTTTAAAAATTTTATAACCAAAATTTAATTGATTTGAAAATTTTTATGCCGTTAAACGAAAAAACGTCTAATCATATTGACCATTAAAATTACAAATTTTAAAACCCTTTGATCATTAGGTCAGTGATGTCAAAAAGATTTAAAATTTTGTTTCTAGATATTTCAAGCGGTATAGATCATGTTCAACGGTGCCGATCATCGATTTAAAGGCTCTATCAACGAAAATAAATAGATGAGAACGGAGCTTGTTTGCTACCGATAACATTCTAGTTTAAATCTTATTATCAGAAATTAGAATTTTCAAAGAATAACTCAAAAAAGTGTGTTGTACTCCATGTTGGTAACTTATATATCTTTTCCCAATTAAAATTAAAAGGAAAATAAAATTAGAGGTTGGAGTGAAATAAGGATTTATCACAAGACCAAGTCTACAAAGGGAGCATGAAGACCACTCAAGCAAATTAATACTTCTGAGTTCTGATTGGCTGCAGAGACCATGAACCGGGTCCATAAAAAAACAAGCACTCTCAATTCTTTCCACGTTTCTCTCTCCTCCCCCACACCACATAAATTCAAAAATTCTAGGACAACCAATCAAAACATTTAAAACTCCATTGACCATTACGTACAAGTCAAACCATTCAACGAACACTCTTTGACCATTTCCTTATCCTATTCTATCCAGCTGATACTAAAAAAGTTAAAATTTTTTTTGCTATTTTAACTCCACAAATTTCTAATTTTGTCTCATTAGAGAATGATAAGTAATGGTCTTCAATTAATGCTTTAGGGCTATTTGATTTTGGAGACATTTTTTTTTTTTTTTCTTTTATCTGATCAATTAAGCGCCGTAGTTAGCTAAGGAGATTGCCATGAGCGAAGATGGCAACGCAATCCAGGAACAGCACTATGTCTCAGATCAAGAATGTCACCCGTGCCGGAAACAGCTTGGTCATCTGCTACTCCCCGACGATGATCACCACTAGCGGGATATGGCAGGGCAACAATCCGTTAGAATTTGCGCTCCCGCTCTTCATCCTGCAGACGGTCATCATCGTCCTCACCACCCGCCTCCTCGTGCTCTTTCTCAAGCCTTTCCGCCAGCCCCGCGTCATCGCCGAGATCGTTGTAAGTAATTCCCCTCCCCCCCCGTCCCGCGCGCCATCTACTTTTCATTTCTTGAACGCATATATATAGTGAATTAAAAAGTTGATAGTAAATACTATTCCTCGATCTGTATTGAACATGTCGTCATCGTGCAAGTTTTGTAACTTTTTAAGTTTTGGTACAGTCTGGCATAATCTTGGGGCCGTCGGTGATGGGTAGGGCGAAGAAATGGGGTGATAATGTGTTTCCCCAGCGAAGCCTTCTGACACTCGAGACGGTGGCGCACCTCGGCTTGCTGTACTTCTTGTTCTTGGTCGGCGTGGAGATGGACGTGGTGATAATTCGGCGGTCGGGGAAGAAGGCGCTGGTGATAGCGACGGCGGGGATGGCGCTGCCGTTCTGCATCGGCACCGCCACCTCCTTCATCTTCCGCCACCACATCGCGAAGAACGTGCACCAGGCCTCGTTCCTGCTCTTCCTCGGCGTCGCGCTCTCCGTCACCGCCTTCCCCGTGCTGGCGCGCATCCTCGCCGAGATCAAGCTGCTCAACTCCGAGCTGGGCCGCCTCGCCATGTCGTCGGCCATCGTCAATGACATGTGCGCGTGGATCCTCCTCGCCCTCTCGATAACCGTCTCCGAGACGCATGGCAGCGTGCTCTCCTCCCTCTGGGTCCTCCTCTCGGGCGTCGTCTTCGTCCTCGTCTGCTTCTACGCCGTCCGCCCCGCCATGTGGTGGCTCGTGCGCCGCATCCCTGAAGGCGAAGGGGTCAGCGACTTCCACGTCTGTCTCATCCTCACCGGAGTCATGCTCTCCGGGATCGCCACCGACGCCATTGGCATCCACGCCATCTTCGGAGCGTTTGTTTATGGCCTCGTGATACCGAACGGCCCCTTAGGGGTTGCGCTGATTGAGAAGTTGGAAGATTTTGTGACCGGGCTTCTGCTGCCGCTCTTTTTCGCCATCAGCGGGCTCCGAACGGACATCGGAAAGATCCAAGACTCCATCACCGTAGGGCTTCTCATCCTCGTCTTCGTTCTCGCGAGCCTCGGAAAGATCATGGGCACCATTTTGATCGCCGCGTTCTACACAATGCCCTTCCGCGAGGGGCTTGCGCTTGGATTCTTGATGAACACTAGAGGCCTCGTCGAGATGATCATCCTCAACATTGGAAGGGATAAAGAGGTAGTATATATTATACATCAAACAGTACTCCGTAACTAATGATGTCGAATATAAAAATTTGGTATCAGAGCAGTATGTCCTGTGTTCGACTCTCGTTAATTGTAATAACGATAAAACTCTCGATCTCCTTGATCCAGGTGCTGGACGATGAGTCGTTTGCGGTGCTGGTTATCGTCTCGACGCTGATGACGTCGCTGGTGACGCCGGTGGTGACCGCCGTGCACCACCCGGTCCGGCGCCTCCTGGGCTACAAGCGCCGAAACCTGCAGCGGTCCAAGCCCGACGCCGAGCTCCGCATGCTCGTCTGCGTCCACACGACGCGCAACGTCCCCTCCATCATCTCGCTCCTCGACCTCTCCAACCCGACCAAGCGCACCCCGATCTTCGTCTACGCCCTCCACCTCGTCGAGCTCACGGGCCGAGCCTCGAACATGCTCGTCGTCCACAACACCGCCGTCAAGCCGCACCGTCGCCCCTCCTCCAATGCGGGAGGCTCGCACGCCCACCAGAACGACCACATCTTCGCCGCCTTCGAGAGCTACGAGCAGCACGCCGGCGGCGTCTCCATACAGACGCTCACCACGGTCTCTCCCTACTCGACGATGCACGAGGACGTCTGCCTTCTCGCCGAGGACAAGCACGTGGCGCTCATCGTCCTCCCGTTCCACAAGCAGCAGACCGTCGACGGCGGCATGGAGCCGATCAACCCGGCCATCCGCACCCTCAACGAGAACATCCTCTCGTCCTCCCCTTGCTCCGTCGGCGTCCTCGTCGACCGCGGCCTCAGCGCCTCCGCCTCGCGCCTCACCGCCACGCACCACGTCGCGCTGCTCTTCTTCGGCGGGCCCGACGACCGCGAGGCGCTGGCCCTCGCGTGGCGGATGGTCGAGAACCCGGTGGTCTCCCTCACCGTCGTGCGCTTCCTCCCGCCCGACGACCCGCCCGCCGCCCGCGACTCGCGCGTGATCACCATCGTCAGCGACGGCAGCCACGAGCGCCAGCTCGACGAGGAGTACGTCAACGAGTTCAGGGCCAAGAACGCGGGAAACGAGTCCGTCACGTACGCCGAGAAGGTGGTGGCGAGCAGCGAGGAGACGGTGACGGCCATCCGGAGCATGGAGAGCATCCACGACTTGTACATAGTGGGGAGGGGACAGGGGGAGGCCGGGGGGAACATGACGGCCGGGCTGACGGAGTGGACGGAGTGCCCGGAGCTGGGGCCGATCGGGGACTTGCTGGCGTCCTCCGACTTCGCCATGATGGTGTCGGTGTTGGTGGTGCAGCAGTACGTGAGGGATCCGGCGGGGTCGGCGGCGGCGGCCGCCGGAGAGGGAGTCGGCGTCGTCGGAGCGGGGCCAGACATGATGAGCGCTTCCGGAGAGCAAGTGCAGCAGTACTTGAATAATGCTAACCAGAGGCTGTCGGTCGTCGCCGGAACGCATAAAGGGCCGCCGGCAGCTTTCAATGTTGGCTGGAATGGAAGATAGAAGACAGAATATACTATTATTAATTAATTAATTAATAATAATAATAATTAGAAAGTGTAATTAGAAGCGCGCTATATATATATATATAAATATATGGTACGTACCGTAGGTCCGTACGTACGTAGGCTTCAGCATTGCTATTAATTAATAATCACTTCCCCTTTTACGTTTGAACATTGTTAAGATAATTAATTAATTTTCTTCGATAGGAATATTAATGGTCCGCTTTTAAATTTATTCTATTTTTCTACAAATATTTAATTTGGTGGTATATATGATTAGTTAGTTATCTAATTAAAAAGCATCCATTATATATGATTTTTTAAAAAAAAAAAATTCGTAGATAAAATATACAACTATATTATCAAATCACATTTAACTAAATATATATAAAGTCTAATCCAACAAAAAATAAAATATTATTCTACCCAACCCATCCCACCTAGTCTATTTGTCCTGTTACAAACAAAAAAGACAAAAAAAGAAAAGAAAAAAATGATTACCATTTTTTCCTTTTCTTCTCACTCAATTCACTAAAATGTTTCTAGACGAAGAGCACCTCGCTCGATCCCCTCCTCCTTCGCGGGCAGTGGACGAGATAATGTTTCAGTTGTTGCTAAATATTTAAATAAGTGTTACTATATACCTAGCGACTCCAGATATAATAACACTTTTTAAAAAGTATCGATAAGTTGGCCAGCAGTATTTTTTGACTTGTACCGATATTTAAAAGTATCGTTATATACCGTTTTTATTGTAGTATCTATGTCCTTAGTGAGAATGATACACGAGAGAATTTGATCAAAGATCCAAACCCTCAATGAGGATTGAGAAAAATATACATTTTTCAACTAAAAGCTATTTCTTACCCGAAAAATCCATCGAAGTGAATAAGCCTTTTTGAATAGAGACAAATATTTGTGGAATAATAATAAACAAATAGGACCTCAGTGATAATTGAGAAGTAAGGAACAATGATGTGATAATAGAAGGGAATATATGTTACAAAATGATGAATGAGAGAATCAAACTTACAATCTCTTGAAAAGAAGCTTAAGGATGACTATATATGATACTATGCTATCGAAACCTATTTAGTGGAAAACGATTCAGTATAATTTGAACACTACTTGTCGTATACAATCTCTTGGAAAGAAGCTTAAGGATGACTATATATAATACTATGCTATCGAAACCTATTTAGTGGAAAACGATTCAGTATAATTTGAACACTACTTGTCGTATACAATCTCTTGGAAAGAAGCTTAAGGATGACTATATATAATACTATGCTATCGAAACCTATTTAGTGGAAAACGATTCAGTATAATTTGAACACTACTTGTCGTATACAATCTCTTGGAAAGAAGCTTAAGGATGACTATATATAATACTATGCTATCGAAACCTATTTAGTGGAAAACGATTCAGTATAATTTGAACACTACTTGTCGTAAATTTTATTCCTTTGTTTCTAAAGAAAAAGTTCATCGCATCTGATGCGGATAAATTTTTTTTCTTTTTTTTTTTCTTTTTTTTTTTTCTAAAGAAACATCTTTATTGCATCGGATACGATTCAGTATAATCTGAATACTATTTGTCGTAAATTTTCTTCATTTGTTTCTAAAGAAAAAGTTTGTTGCATCTTATGCGGGTCAATTTTATTCTTTTTTTTTTTCTCTAAAGAAAAATCTTTATTGCATTGATGCTCCACACTGCAAGGAGCATCATAATCCTTACTTTTAATTCACACGCTTTTTACAGCATCTGGTACCGAGCATTGCATTAGCATATCCCACGCATGCAATCGTGTTTTTCTTTTTTATATTTACGTGTACATTAATAATCGTCAAAATTATATTTATATAAGTTAGTTTTGTATACGTATTTAATCGATATATATAATTTGAATTAATATAAATTTCTGTTGAACATTTTTTTTTTTAGAGAAAGATAATATGCTACTCGCTTCGTTTATTTTATTTAGAAATAAACTTATCTGGAATCTCTTTTGATCATTTGAATTTGAAAAGCTAATTTTTCCTTTGGTTTTACATTTTTTTTTTTCATTTTTATTTGCATTCGATTATTTTAGACACAAATTTTGTACAATTACATGCACCAATAAATAAGAATTCTCCGTTTTTGTTACTGATTAGTAATTCACAAACTCATGTAGAAAGTACAAAATTATAAATGCATATCTTTGAAGCTTAACGAGTGTTTCGTAAATACAAATTAAGATTATATACAATTTTTCCTTTGCAGGTTTATTCATTTTGTAGAATTTGAGTAAGAAAAATAAGTAAATGGAAATGTAATTCGAATGAGAACTTCTTTAATTTATTTTACATTATTTTTTTTAAAAATAAACATATAATAATATATATAATTTGTATTTATACGAGTCGAACATGATAGAGATAAACAATACCAAAAAGCAATTACAGGAAATAAAAAAATTTCGAGTAACAAAAAAAAAATATTTAAAATTTAAAGTAAGCAATAGAAATCATATAAAAAATAGTTTAAAAATTCTCGGAAAAAATACCCCAGATAGAAAAAAACGCATTTTGTTTTTATTCTTTATTTGATGAACGGCTCATAATCCACTAATTTATTAGTCCCCAACGAATCCACCCGTGATCTCACTCCATCGTACGGTCCATATTAATCCAATCAACCCCCTCTCATTCCTCGTTCCATACCCTTCGTAGTTCGTTCTCTCTCTCTCTCTCTCTCTCTCTCTCTCTCTCTCTCTCTTTCCCACTCTCGTGCTCTCCTCGAACCCTCCAAATGGCGGGAGCTCGCGAGCCCTAGCTTTTCCGAAACCCTAGATCCGAATCCTCCTCCTCCTCATCTTCGCCATGGATTCCGAGGGCGGCGGCGGCGGCGGCGGAGGCGGCGGCGGCAGAGGCGGAGCCGTGAATGACCTCGCGACGCCGTCCAAGTTCGTGGTCGCGTTCTTCCTCGGCGGGCTCGTGCTCGGGGCGTCGCTCCTCGCCGTGCAGGTCGGGATCTCGCTCCCGCACTCGCTGCAGCTGCCGCCGCCGCTCTGGGGGCGGGGGCGGCGGCGGCGGCGGCGCCCCGTGCGAGTGTACATGGACGGGTGCTTCGACATGATGCACTACGGGCACTGCAACGCGCTGCGCCAGGCGCGGGCGCTTGGGGACGAGCTCGTCGTCGGGGTCGTCAGCGACGACGAGATCACGGCCAACAAGGGCCCCCCCGTGACCCCGCTCCACGAAAGGTCGATCCCCTTATCGAATACTTTGATTGGGAATTCCTGTTGATCTTCGTTTCTATAATGATTAGATCTAGGATATGTTTTCATTTTATTGCTTGTTTTATTGATCTCGCTCTGCTCCTTTGTGTTTTTTGTTTCTATTTGTTTAGTAATATTTCTTTTCCAATTATTACGTTGTTGTGATAATTTTGGGATACTTTGCATGCTATGAAAGGTAGCTCTTGAATCTTATTGTATCTTTGTGTTTCTGGATAGTAAGTAGCATGAATAGATCTATGAGTATATGTTTCCCTTTCCACTAACTTAGAAAAAAGTTGCCTTTTTTTCCCCAAATTTATACTATATATTCAATTTAAATATAGCATTTATCTTGTTTAATCCTGTTACGCTAGATATGACTGGTAAATTTCTTTGCAGATCATGTTTCTCACCCACTACCGAGCTCTAAAAATTCTAAAGTTGTCTTATGCGGGAGCAAGTTGCACTGATAGTTTTCTTTGAACATATATTTTTGTCTTAAAGTTCCTTACTATACTAGATCTTAGTTTTGGAGCTCAATGTGTATTTGTAATTCTCTGCAATTAAGAATCAGTGGGATCTAATATTGACTAATATTGTTTTGTAGCTCAATTTTCGATTTCTAGTTCTTCTGGATATTGTAGGTTTTGCCTCAACCAAAATACGTAATTGCATATGGGACCCTGTACTTTCGCAAGATAGTACTGTTCAGAATACCAATCCCCAAGCATTGGATGATATTGTGTAACCTTGGCACCCTCTTTCTTTCTTAATTTTCGAGCTCTTCCTCTGGAAGGGGGAATGAAAACATGAATTGAAAAATGAGGCATCTACATGAATTTGTCCACGTGCATGGCGTTCTTCTGTACATCAACTATTAAACTGAAACCGTATATGATCCTTTCCCCTCCATATATAATTGTTCCAACTGATTTCCCAATTATTTGCTCACAGAATGATCATGGTAGCGGCTGTAAAATGGGTGGATGAAGTCATTCCAGATGCTCCTTATGCCATAACTGAGGAGTTTATGAATAAGCTGTTCAATAAGTATAATATTGATTATATTATTCATGGGGATGATCCTTGTCTACTCCCTGACGGTACTGATGCATATGCCCTTGCCAAGAAGGCTGGCCGTTATAAGCAGATTAAAAGAACTGAAGGAGTCTCAAGCACAGACATAGTTGGTACTGATTCTATTCTTCTTTTCCCTGATTTTATCCATCTATTTTTGGAAGTTTGTGTTCCTGCAAAATTTGACCTGATTAAATGGAGTACAACATATCTTGTATTTGGGATGGATAGTCAAGAAAGTTTGGTGTTAGGCTGCCTGCTTAATCTAGGTTTAAAATTTTTCTTGGCTAATATACTTGATTTACAATGACATGTTTTTGTGATTTTTAATTTTTTCTGGGTTTGAACCTTTTCCAAGTTGTTGCTAGAAGCATTTATGCAGATTAACATTCTAGTTACTTTTTGAATAATATCTTGTGCCTCTGTGTGTAGATTACTTTAGGTAGTATTTTTCCTTCTTAAATATAAAACTTTGACTTGTTCAGGGCATGCAGATGCTTTTAATTTATCTCATGCATTTCTGACATTCTAGTCGCTTTAAAATTTACCGTATGGGACTGTACTGCGGGCTGTGACTTCTGCTTTGGGCATCAAGAATTCAGCTTTTCGACTTTTCAAGATTCTTCTCTGTTTCTTCCTCTAATTCGAGAATGCTTAGATAAATATACTTTGTTGCTCAATAGGTCGCATGCTTCTTTGTGTAAGGGAGAGATCTACTGGTGATAGTCATAATCATTCTTCTTTGCAAAGGCAGTTTAGCCACGGTCATGGCCAGAAGGTTGATGATGGTGGATCTGGAAGTGGAACTCGTATATCCCATTTTCTGCCTACGTCTCGACGGATAGTGCAGTTCTCTAATGGGAAGGTATGTTAATACTTCTTATAGTTCCATGCCGGTCCATATCCTCTGGTTCTGTGTGTTTTGAAACTTTGTATTTTTCCATGCTGAAACTTCTTTTTGTTCCATGACTATCACAAGAATGCCCCAAGGGGAATGTATGTTGAAACTTCTTTTTGTTCATCCAGGGTCCTGGTCCAGATGCTCGCATAATTTACATAGATGGTGCATTTGATCTGTTCCATGCTGGACATGTGGAGGTCTCTCTCTCCTTCTCTCTCACACGCACACACACGCGCGCGCACACACAAAAGTGGTGTCAAAGTCATATTGAAGATGGCTTGTTCATAAGTGTACCTGTTTATTTCTTGCCACTAGTCATACGGTTGAACAAGTGTCTCATTATTTATCCTACCATCAACTGCTTTGAATATACTTATTATACACTCTGTTGAAAAGCTCATAAGAGTTTTAGAGGGACTTTCTATTCATTTATGCCATTCATATTGTTTATTGCTCATATCAATGGGATTTATCTGTAACCGGCCTCTTTACTCTTGTAAGCTGCTCATCCAACTGCGATCCATTTAGGTGTTATCTTTTTTATATGAAAGTGACTAATCATATTGCTTTATAATTCATAAAAAAATAGACAATCATGAGGAAACAGCCAAATGCGTTAGGCTCTGAGCTATCGCTTATTTGTGATGCTTCACAAGGCTATTTTACTAATTATAATGTCCGACCTTTTTGTGCTGAATATTGTTGCTTCTCTGTTGTAACTTATTGATATTGTGTTACAGATATTGCGGAAGGCTCGAGAACTGGGAGATTTTTTACTTGTGGGCATTCATACTGATCAGACTGTGAGGTAATCTATTGTTGTTTCTACTCATCCAAAATGTGTTGCATGCTTTGGTCTGCCTTATATGCTCTTGCACTGTCAGCTACATAAGTTACAGATGACAATCATGTGAGATATCATAGCAAATGGAGTGACCGCCCGTTCCGGAATCGTCATAATGTACAATTTTATTTGCTAGAATATCCTTAATAGTGCTCAATGAAATTCCTCTATCGTTTTCTTGTTGCTCTCTGCCTAGACTGCTGCTCTGGGTGTCTCATTGTTCTTCTCTTTCTAATTTAAAATTTTTTGAAGTTTCCCCTATAATAAAATATTGCTTTGCCATGTACAGTGCTACTCGAGGAGCCCACCGTCCAATCATGAATCTTCATGAGAGAAGCTTGAGCGTGTTGGCTTGCCGTTATGTAGATGAAGTTATTATCGGTGCCCGATGGGAGGTCTCTAAAGATATGGTTAGTTCTCTTTGACAATTCTGGGTTGTACATTTTGTTGATTAATTTTTGTTAGACCTGATCTCTTACTTGCTGTTAAATGGTATGCTTCATTTCAGTTCAATTTGGATTTTGCATGAATTTGCTCGTTTTCTATTTTATTGCTGCAACCAGAGTATTGACATTCTGAATATTCTGACTCATGAATGTGGTTTTTACAGATTACTACATTTAACATCTCTTTGGTTGTTCACGGAACAATTGCAGAAAATATGGATTTTCTCAAGGTAATTGTCATAAATTTTGAGGTTGCACTTCTCTTCATATTGTCATAAATCTGAACAGCATACGGATCACTTTTCAGGAGGAATCAAATCCATATGCAGTTCCAATTGCTATGGGTATCTATCGGCAACTAGAAAGCTCTTTAGGCATCACAACTAGTACAATAATTAGGAGGATTGTTGCAAACCACGAGGCATATCAGGTATATCTTAATAAGATTCCTATAACACTAGTAATTACTAGCCTGAACATTTTCCATATTATCGCCTTGTTTCAACATATTATTTTCCGCTTGCATTAGTATCAAAAGATCTACACTACTATCACACCATCATCCTCGACATTAATCTTTCCTTATCATTCGGCATTTTACGGTCGATGACAATCACTTTCTAGCATATCCTCTTAATAACACCACAAAAATAAATGATTACTACAAATGTTTACTTATACCAGTTGTTGCCGGTCAAATTCAATGTGACTTGGGTAACCTCTGTTGAGGTGTAATCTATTACTGTCGTACGCAGCAGCTTCAGTAATACGACATTTACTTCTTCTAAACCTAAATTTAATCAGACATTCATTGTTTCGCATGTGTTTCTGTTTTCAGAAACGGAACGAGAAGAAGGAAGCGAGCGAGCGGAAGTACTACGAGGGCAAGACTTACGTGTCTGGAGACTGACTCTGCGGAAGCGGAAACCTCGCAATTTTAACATAAAGAGTTATCTCGAGTTTTTTCTTTCCCGTAAACCATTTCGAGTCTACATAGAAGCTAATGATAATGCTTTTCGAAGAGCTCATTATATTATATTCATGATCTTAGGGTTTTTAGGAACCTACTATTATTGAGTTCCTCTTTTTCTTTTTTTTCCCCTTCTTTTTCACTTATTCCTTCTATCTATTCTTGTTACTGCTGTTATTGCTAGCCGAGGTTTTTGTACTTGTATTTTTGTTTTGTTTTTTTTGACAGTATCCTTTCATTATCTAATTGTGGTGTGATCTGTGGCTGATCAGTAACTTTTACATGGTTTATATATAATCAGTATCGTTGTACCACGACTTTTAAAGCAAAAAAAAGCATGTGATTGTTTGCGTTAAATCTCCGAAAACGGGAATTGTATAGATGATTCTTATGTTCTCAACTAAGTCATCTATCTATCACCATTAAATTCAATAATAATAATATAATAAAGTAGGCACTCCTGCAAATAGAGATAGAGATGCAAATGGATCCGGGTTGGTCAGACCGCCTCCGGATCCGACCAGTTTGGGCCGGGCTCGAGTTTTTCGTTTCTCTCGTTAACCTGAATCCGATCCCCGAATCCGATCCGCTTCGAGAGTTTACTGCACGCATCATGTGGACTCAAATTCATGCCAAGCTTGTGGGCAAGGATAAAGTGCACGTACTTCATTCATTAGATAAATAAATTTAGTTACATAGACTGAAGCAGTTAAAGTCTCAAAAAGATGAGAAATCAAAAAAAAAAAAAAAAAAAAAAAAACGAGAGTAGAAAAAAAAACAAGCGTCAAAACAAAGAGTATAGCAAACACTGACGCCACCTGACTTTACAAAAATCGACCGCACTCCTTCGCCAGCACTCCAATACGCTGAGCAGTTAGAGATTGCGAAAGTAACACACATAGCATGCACAAAATATGAGAGGTGAAAATCCACCCGTAAGAGAAACATGTAATGGCACGCACAAAGCATGGTGTGTTTAAACGCCCCAGCTCATTGTTTACGCCAAGATTCTCCTCAGGAGGCTTTTCTCCCTTATCCCAAATGAAGATGCAGTTACTGTTGTTGTGATACATTGGTCTCTTTATGACATCATACTTAGGGAAAAAAAAAATTATTAATTACATAGCTTGTTTGGGACCAAAGTGTAAAGTGACGCACTTAATTCCTTTTGTGGAATATTTAAACAAGCTTCAACTTGCCAAATAATATATATAAAATATAATAAGAATAATAAGAATAATAATCATAATAATCATTTTTTTTTGACAGATATGTAGCATGCTACCTGCTTCGTTTATTTCATTTAGAAATTAATTGCTCCCTGATCATAAGCCTTATATTTTTGACTCTCGTAAATGAAACAATCCGTTTGAGTTGTAGAAATTATCTTTAACATTTTTAATTTCTTTATAGATTTGTTTTTTTTTTATTTGAAAAGCACTTTTGCGGAAGCTACAACTAAACCAAATATGTACTAATTAATTAAGCATCCAACTAACCACCAAAAACTTGTGATGAATAAAGGAAAAAAAGCCATGCCCTTTTCCCTTTCGGCCAAATAGAACTTATCCAGGAATCACATTCCCTCTCTACATTAATTGTACTACTTTATTAATTCCCCAATCACTACCCCATGTAATACATGCCATGCATGCATCACACTTATAAGTTCCAATCCTTATTTATAAGTTCACAAAACCATCTCATATAAATATGTATATATACATGCATGTTTCTCTTAACACATGCAACACCTACCAAGTGTTGAACACACTCTACATTCTCTCTCTCTATTTGCATTCTCTCTCTATATATATATTTATATCTCTCTCTCTATTTGCATCAATATGGGTAGGATTCATCCAAGTGAGAGAAAGCGTGCCGGATCTGCGGAAAGAGCGAAGGCGAGCGGCGGCGGCGACGGTCTCCCCTCGACGTGGACGGTGTGGAAGAAATCGAGCATGGGTTTCCAGGGGACGGACGGCTTCTCGGTTTACGACAGCGACGGAAGATTGGCTTTCAGGGTAGACAACTATTCGAGGCGGCGAAAGTGCTTCGCGGGGGAGCTTCTGCTCATGGATGGCGACGGGAGGGCTATTATGTCTCTCAGACCCCAGGTTTGGTCCAAATATGTATATATCTGCTCTGTCAGTAATATTGCCTGGTTGGTGTTACTGGCTATTAAACTTGAGATTAAGAAACTAAATATGTTTGCATTATTATTAATGCGCGCAGCTGATGAGCATGCATGATCAGTGGAACGGATACAAAGCAGAAGATGGCATCGCCGAGCAGCCGAAGCCGCTGCAGCTTTTCGCGATGCGACGGTGCGCGATTCTGCAGAGCGGCGACGCCGCGGAGGTGTTCATGGGGTGGCCAGATGGCCGTCGGAAAGCGCTTCCTCCTCCGAAGCCGAGTTTTCGCGTGGAGGGGTGCTTCTGGCGAAGAAGTTGCAAGATTTTAGGGAGAGACGGCGAGGAAGCGGCGCGAATATGCCGAAAGAAGGCGCCTGCTGCCGCGCCGGGAGGCAGTTCTGCGACGACGACGGCGGCGGCGGCTGCGCTGCTCGGAGACGACGTTTTCAGCCTGGTGGTTCGGCCGGGGGTCGACTGCAGGCTGATTATGGCTTTTGTGGTTGTTATGGATCGCATCTGCAAGAAGAAGAAGCCGTTTGGTGCTCCAGTAATGTGTTCTTGATCAGAAGACGTTTTTTTTTTTTTTTTGTGCTCTGTCAAACCTCAAGAGCAGAATAGAATCTTTTTCTCTACCAAACTGAAAATTAAGTTGTCACAGAAGTTCTGATCAGGAGCTGCCGTCAGTGTTTTTTTTTTTCCAAACAATTTAAAAAATGCTTTTGTGAGAAGCATTTTGCTCAACTGTGAATCATTTTGACTCGCCAATTGCAGTATACAAAAAAAAAAAGAAGGTAAAACTTTATAGCTTATTTGAATTATGGACTATTTTAAATTGACTGTTTAATTTTACTTTGTTTGATACGAGCCAGTTAACGATACTTTAATTTTAAAATTTAAGTTAATTGTAAATTCGTAAAGATAAACAATGAGTTATAATTTTTAAGTCAAAATTCTGTTGGATGACTAAACGAAAGATTGTATTAAAATCAAAATTCAAAAGATTAGATAATTGACTCAAAATGTACAGGTACCTGAAAAGAATAACTTTGACTTTTATTATGTTACGTTACGTGTGCTAGATCGTCGTTGCTAGAAATACGCAATCAATCAATTCATTTAAAGTATAAAGATACAAAGCATACGTCATAAGACACATGTACATATTTGTACGCATGTGGGAATCGTCGGGAATTGAAACCGTGACCTCACTCTAATACCACTTATTGGATCATTGACGCTAACTATTAATTCCAAAGACTCGTGCTGTTAGAAATACACAATCAATTTACTTAAAATGTACATATGCAATCTACACGGATCTCGATTGCGACTTAGCCCATCCATCCTCATGCCACTTTAAACATGACTCGACCCACTTAGTCTCACGCCATTTCGAATATAGTTCGGCCCAATATAGTCTCCCATCCTAAGGTAGGATACTGATCCATTTAAGCCAACAATATGCAGCTTAAATATATAAAAAAATTATATGAAACAAAAATAATAGAAAGTTAACACAGATTGACCGTTACAATAAATCTTGTTCGCTCCGTTGCACTCTATTTCTCTTACTTTTAATTTTTTTAATTTTAAGCCAAATAATAAATAATAATAATATATATATATATATATATTTTTTTTTTCTATCCGTCCAAAATTCAAATAGAGTTTTTGACTTTTTTTTACGGGTTAAAATGTAAAATTCAGAAATTTTGAGGACGTAAACAAAAGGGTCCAAAAGGTTATGGACTAGAATGCAATTTAGCATTGTTCTCTACCACCTTATCCAGCGCTCAACAGGGCCTTCGTTATCTTCTTCTTCCTCCTCCTCCAATGGCGGCGTTAATGGCCTCGTGCTCCGCCTCCTCCTCCTCCTCTCTCTCCCCATGGAGCATGGCCTCGCTCCGCTCCGCTCTCCCCTCTCCCCCCTCTAACTCCTCCTCCCTCCGCTTCGCCCCACCTCCTCGCTCGGCGCGGGTCGCGTCGAGTCCCAAAGGATCGACCTATCGCTTGCGGTCCTTCTCCGGCCTCGCCCCCGTGGCCCCTCTTCTCTCCAACGATCTCGGTAATCTCCTCAATCGCATTTTGTAATCTGTGGTTTTAAATTAGTTTTTTCTTTTTCTTTTTTCTTGTTATTTTAGTTGGAATGAGGTGAAACGAGTGTGGGGTTTCGGGAGATACTTACAATTTGAGTTTAGGGTTTAATTTTTGGTGAATTTAGTGGAGTTTTGAGATCATTTTTAGGATTTCGTTGAATAATTTAGGTTTTTCTTGTTGTTTTTAATTAGAATGAGATGAAACGAGTGTAGGGTTTCGGTAGATACTTACAATTTGAGTTTAGGGTGTAATTTTTGGTGAATTTAGCTGAGTTTTGAGATCGTTTTTAAGGTTAGTTGAATGATTTAGTTTTTTTTTTTTTTTTTCCTGTTATTTTAGTTAGAATGAGATGAAAAAAGTTTAGGGTTTCAGTAGATACTTACAATCTGAGTTTAATCGAATATAATTATTTTGTGGTTTATAGTCATAGATTAAGTATTTGAGGTGAATGAGAAATTGGTGATTGGTAAGTATGACGAAATGTTCACCATATATACGGTGCACAATTTATTGGAAATGTGAGAAATTTATGGTTGCTGAATTTTGAATTGAACTAGAATAACAACTAAATGGTTGGTATAGAACCCCAATTTTTGTCATGCGCAAACGAAGTTTCTGTGATATATGAGGTTCCGATTGTGACCTTAATAGGATTTATCTGGTATATTCTAACTTCATCTACGCTTTATTGTTGCCAGTATCAACAAAAGTTCGATCTTTTTAAACATATTGCTTGATCATGTCCAACTTGAACTCTGAATGGCCGGAATATACGAGTACTGAGAAAGAGTGGTGCGTTAAGCATCGCGCATTTTGGCTCAATTTGGACAGCGACCTCAGTATTGTATTGCGGATTCTTTGGAGTATCACTAGCAGTGGGCGTACTATCTGTTTCAATGTGAACATTAGAAGTTAATTCTTAGTGCTTTTCCGCATTTCCCGGCTCCCCTGACGGTGGTAATTTTATTTAGCCCGTTGAGAGCTTCAAAATGGTTTGGAGTTTGAGCAATTTCTGTGAGACTCTTTTGATCCTGGTGTGCATAAAGCTGATGCTGATATCCGATACTAGTTACATATATGAGTTTAGTTCAGGTGGTGCTTATTCCATTTTCTTGACCGAATATATACATATATATATTCTTCGTTGTTTCGATATGATGATTTTGGCTGTTTTTATTTTCAACTATTTCCTTTTGCTGTAAATAACATTCTAGCGACAGCTTTTCATCTGTCAAGTGACCTAAATACCATGTCTACTTTTAATTCATTAGAAAATTCTAATAGAACTTCGTACCTTTTGCCAAGAAACAAAAAACCAAAGTTCCAATAAAGTACTCTTGTCACAAACCAGAGAACTAGGTTTTAAGATCTATTCTCCATTACGCAGATAACACAAGCTTTGAACACGGATTTATTGGAATCACCAATGGTAGCAAGTTCTATGCAATGAGACACGGGAAACGCGTCCCGAAGCTGAACAGACCGCCCGATCAGCGGCGAGCGCTCCTCCGCGGCCTCACCACGCAGCTGTTGAAACACGGTAGGATCAAAACCACTAGAGCAAGGGCGAGCGCGATGAGGAAGTATGTGGACAAGATGATAACTTTGGCAAAGGATGGGTCTCTGCATAAGAGGAGACAGGCACTGGGTTTCATTTACGAGAAGCAGATAGTCCACGCCTTGTTTGCGGAGGTGGAAGATAGATACGGAGATAGGAATGGAGGGTACACACGAATCATCAGGACTCTACCGAGAAGGGGAGACAATGCGCCGATGGCGTACATCGAACTTGTTTAGGTGAACCAACTTAAAAGACTCTCAGTACTCATAACGCAGTTTCAGAATCGTCCACGAATCTAATTCCGAATACTAATAACAATTTCGTTCATCTATCTGCAGATGTTTTGTTTTGTTTAATTAAAAGTTTCTGGAGCCATCTGCTGATGTTCTGCCACTCATTCCTCCATCAATGCCGTCGACAAGATTGATCTTCGAACCATTATGTTTCTTGTTATTCCTGCCTCAAGATGTGCAAACATTATGGTGAATGTTAATCCTCATCTTTTCGTTTTATAATTTTAGATCATCTTGTAATTGCTGCTATCTTATAAAACTGCCCCCAATTTTGGTTGGCACTTTCATTCTTTTTAAAACTTTGAAGCTGGAGAAGTGCTTTTGGGCTTTTGCGGTGCTTTGAAGCTTCAAAAGGGGATGTGTTTGAACTTTGAACAACTCAAGTCTCAATGAACTCCAAAAAAAAGTCGCATAGTAGATCTTATATCCTTTTTGGTTTCAATAGCTCATCATTTTTTTTAAATTTTTTTTGTGAAGTGTCAAATGTTATTCTACTTGGTGGGAACGCAGAAAATATATCGTAACCGACTCATCGCGATATGCGGAACGTAATATTACGTACGGAAACAAACGGAATATTTTTTCAACGTACTTTCTCACCGCACGTAACGCAGTCTCCCCGTAATACCAAACGAAGCCTTAATGAATTATTTGATAAAGTTTAAAGAGTTTAATTGCCAAACATAAATAATCTAGGGTCCTATTTCCAAACAAAGCTAAAGCTTTTAGAGACTTTTTATAATGTTTTTAAGAATTTAAGCCCAATGGTTCCAATTTCAAAAAAAAAAAATTTAAATTACACTTTTGGTCATCAAACTATGAGAAGTTCTTAGATTTTAATTTATTATAATTTTTGACTTGAACATTCAGAATTATAATACTAAAAATTTTATAACTCAATTTAATTGACTAAATATTAATTTATTACTAATACAGAAGTGATATACAGCAAGAGTCCGGCTGCTATGCTATCAATAGCATGGAGGTCTCCGTGCTACCAAGTTTTCCACCGTTAGATCCACCCTTTTGATGATTTTCATCCGTTAGATCATACTATTCAACCAACCACCCACTTAACCCTATGGGGCCCACATCATCCTAACAGCACATCTCTCAATCCAACTAAAAACTTGGTAGCTAATGACTTTCTTATTAATAGCATAGTAGCCTAGTTCTATACAGCAATATTATAATCGGTAACGTGTCAATAATTAAAATATCATATCTAGTCAATTACACTGAATTGTGATTTGAATTAAAATTAAATTCATCCGACTAAATCCAAAAGAAAAACAAAAACAAAAAAAAAAAGAAAAAAAAACTTAAAAAGTAGTCAAATTCAAAATCTAGGTGCGTGTTGTCATTGTGAGGCTTAAACAGTGGGCCCTTTTACCACCAAGAATATCCACCGCACATCCCACTTATCACGTGACCCCTCACGTGACCATTAATTATTATTAATTTATTAAAAAAATAAACATATTCCTGACCACGTAAGCGTGAGACGAGATCGCGACCGTCCCATGAAAGAGACCCCAAGTGCAGATCGACGGTCGAGGCTAATCCTCCCGATCAACGTCCTTTTAGCGAATGCGAACGCGGAACCGTCCAAAACCCTTGGCGTGACCTGAGCCGTCGGATGACGCACCGCACGCATCATCCGACCGTCCAATGACGTATCCGCATTTACAAGTTATATATAGTTACGCCGTATTTTATAGTTAGCACCCAGCGGGGAGAAAAATGTACCGAGACCCCTCGACTATAAGAAATTATGAAACAGCCCCCCTCAATTTCTATATTTTTATTTGCTAAACATAATTGAAGTTATTAAATTGGGTAAAACTAACTAAAATAAAATTTGAGAGCTCGTTTAGAATAATCTTTAGTTATGGCCATCTAGGGGTGTAAACGAGCCGAACACGAGTGAACTGTGGTCGGCTCGTGTTCGGTTCGTTATGAGCCGAACACGAGCTCATTAAAGTATCGACGAAAAATTTGGCTCGTGTTAACAGTGACTCTGGTGCCAACGAACAATAAATAAAAAATTAGATTAAATGTATTAAAAAAATAAATTTATAAAATCTTATCCATTAGACTTTGATCTAATAGTTAAAATTTTATATACAAATGAGTTTTTTTATAATTAAGCTCGTATTTATATTTTTATTTTATTAAAAATTAAATAATAAAAATATATATTATATATAATTATTTATTTATATATAAAAATATAAATTAAAAAAATTATATATATATATAAAATATATGTATTCGAATTATCGAGCCGAACACGAGCGGCGATCCCGACTCGTGTTCGCTCGTTTACTAAACGAGCGAAGATCTCGAGCTCATTTCGAGTGAAACGTGAGGCTAAAATAATGAATGGTTTTGGACCTCTATGGCCAATGACCATCTCTATAGTCTATACATAAAGTCATAAACTAACTAAAATTAAAACAGGGGCTTGTTTGTATCGTATGAGAAAGTTAGGGATCAATATGCAAATTCCCCTTCTCTAGGGTGAACGACGAATATTCGGGGGTACAAATAGCGACCCTATGATATAAGACCCCTTATTAAGATCTCCTCCACTGACTCGTTGGTTCATATTTATTTCCCCTACTTCGTCCTCTTCTTTTTCTCCCAAAAAAAAAAAGGCACGATTTTTTTTCTCCATTTAGCAACAGGTATTCGATCGATCCCTCTTCCATTTATTACTCGTTCTAATCTCCAATAAGCTTATCGTATTTTGTTTCGATTTGATCTATTTATCGATCTAAACTTTCTCCTATTTGATCCGGCTTTACTGGATGCCCTAGTTGATTGGTTTGATCCACTTTAGGTCAATCGAAACTGTGATCGTAGTATTTGTCGTTGTGTTAATTTTGGAGTATTTGTTGATTGGTTTGGTTTGATTTGATTATTGTTGGATTTGTTTGGGAATTAGGACTATGGGAAGCTCCGATTTTTCGTGGAAATTAGCCGATCACCCGAAGCTGCCGAAGGGGAAGCCGATCGCCCTCGTGGTTTTGGACGGATGGGGCGAGGCGAATCCCGACAAGTATAACTGCATCCATGTCGCGGAGACGCCGACGATGGATTCGCTTAAAAAGGTTCGGACTTTCCCACAAAAGAAGCTCCTTTTCTGCGGGGCTTTGATTTAGTTGTTAAAGTTAGTTTGATGCTGTTGAGCTCATATTTATAGCTTCTCTTAGTTGTGTGAATTATAATGAATAGTTATGTTTAAAAGATCCTACTTTAGATCTGTGTGAAATTTGCTACTTCATCTTTGGACGTGCTTTTGTTAAGTTGTTATCTTCATGTGTTATGTTTCCATAAGGTTATATACTTATATGTTATGATTAATAGGGATACGACTTAATTTGGAAACTAAGGGCTCGATCGCAATGGCGATATATCGTTAATTTTTGCATGCAACTGGTGTTAGAGATTAGATGATTTAAATCTCTGGAATTTAGATGCTATTTGATGATTTTGGCAATCTTAGTTCGGCAATCTCATATAACTTCTAGTACGGCATGATTTATGTTTGTTTTTTTGTTATAAGAAACTTCTACTAGGAATCTTTGGGCATTTTTCTTTGTGCTCCTCTATCTTACTGTATTCCCGAGAGGTGCTAGGCTGTCGCCTATTACTTAATCCGGTGTTCAATTCGCGCATTTTTATAACTGTGCTGTTTATTTCAGCGGCTGAATTCACTAATAATTTAGATGATTCTGAATATATGATATGCTATTTAGCAATTACCGATTGAGGTGTTGGATGAGCATTTTCCCTTGCTTTTTGGTTTCTCTTTTCCTCAAAGGTTCGAATGATTTATCCCATGAAGAATCTAATTAGCTGTACCTATTTATTTTCTTTCATAAAGGGTGCACCGGAGAAGTGGAGGCTGGTAAAGGCTCATGGAACAGCAGTCGGCCTTCCCAGTGAGGATGACATGGGTAACAGTGAAGTAGGTCACAACGCACTTGGTGCCGGACGAATTTTCGCTCAAGGGTAAAGTGCTAACCCTGTGAAAGTTATCCTTGTAGATAGAATTCACTACTTAACTGATCATTTTTGTTGCATATTTTTGTTTTGTTGTATGAAAAATATTTTACTTCAGTTGTTCAGTTATTGGGTCTTGCTTTTTTGAGGAGTTGGAAATTTCTGGGATATTGTATATTCCTGTTTGATGTTATGATCATCTGAAATTAAATTTCCTTTTGAGTTGGAAAATTCCGGGATTATGTATGTTCTTGTTTGATGTTATGATCCGTGGCCGGAAATTAAATTTCCTTTTTCTTATTGTAGGGCTAAGCTGGTGGATCTTGCACTTGCTTCTGGAAAAATATACGAGGGAGAAGGCTTTAAGTACATTAAGGAATGTTTTGACCAAGGCACTTTGCATCTGATTGGGTTATTGAGTGACGGAGGTGTCCACTCTCGGCTTGATCAACTCCAGGTATGATTGATCATTTCTCCTTCAAAAATAAGGCCAATAAGATGCACCATTTGCATTTTGTCTGATGTACGTTAGTTTTCTTGTTTGTAGTTGCTTCTGAAAGGCGCAAGTGAGAAGGGCGCCAAAAGAATCCGTGTCCATATTCTTACTGATGGCCGTGATGTGTTGGATGGATCAAGCGTTGGCTTTGTAGAGACCCTAGAGAAGGATCTTGTGGCGCTACGTGAGAAAGGTGTTGATGCACGAATTGCTTCTGGTGGTGGTCGGATGTATGTCACCATGGATCGCTATGAGGTATAATGTCTTGCACATTTTCTGTTTTTCATTATACAGAATCATTCATCTGTTAAAATTCAGCCACCTCGCTGTTGAATCAATTCCTCATGTATCTTGTGCATTGAACAGCTCATTTTTGTATTTTGCAGAATGATTGGGGTGTTGTGAAACGTGGTTGGGATGCTCAGGTCCTTGGTGAAGCACCTTACAAATTCCAGAGTGCAGTTGAAGCCGTGAAAAAGCTCAGGGCGGAACCCAAAGCCAATGATCAATATCTGCCCCCATTCGTTATAGTTGACGAGAGTGGCAACGCTGTGGGACCCATAGTTGATGGTGATGCAGTTGTGACATTCAACTTCAGAGCTGATCGGATGGTCATGATCGCCAAATCATTGGAATATGAAGATTTCGACAAATTCGACCGTGTTCGCTTCCCGAAGATTCGGTATGCTGGAATGCTTCAGTATGATGGTGAGCTGAAGCTCCCAAGCCAGTATCTTGTCTCCCCTCCAGAGATAGAGAGGACATCTGGTGAATACTTGGTGCACAATGGTGTCCGCACTTTTGCTTGCAGGCAAGTATTAATTATCATAAATTTAGTGATCGCTTGCGCATTGTTACTGTGTTTTGTTTCCGTTTTACCTCAAGTTCTGTATGGCACCTAGGGGATATTTTCTTTAATTTTGCTATTGTTGAATTGTTTGCAAACTCCCTACTTATAGGTTTTGTTTGAGAACAAAAAGGAAGCAAGAACAAAAAGAAAGCCAAATTAGAAATGCTGCGTAGTTATTCATGGGAATTTTATTGGTTTCTGACGTTTTGTATTACTATTTGCTATTTTATTATTTTTTAGCCTACTATTTGCTATGAGTCTTTGCCTTTGGAGATTTCACAGAGATGAGACATGTTCCTCTAGAACTTTTTTGATGAAGCGGAGGAACTTTTATCTTCGCATGGTGCAGTTTTGAACATGTATTTTAGTTCTATATTTCATAGTTTATTTGTGAATTGTCTTTGATATGAGATCTTATTTATCATTTCCTAGTATTTGTCTCAAAAAAAAGGAAAAAAAAGAAAAGAAATCTTATCTGTTTGTTAGTTTTATTGGTTCTCATTGATGTCCTAACATTTTCGAAACAGTGAAACTGTCAAATTTGGCCATGTCACCTTCTTCTGGAATGGAAACCGGTCCGGGTACTTTGATGCGACTAAGGAAGAGTATGTTGAAATTCCTAGCGACTCTGGAATTACGTTCAATGTCAAACCCAAGATGAAGGCCGTGGAAATCGCTGAGAAGACTAGGGATGCTATCCTCAGTGGCAAGTTTGACCAGGTAGAGAAATATACTATTGGCAGGATAGATGTTTTGAATTTCCTATTAATGTGTAAAAGTCAATTAACTGCTAAAATATTTTTATAGGTTCGCGTCAACCTACCTAATGGAGATATGGTGGGGCATACTGGTGATATTGAGGCTACTGTTGTGGCTTGTAAGGCTGCCGATGATGCTGTTAAGGTGCGAACCTAGTTTCATGTCCTACTTTTAGTTGCTACTTGATTTGTAGTTCATCACTTTACTAGGTAAGAACCGAATTCAAATTACAGAGGCTCAAAAAGTTCAGAAAGCTATTTATATTGTGCATTGAGGTTAACTGCGGGGTGGGGTGGGGGGGAAGCAGCAGTTCCGATGCATGAATTTATGTGGGTAATTTGTGATATGTTTTGCAGATGATTCTGGATGCCGTAGAGCAAGTTGGTGGGATATATCTTGTCACAGCAGATCATGGAAATGCCGAGGACATGGTTAAAAGGAACAAATCTGGCCAACCCCTCCTCGACAAAAGTGGGAACATTCAAATTCTTACTTCGCATACTCTTCAACCAGTAAGTTTACTGTAAAGTTTTATTTACACAATAAAACTACCTTGTTACTAGCTAGTACAATTGTCTTAACACTCCGTGCAATAAGAAACCTGCCTGTTATTCATCCTTCATTTGGCCTATAGCGAGGAAGCCTTAGTACATTTTCAAACTCACTTGCACTCTTTTTGTTTCAAAATGGCCTGTGGACTGCTATACACAGTGGTAATATCCTGCAATGTCATGTCCTTCACATTATCTCTCGGTGTTGTGCACTTACATTTTATTGTCAGCACGTTTTCATTCGGCCCATAGCTGAGGAAGTCTCAGTCCATTTTTTGACTACTTTTCACTCTTATATTTCAAAATGGCCTTTGAACTGCCATACAAAGTGTACAGTTCTGCAATGTCATGTTCTTCGCATTATCTATTGGTGGTCTTGTGCATTTCATTTTCATGTCTTGTTACCTAAGCTTATATATATATATATATATATATATATATATATATATAGAGAGAGAGAGAGAGAGAGAGAGAACTAGGCTACTATGCTATTAATAGCACCAAGTCATTGGTGCTACCAAGTTTTTAGCCCTTGGATTGAGAGATGTGTGGTTAGGATGATGTGGGCCCCCTAGGGTTAAATGGGTGGTTGGTTGAATAGTATGATCTAACGGATGAAAATCATCAAAGGGGTGGATCTAATGGTGGAAAACTTGGTAGCACCGAGTGCTTCGTGCTATTGATAGCATAGCAGCCGGACTCTATATATATATTGTGATCTACGTTCTATAAAAATAGTTTCTTATATACAAATTGTTGATTGCTTATCTATGAATTTCCTGCAGGTGCCAGTTGCCATAGGAGGTCCAGGCCTTCACCCTGGAGTCAGATTCCGCAATGACGTACCCACGGGCGGCCTCGCTAATGTTGCTGCGACCGTCATGAATCTCCATGGCTTTGAGGCCCCCGGCGACTATGAGACGACCCTCATCGAAGTAGTCGACACTCAGTAGTCTTTTTTTTTGTTTTTTTGTTCCCACTGCTAGATTAATGTTTTCTTGAGCTGAGACAGTTTATGCCCTGCCCCTGAGAGTTAGAGGGAGGAGCATTAAATAAAAGCACTATTATTTTTTTTTGGTAAAGACGAATTGCTCGTGGCTACGAGCACAAGTAAACAATCGAAGTCACCGGTTACCGAAACCTGCGACTCGTCGTTTTATTTTTGTCGGGGGATTTCGCCCTCTTGTAACAGAAACTAAAAATAACTGTAATTCTGTTCTGTTATTAGCTGATTATTATAATATGCAACTTTGGTAGTGCATTGGTGTGATCAAAATCTTGCTTTGTATATCAATTCCTTAATAAGAGGAGATGAGCTTTTGGCCTTGTAAAGTTGCAGCTTCTACACAAAGCTTTTGCGCAAGTGCTGATTAAGTCGAGTAACTAAAAGCAAGAGCTCTAATTTGAAACTTCTACTTGTTGTTTGTTGATGGTTCAGAAGCTTATCCTTGCATCTTAATATCATTAGGAAACTCAACTCAGTGATCTTCTGCTTCTTGCGTAGAAAAACATTGGATAAGTTGCATGTTCAGGAAAACTTGTTTTCATGGCCAGTCCCTCTGCTTCTGTGGGGAGATGGATCTCAACCACATTCCAACTGGAAACAGATTCAAACCCTAGTTATTTTCGCAACCGAACCAAACTGAAATCCAGATAATCCAAACCAAGTAGTGTTGCTCAGGTTCAAGCGAAGATAAAAAATAGGGAAAACTTCAAAAACCCCCTGTGGTTTCATGCATTCTCACCTTAGTACCCCGTGGTAAAACGTATCAATTTATCTCCTTGTGGTTTCGTTTTTATCTTTTCGGAAGCTTTTTTGTTAATATTTTATTAAATTATATACAAAAAACTTTAAATATCCATCTATGTTTATTGAATATTTATTTTAGTACATTTTAATTTTAACTTTGTCACTGATTTAAGAAAAAAAGATAATAATAATAACAAAAAGAGAAAAACGAAACCACGGGAGAAGGGCAAATTGATACGTTTTAAACCACATGGTACTAAAGTGAGAATGCATGAAACCACAGGGGGTTTTTTGAAGTTTTCCCTAAAAAATAAATTATAAATACCTCATTTACATGTAAGTAAAAAATAAATATATTACTTGTAGTTATTATTATTAATAAAATGGAAAAATGTCAGAAGTGGGATTTGAACCCACGCCCTCTCACGAGGACCAGAACTTGAGTCTGGCGCCTTAGACCACTCGGCCATCCTGACACTGAATTTGTAGTCATCTAATTATGAATTTATTTCAATAAAAGTAACAATTTCTTTACCCAATGGATACAGTAGTTCTTTGGGCTGGGAGGATCACCTAACCCAAAATGTCTTTTGAAAGTGTTTTTTTTTGGAAGCTCTCACCATTTGTCGAAAACGGATTTTATTTTGACGCTGAAGTGATCTGTTTGGTTGCATATAGTTACAACCCTATATGTTGTACATACAATTATATATGCAGATTTAAATTCGGTTTTTTGATTTAGTATATTTAAATCCGACTGCTGCAATTGGAATCGCACGAGGTTGCTCTACGGTTGCTCAACCATGGTTAGTTGGAACAACTCTCAAATTGACCGTAGGATCAACTGCACTGGTTGGAGAGAGCAATACCAAATAAGAAGTAAGCTCACCTCCCTTGTCAAGTTTTAAGCATATATATATATAGAATTGAGCTTCTATGCTTTTAAAAGTACCAAGTCATTGGTGCTTGTAAGTTTTTAGCCTTTGGATTTATAGATGTGAGGTTAGGATGATGTGGGCCCCTTTGGGTTAAGTGGGTGGTTGGTTGAATAGTATAATCTAACGGGTGAAAATGATCAAAGGTATAGATCTAACGGTAAAAAATTCACAAGCATGTGCTTAGTCTTTACAAGAATCTATCTATATATATATATATATATATATATATATATATATATATATATATATATATATATATATATATATCAAGTAAGCTCACAATTCTGTATATGAAATGATAAAATTTTGTAAAATGCAAATTCTCGACTATACACAATCAAATAATTTATTTATAGTTGCACCACTTTGTTTTGTATCCCGCCAAATAAAATGCATGTAGTAACTACCATAGTTAGTTAATTCGGATTCGGCAAAAATTCAAGACGGGTATAATTCGGATAAAATTGCCTTCTAATTTTTAAATTCGTTGAAAAATACGGCTAAAAAACGGATTCATCAACTATTCGGATATGTGATTTATACGGATATTATATGTTTACCAATTAAAAATTCGGAATAAAAAATTTGGCTATTAAATTAAATTTTTTTCTTTCAAGATTTATGCTATTAGCATAAATATTCATATTTTTTAAAAAATATAAGAATAAATAGCTATAAAATTAAGCTAATTTAGTAAAAATTGGGAAAGAATTTTTTTTTTTTTGGGGTCTCAGGGAGGTGTTTGGAACTTAGTTAGTTAATTCGCGTTTAATTCGCGAATTATACGCGAACTGTTAGAATTCCGTTTAATACGCCCGTATACGTATTTTTCCAAAAAATGGATAAAAAATCGCGTTTTTTTCACCAATAATACTTATCCGCGAATCATTCGCGATTCGCGAATGATTCGTCCAAAAAATCGGCGGTCGCGAACTCGCAGGTCGCGTGGTCGCGGCCATTTTCTTCGTCCTCCTCCTCCGCCGCCGCTTTCGTCGCGGAAGGGATTAAAAAAAAATTTCTTTTTTTTTTTTCCAAACAATGATTGTCCCTAAGATTTTTTTTGCAAAAAATATTTTATAAATTTTGAGAAAAAATTAAGTTGGGGACTCGGGAGCTCGAGAGAGAAAAAATGGTAGGTTTGGGTTTGGGGAAGAAGAAGCAATCGCGGTGTTGGGAAATAAAATGGTGCGCGTTCGGCCTCGTGGACCGCATGAGAGGGAGGTCCACTGTGGACCTCCCTCTCATTAGTCACTATCTCTCTCTCTCTCTATATATATATATATATATATATATATATATATATATATATATATATACGAAAGAATATTATGTTCCCACATGCCTCCCGAAGACCGTCGCGCTGCTCGCTTCCTCGAATCGTCGATCCGCTCCGTTAAACTCGATCTAGAGATTCAAGACTCTAGAAAATAAATTTTGCGATTTTTCGATATTATTTGCCTAGCGAACGAAGGGGCTAAAAATCGTGAAAATAAAAATCTTACAAAACGCGATAATATAGCATTAAAAATTTAGATCAAAGATATTGATCTTGTTTTATATAGTATAAAGAATTTTCTATCAAAATTTCATGTAATTTGGATATTTCTACACCGTTAAACTTTCAAACGGCTCACTATGACCATTAAAATTATTTGATTTTGTGCCCTTCGATCACTAGGCAAATGATATCGAAAAATTATAAAATTTATTTTCTAGATACTTCAAATACTCTAGATCAAGTTTAACCAGACCGTCCAGCGATTAAGCCTTGTCATCAACAGCGTGGAAGCACGGAAACAAATCAACTTTGAGATAATAATGTATATATATATATATATATATATATATATATATATATGATATTTTATTTTTATATAAAAATATTATTATATAATATTTTATTTATAAGAATAATAATATAGTTTGCTATATTTTTTATTTAACTAGTTTAATTTTGTAGTTTTTTATTCTTATATTTTAAGAAATATGAATATTTATACTAATAGCATAAATTTTGAGAGAAAAAAAATTAATTTAATAGCCGAATTTTTAATTCCGAATTTTTAATTGGTGAACGTATAATATCCGTATAAATCGCGTATCCGAATAATTACCGAATCCGTTTTTTAACCGTATTTTTCAACGAATTTAAAAATTAGAAGACGAATTTTATCCGAATTATATCCGTACCGAATTTTTGCCGAATCCGAATTAACTAACTATGGTTTGGAAAGGGTTTTTTTTTTTTTTTTTTTTTTTTTTTTGTATTTTACTGTTTTGGGCCATCCGGGCCAAAAGCCCATGCGGGAAGGTGTGGGAGGCTGGACCCCGGGCAGGCGCGGGCAGGCGCGGGCAGGCGCGGGCAGGCGCGGCTAGCGCGGGCAGGGCCGGTTTTTTGGGCCGAATAATTCGGCCCGCCAAATAATTCGCGAAAACGAATTTTTATTCAAAAAATTCTGTTTTTTTCCGAATTTTTTTAAAAAATACGAATTCGGCCGTTTAATTCATTTTTTCAAAAATTCGTGAATAATTCGCGAATAAAACTATGGTAACTATACTATTAATAGCTCCAATGACTTGGTGCTATTAATAGCATAGTAACCTAGTTCTATATATATATATATACATCCAAACAAAGTGGCCCCTAATTACAGAAACTGTTGCCAAATGGATATGTCTCTTGGGCTGGGTGGATAAACTAACAAGTAAAATAATTACCAGGTCTTATATGTTGGAAGCGATATTTGCTCTGAGGACACTTGTTACAAGTGATTTTTTACTTTGAAATATATATACTAATGAATTATATATACTGGAATAGTTCTAAAATATCATCATTTATCTACTTCCAATCTTTGTAGCCCTTAGATATCTTTGATTCAGCAGAAGTAGATGGAATAGTAGTGAATCAAACAGTCGAAAAGTTAGAAGTATATGAATAGCAATTAATGCTTTCAAAAATTAACCGACCGTCCTGCAGTAAGTGAAGAATGGTGTGGTCAGATTCGAGATCCGAGTCAATTCTAGTTGATTCACATTTCTAGCTAAGTTTATTTTTAAATGAAATAAACGAAGCGGGTAGCGTGCTACCTATCTCTCAAAAAAAAAAAAAAATCTTTTTTTTTTTTTTTTTTTTTGAGAGAGAGAGAGAGAGAGAGAGATAGGTAGCACAATATTTTTTTTGATACTTTTTTAACTTGATACTAATTGCAGAAATCGCGCGGCATTTGTCCCTATATCAGTTATCTAACCCACAATTAATCATCATAAACATTAATATGGAATAATAATATAACAATGTGATAATATTATTAGAGGAGAAAAATCTAAAAAATATAATATTTTAATAATAATAATTTCTCTTCACACCTGGCTACATGTGCAATCAAATCAACCAACTTGATTGATCATCAACAATCTAAAATATCATAGTAGTTTTCTCAGAAAATAAAAAAAAATTATATATAGCAGAATAATACAAAGAAAAGATGTAGTAGCTAGCTAGGAGGAGATCGAGGCGAAATTAGAATTAATAGCTAGATTAATTTTCTAGTTTGAATTTTAAATATATCAGAAGGTCTAGAGCTGAGATATATATCGTGTACCTAAAAATTAAATCAATACGAGTTGTCCTAAAAGAATCCTCCCGAAGTTGAAACAGTTATTTGTTCTGATACCATTTGTTTAACTCGCTCAAAAGATTACAAAATATTTATAGTACGTAGAATAGTATTAGAAAAAAAAGACTTAGAAGGAGTAGCAAATTAAGCTAGATATACTAACACTATATATATAATCTATATCACTTAGCAATGAAATATATATATAAATATATATAGGAGTTAAATTTATTATCTTTTATGAGTATTGGTATTTATCTTTCATAAGTTTTTAGATTTATTCCATTGATCATTTTCACCCGTTAGATCTTACTATTCAACCAACTATCTATTCAACCCTACGGGACCACTATTATTTTAAGTGGGGACCACCATCATCCTAACCACACATCCCATCAATCAACGATTAAAAACTTATGAGTATAAGAGGACTACTACTCATAAAAGTATAGTAGCACTAGCCTATATATAGAGTAGGGCTACTATACTATTATGAGTAGTAGAGCCCTACTACTCATAAGTTGTTTTCGATGATGGAGCTTAGAATCGACGATCCACTCGTTAAATATGATCTAGAGTATTTAAAACTTCTAGAAAATAAATTTCGTAATTTTTCAAAATCATTTACCTTACGATCAAAAGCTCACAAAATTGACAATTTTTAACGGCCGATATGGGATACTTGCTAGTTTAACGGTGTAAAAGAATTGAAATAGGTTGAATTTTTGATAGAAAATTCTATTCACTACCTAGATAAAGATCAATAACTCCGATCTTAAATTGAAGGATCCGATCATCTATTTTTAGGACGTCGTTCGATTTCGGCCGTTCATTTTATGCCCATTTGATGGACTTTATTATGATTTTGAAAAATTACGAAATTTATTTTCTAGAAGTTTTAAATACTCTAGATCATATTTAACGGAGTGGATCGTCGATTCGGGAGCTCTATCATCGAAAACAACTTACTAGCAGGCTCTACTACTCATAATAAGACAAGAAATTTCTTCACTATATATATATATATAGTAATTTGGATTATATATAATTCTTACATCAGCACAACCCAGAAGTCACAAGCTTTTTAAATATCTAATGAACAAGAAATGAAGCAAGGTTGCGTATAGTGATTTTGCTTCCAAATTGGACTTTTGTGTGGGCATTTTGCATTCTAGTACAACCATCCACATCTATCACTACTCTTCACATCACCCACTTGTTTCCTGATGTTTTGGAAATACTGCAATTAAGTAGGAGTACTACCAAGCAAGCTAGGAATCAACTTTAATTATGATGTTTCAAAAACAAAAAAAACTTTAATTATGATGTAATTAACCACTCTTAGTTGTTTCTCCATTCTAGATCTTTACTTTCAAGTTATATTAGGGCGTGTTTGTTAACACTTATGGTACTGAGTTCTGTCTGTGCTGCTGAACTCGACTTCGCACTTGACCGGCATGAATTATGTCATATATTTTGTATCGTACGCAAACTCACAGTATCGTAAGATTGATTCACGCGTGCGGCTGGAAATCGCCGTTCCTCTGAACGCCGACGATCGATCTCAAGTTACATGAACTCATGTCGTCGGACTTTGGTCTAAAGAAACATCCCTAAATTATGGTGCATTAATTTGTGACCAGTAAAGGACTTTTTTTTTTTTGTTTTTCATTTTTGTGTGTGGTGAATAAGTGTTAACATTTGGTTTAAATATATATACCTGAGGTTCATTTAAACACTAAAGGCACTACAACAAAAATGGTCTATAGCGACACTTTTAAATATAGATATATGTCAAAAAAACGTGCTGCTAGATTTATATGAAACAATAAAATTTTTCATCTAGAGTAATTATCTATAATTCTCTCATTTTATCCCGCATAGTATAATCTCAACTTCTTCTTTTTTTTTGAGAGAGAAAGGTAGCATGATACCCGCTTCATTTATTTCTTTTAGAAATAAACTCAGATACGTACGAATGGTATTTCAAAATCAAGAGTATTTCAAAAAATATTACAAAAGGTAAAAATCTCTACCTCCTTGTGAACATATTATCTACCAATTTGTCACACATACAACATATATGAAACTAGCTATGGCTTAATTTATAGAAATAAAAAAAAAAAAGACCTTAACCCCAAGATACTCTCAAGAAAAGTCATAGAAACTTAACTAGAAACCAAGTAGTTTGGATTGAGTAGAGGAAGTTTCCTATCCAACTTCCTAAGAAAAGAAACTGCAAAATAGTGGTGAACTGTAAATTGATTTGGATTTTATTTGAAATTACAATTCTAGTGTGTTACGCGTACTCAGAAAGTTCTGTAGAAATATATTCGCTTTATTTTCTAAGTAATAACATTGTTAAATAAAAAATATTTAAGCATCGTTCTCTATAAACTTAAATTTTTGAAGAATAATAGTTATTGCATATTATATATTTAATTAATATGGTTATTTAGTCCGAGTCAAATCCACATTGTACCATCTACACTAGGAACAGTCATGAGTAACATTATTTTTATTTGGTTCTCTAATCAAACATATACAACCAACAAACTTTTCATTAAATAAGTATATATGCAAAATATATTTAATGAATCTATCTACTCTATTAATTAACGTACAATAGTTTATGTGGTGAGTTGTGATCGAGTGTTCCTATTCTTTTCAAATTAAAGACAAAAAATATATTATCACATATATGATTAAAGACAAAATATATATTATCATATATATGTAGGTGTATGTATAAAATTGATATGCATGTACTAGAAAGAATGCGTGGCCCCTCAATTAGGCCATGTAGTTGTACACGCTGCATAGCACTCGTAATTATTTGTCCTTATTCACTATCGAAATATCCATCTTATTTCCTTTTACTTGTCCTTTTCTCATGCTCTAAACTGCCGTTGATGAATCAATTTTATTCGTATAATTAAATATAAGTCGTTTACGTATGCACATATATAGTCATTATATTTCTTTCGGAATTGCGAAAAATACGTAACCTGCTGTAGTGTAATACGAACGGACTACATATTTTATTTATTTTCATAGAATAAATTGTCCCTTCGTGTGAGTCGGATAAGACTCCTGTTATGTGATTTGTAGTTTTACTAAAAAAAAAAAATAGTAAAAGCATATTTCTCCATATCAAGTATATATATATTCACTATTCATTTGCTATCAACTTTTCAATCATTAAATGCATGCATAGCCATTTACAATACATTTAATGATGGTTTTATTATGAATACAAGAGCTACAAATTAATTGTTTTTTTTTTTTAAGAAAAAAATAGCAAGCTACCCGTTTCATTCATTGAATAGATGAATTAGGCTACAAATGTGGGGCAGCCAGGCCCCGAGAACAAGAAGGCACAAAAAAAAAAAAAAAAAAAAAAATTACGACACAAGGAGGGAATCCCACTCCTTCACAAGAAGCTTGAGTCTGAGCACCGCTAGCTCGGGGCTGGGGGCAGTGTTTCTAAAGATTGTGTCGTTTCTGACCTTTCATATAACCCACCAGCTGCCTAATAGATCAGTAAGTCTAGATCACTTCACTAGGCGATTCCATCTACCCTTCCATCTATCCCAAATTAATTGTTGATAGTAAGTGAATAGTGGATACTTCGATCTAATAGTATAGTAGTTCGACTCTCCTTCTTGGGATCCAGTTGTAATGTAACAACAACAATAGATAGTCTCGAACCCCTTGATCTGCTCATCATAATCAATGATCAGATCTTAAAATTGAACTTAGCTATTAGGTTTCAAAACTGAGAATCACGTGTACCAACTGTCGAGCACTTAGTTAACTACACTAGATACGGTCGGTCGATATAATCAGCCTTTTCTTACCTTATATATATATATATGTTAATCTGCATACTTTCTATATTTACAACTCACGGAAACGACAAAACCATTTATTAATAGTCGAACTCGATAATCAATTACTATATTTTGAGATATATTTCGTGGTATCTTTAATTGACTTGTGTTGGGTTAAGTTAATCCCCCCATCATTATCATACTATAAATTAAGTGCAAGGGAATTACGTGGGGGGTGACTTAAAAATTCTCCTTTAGGATGAGTCACGAAGAAACGGGAAAAATGAGCTCATACCAAAATAATAATAATACTTCCAAAATACATTATAACAAAATTAGATTATAGAAACACATGTTTGAAATATTTTTTTTGTAAATGTCACATTTATGTCAAAACTTTAAAAAAAATCTATTAATGCATAAATATAAAGCCCAATTCAAAAAAAAAAAAAAAAAAAAAGTTACTCTACTTAATCCACTCCACCCAGCTCATTCGGCCGATTACAAAAAAAAAAAAAAAAATCAATTACTATTTCCTTTTCTTCTCTCACTTAATTTACTAAAATTCTAGATAAAGAGTCATTTCCTCTCCTCTTCCTCCGCCACCGTAGCTACCGAGGTAGAGTTTCGGCGATTGCTAAATACTTAAATAAGTGTTGGTAAATTAGCAGCAGTCTTTTTAGGTTATAGCGATATTTTTTAATTGTCACTATATACCTAACGACCCCACATATAAGAATACTTTTTAAAAGTGTCGGTAATTTAATAAGCAGCATTTTTTTTTGACGTGTATCGATATTTAAAAATGTCGCTATAAATCGCTTTTGTTGTAGTGATAAGCCCTAGACTTATGCATGCTTTTTTAAGCACCGTCACTTAAGTTTTTTTCTAAAAATGTTTGGAGCTCAAACGCTGCATTAATTAATAAATACATTAGCAAAGATCGAGTTGAACTTTTTACCTCTTATGTTGACAAATGTCACTAACATATATATGTTGCGTCAATAGTAGTTGATCAAACCCGACCCATTAAGAGCCGTCTACACGTGTAAGACGCTGATATCGGAGTGGGACTCCCTTCTCCCATCATCCAGAATCTGATTATTTAGATTACTTTTTTTTTTTTTTTTTTTCGCTTTGCTGGAGCTTTGTGTTTTTTTCTTAGGCTCGGCCTGCCTCACTTCTGTAGCCTAGTTCATCATTCCAATGAATGAAGCGTGTAGCGTGTTATTTATTTCTCAAAAAAATAGTAACTGATCAAATTTATTAGATTTGTTTAAATTCTATCAGTAAATAATAAAAAGTTTCGATAAATATATTTAGAAATATCAAATAGGCACTATGAAGTATGAACAACATCATCCATACCCATAATTTTTTTTTTTTTTAATCAAAAGCTAGCATATATATATATATATATATATATATATATATATATATATATCAATGGAACAGCTTTTGCATTGTTTTTAAAAAGAGCTTAATTTATGGGAAGTAGTAAATCAATTATAATAATCCTTATTAAATCATATGCATATATATACGACTTGAACTGGTTGAACCTAATTCACCTGATATGCAAATTTTTAATTAATACATATGGGAACCTTATACGTGTAACATTTTATGACCCACATGCACGTGGGGGTCTCAGAACCATGCACGTACCTATGTAATGTTACATCGAAAAGACCACTGCTTTTTCTATAATCATAGGGGAATATATATATATATATATATATATATATATATATATATATATATATATATATATATATATATATATATATATATATATATATATATATATATAACTATAATTAGCATGAGAAATATCACAGGAAACTTCATATGAATGCGACATGCCAATGGTGTGAAATTAACCTGAAACTTAATTTTGTGTAACCTCTCGATCATGTTCCATTATTATGCTTTGGCTTTTTTATATGTACTTGTTTGTCCACATAGAAAGAGAGAGAGAGAGAGAGCGTGTGACAAAGAACATATAGCTGTATTTATTATATATTCAAGCCAATAAATGTAAAGATAATGTCAAAGCCATTATGGTAGTATCATTAAGGATTGATTAATTAGGAATAGAAATTAATTAATTACTTTATTATCAACAAGAATTTGCCAAAGAATATTGTTCTCTCTCAAAGATTAAGCCGTTTTTTGAACCCTATTTATGGAAACAAATGTAAGGATCATGTGAAAACAATTGAAAATTAATGACAATGAAACTACTCTCTATATATATATAATTAGTTTCACAACCACGTACACAATGCAAAGATCAAAGAATTAATTAATTAAAGAAACCAGATTATTCATGCATGAAGGGGTAAAAGTCAAATTAAGAATATGATGTGATCTAATTGAACTCGACAACGTAAAATTACGTAGGCTTAATTATTCTAATATATAAATTAAAAGTAGGCTTTGCATTGAAATTAAGTTGTTTGATTAATTGGTTAGTATTGAATACAAATATTAGAAACACCGCTCTTCAATAGCTTGAGTTTTTAAAGAACAATAATTATTTTACATAAATTAATATGGTCTTGAACCCGTCAAAAAGTTATTTTGAAAATAAATATTAAAAATACTGTTATCTTAAAAGATTTGGCTCTAAACACCCCAAATTGGCTATATAAAACAAAAAGAGAAATTAAGATAAAAAGTGCATAACATTGCAACAATTTAACTATTTTTTCCAAAGTGGGTAGGAATTAACATATAATTTAAACCATTTATTCATTTTTTTTTAATTCTAACTTCAACCATGTAAAAAAACATATTTAGAGTAAACATTGGCATTAATTAGAATTTAAGGGGTATAAAAACTAATGTAGCTTTATAATTTGAAAAGGGGCAAATAGTATATTAACTTTTTGTTTCTCTATTTATAATTTAATACCCTCGGAAATTTGAGATCAATTATTAATAAAGTTTGAAATAAATGTTCATATTTAGTCAAAAAATGATTAATTCGAGCCAATCAAGCTAAGAACATAATTCAACTATATATCAAAAGAAAATGAAAATGAAAATTTCTCTCAAGGCATGGTAGCTTAACATTTGCTAACATTAATTGGCCGAAAATATTTACGAAAACAACCGAATAATTATTTTATATTTGATGTCAAATACTTATTAATTAAAACTTTTCAAAGCTAGTAGAAAACTAAAAATTGGCCTCAAAATTCACTACAACAAAAACGGTTTATAACGATACTTTTAAATGTCGGTACAAGTCAAAAAAAATACTATTGGCTAAATTACCGATACTTTTAAAAAGTGTTGCTATATGTGGGGTCGCTAGGTATATAGTAACAGTTAAAGAGTATCGCTATAATCTAAAAGAGTGCTGCTAATTTACCAACATTTATTTAAGTATTTACCAACCGCCGAAACTCTAGCTTGTTGGCTGTGCTGGCGGAGGATGACGAGAGGGAAGGGCTTTTCGTTTAGAATTTCAGATATTGAGTGAAGAGAGAAGGGAATATGATAAATTTTTTTTTTTTCCTTTTCTCTTTATAATCGAGCCGAATGAGCTTGGTGGGATGGGTTGAGTAGAGTATCCTTTTATTTTTGATTGGATTCGATTTTATATTTAAGCATTAGTAGATATTTTTTTAAGTTTTGACATAAATGGAATATTTACACAAAATTGTTTCAAATATATGTTCATATAACCTAATTCATGCAGTAATTCAATATAATGATAATTCTATCATTCTATGTAATTTTATTCTATATACATGTAATTAATGAATAGCTAGTACAGATATTTGAGCAAAGAAAATGATAGGAAAATATTATTTATTAGTTGTATGGCAATTAATGTTTAATTAAATTAATCACGAAATTCATTAAGAATATATATCGTTGTACAAATTAAGAAAACTTTTTTTTGTGTTAACATTTCACAAAGTTTTTCTTTTCTTTTTTCTTTTCGCACATTTAATTGGACTCTATAATTAGGAAATGTACCTAATTACTAATCCGCGACATTATAAATTTGCAAACTAGAGAACAAGCGAATGAACAATGTATTAAAGTAAAATACAAAAAAAGAAAAAAAAAAAAATGATAAAGTAGCAAAATTGGGAAAAAAAATCTATGGTCATTTTCATGCAAAATGGCTTTTTCTTTCTTTTTTTTCCTTTTTCTTTTTCTTTTCAAATGTCCTTTGTACTTATTATAACAGGGCATTTTCATGCAATTAAAATGGTCCTGAGCTCGTTGCCACTCATAATTGATATTTTATATATTGACAGCGACAACAGAATTAATTAATTAGATTATATGCGCATATTTTCAGAATATTTTTATATTAGTGTTTCATTTATGCCAATTTTTTTTTAAAAAAATCTACTAAAGTCTAAATATAAAACTTAATTCAATAAAAAATAAAAAGTTACTCTATTCAGCCAACTTTGTCCAGACCACTAGGTCCGAGTACAAATAAAAAAGGAAAGAAAAATTGATCACTACCTCTTTTTCGACGAGGCAGGGTTCCAGTTGTTGAAGTTCAGGATTACGATCGCCACGTATCCCTCCGGCGTAGGTCGTTGGAGGAGTGGGTGCCAAATATCAATGCGGCCTACCTATAACGACCCCACATATAACAACACTTTTAAAAAATGTTGATAATTTAACCAGCAACATCTTTTTTGACATGTACCGATATTTAAAAGTATCGCTATATATACACCGTTTTTTTTTAGAGTGAAATTAAAAAAAACATCATTGTAAATATCCGTTTTTTCACTTTCTCTCTATGACTTTCACAAACCTATATTTTGTCCCCCTAAAATTTCAGAAATATTTTTACGAAGGTATGATGTTAATGGAGAAGGCAAAATGACTAAATTACTCTTACTTCTTTTATAAAAAAAAATAATTTTTTAATATATTTTTATTATTTTGAACCGTATTTTCGGTATAAATTATAAAAAATTGACGGAATAATGATAAAATTATGTTGGAGGAATGATAAATGCAACAACTTGAAATATTGATGGGTAAAATATAAATTTTTAAAGATTAGAAAGAAAAATAAAAAAATAAAAAATTATAAGTAGATTTTAGCAACCATACATATTGGCAAATATTTTGTACTTATTAGGTATTATGAATTATCTGATATTTACAATAATCTATAAAAAAATATTATAAAATTAAAATGTATTGATGTGAAATAAAATATGCACTAAATTAAATTAAACAGATATTTATTTCAACAAAATATTTTGATATGATTATGATTATATAACCTTTTCGCCATGTACTCTCCTAAAAAAAAAAAGGAGGGGGTGAGAATAACAAACGCCAAATCATACGGACGCGGAAAGGTCGCACGAAATTTGACGGTGGGATGGGGGGCGTTGCGTCGCTCCTTCCCCGCGTAAAACACCCAAAAATAATAATAAAAAAAAAATCGACCAATCACGAAGCGCCGCGTTCGCGGTCCCCACACTGCGCTTCGTCCGATACCCGTCGGGGGCCACGTGGCCCACGTCAGGTCAATGGCATAATCGTAATTATCTCCAACTCCAATCCGCTCGTTGCAATTTAGTCCCTTGGACTTTTATCTACTGCACTTTGATCCCTTCAATTTTAAAAATTTTTAAAGGTTAAAAAATTTACACTAGGTAAACATATATGCAACTTCTAATTTTATTTATTCGAAATTTTACACAACGTTATGTTAAAAAATTTTATCATTAATTAATCAAATCTTATGACGACATAGGACCTTTTTCAAAATAGGTTATAGCCGAGGGGCTCCCAATACAATATTTTACCAATGTTAATTACAAGTAGGGACTGGATTGACATTTTGGGACAGTGAAGGGGCTGTTGCGTAACTTTTACGCGGGCTCATATATCACGACGCCTCTCGAGTTCACACAGGCGCTCTCTTTTTGTTTTATATATAAATATACGAAGCCAGTTGCTGGAACTTCCCCGAAGCGAGCGATTCCTCTGACGAATCGCGCAAAAGCTCTCGCATCGTAGCATCCTCTCACTCGCCATTGGAGATTATTGGGGGAGATTGCGAAATCGAGGGAGAAAAGAGCTCGATTGGAGCTCGGAGGTGGTTTGCTCCGCGCGGATTTGGTTCCGATTGAAGGGATCTGTCGATTTCGGTGAGTTGTAGCTCTTGGTTCCGTGGTTTGAAGAGATTTTGGGGCATTTAGGGTTTTTGGTTTTGTGCTTCTTTTTTTTTTTTTTTTTCTGCTGAGGTTTTTAGAATTTGGTATTGGGGAGTTTCGAGAGCTATGATCGTTTTATACGGGCGTTGTGTTTTTGTTTGAGCGATTTTATTGACTTTGAAAACGAGAGGTACTTGATTTCCCATGATAAATATCATGATTTCCGTTGGGTTGTCTCAGAATTTGTTGGTAATTTCACGTAAAATAGCTAAATTTTTGCTATTTATTGTACATATTCGGTAATTTTCTTCAATTATTATACCACGTGGATGCAATTATTTTTTCTGGGTTTTCAATTTCTACTGCATTTTCAGCTTTTTTTTCTCTGTTATTTTTTCTTTTCCTGAACAATCCCTTTTCCCCCTGTTTCTGAGCAACCTGTTACCAATCAGAGTGATTTGATTATTCTGGTATCAAAATTTTAGAGGCAAATTTCTCTTTACAGATACGATTATCTCGATTTGGGAATTGGGATTTAGGAGAAGAGGATGGCGATGAAGAGTTCGCTCTGGGAGGTGATGATGGACGCCCAGGGAGGTGGGGGAGAGTCCCTGTTGTCCATTCTCACGTACTCTATACTACCCATCGCTAAGGTGTTCACGATGTGCTTCATGGGGTTTCTCATGGCGTCTAAGTACGTTAACATCCTCCCTGCTAACGGTCGGAAGCTTCTTAATGGGGTGAGTTCTCCTCTTTTGAGATTTCCTTGTTATTATGCGATTAAGAAAGGTTGGGGAAAGTGTGTTGGTTTTTGATTCATTTTTTAATACGTTTTCAGCTTTTAGATGTTTGTGGGTTTTTGTAAAGTTTGGTTTTTTTTTGGTAGGAGGAGTTTTTAACTTGTGGGTGTTGCATACTTGCATGTAACGCGTGATGGGAAATATGGTAGTGGTAGGGTTAGGGCATATTTGTTTGGATGGAAGCGGAGTGGAAGTGGAGAGAAAAGAAGGTTTTTTTTGCCATAAAAGATCAATTCCGTTGTTTGGTTCGCTGTAAAAAAGTTACGGTCGAAACTCTAGTTTACCTGAAACGGTGTAATTGACTTCGTCCCATCGTAGGCCGAAGTCAATTTACGGTGAAAAAAGATGAAGAAAAAATAATAATAAAATAATATATTAAGTAAAGATAGTTATATTTAAATATATTTAATTATGATACTAATTACTCTTTTATTTGGTTGGCATATTTAAAATATGATAAAAATTGATTCAGTGTTATTTTTTTTACTTTATAATTTTATTGTCGTATTACTATAATTTATGTATAAAAAAATAATTTATTTATTTTAAATTAAATTTTATTTATATAAAAAATATAATTATATTATTTTTATTTATTTAATTATTTATTATTTATATATAAATCATAGTTTTACATTATACATTTCCTATCAAACAAAAAGGAGAACTAATAAAACTTCATAACTACGAAACAAACAACGGGAAAGAAATAGTTTTCGCTAAACTTCACTTCAACCCAAAGTCCACTTCAATTCAAAGTTCAGTTTCGACGAAACAAGCATGCCCTTAGTTGCAAATCCGGGGGGGGGGGGGGGGGTAGGCAGCAGGAAAAGACTCAAAGAGGGGTAGGACTTATACTTTATTTTTATTAAGGCTTATGGGTGATAGTTATGTGCTATTGATAATTAATCTTTACTTTTTTTTTGGAGAGAAAGATAGCAAGTTACCGCATCGTTCATTTTCTAGAAATGAACTCAGTTAAAGATGTGACACAATTAGGCTTCGAATTTGTGACCTCGAGTACCAATCATCAAACTCTTAGTTAACTGCGCTAGATACTGTTGGTGATAATTAACCCTTTTTTACCCAAACTTTTCGTGCTAATCTGGCGGACGCATTGGGGCCACAGATCTAGATTGACTAGATGTTTATATTTGGGAGCAAAAGCACCTGGAATGCATGATTCTAGTGGCACCAGATCACTTGTGATCCTTGTACTTTGTTTGCATCTCTATTTGGGCAGTAGTCGTTTGTTATGAAGAAGTGGTATCAAGCATAAACAGAACTAGTGCTTTTTTCATAATGTTTTTCAGCCACACCCACAAATCATGCTTAATATGGATAAGAAAGCGACCAACTGAGACGCTTGGGAACATGGTGGTTTTGATTTCAACAGTTAAGAAGACAGTTTTACAATTATGGTCCCGTCGTTCCATAGTTTATGCTTATTAGATTGTAGATAATTTGAAAATAAGTAATAGTATTTATGTGTTGCATTCTTCCATTATACTTTTTGTTAATCACCCACTCAGGCTGCTTCTAAACTCTTTGTTAATAATTTTGCAGCTTGTCTTTTCTCTTCTTCTCCCTTGTCTTATATTTTCTGATCTTGGAAGAGCAGTTACTCTGCAAAACTTGGTGCGGTGGTAAGAATGACTCTTAGCTTTTCCCCTCAAATATTCTTCTAGAGTGAGCAGATATTAAGCTATCTAATTTGTGATCTAGCCTATATCTTAGTTTATTTATGGTTGTGTATACTTATCAATCAAGTATGTTTGTACCCTTTTATAGATGATCCAAATTCACGAGTTATCGTTTAACAGTCAAGTTTGATTCATGCATACATAGTTTTGAGTTTAAAGCATTTCATATGACTATTTTTTTTTTTTTTTTTGGGTATGCTGAATTCTCTTGTTAATTTTCATCTACATGTATGTGTACACTGTTGTTCAAGCGATACTTTATCTTATTCCTGCCAAAATTGTACAACGGTGTGACCTGATGTATGTTGAATTTTGCAATGCCCATATCATAAATGATGTCTTTAGAAGCTATTCGTTCTTCCTTAATCTTCATATGTTCTGATCTATATGCTGGCTCTGTGGGATGATCCTTTTTCAGTCTAGATGCTTGTCCTTAATAATTTTCTTCCCATGTATCTGAAACTTTATGTTTGTAGGTGGTTTCTGCCAATCAATGTCATTATGGCTACAATATCTGGCTCCTTGATTGGTCTTATAGTGGCCTCCATTATCCGACCCCCTCATCCCTATTTCAAGTTCACCATTATCCATATAGGAATTGGTAAGTTATCTTCTTTTTGAGGAGGCTGAAAAGAGAGTGGTTTCCTCTCTCTCTCTCTCTCTCCACTGAAAACCTAATTTCTTTTTATTTGGGTATTACTACTACCAGAAAGTTGATAATTGTTTCTTTTCTGCTTAAATACCTACAATTCTAGTAGTAGTAACTTACATAGCAAGTTCAATAGTTAGAAGTGGCTAATGTGTTTAAATTTCGGTTTTACGACCCTGATTGCATGCATTTGATAAAAATCTGAGTTGTTTAATATTGAATGCAGGGAACACTGGGAATGTACCTCTTGTCCTTATAGCAGCACTATGTCGTGACCAATCCAATCCCTTTGGTGACACTGCTACGTGCAGTCAACAGGGAAATGCATATGTCTCATTTGGTCAATGGGTATGTCTTGGCACTGTTTCTTCGTATGGATTGGATGTATTGTTTTTCCGGCTGTCATTTATATGAAGTCAAATACCTCTCCAGGCATGAGTGTTTGCTTGTAGTTTGTGCGTGTGATGCTGTCGAAATTTTTACTGCACAGTTGAACAGAAAGAAATAAACTTGTTGAAACTAATAATAAAATAATTACGCCTGATCATTAGTTTTGACTATTTGCTCAGTTTTAGTTGTCAAGCCAAATGAGATCTCTAGTATGGTTCACCTTGGTCCTTCAATTTGCAACCTCAACACTATGCTCTTGTTAAATAGTTTGGCAGATCACTGCAACTTTGCTGTTCCTTGTTAAAATATTTTATATTTCGGAGAGCATGAAATGGTTTCTGTAACACTCTTGACTGAGGTTATAGAATTAAAATAGAAAAAGAAAAGAGTTCCCTCTCATTATAACACTTGTTCTGATTATACATCGCAAGGACATAATATTTACCGTTAATTATTTTTTGCTGTAGAATGTACCACTGATTTTTTCTTCTTTTTTTTCCCCCTCCCATGCCCTCTCTTTCCTTGTTGATGCTAGTGTGTAACTCGGTCTGGTGTATAGATTATGGTGACTAAAATGGAACTTTCCTATTTTATGTAGCAGTATGTTCATAACCAAAATTTTGTTTATGGCAGGTTGGTGCAATTATTCTATACACATATGTGTTTCAGATGCTAGCCCCGCCACCAGGAGAAACATTTGATACCACCGAGGAGGCGAAACTACCAACGAGGGCTCTTGTTGACAGTTTAATGCCTGAGCATGATACGCTTCCAACTAAGCTCCCAATCAGCACTACTGTGCCTGAGCAAGTGCCCCTGCTAGCTCCTGCGGAGACCCAGAAAATTGGTCAATTGTCTTCGAAAAGAGTAAAAGTAAGAAATCTTTTTGTGATATATTATTACATAACGTAGGGGGGTGCTTTTTTTGGTCCAAACCAAATGAGCTAAGACGGAACCAAGTGATTTCAATTGATTCTATTCGTTTTATTAGTAATTCAGTGAGGTTTTTGGTTTGAAACTGAAAGCTGAATAATCTGAATCTACCATATTAATCAAATTTATTGTAGTTTGAATGTGTGACACAAAGTAGCATTCACTGATGATGAAACAGTTGGCGTGCTCAACGACCACTATCTTCAGATCGAAGATTAAAAGGACAACAACCACCATACTTATACCTGTCATATAATAGTTTAATATATATTAGCCTGAGAAAAGTTTCATAATCAAACCAAATAAAGCAACTGAATAAAACTGAATTATTTTTGTGCAGCTCTGTTTGAATCATCCCCGAAACTTTGATTCAGTTTGGTTTACCCAAAAAATCCTTCAACCCGAACTAAACCTACTGATGCGCGCCCTACCTTCATGCTTTGGAAGAAAAACACCTTCAAAAATCTCCGGGTTTCCTTTCTTGTTACATATTCTAAATAATTTTTAAAGTGGATCTCTTTTGAAAACTACAATTCTGATATTGATGGTTTCTAATCTGCATATTGGCTCTGACTTCATTTAAGATAGGTTTCTGTATATGCAGCAGTTGTTGGAAATTAAGATTGTATCACCTCCGCTCGAACAAAAGTAACACAGAATCTTGATTGTGACTACTGTAGAAATGGGATTGAATCAGATTGTTTACTTCAGTTATTGTTGTTGATTTTATTGTGGGGAACAAACTAGGATCACAACGATGATTGTTGCATGTATTTGTTGCTTTTGGTTTTGGATTGGATGATTTAAACAGAAACCTAATGATTTTCTTTCTAGATGCAGATTATGGACCGGCTACATCATCTTGCTCAGAAACTAAAACTTAAGCAGATTTTCCAGCCCCCAATTACTGCTGCTGTAAGTGTTTTTCTCCTGAATTCGCTCATTGGATGATTTAAGACAAAAGACAAAAACCTTTCATTTGATTGGTGCAGTAAACTTCATAACTAATTCTTTGTATGCTTGCAACAGATTTTAGCAATTTTTATTGGTAGTATTCCATTCTTAAAGAATTTGATCCTCACGGATGATGCTCCGTTTTTCTTTTTCACAGACAGCTGCCTTATTCTCGGGTATATTTTTGTCTTCTTGTGTTCTTTTTCTTTTACTATTTTTTGAAGCATTTTATCTGGTTGATTTATAGTACCCTGAGTACTATAATGGTGCACTTCTTTTTTTCTTCTACCATCAATAACAAGTATTATTATCCTGTTCACAGAGAGGCCATGATTCCATGTATTTTGCTCGCCTTGGGAGGTAACCTTGTTGAAGGTAAGATCTTTTTTCCAACTATATTTTTGTGTTCGTGGCTGATTACCTTTTTTTTATTGTCACTTTTCAACTTAGATCTAGCAAAAATTTTCCATCTATTTACGAGTGGTAAAAAATTGGGGTAGTATTATCGACGCCACTTTAATTGGTGCAATGTCATCCTTGCAATTTTATTCTTAGTGTACATTTAATTCCAAATTTTTAAGATGACCGGTAAATTTGAACATGAAACTTAATAAGAATGAGTTGGTAGCTAGCATTAGTTATGTGTTCAGACATCAATCCAAATAGCATCACAAGAATAAAGAGAGAGCATATTGCCATGAGAAAAAAAAAAAAGGGTAAAGGAAAAAAAAAATAAAAAAAAAGTTTTTTTTTTTTCTTTTTCATTATATAAGCATGATCCGCATGTGTTAAAGAACAAAAAAAATTAATGAAACAATACAATATTTTCAGGTCCAGGTCCAGGAAGCAAAAGACTTGGGTTCCGAACTATTGTAGCTATTATATTTGCACGGTTGGTCTTGGTTCCTCCAGTAGGGCTTGGAATTTACTTCTTAGGCGATAAACTTGGCTTCTACCCAGAGGGTGACAAAATGTTCAGATTCATCATCCTCCTCCAGTACGCAATGCCCACTTCTGTGCTTTCTGGTAAAGTAACACGATACGGCCATACACCGCGTAATTTTTTTTAGCTTTATCTTCGAAGGTGATAGAGAAACAAACATCATGACCGAGGCCATTGTGCAGGCACATTTTTTCTAAATGGGTATACGATTGTTTAAAATAGCTAACCTCCTACTACACTCTCAGGTGTGATTGCCAATCTACGAGGGTGTGGAAAGGAGTCGGCGGCTATTTTGTTTTGGGTGCATCTTTGTGCGATCATCTCAATGACTGGATGGATCACTCTGTACCTGTCCTTGCTTTTCTGAAGGACTTCACCGTCGAGCCGGTAGGTGTATACTCTACTGATTCAAACAAATTTTGCTATTGATTCTTTCCAGCTAACCACCACCACTTCATAAAATTATTAAGAACGAAATTTATGATAGAATCGTATGCTCGCTTCTTGGCTTTTTATGTACTTAATTCCGATCAAAGGCAATCGAACCTTGGCATTTCTATTTTTCCCTGACAAATTTTGTATGTTTCTCTGTTATGTGCAGGTATTGTTTTGTATAGGAAGACAAATTCGTGCTTTGAGATATCGCCTAGTATGGCTTAGAATCTAGATAGCAACCTCTATATATCGAGGTATACTGCTTTAATACCTGCTCAACCAAGTGGCTTCTCATATACTTGGTTGAGCGTGTATAACGGGCACCTCTGATGAATGTAATCACAGAGGAGCTGATGCATATGCAGAGCTGGAGACTTTTTTCCACATTAAGTTGATGTTCAATTTGGATGTTATGCTCATATGTCAATTACTGATTAGTGTATATAGACTTAAGAGAGATGAGCGAGCTCGCTCGCTCATCCTATATGTCGCCATTCCTTCGTGTTTGTATCAGAATGTTTCTTTCCTTCTTTCTCACCAGTGTTTTTAAGTTCTACTTTTGCTAGTCGCATGCTCTGATGAGTACATTACAGGAACCAGAATAATGTAAATAATAATGTCCTGTATTTTATCTCATTAATCAACTGTATGAGTCTCTCTCTGCATTATATTTGCTTAAGAAGATATATATGTCTCAAATAGATAATTCTCCAGTTTGAGTTGATTTAGTTTGATCCTAATTTGTGAGATTGGAAATAACAGCAACTTTGTTATTCCTTTTTGTTTAGCAACATATGGAATTGTTAACAGTAGTAGTATAAGTTAACATAGTTTGTGCCCACACAGAATTTGTTCCATGTTTTTAGTTAAACATCCAAGTTGCATTTATTTCCACCCTTAAATTATACAACAATCGAAAATCGAAATCTCAGAGGTGCTTTCGAATGTTGTTTCATACAAAAGATGCAATGAACAGCAAAAAAAAAAGGCATCCTACAATCCCACATTGGAACTGTAAAAAAAAAAAAAAATCTCAAATATATAACAATTGAAAGGAAAAAAAAAAATGGTTACTGCAATATGTATAGGTTACCTACTTAGGTGATTACACTATATCAAGATAAAATTCACTCTGTAAAGCAGTTCTCAGACCTTTCATGCCGAATTGCGATGCATAGCTAAGTGAAATGCCGCCGAAATAACAAGAGCTAGACCAAGAAGGAAACTTTCGATGGTAATGTTCAGGCCCGAACGATTTCCAGAATCTGAACGAGTCGTAGCGAAGTTGAGAAAGATGTTCCACAGCAGGAACAGCTGCATAACTCCCCATGCTACAGTTTTGCGCTTGGCAATTAGAAACATCAAACTTAGTTCCAAAATTCATGGTACTGCACATTAAAGACCAAGCGGCGTCAAGCCTTTCCAGTAAATCAAAGTCACTTTCCACGTGATAGCGTATGAGATTTTCGCCTCGAAGGAACAAAACCGTCTTTAATCTTCTACGTGTATTATATGTAACATGGCATCGATCTATCGAGAACTGATAAATATCATCTGAGCTATGCTGCTTTCCGTGGATCCTATCAAGAGGCAACTTTCTCCTCGAGATCTTTCTGACTAAGCTCAGAGTGAAAGGGGATGATATGTAAACCTGGATTCGTAAGAAGCTCCTCAATCACCTTGCCTCTCACTCATTTTGACCTTTTGTTTTGGCTTGAAATCTTTAGGACCGATAAGTTTCGAACTTGTTGAGTTCATCTCCTCGGACAAATTCAACGCCAGTTCGAACTTCCCAGCCCGTTTTAAGACGCTAATTAGAGCACGATAGACATATATTGAAGGCTGTTGAGACTTTTTCATCTCCGAAAACATAGTGAGCGCCTCTTCAACATGGCCGGCCCGTCCAAGACCATCAATTACTGCAGTATAAGTCCTTAGATCCATATTGATACCTTTCTCAAACATCTCTCTTGCAAAATCTTTGCAGAGACCAAACTTACCCATTCTGCGTAGGCAATTAATAACCGTATTGTATGTAACTAAATCGGGAGAATAACCCAAATCTTTCATTTGCGTGAACTCAGAAAGCATTCGATCCACCTGACCTGATCTTCCCAATATTCCCAAAACTGTGTTGAATGTGACCACATTGACGTCAAATTGAATCTTCTTCAGTTCTTCGAATATCATCAAGCTTTTGTCAATTTGTCCTGAATCACCGACCGCAAACACGATCCTGTTCACGACAGTAGGTTCTCTATCACAAGTTATTTCCGATACATCCCTGATAAATTTGAGCAGTAGTTCCGAGTCATCAACCTTCTGAAAAGCCTTCGCAACATTGCAGTAAGAAGTAAAATCAGGGGGCACTTTCGAAGTTAGCAAATACTTGAATATCTTGGAGAACAGACTGAAATTGTTGGCCTCAGCTGCCGAGCTAAGAAGGATGTTATAAACATTAAGACCGACATGGATCGGTCTATTTTGCAAATGTCTCAGCAAACAAACAGCTTCTGCTAGATTACCAGAGCTACAGAGCATCTCGATATAAGCACTACATATATCTTTGTCCGAAATGTTCTTACCTTTTGAAGTAGAATAGAAAAGATCAAATTTGTTAGTAATCTCTCCATCATCAACAGAATCCCATGTCACCATAGATCGCCGATTGGTGCGCATATTGAAAATATCATGCGCAGCTGCAGCGAACGGTAAAAGACCATTATCGACAAGGTCGGCACACATGATACTTCTCTGCAGGTATGAAGAGAAAGTGAAAAGACATAACATCTATGCACAAATCAAAATAGATTTACAGATTCTGTTGCTCAAAAGCAGGACAAAGATTTACAACCAGCAGGTGTTAGATGGCAATCAGATTCACAAGAAGTCAATTTGGCGTGTTAGAATCTCGGATTTGCTATCGATTTTAAGCTCAAAAAGTCGAACCTTACAACAGGAAATGTCGAGTTTCAAACACGAAGAATTTGGCCCTGAATATAAGCTTTGATTGTGATAATACAAAAGAGCATCAGTGCTGGATTCTTAATAGACAATTAATCCAAACTATCCTAAAACCGAGTTGCTTCACTTAGTAAAATAATGGGTTCCAGTGAATTCCTGGGTGATTATAAGTAAAACACAAGTAATGAATGAAATACTAAATTGGCATTTGCGTTTTATTTTTCCTTCTAAATCCTTGATACATCAAATTGGCGCTTGTGGAGAGCATTACCCAATGGAACACACGTACTACCGAATCCAAAATGATACTTTGGGCACAAAAAAATGGATTTTTTCTTACTTTAATCAAAATCATAACCAATAATTTTACCATCAAACAATGAAAAAAAAAAATAAAAAGAGGAAGAAACTGAAGAGAATTACCCGAGGAAGGGAACAAGTGCGAGACCCATTACGATTTTGAGATCCCAAAGAGCTCCTTTCTCTGAAGCAACCGATAAAGAAGCGACTTTGGGATCGAAACCTAGCAAAAGACCCAATTCCTGCAATTGAAATGCGCGAAGCGGATCGGAAAAGGGGAATTTGCGAGGAGAAACGCATCTCCCTCGTCGAATCGAACGCCGAGATCGCTCTCCCACAACCTCTAATGCGAGAATTTGAGAGGGAAAGGGGGTCGCTTTTGAGGATCGAAGAGTGCGTAAACCCTAGCACACGAGAAATTAAATTTTCTCGGTAGTTATGTATGAATAGTCCCTGTACTATGGCGATATTGCAATTTCGTCCTTGTTCTTTTTACTTACTTTTTGTCCCAAAAATGATCTTTTTCCAACTCTGAAATAAGTAATAAATTAATTATTTCAATATAATTCACATATAAAAGATCATTTTTTGAAAAAAAATAATAATAATCAAAATGTCTTTACTTCAAATTATAATCCTAAATTGCAATAAAAATGACTAAATACATTGTTCTAGCCAAAACAAGCTTTAAGAAATTTTACAATGTTTAATTTAAACTCCTGTTTCTAATGCTCCATTAAGATTAGCATCAGATTCTTGTTCTTAGAAAGAGCTACACATATTCCTCTCATTTCATCCTGAGGTGGAAAAGAATCACTTCCTTATGAGGCAAAGGAGTCTTCATACAATGCAAAAAAAAGTTCTCTTCTTTTGTTCCCACTGCAAACTCTTTCTCCATTCCAAATAACTGATCAAAAACAACTAAAAAATATGGTAAAAATCTGCATCGAAATCTGCATCATATCCGCTCGCGGCCTCCGGCGCAAATCCTCTTTCTTGAAGCCTCAGTGGTTCGCTGTCGGCTGGATCGATCCCGACAGCAAATACTGCACCAAAATCGACACGTCGGGCTCTCCGAACCCCACATGGAAAACCAAGTTCTCAGTGTTGATTGATGGAGGAGATCCCAAACTAAAAGAGTTGTCATTAACTGTGGAGGTGCATAGAAGAGAGCCCATATTCTTAAGGGAGCATCTTCAAGGAGTTGCAGTTGTTCCGTTGAAGGAATTCATAACGAAGTTTGAGCGCGATGGCGAAGGGTCGAGATCGCTGGTCGAGGAAACGGGGAGTTTCCAGTTGAGGAAGAGGAGCTCAGGAAAGCCGAAAGGGTTGGTTGATGTATCGATTTCGATCTCTGAGGAAAGAGAAGGTTTGCCTCCGATTCCGGTACTTTTAGCCCTAATGACAAATATCAAAGAGATCAGTTAATTCAATATGAAAATTTCGACAGAGTTAAGCAATCAAATAGTTTACTAACAACAGCAGTGATGTTAGGTTATTCATCATGAGTCAGAAAACACCCTTCCCTCTTCTTTTTCTGTTAAAAGTGCGTTGCAGAAGAAAAAAGAGTGATCAAATCTCATAATGTCTTGCCCCACTAGTAAAATTCGATCAACTTAGAGCATGTTTTGCATCATTTCATTTCGGATCTGTTAACAGGTTACAATGCTTTCCTTCACGTTGTTAGCGTGGAAAACAAGAGATAATAGTTACTTCTTTTTCTGGAAAAACTATGGCAACATTGCAAAGAAACCAACAACATCAGAGATCAGAAATGTAGCAACTAGATAGAATTTTAGTACTAATTTCTACTGAAGAAAGAACATAAAAGAAGAAACGATGCCAAACACAGCTTTAAATTTCTAAACTACAAATTAGAGCAACCGTGATTACCTGTGATATCAAAGAAACATGCATAAAAATAGTAATACTGATTTTCCTGCTATAATCTCTAAGTTTCAAACTCAATTCACTCAATTGTCACATTAGTAGTTAAAACATGATTCATGCCTCTAGATAAGTTATTCTCTTTCAGATAACTAATTCAAATTTGCAGGTCCACAAGAGGGCTTCACATACTCAGATCACAAGACTGGAATCACACTAGCAATAGAAGATGGGCCAGTATACACTTACCCCACACAACCACATCCGCCGGCCTTAGGCCAACATGGGGGCTTCAGCCAACGCAATTATCCATATACCAACCCTTTAAATCGCCCGAGTCCATCATCGGCATCAGATGCGAGCTTCTATGGCCGGCCTCCAACTCCACCGCCGCCACCGCCGCCCTCATATACCGGCTTCCTCCCAGCTCCTTTCCCACCAACAGCTCGGTTGCCGGAGAGTTACATAAATATGCCATCGAGTAGACCTGCAGGCCAAAGCGCTGGGCCCACCGGACCAGGCTTTACTATGGGCCTCGGCGCTGGAGCATTGGCTGCAGGTGCTATGATATTTGGCGACGATTTCTTATCAGGCCCGAGTTTCCCTGCTGATCTTGGGGGTGGAAGCCTCACTGTCTCCACTGATCCTCCATTCTGATCTTTTAACTGTAAGATACTTCAGAGGATGATTTCAATTGTGGCTTCTCAGTAACAAGAAAACATATGCTTTCTTGTAAATATTACAGCAATTAAGAAATAGCATATGAAAAAGTAAAGAAGAGTAAACTTACCAATAGCCTTGTAGTTTCGCGAAATATAGTCCTTAAACTTTTCACTTAAACATCTTCAATCACTGAACTTTTCTATATTCTGCAATTACATCTCTGGCTCCATTACCATTGAGCATCATCATGTGCTTTGCACATGACCCCTATCACGTAAAACGGCCATTTTTAATCCCAGTATCAAATAAACTAAAAGAAAAGGCCATTTTACATGTTAAAAAGGGATAAAATGGTCATTTTACATAAGAAGGATCATGTGCAGAGCACATCTTGTCAGAGGTTGGATGGCAGAGGGAGTCCTGAATGCAGTCTAAAAATTGTAGCAAAGTTGAGGGGCTGAAAGTTACAAGTGAAATGCTCAGGGAAGTTCAGGGACTAGTTCGAATATTTCACTTGTACAGGAACCATCTATACATTGCATCCAAATACGGGATGCACTGTAAATTGGTGATTTTCCATTAGCAAGAAAATGTGAATACAGTATAATTGCGTTCGTATAATTCTTTGGCAGATATTCTACTAACAATACATAATTTGGTAGCTACTTCTGACTATTAAAACACCTGTTTTACAACTTATGCTCGCTAATTCATCTTTGGCGGTTCAATTCGACATTACAGGATAGCGAATTTATTAATGGATGAACTTTGAGCAATATCTTTATTCTCCAAGTAGGATAATCATAATATACTTCCGGAAACCTGGTTTCCTAGGTATAGATTCTATTCACGCTGCTGCTTCAAAGAGTTCTTCATTTCGCACACCAAAAACCCTTTGTAGGAACCTTTCAACAACTGACAAGAATTCATCGACTTTTTCTTCATGTGGCAAGTGGCCGCAGTTCTTGATTACTTCAAAGGTGGAGTTCGGTATAGCACGTGACAGACGCTCGGCATTCCACGAAGGAACAAGTCGGTCAGTGTCGCCAGTCACTATCAGCACTGAATTGGATAAATGTAGTATTAATCAGTTATGAGCAATAATAGCATACTTGTTTATTCACGTGTATGAACGAAACTTCCTGCTTGACAGACTTTTAGCACTGATAGCCGTATAGGATAGCTTTCATATTTATTCACATGTAAGAAACTAAGCATAAGTAGATATTAACAAATAAACAAAGTAAATTAGTTGCAAAAGACTTGAAACTTTTACCAGGGCATAAGATCTCAGATAGCCTTTTAGAAATTGGTGGTTTCGATCCCGAATCCAAAATCATGGCTAAAGTATACTCCAAAAGAGCCGTTTCCCAACCCTTAGCTCTCAATGGCTGCACAATAAAATTTCTTCCACATGAAAATTCCTATTTTACCTAATTTCTCTTCAAAATTAAGCCCTACCGATTTCTCAATGAGAGAGCTCACCTTTGTATAACCTTGTAGGACATGGTCGTTTACTTGGTTTGCATCAAACCATGCATTTCGAATCGCCACAATACCAAACTTATCAATGATCATTCTTATCTGCAGTTATAGGCAAAAAAGCCATCATAATTCCACTGCAGTTATAGGCAAAAAATTTCTTGAATTAAAGCAAAAGTATATGCTCATGCCATAGAGGAAAGATTGCATCAATTAAACCACCAAGTGAATGGGAAATCAAGCGCACAATAATATCCCAAACAGAAACTGAATCTTTCTACCTCACAGTATCTAATGGTGGTGAAACAAAGAATAGATTTTACATGGGATCTATGCTTTATGAATTCAAAACAACAAGTGTATTTCTATTTCTTCTGCTTACCAGCATTACAGCAAATGTTGATCGCAGAACCGCCGACAAAGCTCTAGCGTAAAGTGTTTTAACCATATCTCTCATCTCTTTCACCATTTTTAGAGCAAGCCCCACAAGATTCATACATAACTGGCAAAAGGCACTCCAAATCCTCACAAACGGGTTCTCACGCGAATCCGAGTTTGAATTCTTATCTTTTCTTTTCTCTCCCTTCTCCACCTGATTCTCCTTTCGCGCGAGAAAGGGAGCAACAATGGCTGGGGCAACAAGAATAAGTGCGGCAACCCTCTCAGGCGCTTCGAAGTATGTATTAACTGCTACAAGGCAACCGGCCGAATGCCTGAGACACCAATTCACCTTGCAATTTATAGAGATTCAAAAAGCAGGGCAGCCAAATTCTATAATACAAAAACTAAAAAAATCTCACAGACCTTATCTGAACTATTGTGCATTTAAGACCTATAATTCTTACTTCCTAACCCTACAACGTGTTAGATTTCGAAAAATTCCATCAAGTTTTGTTAGAACTCAATAGTTTCCGTCAAATATGATATAAAACATCCTATTAAGTAGCAAGATTTGATACAGAAGTACTTCAAGTCAAACATACTGTTAAGTAAAAATCAAAACTTTAACATGGGCTAGAGTTCAGGTAAGATCTGCATAACTACACGTATAAGGAAAATAATAGATTCATACTAACAAAGAACAATGCATCATACCCCATCAAAATGGCCTTTTGGGCACCCAATAAATCAATAAAAGAGAGCGTCGCAAGAACAGAGAACGCCATCGAGTAAGGATTCAAAGGCGTCGCATCGCCTCCGCCAATACCCGGCTGCCCAAAATAGCTCAGCCTCGAGGTGAGCCCAAACGCCGGCCGATCGAAGGCGAGAACCTTCGAACCGACCACCCTCGCTAACGTCTTCATCACACGGTCCCACGAGAACACCGAGGCCCCAAAGCCATGCAACAGAATCAGGGGCAATCCAATCTTCCCAGCATCCGCCTCCTCTTCTTTGGCCCCATGGTGGCAAACCTTGTGGTGGATCTTAACACCATTGAACTCATAGAAGCAGCTATCGGGATCAGCCAACGCCTCTGGCTCCAGCAACTCCTCCTGATCGAGCCCCGCGACTTTCCGCCGCATCTTCGGCTTCGCGTGGCTTTCGCCTGCCAACTGTTCGGCGGATTGTCCCACTGAAGAGAACAAGAATTAAGCATCACTCTTGTCACTCTTGTACAGGAAGAAGTGATAAAGGAAGCAAAATTGAGAGCTTTACCGGGGTACTCGGCGCCGGAGCCGCTAACGGAGGCTGCGGCTTTGCAGATGAATCGGAGGGTCCTACGGGGCGAAGATCGGAGAAAGGGAAAGAGAATTGTAGGGGGAAGGAGAGGAGGTGAAGAGGGTGGATTGGGTGAATAGGGTTTGGGGGAGAGGAGGGGGGAGTTGGGGGGAGTGATGAGCATTTTTTGGGGGAACATGTTAGAGGGAGAGGTGGTTAAAATAATTGAGGCGGGAGCGGGAAGGTGGGGGGGAGGGAATGGATATGAGGGGATAATAGATGAAGTTGGATGAGCGTTATTAATGCAAAAAATAGTTGTAACTAAAATAACTAAAATTTTTTACGATTTACTTGAAAAGAATAAATAAATTTTGAATGAGGAACGAATCAAATTTTAAATTTTGGTAAATTTTAGTTCAAATATTTAAATCGGGGACGTAGCCACACTCTCTCATCCTCCCTACAAGCCCATGCAACATCTGATATATCCTCTCCATCTCCGGGTGGTCCCTATCCCCACTCACAAACACATGCACCGTTCTCCCCTCACCCGCCGCGCCGTCGACGTCGACGTTGACGCCGACGCCCCCCACCTCCACCCAACTACACCCCGGCGCCGCCTTCCGCACGCCTCTCCTCCTCATTTCTCCTCGCACCTCCTCCAACCCCTCGAAGCTCCCCACCGAGCCGTAGGCGTTCGCCAGCAACACCCACCCCCCGCTCCCCGCCCCCTCGAACTCCAGCATCCGTCTCGCCGCCTCCTCGGCCATCCCCGCCTCCCCATGCATCCTGCACGCCGCCAAATACGCCCGCCACGCCCCCGCCTCCCCGGCTTTCTCCGCCACCTGCTTAGCCTCCTCCAGCCTCCCCGCCCGGCCCAGCATGTCCGCCGCGCACGCGTAGTGCTCCGCCTCGGGCTCCACCGCGAACTCCTCCCTCATCCGCCGCAGCAATGCGCGCCCCTCCTCCACCATCCCTGCATGGCTGCACGCCGTCAGCGCCCCCAGCAGCGTCACCGCGTCGGGCGCCAGCTTCTCGACGGCCGTCATCCGATCGAACAGCCGTAGCGCTTCGCCGCCGCTCCCGTGGGACGCGTACCCGTCGATCATGATGTTCCACGACGCGGCGTCGCGTTCGGGCATCCGGTCGAACACGCGCCGCGCGTCCTCCAGCGCGCCGCTCTTCGCGTACATGTCCTCCAGCGCATTGGCGGCGAACACGTCCAACGAGCCGCCGCCGTCGTTGCCGAACATGCCGGTCGTCACGAGGAAGCCGTGAATTTCACGGCCGAGCCGCAGTGCAGCCATGTGGGCGCAGGCGGGGAGGACGGCTGCCATCGTGACGGCGTCGGGCCAAACGGCGGTGCGCCGCATGTGCGCGAGGAGCCGCAGGACGCCGACGTTGTCCGCGGAATAGTGCAGAGCGCAGAGCATGGAGTTCCACGAGAAGAGGTCCCTGTCGTCGTCGGCTATCGAGGCGAAGACCTCTGCGGCGTCCCCCAACTCATGGCACTTGCCGTAGAGGTCGACGAGCGCGTTGGCGACCGAGGCCTCGCGGTCGTGCGCGGCTTTAACGGCGAAAGCGTGGACCTTTCGCCCGCTCCCCAAATCGGCCGTGGCGGTGAAGACGGAGAGGATCCCGGTGACAGTGAATTTGCTCGGGGCGACGCCCGCGCCGAGCATCCGGCGGAAGCACTCCAGGGCGGGCCCGAAGCGGCCCAGCTGGGCGAGCCCGTTGAGCAGGGCGTTCCAGAGGACGACGTCCCTTCGGGGCAATTCGTCGAACAGGTGGGCGGCGTCGTCGGGGAGGCGGAGGCGGAGGTAGGAGCGGACGAGGGCGCTGGCGACGAAGAGGTCGCGGTGGAGTCGGGACTTGAGGAGGAGCGCGTGGAGGGCGCGGAGGTGGAGGTGGGCGTGGGGCGCGGGGAGGTCGGCGCAGGCGCGGAGGACGGGGGGAAGGAGAAGGCGTCGGGGGGTTCGTGGGGGAGGGCGCGGCGGAGGCGGCGGAAGAGGTCGGGGGCGGGGGAGGGGAGGGAGGGGGAGGCGAGCGCGGAGAGCGCGGCGTTGAAGGAGACGAGGTTGGGGGGGAGAGGGGGGGCGACGGGGGCGCGGAGGGCGAGCGCGGGGAGGGAGAGCGCGGAGTAGGCGGAGATGAGCGCTGTCAGGGCGGAGGGGGACGAGCGGAGCGCGCCGGAGGTCACGAGCAGCGCGTGCACCGCCCCGGCCTCGCGCGGCCGCCGCTGCCGCCGCCGCGCGCAGTCGTAGAGCGCCGAGACGAGTCCTGTGGCGTCCGTGCAGCGGCGGTGGAACAGAGGCGCCGCGGCGGCGATCATTTAGGTGAGCATCAGCAACCAATGCATCTTTTATTCGGCCACAATGCTATAAAAATGATGGTGAAAACCAATACCTGCTGCTCTACATCATGTCATGGTTTTGATTTTGAAAGAAGCGCACACTGCAGTTGCTCTGAGTTTTGCATTGTGTTAAAATTGTCACCAATTTGGGCCCACATGTACTCGGCCTTTGGGCCGATTCGGCCCAAATTGGCGATCAACGGCTCTGATCTGTTGGATCGTGTAGAGAGAGAAGTGAGCATTGATCCGCCCTCCTCGCCCAAAAAACGCGGGCAAGTCGTAGTTCAAAGAAGAAGAAGAATTCGTTAAGATCAGAAAAATAAATAAAATAAAATAAACCGTCCCTAACGGTTTTATTGTCATAAACGGGAATTTCCTTCCCATTCCAGAGAGAGAGAGAGAGAGAGAGAGGGCTCGGCCTCGCCGCCCCCGGGCTGCTCCGCCACCGCAACACCAGCCATGGCGTACCGGAGGAAGCACGTCATGACTCGGTCCGCCACCTTCGTCGAGGACTGCCGATCCTTTTCCGATCCCGACGGCGACTCATTGTCGTCGCCCTCGCTCGCAGCCCAGGCCATCCGTGCCTCCGCAGCGCACCGCCACTCCGCCTCGTTCTCCTCTTCCCACGGGAACTCCGCCTCCGTCGCCGCCGCCTCCTCCGGCCGCCATAGGCTATCCCAGGTGCAGCCTCAATCCCTTCAATTCTCCGACCCCCTCATCATAATCTGGCAAAATCTGGATCTATCGGACCATTTTTTATCAAATCGATCTATTGGTTTGAATGTTAATATCTTTCTTCTTTTATTATTATTATTGAATTTTGTGAGTGATGAATCAATTTTGATTGATCATAGAAAGGAAATTACGAATTGCTTTCACATGAGAATGGATTGTTTTGCCCGGTTGTGTTGATGCAGGATTCTAACACCGTTGAGTACACATCACTGAAAAGCTTAAACGAGCCAAAGCATGGATTCTGGGGTGTTTTGGCAAGGAAAGCTAAATCAATCCTCGAAGATGATAACGACAATGGTGTTCCGAAAAAATCTGAAGATCATGGCACAGATCAGCCTCAAACACATACCTCATCGACAAGTTTTCAGGTGAGAAACATCATGTATTTAACTCGACGAATAGTTTGAATCTCATAAATGGTGTTTCTGGGGTGTTTTTTTTTCCGCTCTTATGGCTTCTATTACAGAATCTGCAATCCGATTCATCATCTGAAAGTTACCGAAAGCCGGAAAACCCTGCACTCCAGAGAGGCTCAGAAGCAATAAAAGATATCGGGGGGCGAATCCGAAATGCCTTCGAAGTAATTTCTTTCAGAAATCTGTAAAAACTGGTTTATTTCTTCAATATGCCAGTAATTTTTACTAATCTTAATCACTAAATTATCATATCTTTATGAGTTTCATAACTTGTTCTCATATATCCCGAGTGAAAAATCACCCTCTTTTTTGCTTATATCAGGAGGGTTTGACAATGGTGGAGAACAGGACTGCTGATATTATTCAGGAAACAAGAAAGCTACAGATGGGAAGAAAGACTAGCAGTTCCAACTTACAGAATCTGGATGTCGATTCGCCGAATCTCTCTTCGAATCAAAGCGAACACGAGACTCAACTAAAAGCTTCTCGCGACGTAAGGTGGCAACCATGTGTCGCTTAGTTACAAAGAATGATTGCATTAGATAATCTGTTTCTTCTTCTTCTTTTTTTCCAGACATTTTGGTTTAGCAAAGTACTTTGATTACTAGGATTAATGATCTTTTGGACATGAAAAATTACAATCCTTAGTATGTGTTCTTTAGTTGAACTCTTTTAGAAACATTCTTCCAATGTTTACTCTAATCTTCTTGGGGCAAAAAATACCTATGGTTCTCCCCTATTCGCAGGCTGCTTATGCGATGGCTACGAAAGCCAAACTTCATTTGCGGCAGCTGAAAACGGTGAAAGCCGACCTTGCTTTCGCAAAAGAGCGCTGTGCTCAGCTCGAAGAGGAGAACAAGATGTTGCGGGAGAATCGCCAAAAGGGAAACAACAGTGAAGATGATGATCTGGTATTCATATTCTTCTCCTCCTTACCAGTTATCACTTGATCAGCTTCATCATTCCAGCATTGATGTTAAACTTACTTTTCCGAAGGCGACATGTTCTGAAAGTGTTTCTTCGAACAGCCAAACAAAGCCCTTAATCGATGCTATAGCTCGTTCCACATTTTGCTTCTTAGTTACCTTTTCCCTTCTTTTCGATCTCCAACCAGATACGACTCCAGTTGGAAACACTGTTAGCCGAGAAGGCGAGGCTGGCGCACGAGAACTCTTTATACTCACGGGAGAACCGATTCCTCCGCGAGATCGTGGAGTTCCATCAACTTACCATGCAGGATGTCGTCCATTTTGACGAGGAGGACATCGAAGAGGTGGACGACATTGACCAAAGCGAAATGCTACCCAATCTCTCACCAATTCATGCAACTCATGATGTGCACTCTTCCGCCATACCAAGCCCTCCCTCTCCAACCTCTAATCCTAATGGACAATCATCTCCAAAGTCCAGTGTTCCGTCTGGGAGTCCGGTTAGCCCTCACTCTCCAAAACAACATGGCTTAGAGACTCCACCAGAAGAAACAAAGGTGATTCAATGAGGAATCTTTTATGCGGTTCAAAGGCTTGCTTGAATTTGCTATGACTCTTTATTAACATCCTTCTCAAATTGGCATGATTGATTTGTTTGTGCATGGAAAGTTGTATTCATTGTAAAACTGTTTGTAATTTGTTGTCTGATTCTTCAACAATAACTATGATAATAAATACTGATTAATTTTGCTGGCTTTGTATTCGTCAAATTCATAATCTGATTTAGTTTCTGGTGAATAAATTACTTAGGTTCAGTTTTCATTGATTTCATGTAGATATATTATCCAAGTGGATTCAGCTAAATGTGAAGTTAAGTCCAATCCGATATTATTATCAAATTTGTAGGATGTTTAATGATAAATAGATCATACCCATCAATTGAACACATAAAGTTTACAACAGAACAAAATTTGAACAGGATATTAGCTTTAGCGGGCGAGTTGTTTGAGTAAAGCCATTTTAAAAACTAGCGACTTTTTCATTACATACCGGGCAACTGCAACAAGATTAAAATAGTGTTTAACAAGCAAATAACTTGATCCTTTAAAGTAAGCAAAAGCTTGGTTAAATATATCCATCCAATCTGCCATCAGTATTATTCTTGGAGTTGTCGAACACGTAAAAGCAGGAAGAAGAAAAAAAACACAAAGTAACATAACAAAAGGAGGACGTTAAAGCTCATACACTTCTCGGTGAGTTCTCCAAGGAGCTTTATTGCCAACATAAACATTTCCATGCTTCAAATCCTGCCAAAAAAAAAGGAACAGACGTTACACCGCTTAAATGAGAAAAGTAACACAGAGCAAGAGAGGAAATGAGATTTATCTTGAAATTAATATACTCAAGAAAAGCACAGAGCAATTCATTTAGTTTGGAGGAAACAAGGTGATAACAATACGTCTCATTTGGATCTCGAAACTTCTTCTTGTATCTTAAAATTCATAGGTTTTCAATCTTAGGACCATCGAACCTTCTAGACATGCTTGACCGATATATAATCTAAGTTATGAAGCTTTACCCCAGATGGACCATTTCTGTTAGAAATTAACTATAACCAAACATGGCCTCGAAAGGTAATATCCTTCAAAGATTGGCCCACAATATCCTTTGAACCTCACATTATTCCTGCTTAAGCGAAAGCATGCCATTCTTCTCTACTGTTATCTAGTTCATTCAAAAAATTTCAAAATGTGAATTCTTACGTGTTAATCTCAGTCTCTAACATGTAATGATGTCGAGTATACGATGACATGAATAAGCCTGTTGATTAGCTCTGCATCCTGGTCATAACATTGCAAATTACGCGATGAACACAATCATAAACACATCTTCGGTTTTACTGAACTTATAGCTGATGAACTTCAGTGTCAAGTATATGATGATATTCTTTTCCCATAACTTGTTGTAATTCCTATTCAAATATTTGAATTTACTGGGAGGACACGAAAAAAAAAAGTCATTTCTCTCATTTTCTGATTATTTTCTCTCCTCTACCTAGGGCTTCAATGTTGTCTAAACATAGGCAATGCGATCAATGCCCAAACATAATTCTGAAGTAAACTGAACCTACAGTAAAGGGAAAAAGGCATTGTTTCAATGGAAATAAATCGAAATCAAATCAAAATCTACGCGGAATGAGCCCTAAGTTGCCACTTTAAACAAACAAGGGCCTCTGGATTGTATTTAGCTTATTCATAGTTACAGAAACTCCATTAGAACACATCAATTTCTCCCTAACCCTAGAACCCATTTCACATCAAATTACACACAAAAAATGCGATTACAAATACAAAAGGAAACAAATTTGCATCGACCAACCTAATTTCCAGCAGAGGAGTACTCCTCCATGAGCTTCTTATCCCTCCTCTCCATCGCCACATCCCAAACATCGTTCCCAATGTGCTTCGGCTGCAAATTTGGCCCAAAATCTCAGCTTTTTTCACATTTCGGACTCAAAATCACCGGATCGAATCCAAGACCAAAAATTCAGCAGAAAAATCCGGAAAAAATGGAAAAAAAAAAAGGGGGAGAAAAGGGGATCTAACCCGTCCATGAGCGGCTTTGTGGATGAAGTATTGGGCGTTCCCCATCACGCACAGCATCCCCGCGATGATCCCCAGCGGAAGAACCGCCTCCAACCAAAAGAGCTTCGCCATCGTCGACGAGCGGAGGAGGAAGAAGAAGAAGAAGGGATTGGGATTCTCCGGTAGGGTTTTGCGATCGATCGGGCTCTCACTTTTGGCTATTCGCTTTGGTAGAAGGAGATTTTGCACGTTAGTCCCTATCACTTTTTCGTATTGTAAATCCCAATTTCAAAAATTATCTGAAACATAAATTATTTTAATATAGTTATTATTCAATCGAACATTTCATTTTTTTTATTCCAAAAAATTGTGCTAATGTCTCTTATTTATCTAAAAATTAATCATAAGATATTTCACCAAATAGTGGAACTAATTTGTAAAATAAAAAATTATCAATTTGCTACAAATAGATGAATTGAAAAGATAGGATTGCTACAAATTATCAATTTTCTACACTTTTTAGCATACAAAAGTTTAGGGACTAAAGTATAATAATAATAATAACAATAATAATACATAATATGAAAGTGGAAAGTTATTTGAGTCCACATTGCAATTTTGGGATAGTGCAGGGACTATCCCGTACAAATTGGGCCCATCCATTGTATCCTATAAAATCCAACGGGCCTTTTTTTCCCACAGCATTTACCAATTAGAGATCCACTATAGGCCCATAAACGGCCCATTAACGGCCCATTAAGGCCGAACGTGGCCCGTCTCGGGCGTCTCGAGCCCGCTCGTGCGCGCGGCCCCCGCTCCCGGCCAAGGCCGCACGTGCGCCCTCCTCGTAATCGCCCCAGGAGATGGGGAGAGTTGGAGGGGCAGCGCTTGATCCGACGCGCAGGATCCCACTGCACCCTAAGCTGTACGAAAATTTACTACGACGCGGACACGTGGCAGACCGTCGTTGGAGACCACATAGTTTTCACTCCAAAATCCCTAGCAGAAAAAAAAAAAGAAAAAAGAATGAATAAGAAAAAAAATGATTGCGAGATCGTATGAACTCACTAAATTTTTATTCCAAAAAAATCAGAACAACAAAAATAATTAAACGAACATAAGACCTAAAAGGCACAAATATAATATCAAGAGATTTACATGAATCATGAAATGCTGACACTCGTGTCCGGTCTAGAGATTGATATAAACTGATTAGATTTTTTATACAGTGTACAAAATTTTTGTTATCCAGATTCAGTATCATCTATTTCTAAGTGTACTTCACTTAACTACAAATGGATATCAATTGAGACTAATTTTAATCACTAGTCATGTGGACTCGATGCATGGTTCGAATCAATCAATCAAGTGAACCGTCCAATAGCATGCAAGTAAGCGGAAGTGTACAAAACATTTTTCGCCACTACAAGAAGCAATGGAACGTTGCCACGTGTATAGGTAGTTGAAAGATTCTACAACCTGTTGCAATAGGGGGTTCCCATCCCTTGGCCATTCTCTCTCACTAGTGCTCACACAAGGCAGTAACTGGTGAGGAAACACTCATCAATTAATGTTTTTGAGCTCTAAATAAAAAAGCTTTGGGATTGGGAGGGGGTGGTAGGTAGTGTGACAAGTGCTCCTACATTGGTGCTCAATAATGGTTTGTTTTATTTGTTATTTATATATGTACTGTTGCAACATAAGCTAGTATACTATCGGTAATACTAATTAAACACTTTGTGCTGTAGAGTTTTCCGTCTACAAGAGCATCAGTGACTTAGTGCTTTTGATAGCCTAGTTCTATATACAGAGAGAGAGAGAGAGACTTGAGCTAGAATACTCTAAAAAACATCAAGAGATTATTACTTTTAAGCTTTTAACTTTTGGATGGAGAAATGTAAGATTGGGATGACGGTGAAATAGTATTTGATCCAAGGGCTATTAGTAATCGAGGAAAGATTCAAGAGCTAGAAACCTAGAAGTACCAAGGGGGTAATATTTCTAAAACTATTCTAGCTCAATTCTCTCTCTCTCTCTCTCTCTCTCTCTCTCTCTCTCTCTATATATATATATATATATATAATTAGGCTGGAATACTATTAATAGTAAAACGCTCTTTTTGCTATCAAATTTTTAATCATTGGATGAAAAATTAATGTAGGGTCAGAATGATATTAGTGAGTTAGAGTTGAGTGGTCCTTCTAGGATTGAGTGGTCCCCACTGGATTATAGTATTTAATCCAATGGTTAGAAATAATGAAAATAATTGATCCAAAGGCTAAAAAACTAATAGCAACCAATAGGATTTTGCTACTAATAGTAGAGTCCAACTCTCTCTCTCTCTTTATATATATATATATATATATATATATATATATATATATATATATATATATATATATATATATAATGCTTCTAGAAGTGAGTGAGCATACAGATTTACTTCTGCATTATTTTCAATAAAGATGTATCCTAAACGAGAATCGGCATTGTTAAACATAACCTACAGTATTGAAACTTCAATCGACTTGAATTTCAAAATTTTATAACATTATTTAATTTGCGTAGTGATCAAGTCTTTTCAAATTCACCTTATGTGAATCATTGAAAATAGCCAATTTTAAAGAACCACAAAAATAATAGATAAATGATATCAAAAAATTATAAAATTCTAGTTCTAAGAAGTTTGAATATTTTAGATTAAGTTTAACGGCGTCTAAAACAAATTTTACGATGGGCATTGTTAGTTAATATATAAGAAGGAATTAAGTTCACTGTTTATACACTTATTTGGAGCCTTTAATTGCAAATAATTGAATATTGTCAAATTTCATTTTATTTCTCAATAAAGTATTTTTTAAGAGATTAAGCACTAAAAGAAAATCCATCTAGAATCTATACCCTACAGCAGTATATACTTTTCGACCTCAGAACCTCATTTTTTTATTTCTCTCCAACTTGAACTCTAAAAATTTCAACTACTTTGAGTGCTACGTACAGTGGTAATTAAATTGCTGTTTAGTAAGTAGTCAGAAGCAGAATCATGAGAATAAGTGCCAAACAGGCTCTAACAAAAGGAGGGAGAGAGTTACATAGGATCCAGTTATTATGTTTGAGGTGTAGATGATGTGAGTGTTTATGTGTGTATGTGTGTGTGTGTGTGTGTGTGTGTGTGTGTGAATCAATAAAGTTATTAGTAGGGGGGAGCAGTGGCCCATTGTGGCAATCTCCTTCACATTTTCTGTCCCCTGACCCCCTCCTCCAACGTGCACTGCCGTATACTTTTCTATTACACCACAAAGAGAATCCTATGCTCTTTAGTTTCACCTCTCTCTCTCTCTCTCTCTCTCTAGATCTCTCTCTCTCTCTGTGTGGAAATTATTGTTTGCACCCAATGTATACGTACGTACATTTTCATGCGCCGCACCCTGTAGTTCGACAGTCGTGATCTGTAACATCGAAAGAAGCTATATATAAAGAATCGAGTCGTCCGAAGAATTAATAGCACAAAAAGAGTCATTATTCGATTTGTAAAGAAAGCTCATGATCTGCAACATCGAAAGAAGCTATATATAAAGAATCGAGTCGTCCGAAGAATTATTAAGAGCACAAAAAGAGTCATTATCTGATTTGTAAAGAAAGCTACATTCAAATCTTTTTAAAGGAACCGTAGAATAAATTTGATTCTAACTCATTGGTCGCATATATTCTAAAGTTAGAAATATAACGAATGATCAATTGTTGTTGGTCATGAGGCCATCTCAGACGGGTGGATCACATAATGCAACAGACCGCCACAGTAGACGAGATAATTATGCTTCTAACAAACGATCACATAACCAATAACTTCGTTTGGCCCAAACACGTAAAAATCTTAGTCAAGGTTATTATTCTTAATGTCTGATCGATATGAATTAATCGAAATCAATATCTCATCCGATGTGGGACTATTGAGGAGGTTACATATTCGGGACATAACTTTTGAGGTTTATACAGAATACATACTAACTATTCTAAATAGAGGTAGCACATATGTAATAGAATATACAAGTGTAGTGTATGAGATGTGTACTTATGCACTCCATACGAGAAATTAATAGTTTCTCCTCTCTCTCTCTCTCTCTCTCTCTCTCTCTCTCTCTACCCCATGTGTTTGACAGTGTGGATGGTTACTATGTGGTGCTAAAAACAATTGATATCTGAGTCTTGTTTTACTCTCATTGTACTAATGTTGCCTCTATGTTGAGGAGTATATATGGTGGTGATACTCTTTTGGAACTTAGCTCCAAGCTGTGCACAAATTAAACAATTCAATATGGTGGGTGTAGAGAGGAAAAAAAAAAGAAAAAGAAAATGTTGCTGCATCATGTTCCCCATGGCACTCCATTTCATTTCCAACTGCTTTTCAATCCAACATTTTCTTTTCCTTTTTCTTTTTTTGCAGTTATATATAATCTTTCACATCCTCATTAAGTTATTTTGGCATTGGTCATGAGTTTGGAACCCAGTTTGGACTAAATTTGGAGTTAATGGGGTAAGATTTTAATACAGGAATTTGGAGTAGGTCTTGTGTGTTATCAGAAGCACGGAGGCTTCCGTATTCTTAAGTCGTTTTCGACGATGGAGTTTCTGAATCGACGATTGGTTCAATTAGACTTGATTTAGTATATTTGAAGTATTTAGAAAATAAATTTTGCGATTTTGTGATATTATTTACCTAACGATCAAAAAGATTCAAAATCCACAATTTTAATGGTTGATATATATCGTTTGCAAGTTTAACGGTGTAGAAGTATTTAAATCAGATAAAATTTTGATAGAAAATTTTTTATACTATTTACTGCAAAATCAGTATTTCTGGTCGAAAATTTTACTGTTATATCACCATTTTTTGTGAAAATTTTTTTTTCAGCCGTTGATTTTGAATCCTTTCGATCGCTAGGTAAATAATCTAGGGAGCCCGAATAGGTCTGGAATTGACTCTCATATCATAGGACTTAAGAAGATAGATTCGATATAAAATGGTTTAGGAATGTATTTAACATTAAGAATGTAACACAAATTAAGCTATTGTTTATAAATCATTATATCATATATCTTTTTTTTTTCTTTTTTTTTTAGGAAACAGGATATAACCTATTTTTACAGGGTTCATTATATCATATATCATGCATATATATTGGTATTTCAATTTATTTAGGTTAATAGGGAGAAACAAATTAATGGATAGAGATTCAACTTTGTTAAATATATCTCGAATTTTATAACTGCAAGGCTTTCTAATCCTATTATGTTTTCGTTATCCTATTAAGTTAAGTTTAGATTATATCTAATCTAATTAAGATATTTTTAGTTTTAATGAATTTGTATTTCTAATCGTATTAGGATTTATAGCCACTATTATAAGTATACCTTTTATTCCATTAATTTGGCGCGGCAGATGAGAAAGAATTAATATAGGTGCATTTTTTGGACTAAAGTTTTGCGAGAGAAACATATGTTGTACACCACTTTGATTATAATGAAGATCTCCACTACGTTTTCATAAGTCAGTTGTCAAACCACGTAAATATTACGTGCTTTATTTTTCTTCTATTTCTTTTCGGATTTCTTTTGGTATTTTCACGCCCGATAAACTAGATCTTATCCGTCTTTGTCGTAACAAACTCAAAATTGAACCCCATAATATCTCACTGCACGGAGTATGTAACGCAAAAGATTAGTCGTTAAAAGTGATTATTCCTTCCACATTGAAGGATTGCAAGTGGTAAAGATTTTTTTTTTTTTTTTTTTTTTTTTTACATTGCTACATGGATCCACATTTCATGAAAATGAAGATCCACTTTATAGTTTTTTATGGGTTGTCGGATACAATGAATGCATGGCTTAGAAAGCTACCAAACAATAGACTCATTTAAGTGCTCTCTCTCTCTCTCTCTCTACTTCTAGTGCCTTTTTAAAGTGATTGATTGAAATTTCCCTTCATTTTATGATTATTTTTTTCCCCTCAATGTTAACTCTCTTCAATGCCTTTTTTTCACCTTAGGAATTAATCTTCTTTAAAAGGAGGAAAATAAAGAAAGAAAAAGAAAGAACATTTCAAATATATATATAGTTGAAACTAACTAAAGGTTAACTTATTGTGACAATTTTGAAGAAACTCATGAAACTAAGGGAGGGGAAAGTGTAGGTTTTCTTTTTTTGTAGCTTCTTATTTAATCTTAAGTAGATGGAGCCTTTTCCAAATATTTCATGTGAGGACATTTAATGCCCAAGATACAACAAGCAATTGCATATGGCGCTTTGCTCCTCAACCATTCATCCCTTTTGTACAGTTGTCTCCTTTTAAAGTTTAAAGAGTGCATGAAGAACACACAAATCATGGCAATGCATGCCTCTAAAACCCTAATTCTCCCCATTATACCCTAAACTAAACCTCTCGATCACAAGTTAAAATTAGTGAGGTGCATGTTATAATTTCGCAAAAATGTAGACCTAAGGATACAAAATGTCTTTAAGATTGGGTCCAGCTGGGATACTATCGATAACACTAAGCACTTAGTGCTACCGAGTGTTCCGCCGTTATATTTAACATTTTGACTATTTTCATCTGTTATATTATACTATCTGTTAGAACTGAAATCGAGAAGATCTAGTTCGTCGGATGCGAAAATACCCAAAAGAGATCCGATCGAGAAAGAGAGAAGAAAATAAAGCACACAATATTTAAGTGGTTCGGCCATCGGCCTACGTCCACGGACGAAGACGGAGCAAAAAACTTCATTATAATCAAAATGGTGTACAAAATATGCCTCTCTCATAAAACCGTAATTCCAAAAATGCACCCATATTATCTCTCTCATCTTCCGCACTAAATCAATAGTAGAAATGATATATTTATAATAGTGGCTAAATCCTAATACAATCAGGAATACAAACCCACTAAAATTAGAAATATCTCAATAAAATTAGGCATAATCTAAACTTAACTTAATGGGATAATCAAAACAGAATAGGGATAGAAAATCTTGCGGTATTAGAATTCGAGACATAGCTAACACTATCCAACCAACAACTCATTCAATCCTCAGAAGCCCACATCATCCTAATCATCATACATTTCTCATCCAAGGACTGAAAACCTAATAACCTCAACAACAGCTTGGTGTTATTGATAGCATTCCGGTCTAGTTCTTTCCTAACAAGATCTACTAGTTGAGCATATGTTCTATTTGTATTGATTTCACTTCTTACTTTTTCTCTTTTGCAGTCAAATTGTTAGGAAAAAAGCCTTTCATCTTTTAAAATGCCAGCAAGACTACTTTGATGAGCTAGGGAATAGACCTCTCACAACTTTTATAAGTACACAAGAAGATATGTAGAAATTGGGGTTTCCAACTGTGTACTACTATACTCCATGTGTAGCAGATTGACCCTGTAGCTAGATTTTAGAGGGATTAATCCGCGCCGTCTATATCTGATGACGCAGATTATCTACGCATGCAATGCATTGAGTTACACAAAATTTATTTTCTAAAAATTCGACTCGTAATCTTTTTGAACACGAAAAAGAGTATCGATACGAGGATACCGAAATACTATTATTATTTTTTAAGCTACTAATACACCGCGAATAGATTTATCAGTAAAGTACAAATTAGCACATCTTAAGTAATAATGGAGAGTACTCACAAGTTAAGTACCCAATACAATTCCATAGCAATTTACATGGTGTGCATTTTTCTCTCTCATGCTGTGAAAAGTCACATGAGGACACACACACACAAGAGATCCCCCTTGAAACTCAAGCAGCTCCACAACACAATTTGGTGAAACCCACTAATTTTTACTGTTCCCATTTAGCATAACAACAAGTTAAAATGGGTTTCCCTTTTCTTTTTTTTTTCAATTTTTTTTTTTTTTTTTTTTTGGGGGGGGGGGGTGTTAAAAAATGAGAAACAAAAGAAAACAAAAGAGCAAATTAATATGGGGTTGCTAGGTTGCCCACATTGAGAAAGGGAGCTGTAAGCCTCCTCCTCCCCTGCACCTAAAAACAGCACCTTTTTTTTTGGGTTTTGGTCCCTTTTTTCTCTTTTTTTTTTTTTTTTTTTTTTTTTTTTTTTTTTGGGTTCCTACTACCTCACCTCCATCCTCCTCTTCTTCTCCACTCCTTTTTCTCTACTCATCTCCCTTTTTTCTACAACCATGGCTGGTTTATACAACCACAACTTCTCCCCTGCAAGAGTTCTCTCCCCACAGATAAGGAGCACACAAGATATAGGCAGGTAGATGGAGATGTATTGGGAGCATCAAAAATAGCTCCTTTTTTCCATCACTTTTTTGTGATTTAGATGCTGTTTGGTGATCCTGAATCTTGGGTTTTTCTTATTATTATTATTATTGTTTTTTTTTTTTATTGGTTTGTAGTCAATACTTGGCTGAGCTATTAGCAGAGCATCAAAAGCTTGGGCCTTTCATGCAGGTTCTTCCGATATGTAGCCGCTTGTTGAATCAAGGTGGGAGCTTTGCTTTGATTTCTATCTGGTTTTGCTTAGAATTGTTGCTTTGAGTAGCTGATCATTCTTTGTACTTGGGTTTTTCCCTTCTTTTTTTTTTTTCCCCTTCTTATTTTGTTGCTTTTTTGCTTCTTCTAGTACTTGATTTTTGCTGTAATTTTTATTTCTGTTTGTTTGATTTCATTCAAAGAGTGTATCTTCTTGCATCAAGTTTGAGAATTGGGATTCCTATTTGATCGTTGTAGTTGTTTTACTTTTCCTCCTGAGAGACCTGAGATGTCCACACTCTCTGTGTTGACCGTTCTTTTCTTTATCTATTTGTGCCTTCTAGTTCTTTTTTTTTGCCTGCTTTTTCACTTTTTATGATCTTAATTTGCTGGTGTGATGTTTTGATTCTAGTATATTCTTCAACTTGGATAAAGTGGGCATTCAACCTTTTCTCCTCTTCCTTTGCTTTAGTATCTAACTATTGCTTTTGAATCTGATTCATTTTGATCTTAATTATCAGTTCAGAATAGTGTAAGATTGATTTGGATGGTGGAAACATGGCCTTTCATTGGAGTAATGTGTCATTACTCCTAGAACTTACAACTTTGAAGGCTTATCAGAGAATGGTTTCCGCAGAAAATGGTCTCATAGAAATGCTTTGCAATGGTTGCTGTCGACTGACCATGCGGCCTTACCGAGCTTACCTTGTGTAGATCATGGAGTAACAGCTATGTTTAAATATAACATTGTAAGAAAATTTTCTTCAGAAAAGGATTCATCTAATATTTTTGCGAATCGCTTGATTCGTTGTGGTAAGCTCATACAAACATGGTGGAAACTCACTATGGCTCCCAATATCAAATAAGCATGGAATATTTAACTGGAAATATAAAGAAAAGAAACAAGTCGGAGACAAGTGCTGCAAATGCTTATCGCTGATTGTTTCCGGTTCTTTATTCAAGCTGTAAATTGGCTGTGTTTAGTGCTTCATAGTTGTTTTTTTTTTTTATTCTTACTCTCATTAATGTAGTCCATGGACTACAAAAAGTAAGCATGCTTTAATTCTACAGTATCGAAGATGCTTTCGCATTTCTAGCTAGCAGGTAAGATACTGGTATGAGTTGCGAGTCAGCTCATTTTTATTTCGATCTTTTCTATTTACAGGTTTTAGTTTGGTTTAGCTTTTGCGGTCTAGTAGGGATAGTCGAAGAAACTGTTTTGTTAAATTTCCAATTCTATGTGATGGACATTCGTCAGTTTAACTATTTGGACATTTACACTCTACGATCTTTGGCTTGCGTGATTCTTATGTTGATTTCGGCAAATTATATTTATATCTAACACTTTGTATCGGATGTAGATCTTTAGATCCTTATCTTGAATCTGCATTGTTCAATCTCTTAAAATATCCAATATATGATATATTTTTCCATGTTACATTATGTGCTAGCAGAGATCATGAGAGTCTCGGGAATGACCCCAAACCATGGATTTGGGGATTACGACAGGCTGCAACGGGGAAGCCCGAGTCCGTTGTCTTCATCGAATCATATGTCCAATCTTAATGGGAACGGTTTTTCTGATTGGAGTGGCCTCCCCCAGGAGGTAATTATAATTTTTCGACAATTCTCATTACTTTATGTTTTTTTCTATTTGGGTACAATGTAAAATGCATGTTATCATCAGAAGAATTGCCTCTTGTGAACTGTATAATTGATTCGATTTAATACAATAAAATAGATCTATAAAATGTTGAGGTTAATTTCCTAATTAGTCCCTAATTGCTCTCGATGCCTAAAAAATTTGATCTCTTATTGATATGCTACCTCATATTTACTTTTTTACCTTTACTATCTCCACTTTGGATATGTCTTTTCTTAATTTTCTTTTGCCATTTTATTTTCAAAATGACTAGTTAGCTTGCATGTTCTAGTTCACTTCATACATGTGTTAAAAGTTGTCCTCTTAACTAGATTACAATGATTCTTCCCGTAACGAAGACCATTTTCTTAATTATTTATCAGAGGCTAAGTTTTCCTCAAGGAATGAATATGGAATGGCAAGGAGGAGCACCGCCAAGCCCGAGTTCCTACATTGTGAAGAAGATTCTCCGATTAGAAATTCCGGTGGACGCTTACCCAAATGTACGCCTTTTTGTTCCAAAAAAGAGACGAGTTATGATATTGGTTTCAGTCTTCTTCTTACTTTGTTTATATTGCGATCCAGTTCAATTTTGTCGGACGGCTTCTCGGGCCAAGGGGAAACTCGCTGAAGAGAGTCGAAGCCTCCACCGGTTGTCGCGTTTACATTAGGGGAAAGGGCTCGATAAAAGATCCTGGCAAGGTGACTGAAATTTTCTATTTTCTATTCAGATGATATTGGTTTTTGGAGTCAAAACATTAATATAGTTTCGTTGTTATCAATGCTTATATTTTTTTTTCATTCACTATGGCGGCAGTTTAAGTAAAAGCATACTCCTTACATAGAAAAACTTATATATGTGGGATTATCCTGCCTTATCACATATTGTTCTACTCATCCGTGCTGTGCTATAAAAAAAAAAAAAATCTTGTTAAAAATGAGATTATGAGGTTTGAAAGCATCCAAAACTCACTATGCTGAAGATAATAAGGAAAAGAAACAAGGGACGATAGGCGCATATACCATGATATCCACGAGTATTTTGTATATATGCTTTGAGCAAAGGTTTCTTGTTCCTAGTATTTAAATTACCAGTTAACTATATCATCGCTGGGTCGATCTTTTGAACTGCTTGATCAGGTTAGTGTTCTGCCTTGTATTTTAGGAAAATCTTAAAGCACTACATGATTTTCTCGTATAATTTTTTGTAATATTATGCGCTTATTTTACTTCATTTTTCAGCATGTGGCTGAAAACTTTCTTGTCACTCTCTCTCTCTCTCTCTCTCTCTCTGTATTGAAGGAGGATAAACTAAGGGGTAGACCTGGTTATGAACACTTGAATGATCCACTGCATATTTTGATTGAGGCCGAGTTACCTGCCAATGTTATTGATGCAAGGTTGAGACAAGCACAAGAAATCATAGAAGAGCTGCTGAAACCAGTGGTAACAGTTTTGTGATCCAAATATCCTTTCACCTTTTTTTTTTTATTTCTTTACTTTGTACTCCGACCTTTTTGCAAGTCTTAATCATTTAGCAACCTCTCTGGGAAATGCTACTCTTAAACAAATTCTCTTGTTCGATCTTCGAGAATGGCAACTTGTTCTAATGTTCGCCTAGTAGCCTGAGAATGTAAAATGAATACACTTTGTGCGCTTTAGCGCTGTAGCAGAATTTTCTTCTTTTTTTTCTTTTGAGGGAATATGTTCAGATACTTGACTACAAGAAAACTGTTTAGTTGGTAGAGATTGGTTTAAAAAACTTTGCGCATCGCAAACCTCAGATTCTTTCTTATATTTTCGAAACAGATCGAAAGACACATTACCTTTTTTTAAAAAAAAATGCTCTACATCTTTCGCATACTTTTCAGATTGAGAAAAGGACGTAAATATTTCTGCGATAAATATACTATCCTAGAAAGTTCTGAATAGTAAAATGTGCCTATTTATTGGCCCTTGCTTCAAATAACTTCTCTTTTTCATTGGCCCTTCCTATTTGATCTTACTTTGTTTCTACCTTCTTGCTTGTGATGTCACTGTCTCCGTTTCACGCAGCTGCTTTAGCTTTTTTCTGAAATTCTCGACCAATTCTTTTACAGGATGAATCACAGGATTACTACAAGAAGCAGCAGCTGCGAGAACTAGCTATGCTAAACTCGAGTATGCGCGAGGAGAGCCCCCACCCGAGCGGAAGCGTTTCTCCGTTCGGCAATAGCGGCATGAAACGGGCAAAGACGGGGCGGTAGAGAGTCATCTTTCCTTACCTGGAAATCTTCAAGAATCTACCTGTGCAAATCCATGCATGCGGATCGTTGAGCTTCTTGATACTAAAGAGTGCATGGAGTGGGACTCCATAACTAGCTAAGGTGAGTAGTGGAAATCCTTTCTTGACGGGGTCGAAATCTTCATGGTTTCGTGAGTCCTGGTAGTGTTCTTGTAATGCTACAACATTCATTCTATTCGTTTTCTACTGTTAACTATGATCTACATGAACTTTCAAAAATAAAAAAAAAAAGGAAAAAAAAAAGAAAAGGAAAGAAAAAGAGAGACTACTATCTATATGATATGGATAGGAGATCTTCTGACAAATATGAACAACACTGAGAGTTACTGCCTCTTTTTTTTTTTTTGTTATTTAATCGACTTTATGTATGTTAGAGTGTAACTTCTGGACGATTGACTACTTAGCGAATTGCGAGTATTTGCTTTGCTTATGTAATGATTTCCGTGCCTTGTTTAGTATGTGGTGGTGTTGATAATTTGGTCATTCTTTCTCTCAGGAACACAAATTGACTAGACCTGGTATGGAGAACAGTTTCTTGTTAAATTTTTTTTAAAAAAAAAAAAAAAATTGAGCTTCTGTTTTTTGGCCCCAGAAGCCACTTGAGCTTCATATCACAATGAGATTCCGATTGTTTTTTCTTTTCCTTTTTTGAATTGTCGAAGTTCCCTGCAGTGATTGATCTGCCGCCGCGCTCTTTTTCGGCATTTTGGGCATCTCCTTAAAGAGGTGCAGAAAATTGAAGAGCAACACCAATATCAATAGCATTTGATGTGTATGCGTGGTTTTGTTAATGCTAATCCGATACCGCGGTCGGTATCTCAGTCTATCAGACATAGAAGCTATACAAAATTCAGCAAATATGTTGGTAAAATCATGATTCTAACGGATGTCGACAATTCCGAGCTATGTTGGGCTTAAGCCGCAAAATCGCCATTATTCGTTCTTTGGTCATTTTTTTGTTCTCTCACAAAACAATGTATGCAGAGTAATGTGAATCAATGGTCTGAAGTTCAGATAAAATGGATACCAGTAGGCTTCTCAGATTTGTGTTTGGATCCAGTGCGGCGACACAGAAGATAAAAGCTCATAATTTTGACATCTTCCTGCTTCCTCTATAACAGATGACTTAGATTGTAAATGCAGAAGCTCATGTTAGATTATATTTATGCATGGTTATCTCCACATAAGAATGCCAATTAGGGTTATCTCATCTTCAGAATGTACAAATCGTAACATATTTTACAGAATCACGCAAGAAACAAGCTATCTTCATCATCGGGGAGCGACAGTCGCGCTAGGTATACTATTATCCACATGGTCACTACCAGAGGGATCCGACGAGGTAAAAGGATTTTCAATCATCAAAGATGTCGAAGAAGATTTGGACATCTTATTCGAACTGATCTCTGAATACTCTGACGGATAAACGTTGGCGTCAGGCACCATCCTCCATATAGACTCTAGTTCTCTCACCACCTCCGACATTGAAGGCCTCGAGTCGGTCTCCTCCCGACAGCATTTGAGTGCGAGCGACATGAACTTCTCGACGCATTCTGAAGGGTAGAAGCCCATGTTGCTGTCGATGATTTCGAACATTTTACCGGAGCGGCAGGCCATGGTCACCTACAAGTAGAGAATACAGTAGTTCTTGTTAGGAGTGATCATTGTTGTTTTGGTCCTAAGAAGGGTAAGTAGGGTTATGTATAAATATATGTAAAATTGAGGTTTTTTTAAGAAGGGAGTATGCGAAATCAAGTTCTCAACCTCTCTAACAATGTTTTTGCCCTGCACTATTGGTTTCATCCCTGTCAATAATTCCAGAAACACGACGCCAAGGCTATAAACGTCGCTCTTGTCAGTTAACTTGTGAGTTAGGAAGTATTCCGGATCGAGGTAACCCTGCGAAAGAGGATTATTGTGAGCCAAAGATCAATCTCCGAGGTTTAAGTCAACATTTAATCAGCTTTAGTAATAATAGCTACAAGCCACACTTACAGGGGTGCCCTTGACAACAGTGGATACATAACCAGGTAATACTCCTTCGACATCTGGGACCGGTGCGAGCCTCGATAGACCAAAATCGGCGACCTTAGCAACAAACTTCGGGTCCAGCAATATGTTGCTGGCTTTAATATCACGGTGGAATATCGGAGGATCTGCTTCGGTGTGTAGATAGAGGATACCCTTAGCCGAACCCAATGCGATGTGTAATCTCATAAAGAAATTCAAAGGCTCGGTCGCTTTTGCTGCAAATAAAGAATAAAGATTTTACTAATTGTTGCAGCACAAAATCAATTCCTTATGATTTTAGGTTAATCACGGTATTCTTTCATCTCGAGACAAAATGCGCTTCGCATGCAAAGGGTGATAAACTAGCGGGAAAAAGAACGAAATGAAACCATGCTGATAACCTTACCTGAAAGATGATCGCGCATAGTACCATTTGGCACAAACTCGTACACCAACATCTGCAGCGCATACAATGACATCAAAACAAATATAGAAAACAATAAATAGAATTCTAAAGCCGCATGTTCCTCGAGCATTTATTCATCGTGATAGTGCAAAGTTAAACATATGGATGCAAGAGGCTTTACATATTCCAAACATTCAGTGCTATTTATATTGTTTGAGAAGGAGGACCAATCGGCGAATAGATGCAATCGGATAGAGAGGCAATTGATTCTAAGCAGTTAGGATTGCCCTGTGAAGGACACTCTGAAGTGAATTAGTTCATGGAGAACTTTTTGTAGTTGGTCTAAACAGCGATAACACCCAAATCTAAAACTTTAAAATTAATCGAAGTAAAGAACCTAGAAACTTTTCTCTTGCTCTAAATCATTAGGAGGTCTTAAGATATGATTACCTGTTCATCTGATTCATCACAATATCCCACCAAAGAGACCAAGTTACGATGGTGCAACCTCGAAAGCAGCTCTATTTCCGTGCAGAACTCTTTTGAACCTTGCAGCGATCCTTCTTGTGCTCGTTTGATTGCTACAAGTGTACGATCTGCTAACACACCTTTATATACCTTCCCATAACCACCCTGGCCAACTTGAGTTGAGTCGCTGAAATTGTTTGTTGCCATTGCCATTTCTTCGAATGTGAAGCATTTTACACCATCAATTTTGATGGAAAATCTCGATACTGCGAAAGGAAAATGAGTTCAGCTATTAGCTCCGTGGTTAAAGAACTACCAAGAAAGTTCAGTGGTCCTAAGCTGAATGTAATCCTTTAAGAATGTATCGACAATTATGGCAATTGACTGCTTTTAAAAAAAAAAAAAAAAGAGATAAAACTGAAGATTCTACATGAATTGTGACCTGTTTTTATGTAATTACTAAACACTAATGTTAATCCTGAGCAAAAGAGAAATGAAAGAAATGCAAAGATATTAAAGACTAAACACAGAGAAGAATGCGAGGGCAGATTCCTATTTGAGTAATATGGCTGTTTTCAAGAGAAAACCATCTAATTAAGCAAGCGAGGTGCTTAACAAGGAAAAGAGAAGGACATACATGAGCTTCTTTTTGAAATTGTCCGATATTTCCAGTTCCTTCTCACAATAAGAACAGTAACAGTTGCAGACAGAATAATCGCACCAGCAATTGCACCCATCAAAATACCGACTAGCGCACCCTTGCTTAACCCCGATGCTGAAGAACCTGGAATCTCTGTGTTAGCAATAAAAAGCCAGCAAACCACTGTTAGCAGACCAACATGGCGAAGGTCCATATAATATTAATAATCAGGTAGAGAAAAGTGAATTATAAAAAAAAAAGATTGTTCAAAAAGGCCTCACTATCGTTTGTTTGAATAATTCACTAGTGTGAATAATTGTGATGGCCACACGATAACTTAGAAATATATAGTTTCATTTACAGACAATCTAAATGTCTTTAGATGTTGATGGTTCAGAGGACATACCATAAAAGCCCAGAGTGAAGTTAAGAAGTTCGTATGGTCCAAAAACATCTGAAAGTGTAATCTCCCATGCAGCAAGAACGCCTTGGAGCCGTATAACCTCAGTTTCATTAAATAAACTAGTATTGCTTGGGAATAACTTCAAGTGCATATTTAGCCTAGGACCGCTTTCCCACATATACTGCTCAATGTACAACTGATACAGAAACAGGTCTAGTAAAGATGTCAAGTCCATCTCAAAGGCCTTGATATAAGGAGGGAATTCTGAAATTCCAGGACTTTTTAGCCGAAACCCAACTCCAAGTGGGACAGCACATAAACAAGGTATGGGAGAATTAGGGTTACGTTCATAATCTGCATCTGTCGGGCATGAAGGACAGCTTCTGGTGGAGTTAGTTGGAGATTCAGATGCTTGCTCCACATTCTGGGGCTGACAAAACTGGATGATAGATCCCTGTGCATTTGTGCATACCGGGTTTCCATACAGCCTGTTTGAAAAAAAAAAAGAAAAAGAAAAGGGAAGCAGCTTACGTTGGTATACTACATCATTAATAGACCTAAAAGTATTTTTTAAAAAAAATCATGAATAGTGTTATTATTATTACTTATACATGATGACCCCTCATAAAGCTTAGTTTGGATCAAAAAAATGCCGAGAATATACTAAAGATTACTAGAACTCAGATCAGGCACTGATGAAACAATCTCTATTTGCAAGAATGAGAATAGGAACCCATCTAATGGTTTTATGGTCACATGCAATTATTTGTTACTCTTCAATCTAATTTTTACTGGAAGATTAATGACACTTCCCAGAGCTTCAAATTGAATTGAAAGATTCAGATAGGGCCCCAACATATTCCAACTTAACAATAAATGTTAGTGGAAGGCGTAATACAAGCACAGAAACAAAGTAGGGCTCTAGGATTTTCTTCCCCCTTGACAAGATCAATAAGGTCCATTGTGTTTACCAGTACAATTAGAGCTCAAACTTATAACTGCAGTGCATAAGTATTTAATCAACTATAATGTTCATATACTAGTAGCATCTCATAAATATTCGGAGAAACTTACACTATCAGAGCATATATTTTAATGGTATCCATTTTATCGAAATAACTATTTAAAGTCATAGTAGGACTTCAGGAGTTTTAAAACTATAGAATGATTAATTGATAAATAAAAGGACAGAATGTGAAAGGAAGACATACAAGACGGTAACATTCGCAGGAGGATTGAAAGCATTCGGTATATTTGCGAGAGAATTATTTTGGAAATCCCTGCATCAATATAAGCATTGTTAGCTACTCAGATTAAGTTTCATAAAACAGTAATTTTCTGGTATGATGCTCGTACAATATAAGACTCTTGTTTCCAACAAAAGTCATATCATTCCATATAGTGGACGGAACACTGCCATCGAGGAGATTGTTATCGAGAGACCTGTAAAAAAGGAACAGAGATTATTATTTTCACTTACTATGGTATATCAAACTTGTTAATGTGCATGGATCTTCATTGTTTTTGCCACAAGATAATTGATTACTCATTCCGGCCCATTTAGCCCATTTGGAGATTTTGCCCAAGTGCTATTAAGTGGCTGTTTAGAAAAGCACTGATAGCTTTTTCATTGATATCCTCTCTAGCCGCTTCAAGCTACAGCAGAAGCAGATCCTTCATATTGGAGCATCTACTCTTGGCCTTTAAAAGCTCATTTTAGCTTCCCGCAATAGCAAAGTTCCAGACTTTTGGTTTGCTAAATACCTAGATATGACTTCTCTGAGTAGAAAAGTTGTTCTAGAAGTCAAGCCAAATATATCGTAGTGTACAGTTTCTTTTTAAACTGTTTTTCCAGCGCAAGGGAAAGTATTGCTAGGTTAAGGCATATAATGATATATAATGGCATATTAATAAAGACTCTGCTCAATAGATGAAAAACTTACAAAATTTGCAGCTTAGGAAGACCTGAGAAGTTTGCAGGAATAGTTCCATTAAGCGAGTTGTGTGACAAGATACTGCTCAAATATAAAAACATAAGAATCTCTGGCTAAATCAAAGTATGGGCAAAAGAATATATATCATTAATCTGCTTGCATTAAACAAGTCATATAAAGTTTCACTTAGTAAGCCATGAGGAAATAAAAAAGTCAGAAAGAAAAACGAAAGCAAAGGGAGTTAGGAAAACCATACATGGTCGTGATATTCGTGGAAAGCTTATTAGTTGGTATGGGTCCTTCCAGCTGATTCCAACTAAGATCTCTGAAACACACAACATCCTTTAATAAATAATTTTCCAAGAAATTGACATAAAACATTTATCCTGTATATACAAATAATTCCAAGAGTCGTTCCTTGTTGTACAAGTAGAATGATCGGTAATCCACCATGAACATGTTTGGTTTTATTAACAGAAGTTATAAATAATGAAAAGAAAAAATTATAAAACTAGATGGGTGTTCTTCTACAGAAGACTAGCATTTCACTTGTCAGCACGGCCATCCGTGAAAGAACCATAAATTGAAATAAAAGGAGAGCAAAAAGATATCATCATATTTGAAATAAGTACTTGAGCATTTTTCTCGTTCACATGTGTAACATTTACGAAGGAATCCTTACAAATATCCAAGTTGAGGTACCGGACTGAGATCAGGAATACTTCCTTGCAAGCTGCAGTTCCTAAGACTCCTGATACAAGGAAATAGGTGATTCTATCATTTTCTAATCAAAAAGAAAATTTGAGGGGGAAAAAAGAATGAGCAACAATATCATCAAGTAGTAGGCATCATAGTTCTCATAAATGTAAAGTGAGCCTGTAAAGAAGTACAGGGCACTCACAATTTCAGAAGTGAGGATATGCTGCCATATGAAGCGGGGATGGAGGTACCGCTGAAGTTATTATTATCCAGCTGACTGCAAAATGCATAGGCAATATAGATTTATATAACTCTTAATTGAAAATCTAAATGCCAAATCACAAAATAAATGGATTTTTCTATCAAGGCAATCTTGTGTGTCATTTCACGCCAGAATTAATGTGGACACAGTGCCATAAGAGCTAAGTTAGGTAATAATATGGACTATTTCAGCTGCAGAAGCATCAATCGTATAAATTTAAACTAACGGAAAAGCCACTACAACTCATAAAGCTATTTTTGGTATTAGCATAATGTAGCTTTTCAAAGTATTCATGATTGTAGGATCATACAGAATTTTAAGATTTGGCATCTCCGAGAATTCCTGAGGAAGATATCCAGATAAGTTATTGTTGTCCACTAGCCTGTACAAAGTCCACGAAAAAAGCACCAGAATAAGAAAACGAAATCGAATGAATAATTCAGTTTTACAAATAGCAGGACATGGAAGTTGAAATCTGCTTACAAATGGTAAACTGGTAATACAGACAACTCCCAGGGGATTTGCCCACTTAGTGAGTTGTTGTTCATGTGGCTGAAAAGAACAAAATGCGGAGAGTTTAAAAAGATGCTTCTTAAAAGCAAAAGCTAAAGGGAAAGAACAATAAGAGATACTTACAGATGTTTAACACTGCTTAAGTTAGCGAATGATTTAGGAATAGACCCTGATATTTGGTTCTCATCGATTTGTAACCTATTTAACTTTGAAAGGTTGCCGATCTCTTTAGGTAAGACACCAGATAGCTGATTACCATTCAAAAGTCTGCAAATAAAAGTAGCAAGTAAAATATTGCCAAGGAACGACAAACTTTACGGTAGATGAAGAAAGAATATATCAATTGCAAAATGTGCGTATAAAATAAGGGCGTAACATTTGATCATACTGATCCTAAAATGAATGCATCATGTGTTATCAACCAATTGAACTTAAAAGAAGCAAAAAAATAAAGCAGAAGTTGGGCACCTATAGAAGAAATAACTTACAAAAGATGCAGAGATGTGATGTTGCCTATCTCCTTCGGGATGCTTCCAGTTAAGTTATTCCACATAAAATCCCTTCAAAGGATAAAATTGGATTCGATGATCACTAAAGTAGCATATACAAAAATTATGGGGAAAAAAATGAAAAAGACCGAAAACATAAGATACAATATCATAGCCATCGGCATATTAATTTGAGGAACTTTTGGGATCTAATGAAAAACTAGCAAAATTAGCTAAGTGCATGGGAGTCAAAGTACTGTAACTTACAGTATTTGCAAGTGAGAGAGAAAACCAAGCTCAGGTGCCAAACTTCCAGAAAGATTCAACTTCAGCAACTGTCTAAGCAGGGCAAAAGAATTCAAGTATCAGCAACAATGAAGAGAACTAAACTATAAGTTATGGCTATATAAGATGAGAATCCAGTAGTATGCTTACGGTTTTTTTAAAAAAAAAAAAAAAAAGAAATGCAAAATTCATGCAGCAAAGAAAATGTGAAGGAGAGACATGAGGAATGAAGAATAAAGCTGGGAGGTTTAGTCATACAATTTTTGTATATGCAGATATCCATCATTTGTAGTATTATAACAAAATACTCCTTTCCAATTTGACGTACACGGATCCCCACTGTTCCAAGTTTTAAGGCTGTTCGTCGGATCAATTAAGCGGCTTCTAACAGCGCTCAATGCATTGACTACATCACAAAAGAAAACAATGACACATGTCTAAGAAGGAAGCACACAGCAAAATTAATAGCAATATCGATCTACATAACCTTGCAATGTGTTAATTTTCATATATGCTCTTCAAAAGCTTCATTTACGAAAACAATGTCACGTCTAACAAGGAGGCACAGCAAAACTAATAGCAATATCGATCTACATAACTTTGCAATATATTAATTTTCATATATGCTCTTTAAAAACATCATTTACACCTGTTTCAGAAAATTTGTTTCTACAGAAAGGGAATACGCCCAAATTTAAAATAATGGTTCTTTTTATGTAAGAAGCTGCATATGTTTGGCATATGTGTAAATAGATAGTTTTGCAGAAAATAATGGGAATAAGCACAATACGATCACCTTCAGATGGATCGGTAGTACTATGTGCTGCAGAATTGCGCAAAAGGAAAGGAGATAATGCGACCAGAACGGCCGCGTACAGCAAAACATGAGCTTCCAACATCTCTATTTTGAACTGCTAACAAACTCTCATGTCGCAAACTGCGAAGTGGCTAAAGGTTACCTGTTCAAATAGAAAACTTTAAGAGTACTAAAACAATATCAAAATATAATGACAATGACCATAAAAGAAGTTGATGAGGCCACTCTTCTGCCGCATACTAAGTTTATATATATATATATATATATATATATATATATATATATATATATATATATATATATATATATATATATATATATATATATATATATATATATATATATATGGTAAAAACTATAAAACTTACCAAAATGAATCGACAACCTAAACTTTGAAAATTTTGATTTTAGCACTCAACATTTCAATTTGTTTAATTTAATTCATTTGATGACTCTTTTTATGCAAAATTTAAGTTAATTGCTTACTATAATGAATTTACAGTTACATGAATTGCATAAAATATATTAATTAAATCCATAGAGATAATCAACTAATTCAAATTACAGGTTAGGACATGTTTTATATTTTTGACGATTCCCTTTAGAAAATATATTAGAATATAACTAAGAAAAATATCATCTTCGACTAAAACAAAGTTGAGCTATAGATCAAAAAAATAAAAAATAAAAATCCTTTTTTCAGATGTGAAAAGCAACCGAACCGAATTTGGTGCCCAAAATAGAGTAGGGCGAAATTGAAAGCACAGTACCTTGGATCAAACCCCAAAGGGCTCGCTTCTCCGAGCACACGAATCCCACCAATCAAACACCCCAAAGCTGCGATTTTTCCAATCGATCTCGCAATCCGACAACGCGAGTGTACAAAATTAGGGTCGGATAGCTCGATTAGGGCAAAATTGAAGCCCTAGAAAAGGAATCGAACAGGGAAAGAAGAAGAAGAGGAAGAGGAAGAGGAAGGAGAGGAAGGTGAGGAAGGTGTAGGGGGATAAGGAGAAGAGACATCATTAATTAAAAAGCTTAGATTTTTATATTGGTTTTTTTTTTTCGTTTGTTTATGTGAGAGAGATTATTTCTATTGCCTTCAACATTACGTTGTCGTTGTGGTGGTGGTGGTGTCGTTGTTGTGGAAGTGTTTTTTTTTTATTTAATAAAAGTAGAGAGAGAGAGAGAGAGAGAGAGAGAGAGAGAGAGGACGCAATATTCGAAACGACGCGCGAAAAGAGAGAGTGGTGAATTTTTTCTTTTAGGGAAACTTAAAAAAAAAAAAAAAAAAAAAAAAAAAAAAGAAAAACATGTAGTTTCGCAATTTTTTTTATTTTAGTATCGGATGGTTTAAAGTATATATATCAAATTAGTATTATGTGATTTCGCACTTTTTTACTTTAGTACTCTATAGTTTAAAATGTATCAAGTTAGTACTCTGTAGTTTTATTTTTTTATCGCGTTAGTACCCTGTAGTTTTATTTTTCTCTTAATCAAATATTAAACCACAGGATACTACAGAGAGAAAGTACGAAACCAGGGAGTACTCACTTTTTTTTGAGAGATAGGCGGCATACTAGCCGCTTCGTTTATTTCATTTAGAAATAAACTTAGCTGGAAATTTGAAGCAATTAGGATTCGAACTTGGGCCTTGAGTACCAACCACCAAGCCCAAAGGGACGGTTGGTGGTCACAGGGTACTAACTTGATACACTTTAAACCACAGGGTACTAAAAAATTATACACACTATTTAATAGTAGATTAATAGGTGAAATAAAAATAAAATCACATGATAGTTAAATATAATTTGTTAAACTGCGGGATAGTAAAGTAAAAAATAAGTTAAACACAAAACGACAACTTCTTATGTTTAGTTTGGTATTCAAGCATATCTAACGCTATTAGATAAAATGGAGTTGTGAAAAAATATATAGGGATATGCTTCTGCGTTCTCTGGTGCGACCGTAAAAAATATAATGTAACGGACTCATCGCGATATGCGGAATGCAATATTACATATATATTACGAAAACAAACAGAGTATTTTTTTCAATGTCCTTTCTTACCGCACGTAATGCGAACTTTTCGCAATCCCCAAAACAAAGCCTTAATTTTTTTCAAAATGAAAAGTGTGAACAACTTTAATAAAAGTCTAAAGTAAGCACGTACATATGCTGATGCTTCCTGAATATAGTAATGGATGTCCTTGTTGCTCAATTTATTTAGATAATTATATTAGAATAGTTTATTTTGTAATCTATAAAGTAACATGCATAAAATGCCCTAACTTGGAATCAAAACAAATATTTCCTTTTTAATATTTGGTTGGTTGGATTAAAGGGTCAAGTAGCACATTGGGTCAACCACGTGAACCTTAAAAGTCAAAGCTAGCATGCATTGGGTTTTTTTTTTTTTTTTTTTAACAAAAAAAAAAGCATATTTAATTAGGATTGTTTATTAAAATAATTATTTGGTAAGAAAAATACGTAACTCATCTAAAATATGAATAATTTTGAATTGGTTATCCAACCTTTTAAAATTTTAATTTTATGTTTGTTTGATTTGAGTCCGCCAACGGTAATTTGTGCTAAATTTATTTCTATTTGATTTACATTTTAATTCGAATCCTATTTGATTTACATTTCCAGCTAAATTTATTTCTAAATGAAATAAACGAAGCGGATAGCGTGTTATCTATCTCTCAAAAATAATAATAATAATTGGGTAAAAAAAAAATGTAGAGCAAATTGTCTCCCTCAGCAAATATTTGGTCCAATGAACAATTAAATCTCAAAGTCAAAAGTGTTGTTGATTTACTTTTACGTACTTAAAGCTACGAGAAAACTAATTAAAAGATTGAATAGTAAAATCAAAACTACGAAAGATTAGATAGTTAAATTAAATTAGTCAATAGTTAGGATAATTTTTTTAATTTTTATTTATATTTGTCATTCTCACATAAATCATAATTTTTTTTTAATAGAAGGACAAATCTATATGCAGTACGTGATGTACCGGTACACGGCAAGGACAAGTTCCCCCTGTATGATTTATTATGATGGATTAGAAAAGAAAAATTTTATTATATATCAATCACATCATATAATTTATTAATAATTAATTAATAAAAGAAGAAATTTTTCGGCGCACACGGAGTTTAGTCAACTGTTGATTTTTAGTACAATTAACTCAGCTCGTGCTGTAGGACTAATTCCGCTAAAAGCTTGATTAATTCCGTGCGTAGAAAATCCTGTGCATTCGAATCCTAATAAGTTGTGCTTCCCTTAGCACATCATTAATTAGACCTTATCATGAGGTGGGCTAAGTTACACTTTTGGTCCCTACACTTTAATTTATAAAAACTTTGATCAAAATTTTTAGATTATTAAAGTCAAATTAAGGTTTAATGTACCGCCCGTGTCGTATGGCACGGAAGCGTGTCATACCGTACCGTGCCCCCAAACCCCCGAGAAGGGGGCACGGTACAGGAGGGTTTCGGACCCCCCAAGTCTCGCGGCACGCACCATACGTACCGTCTATTATTTTTATATTTTTTTTGGGTTTTTTTTTTTCTCTTTTGTTCTCTCGGATACCGAGCCCTCCCCTCCGACTCCGAGCCACTTATATTGTCTTTTTTTTTTTTTTTTTCCCTTTTTTTTTTTTATTTTTTTTTTTTGGCTTTTTAACGGATTACTTTTTTAAAATTTTCTATTCATCAATTATGAGTAAATTTTTTATTAACATATTTGATCCATACCACGAAAGGCTTCGTCACCCGCACCCGAGCCCTTTGCTTTCACCACATACATTTTTTTTTTTTTTTCGCAAAATATTTTATCAAAATTTATCGCACTACGAAGCTTTCGGTGAATCAGAAGAACAAAAATCGATTTCCTAAACAAATTTTAATCATTTATTTTTTAAAAAAATAAAAGAAAAAAAAATATGAATATAGTATAGGAAATATATAACTTTCTCACAATACTGGTAATACTTGTATCGATATTGTAAAATAAATCTTGTATCTGCAGATGACAATTATATCATATGATCAAGCGCGACGATCTATATAGAATTAAACAGTCATCTTTATATAAAGATATAAATTTTATTATTATATTTTAATTATTGTACTTGTGAATTTTATTATTATATTTTAATTTCTATTCTACATCAGATATAATTATACTTTTTACGTATAAAAAGCTTACATACATATTAATTGATGAGTTAGTAAAATATAAATAATAGATATTCATAATTATTTATTTAAAATTTTTAAAATAACATTACAAGAGCTTATTGGAACAAAAAATAAAATAAAATAAATTCGTGCTAAAGATCATGAATATCTATCAACACACAAGCGTATTTGTGTCTACCAGAAACATAACAGCACACTCCCGTGCCACGACACTTTAAACTTTGAGCCAAATCATAGTCTTACTAATTAAATCGAGATGTGTTGACACCAATTGCAACTATTTAAAGTTGAGGAATAAGTGTCACCAAAATCCTAGTTGAGAGCCAAAGTGCAATTTGGCCAAAACTTTAATAAAAATTAAGCTAGATTTGCCCTTGAGTTCACAATAATAGGAAACCTATTTACATTTATTTATTTGTAATGTATCATCTCCTACTTTAGGGCGATCATAATCACAAACATAAGCATCTGAATCTAATTTTTGCAATTCTATATAATTTCAATATTGTTACTTGATAAAAGTTGCATGGATCTGGGCATATCATGCTCACAAATTCATCTTTCAAAGTCACAATCAGATCAATAGAAAGATGATTCGGATCTCAATCCCATACATTACAGGTCACATTAAGATTAACACTCATAAACAATTAGAGTGCTAGTAAGTTGTAAGATCAATTTTTTTTTTTCACAATCCAAATTCGACAATTAAAGTTCGCTTTCGATGAAGTTGGTAAGGTTAGAAGGGGCCCATCAAAACCTATCATTCATTACTTCTAAAAGTTAATCTTGAATCTGGGAGGTTGTCGAAGGCGAATTGATTAATTAACTAACATAAAGTACCTGCAAAAAGTTTTAAACTCCAAAGCATTGTTTGAGTAACTAGGTTCAAAATATTAGTTATGAATGTTTTGATTCTAGTAGAGATATTCCCACCTAATACTTAGACAGATAAGAAGCCAACTAACCCTTGCATACACATAGCATAAATAAAACATAATATTTATTATTCTAGTATAAGTATGCACAACATAGAGAGAGATTATTTATATCACACATTTATTTATATTTTTACTAAATTTAAGTTGCTTGTGCGGCGGTTGGTACCACCGCTCGCCCCCTCACAGAGGTCACGGGTTCAATCCCAACTTAGCTGAACTATAGACCATTTTAATTCCGATACTCAACCTTTCAATTTGTTCTATTTAATCAAATTTAAGTTAAGAGAGCATATAAATGATAGAGCCAGTTTATCTGTTATAGAGCAAACAAGGAAAAAGACAAAGAAATAACCTTCACTCCAGTTAAGCTGTAATTGTAACTTGATGGATAAAGAATTGATGGATTTGATGGCAATAAATGGTTGGGCCAACTAAAGAAAATGATGGATCAGACTATGCTCTCGGGTACAGGTGCCTTTTCTTGTACACAATAATAATTTTCAAACCCACAGCTTTCATCCGAGAGAAGTTGCAAAGTTTGAGAACAATTTGCAGAGGCAATTTGGACAGATAATCGCAAATAAACGACTTCAAAAACCAAATTCAATGAAGGAAAAGGCGTACCCGCATTATTGGTTTTCGAGGCCCTTGGATGTTTCAAAGAGTTGTCATCAAGAAGCCGTGTCAAAGATTCTGAACACTTAACAACTGCTCTGCGACGCTGCCACAATTCAAACCATGTCAAATATCCCTTTCTGACATAAAATCAGAAGAACAAATAGGATTAGAAAAGTCCGGTTAAATGGTTTATTGCATCACTGTAGAAACAATCATAGTTCCCAACTCATGGAAATTCAACATAGAGTATTCGCTGTTCCAACGATGTCCAGGATTTACAACAACGAACGAAAGGTGGAGGACAAATTCTCCGATAAGCACTGTTGAATTCAAGCATGAAAATATAGGTGAATGATGGTGCAAATACGAAGTCAAATGAATTGTGGCATCACTATTCCGAGGACATGTGATAAAGTACAATGAAAGTAGAGTTTTCTAGCATTTGCGCAATTTTGTATACTGTCAATCAGCCCAATACAACCGAATAAGGTGTGAAATATTTCCTGCATAAATTGGAAATTTGACAGATGGTGAAGTAGAACCTTGAGAAATTTCAATGAATTATTCATCTGGAAGGTTGAACATTTCCTCTCTGTCCCCCCTTTAATTATGTACACAAGGTCGATAATTTGATTTCTTTTTCCTGTTTTCTTCTTGTCCAAGACTATTTCTACTCCGTACTCTTTCCTTCCCAAATGCCAGGGGCTGCTTTGGGCCTTTGGCCTTAATTGTAGGGTGTATTGTTGTTCGACAAAATGCTTTTTAGGGTAATGTTATTAGGAAAACAATATACTGAACATTCCCGCAACAGCTTCTATCAGGCACAGAGGGAGAAGCCCCTAGTTTTTCCGCTTTTGGGGCTCTGAGTCTCATTGCTCTCTCTTATCACAGCTGAAATTTTGAACTTACCTATTCAACAGATGCTCTACAAGAGACAGCTGCAGCTAAAAGCAGATGTAAAATGGAGGCTATGGCAAACAAGCATATAAACGAATATTTTCTGCTCCAGACATTGTTGTTTGCAAAGTACCAAATTACTACTTCCCAAAGTAGAGAAACTATTTCTGGAAGTCGCACCGAACAACTAGAGAGATCATAATTAACTACAGAGATCAAAGACAATAACAGAAGCATCTTCAAGCGCTCCTACCTCAATAAATCAATTGAAATAATCGGACAACAGAATGAACAACAAAAGGCTAAAGTCCAATGGAAGATCAAAAACTAGAAACTAGATAAATTGTTTGATCATTTACGTGGACACATATTTGGTACATTGGTTTGGTATGTGTGATGAATGGATTATTTAAAATAGCTCAATGAACATACAAATATAATACAAACAAAACTACCTATCAATTACTAGTATCTTGGGTACCAGAACATGCCCTTAATGCCTTCTGGGTCGGCTTCAAATCCCAAGTTCTTGTAGAAATCAACAACTGCAGTTCACAGGACAAACAAAATTTCAAGTTCAAGCATTTGGAGCTTGAAAAGGTATTGAGTTTTTATTTTCATTAGATTCAATTAAGGTATATCCATCTTCAATCTCAACAATGGAGAATGGAAGTGTCCACGAAAAGATTTACTACTTTACATATGCATGTTGAAATTGAAAATTTTCAGCTTGTTAAATTTATCATTTATTAATGAGATACAGTGACAGCAGTTCAGCACTCCTACCTTTATTGTCTGCAAATAATGTTATATTGCCAATATCCCTTTGGAGCAACGCTCGAATTAGCTGTTCTACGAGTGCTTTACCGAGTCCCTGGCCCTAAAAGGCACCAATACAAACCGGTGTTATTAACTTGATGCCTAAAATTAGTAAAAATAAGCAGACATGTAAACCATATATTATCTATCATATGCCATCATTACTATAATCAAACAGTGGGATCAACCAAGTACCATTATATTTTGTTTGCTTAGCCTGTTATTATTTTCCCTCGGAAGTGCCATATATTGTAAGTTGGGAGATCATTCCAATTCACCAAGGGGAATTAGTTTTCTTTTAGTTAACTTTTCAAAGAGAGGCAATTTTATGTAAAAGATTATACATGTAAAAATTAAGGTTGTGAAGGGCATACACGAAATTCGGATTGTTCAAATATACGAATTTGGATAATCTTGCAGAGGCATATATGTAAGTGTTTCTATCATTTAATACCTGATAGGAAGGATCGACGAGGACGTCCCATATTGTAGCATTAAAAGCATGGTCTGAAGTAGCGCGAGCCATGCCAATAAGTTGCTTCCGATCATCTCCCTCTGTCAAATAACTTCTCCAAATACACTAAGATATTCATCAGCTAGATAAAATGAAACTTAGCTGCAAATATTGATAAATTATGAACGAGAATGGCAAATGATCATAGCCACACAGAAAGCACATAAAAGCAATAGAAGACTAATAATATATGATTACCTGTGCCTGAAGATTTTGTTATTGAATGCAAAGTAGCGACTAAATAGCTATTTCTTAAAGATGCCGCTACTTTTGTGAGTGGTCTTCGAGGCCAGCCCACCTATTAAACCAAACTATGATTATTACATGATATCATCAGGGTGGTTCAAATAATTTTACCCATATCCCTGCAAAACCTTCTCTTTGCAAATATACCCTCATAAAATCTGGATTTTCATATAGCCCTGTTACAGTGTCTTACATAAAATGCCCTTAAGTTGGCGAGCCATCCAATTCATGGGATTAGGCGGGTTTTTGTACAGAAAAATCTCTTAAAGAGGGATGTCTTTGTAAGTAGAAGGTTATATGTATAAGGAATTAAAATTTTAAAGGCAATTTTAAGCAATGTGGTTTTTGCAGGGTTATATATGTCAATAGATGTTTTGCAACCATATTTGTAAACATCTCTTCAAATTAAATGCCACCATACTTTTTTTTTGAACGAATGTTACTTTCTAAGTAGTCCGATATAAAATAAAGAAAAACACACCTTGTCACATAAAGCTTGAAGATCGTATACATCTACATCTCCAGATAAAGAAAATATAATCTGTTCAAATGTTCCATCAGGTTCAGTTCTTTCAATAAGAACGATTTCCTCAGGCATGGGCTCTTCCTCTTCTTCTGTTGGTGCTGAGGGTGGCTCAATTATCTCTGTCGTGTTGTTATTCTTCAAGAAACTGCAAAACAAGAAAAGAATGGCTAAATTTTCCTTCAACAAACTGTTTATCCCTCTCATTTCAAGCCATTTCTAGTAACCCTTGTTACTACTAAAGATAAAGTACCTTTAAATTGATGAAGGGCCTTACAGAAGTATCTTTTTATTCCTATGAGAAATTTAAAATGTTCTATACATGGTTGAATAAAGTTTAGAGGTAGAATGATACGAGAAAACAACATCAATCCCCACAAAGATTAGCACAGTCAATAATTGATCATACATCAACAGATTTCTCAGAATGTTCAATAGCCTAGAATGAGTCCAATAAAATATTGGTGTTGCTAAAAAACTAGGTACAAGATATGTACATTAAAAGAGTAAAATAAACTCAATGCAACACCAACCACCATCTTTAAAAAAAATAAAATAAGACAACTGGTAGTTGTAAATTAATCCTTTCAAATGCTTCTATTCTTTAAACAGCCAGTGTCAGTGCATTTGTTACCCAGATTTGATGGAATCCCAAAATCCAGCCTTCAAGGACCAACTCTTCCCCCTCCTGTTTGCTGCAAAATAAGCTAAGAATAGTTATAGAGCCTACACAACTCATTATTCAAGAATAGCATTAACAAAAACAACTGTTTCAGGAGATTGGCAAAGAACATGCACTAAGTAAAAATTGGCAGTGCAGAAATATAAAATTTTCCATTACGTCTGCTAAAGAGAATCATGGTGTATGAATTGACTTTTAAACCACTATGGGAAAAAAAGTCCCAAAATTGATATCAAACAAAATAATTTATATAGGTAAATCCTGATCTTTCAGATACTTTACAACCAAAATCCAAAAATGATTTTGAAATACTTCATCATAAGCAACGACATGTCCTGATAATCTAATCACATCAGAATAAATAGTTGGCCATCTAATAAGCACAAACAATAACTGTCGTGTGTCAAATCTAGTCGAAGTGATTGATACCAAGCTTTTGAATGGAAGAAGACCTTACCTTGTCGCAGCCCAAAGTACACTCTATGAGTTAAAAACTGATCTCGGCTTTCAAAATGACATGTCATTGGACGAATCTGACACCTGAATCACATTGACCTTTATCAGTACAAAAGACCTGCCTTCTAGTCCAAGCACTCACGGAAGTATTACTAGCCGAGACGCATATTGCACATAAAACTCTTTTGAAACAAGCATGCAACTGCAAATAGATTGTTTCAAAGTATAAAACATAGAAGATACTAAAGTAAATGTAAGGACTTTACAGGGCTCTTCATCTTCTTAGGGTCTCTTGAACATCCAATTACCAAGAAAATTCTAAAAAACTAGGCTGATGTCGATATCATGCTAAATGTAGGTCCTCCATAACTTCAAGTACCCGAAACAATTACAAATGGGTAAGTTGCACTACTAGTCCCCAAACTTTTAGTCAAAATTCTCTTTGATCGCTCCAAAAATTTTGAAATGTGCCACTTCAATTCTCAGGTTAAGGAAGAGTTGTGGCCTGCACCTGATGCATCTATTTATATCATAGTTTCCATCCACCCATACAATTTCGTGTCCTAAAAATAGTATTTTGCCAAACAGGGCACCCAATCAAACCTAGCTATTACCGGTTATCCTGGAATAGCTTGGAATAAACTATTCCACCCTTTTGGTGGAATAGTACTATTCCACCCTTTAATTCCAAGCTTTATTAATATTATCAATCGAATTACAGTAAATTATGCAGACATGATATAATATATATTATATTTATTTTTATATAAAATTAGTAATTGTACTATGTTAACATATATCATCATTTGTACTTAAATATTATAATAAATTATACCTAAATAGCATAATAAACTATTTTTATTAAGTTTAAGTTAAAGTAGAATTTGAATAAAGAAATGAATTATTTTCATTATATTATATTTTATATGAAATTCAACCATCAATTTTTTTTCCACTATCCTCCACTATTTCATAAAATTAATCAAGCGCAATTAAAATTATTCTTGAGAATAGCAGCATTACAAACCGAACACAATTTTATTTTTCTTCCTGACCTGACTATCCCAAAAAAGCAAGCTATTTCAAGGATTAAAAAAACTTATCCTGATGTTCGTTATCCCTGAACTAAAGGGGCCCTAGAAGGCAATTAAGAGCATAAAAAACACAACTTTTCCTCATTTGTTGCACTTCCGTAAAAGAGTAACAAAATTGTTGCCACACACAAGCATGATAAATAGAAGCTGGGACAAAGCATCAGCTTAAAGGAAAGCAAAATCCACTCCAAATCAATTCCAACATCAAATTCCACCACCAAAGCACACTTAATCGACATTAATGCGCACAGAGATAAAAGAGACAACAAATTGGTGAACAGATATGCTTATGGGAATAGCAAACATCTGCGATTTCTACACTCATTCTTACATTGAAGATGAGGCAAGTGTGGCGCTTGAGAGCATCTTCCTCCTCCTTACAAACCCTAGATTTTTTGGTGTACTACCTCTGAATTGAAGAGAGAGAGAGAGAGAGAGAGAGAGAGAGGAGAGAGAGAATGAGATAAGGTGGGGAGTGAGAGACCGCTAATCGCGGAGGCGGCGAGTGGATCGAGTCGGGTTCACGTCGGGTCATCGTGTCTAGTTTGATCCGGATCATTGTTTGTTTTAGTGGATCGGATCTCCGAAGTTGGGCTCAAAGTTGCAGCTACAGTGAGAAGGCGAAATCGAGTTTGCGAAACTGAAACTCAGCAAATTTCTTGTTTTCTGTCTTTCTCGCTTTTTCAAACAGTTTGTAAGCAGAAGTTTTAAATTTTTACTGGATGTTTGATTCGGCTTCTAAAATAACTTCTTGCAAGAGAGATGCTAAGAATTCGGCAAATAAGACGTTAAAATAAGCTTTCTAAACTGCAGAAAGTCCATTTTGAAGTTTCTATTGTAACTACGGACTGTATTTAGCGCAATTGGCCAGAGACTTAGGCTTAATTTGGTATTAAGATCTATCAAACGCCATTAGATAAAATAGTGTTAAGAAAAAAAAAGCAGGATATGATTTTGCGTTCTCCGGTAAAACCGTAAAAAATATCACCATTAACTGATATGCGATATACAAAATTTTCAACGTATTTTCTCACCACACAATCTCCCAAAAATCCCAAACGATTTAATAGTAAGTACTCGAAATTTCAAATTTGAAATCTAGTTTCTCTCTCGAAAAAACAAAAAAAAAAAAAAGAAAAGAAAAAGAAAGCTACCCATTAGAGCTAACAACATAAAGGGTGCAGTGTTATTTAATAAAGTGTTAATTAATATAGTAGTGATACAAAGAGATACGCTGCACTAAATCTCCCAGACAAATTCTCTCTACAGCAAAAATAAAAGCACCAAACTGTAATTCCGAGGACCGAGGACCGAGTCGAAAATTTGCAAAAATTGGAATTTATGTCAACAAATAACATAGCAATTACTTAATCTTTCAAGTTTCAATTCTCATCGATGGTTCAGTGCTTCAGCCGCCTTATCTTTGATACAATAGAGTAGGAAAAAATTCCAAAACGAAAAAACAAAGAAAAAAAAATCAAAGAAATACCCTGAGCAGTACAAGAAAAGATCCGCGATACATTGTTCGCAAATCTCGTCTCAGTAGCAGCTGCAAAAAATTTATTTTAGAAAAGATATAAAGACGATCCCATGTCAGAGAACTAAAGACACGGCTCATCATTTATTGCGTGGAGAAATATAAAAAAAAATTAGGCAGCAGCTACTTCCCAAAAAGCAGCTTCCTAATCTGCAAGAGAGAGGAAAGAAACAAAATATATGAGAGAATTTCATGGAAAGGCAACAGTGAAATTCATCTATTAACATAATATTTTACCAAAAGGAAGCTTCAAATTATTGTCTCGAACTTAAGGACTAGTGTTGACCATAAACAATGACAGTGAAATAGGCTAAATGCACCTTCCAACTGGGAATTACTGATAGTTACCAGAGAAATATTCGAAAACTACGGTGGTTGATGGAAATTTTATATATATATATATACAAACTTGAGTATGGTGAATGATAAATTGATGATTAACAGCTTGAGTATGGCGCAGCAGAAGGGAGCTCCTGTTTTTGTTGCCCAAAAAGCATATTTCAGTTTCTCACCAAAGCAAAAGGTCCAGACTGATTTGTCTTAAACACCCGGTAAAAGTTCATACGAGACAAACTTTGCAAAATTCGACATTATACCCACATCTGTGAACATACATAATGCAGCATTCTGTTCAAAATATGCTCAACATTTAGAGCCCTATCACATACCTCAGGCAGTTTCTGTCTGAAAACAACATCTAGCCTGGCATCCAAGGTATTCTCGCAGACAATCTTCCCATCTTGTGAAGCCAACACAACACCTCCGGAGCTGTTCAGCCAAACACAAAGGAGGGGGAAAAAAAAGGAGAGAGTGAAAGAAATGTTACTGCAGAGCTGAAATCACTGTAAAAACTGCCATATGTTTCTAAACATATTTTCTTGCTTTTGATTTATTAAAATCACACTATGTCACAATAAAGCAATTAAACACAGCATTTCAAAGGCATAAATTTTTACCAGAAGGTCATCTCTTTTTTGTCAAATATCGGTAAATATGCATGTGGCCAGTCAGAAGTTGTATATACAAAGTGGAATAGATCATTTATATACACAACAAAAAAGCCAAATAAGATTATCTGTCAGTTCCCATCCCAATACATTATATACTGGTGATTAAGTTATTCTACTCAAATAGTCCAGGAGATACCGATCTTGCTTTATATACATAGTTTTTAATAGTTTTCATAAGAGCTTAAGATGTTCAAAGTATAAAAATTCTGAAAGAGCATGGAACCTGATATTAATCTGGCATAGTTTATTAAAAAAGGAAGTACCAAAATGGTCCATGAGCATCACGATTGGTTGGAGGTGGCGGTAGATAGACTTTTTCATCAATAGTAACCTTAGGACTTTTAACTTTTGCTTTTTCTGCATATTCCTGCTTAGCTTCTTCTAAGATGGATAGCACCAACCGACGATCTACCTCTCTGCACCGTAGTAATACAGCTGGCTCTTTCAGACGTAGTAAGCTCTGAGCATCAAAGTGAGCACAATTTCATCATTAACTTATAAATTCTATAAAATTCCAAACTGAAGTCCACAGATCAAACTACTAATATAAACAATTCATAGAAAGAAGAAGATGATGTAAATAAGGCAAAAATTATACCTTACCAACACTATAGCGCATTTTGAAGTTGGTGACTAAACTTTAGAGATTCAGAATTTACCAACCTATCAATATTTTATTTCAGAAATTCCTGTAAGTTTTGTCAAAACTTAACGGTTCCCCCTAATAGAATATCCCGTCAAGTAACAGAATATGTTGTTAGGTTATAGCGAATTCTGTAAAGGCCGCAATATATATGATTAAGTTCTAATGAAGAGGTAGTGAAATCAAACATAGCATAAGTCAGATAAAAAAATCAAAATAGTGGAAGTTCAGATACCCATTTCAATATGGCTATAGTCCAATAAGCTCTGAGGCAATCAACTGAAATTTTCCCCCCCAACAAGAGAAATGAAAACATTTCCTAAATTTTTGAAGTCCTGACAATAGCTTGGAGTTGATCCTAATGATCAATGATGTACTATTATTACTCAGAAGAAGGATTAAGAATAATACAGATATGTTTTCAGATAAATAGAGAAGGTTTTGCTCTAATGGCTTCAAACAATGTCTCCGTCACCATTTATAGAAGGGAAAAAAGACAATCTCCCAGTACCTGAACTATCAGGCCTTTCAAGAGCCTTGCATAGGACTTTGGATTATCAGCAACACGCAAAAGCTCGTTGCTCGCAGCATCCCTCATTGAATTTACCACATCATCTTGTGCTTGTAACACTTTGATGCGTGATGCGTTTAGCTGCGTAGAATACTCACTGCAACAAGAGAAAAAAATTACGGAACAAAAAGGCCGAGGGAAGTTCTAAGTGATAAAAAATCAAGATTGCATGAAAGCAAAGCCATGTATGATCTTACTCTAATGCACCCAAGTACAAATCGATCAGGATATCATCTATTTGGGCTAGCATCGTTCAAAAAGATGTCAAAGACCAACACAGGAGCAGTGCTCTAAAATCAGCTATTGGTGAACCATCAATGCTCTGAATTGATGCCAAAATCCTTTAAAGCCAGAGATTGGAAGGAGGGTTATAGTTAACATTAACCAAATTTCCATATGCATGTCAGGGTCATCTGTCGAGTTATACATGAATATAGATGCCATATTATCATTATACAAAAAATATTGTTGAGATAAAACAAATTCTGGTTGGGTTGTTACCACGCTAAGCTTTAAGAGGTCCACCGTCTAGGAATTTTGACAAAATTGTCAATAAGTTTAGACTCATCAATATTTACATTTCATTGATATTAAAACAGTCAATGCTACATCGACTACAAGCTCTAACACATAGACATAGATAACCCACTAGTTATTATCTTTAGAAAGGATATGAGGAAAAAAGGCAGTTGGGGAACAAAACATTGCTTTTGCATTAATTAATCAGTGAACCTATAAAGAAGCCACCACATTCTTTTTATGATTTACATGGTAATATAACATACTAAGCATCATTTTGAATCATTTACGGCCAATAAAAAAAAGACTGTACACCCACTCACATTTTCTTACGAATTTCCACCTGCTTCTCTTTCCGCTCATATTCTTGTCGGATCTTCCTTTTCTCTGCTTCAACAAGCTGCAGCTTCTCTATGTTGAACTCCTGAACGCGTACAAAAGAAGGAGCTTTCAGCATCATCCAAAAACAACGAATTAAATTTACTTGACATTGTGCAACGGCCAATTGCTTCAATGAAACATATATCCAAAATAGCCGCATAATGATTCAAATAGCATTTTTTAACCTTGCTTTGCATCTAAAGTTGATTTGTCTTTTGTTCTGTAACCTCCTCATAATAGCTTAGTACAAAATCTCACTCATTTACCAGTATCTGAAGCAAGCCCACTCAACTAATTTCTTTAGGAATTACATTACTATGGGTGAAAAGCACCATTGGTTCTTCAATGCTTATAGAGTTTTCACTTTGATCCTCAAATTTTATTTATTTATTTTTTTACAATTTAGATCCCTACTGTCTATTGGTTGTTTCAATCAAATCTCTTCTATCAACTATCAAAGAACACATTAAATCGAATAAAACTTGCCACATGTTGGGCATTTGTTGGTTCTGATTGGGCATCTATCAGTGCCGAGCAGCTAATTTTCACTCGAATTATTAGCTAATTCGACGAAAAAGATCAATAACTTTTAGGGACCTATTTGCAAAAACTATTACATTTAGGGACCAATGGTGCCATTCACCTTTTCTATTATCTCCATAGTGAAAAAAAAAAGAAGAGTTACTTAGAATGTAAAAGCGATTTTTACTCCATAACAAAAGAACAAAAAGGAAGTAGCGATCAGGATCATAATATAGACAAAAGAGAAATTAAATGTGGTTTAGCAGTTACATCATCGTACCAACAAATAAACATCGAATTAAACAGGGAAAAAAAAAAAGGGGGCGAAACGAATCAAAACACAGCTCCGAATCGGAAAACTTTGAGAGGAAATTATTAGGGAAAGGGACCTCCTCGGCGGAGACGGAGATCTCGTTGGCCTTCTCCTCGGCCTCTTGGCGGATGAACCGCACCATCTGCTGGATCTGCTTCCCCACATCGGCGTCGTTCATCTTCGCCCCCCTCCTCGACCGCTATAGCAGAGTAGACTACAATGCTAGGGTTTCGATCTCGATCTTTCTTAGTTATTCGTTAATGGCGAAGAGAGAGAGAGAGAGAGAGAGAGAGAGAGAGAGAAGGAGTGAAGGAAGGGAGGTTCGGATCGTGCAACCAACTACGGAACCGGTCAGAGGCGGGAAACGACGAGCCGAGATTGGATTCGTTTCCCATTTCCTGAAACGACCAAAAAAACAAAAAAAAAAAAGAAAAATTAAAAAAAAAACCCGTAAATACCCCCTTTTTTTTTTTTTTTTTATGTCAAAAATCTACACTTTATCCCTTTTAAAAAAATATATTCGTTTTGACCCCCGCCGTCAATGTGTCGTTTATATTCTATTTTTTATACTCAAAATACCTATGAAACCCTCATTCTTCCTCATCCTTAGTCGTGCATCCTCACTCTCCGCCACCTTACCCTTGCCCACCTCTCTGTCCGCACATGCGCCCTCGCATGCTACCTCACCCTCACCCTCATCCTCACCCATCTCTCCTTCCACGTGCCCCTACCCCGAAGAAGATGAGAGGTAATTTGATCATTCCGTCACAACGTACCCCTTATGAACATTTTTTATTTTTTAAGAAGATAAAATATAAATTTTTGAAATGATAATAGGAGAAAGTAAAAAAAAATAATATTAGCATAATTTTTTTTTTGTAATTTAGGAAAAAAAAACAAAAACAAAAACAAATGCAATAAGATTTGGTTTGGTTCGATTCGGCTTGATTTAAATTGTAATTCAAATTGATTCGGTTTTATAATTTTTACAAAAATTCAAAATATATTTGAGTGAAAAAGGAAAAAAAGTTGCTTAAATGCGTTGGGCCGAACTTAAACGGGCCAGTTCAGGCCCGACTCGGTCTTAAAATAATTAAATGGGTAACGGGCCGGGCTTCGGCCTGAAATTTATAATCAACCCGGCTCCAACGCATTGAATTTGGGTTCGGGTCGGATCTACTGCGAGCCGTTATCGGATCCAATCGGGTTCGGATCAGGATGAACATTGTGCGACCCCGACCCGTCACCACCGCCTTGTAGAAGACGCATATCGCGGCCTCTGCAAAAGCGAAGTATCCCTCTTTTCTCTCTCTTCGCTATTTTGCTGTGCCCTCGCCCCTCTCTCTCTCCTCTCTCCTCTCTCCTTGCGAAGAAGACGAAGCAGGAGAGAGCAGCAATGGCGGCGTCCGCGATGTCCCTCGACCCCAAACCCACACCCTCTCCCGCCGATCCCCCGCCGAGCTTCCCCGCCACCGCCGCCTCCTCCGCCGGCGCGGCCGCCTCCGCGGCCGCCGACGAGGAGGAGGACCTCTACGGGCGCCTCAAGTCGCTCCAGCGGCAGATCGAGTTCGTCGACATCCAGGAGGAGTACGTCAAGGACGAGCAGAAGAACCTGAAGCGCGAGCTCCTCCGCGCCCAGGAGGAGGTGAAGCGGATCCAGTCCGTGCCCCTCGTCATCGGCCAGTTCATGGAGATGGTCGACCAGAACAACGGCATCGTCGGATCCACCACGGGATCCAACTACTACGTGCGGATCCTCAGCACGATCAACAGGGAGCTCCTCAAGCCCTCCGCCTCCGTTGCGCTCCACCGCCACTCCAACGCCCTGGTCGACGTGCTCCCCCCTGAGGCCGATTCGAGCATCTCGCTCCTCAGCCAGTCGGAGAAGCCAGACGTTACTTATACCGTGAGTTTCCGAGCGACTCCGAAACCCTAGAGTCCGTATTTCGATTCGTTCTGGTTAAAACTTTGGATTTTTATGTGAATTTGGGTGATTTGGGGTACGTTTAAAAGTTAGGGACTTTGTTTGGTTTACGTGAGGAAGGGGGGTTTTCTTTTTTATAGCGTAGAATTTAGGTGTTAATTACCAGTTAAGTAGTCTGCGTGTTGCTTGTTCTTTTTTGAGTAGTTTAGCGTTTGGGGTGATTCCAGCATCTTGGTCCTCAGCTAGTTGGAGAAGGTTGAACTCATCTATTATGTGAATTCTAACAATTCCAAAACCCTTAAGTTCGTATTTTGATCTGTGCTGGGTAAAGGATTGGATTTTTCTGCGAATTTGGGTGATTTTGGGGAATTTTATGTTAGGACTTGTTGTGCTTAGGCTAGCAAAGGGTATTCTGTTGTTTAGGACAGGATTTAGGTGCTGATTTTTTGGTACTCTGTTCCTTCAGCGGATGTGAGTTTTGATATAGTTCTTGCTCATCTTTGAGATTCAGTTTAGCATATGGGATTTCCTTTTTTTTCTTCAGTGTTTGTAATAAAAGTTAGAACTTGATGGCGGGTAATTGTTAAGATTCTATGATTCATATGTTGTGGCCACTAATTTGAACTTATAACATACTTAGAACCTCTACTTATGGGAGGATCCAAGTGTTTGTCTGTCCCTTAAACTAAGTACATGTTTGTATTATATGCAATTTGCATGCGGATAAATGGCCCTTGAGTTCAAGTTCGTTAGAGATCTCCTGATGTGATCTCTTGTAGCTTTCCCTCGTTGTCTTGTGAGGGATACTAGCACTATAAATTGGGGCTATGCTGCAGAGACAGGATTTAGTGGTGGAAAGAAAGAGGAGACACGTGAAGCTAACATTTAGAATACTGGTGTTGTTAATGAATTTAGTGGGCATGTGGCCTATGGTACTAGATTCGTAGTAATTTGGTGTTATCATGAATCCCATGATCAGAAATTTCAAATGATCATTATATTTAAGATGGTGATAGAGATCATTATCGACTTCACTGTGTCTTACAACAGAACCCTATTATTGTTTCCTCAATTGAACACTTTGTACTAGCTTTGAAAGAGTTGCTATAGTTATATTACTGGCGACGGGGCTCCTGAAGTGTATTCGTGTGAAGTGGTAGTGTTAGAAGTACTTCTTTCGTACTCTTATGTGCTTTATTGTGCTTATTTTCTGGTGTTTCACAGTTAAAAATGTGGTTTGTGCATTGAAACTATAAAATAACAGGAGGAAAAAGCTTATGTAAGTTGGGACGAGTATATTTTCCTATAGGAACCTTGTTATGTAACTGCTGGATAGAGGAGCTGTTTTTTTTTTTACCACACTCGTTTCTTTGTTTTCTATCATAATGTTCTTTCTTCTTGTCAGTATTAGTTTGAGTATGTTTCTTCCCTTACAGTTTCTAATTTAAACACTTCTACTCTGTACTCAGGACATTGGAGGGTGCGATATCCAGAAGCAGGAAATCCGTGAAGCCGTTGAGTTGCCTTTGACGCATCATGAACTGTACAAGCAGATTGGCATCGATCCCCCAAGAGGTGTACTTCTGTATGGTCCCCCTGGCACTGGCAAAACAATGCTTGCCAAGGCTGTGGCTCATCACACAACTGCAGCTTTTATAAGAGTTGTTGGATCAGAATTTGTTCAGAAATACTTGGGGGAGGTACTTATAAACTGATTAGCATTCGTTTGACTTGGCATTGATTTTTCTGTTTGTTTTCTGGAGCAATTTCTGCATGTTAATTGTGGTCAGCTGTTTGTTCAAGTTAACATGACTATAACTACCAATTCTTATAGATTTTTTCTGCTGAATTTCTGGTATTGTTTTTAATACTGTCTTTCACTGCTACTTGTGATACTGATTCAGGCTTTCCATGGTGTATTGCCAGATTTTGTCTCTCTTATGCTTAGTTCTTTTTGGTATCTCACAGGGTCCAAGAATGGTTCGAGATGTTTTCCGACTTGCTAAGGAGAATGCACCTGCTATAATTTTCATTGATGAGGTTGATGCCATAGCTACTGCACGTTTCGATGCTCAAACAGGAGCAGACAGAGAAGTTCAGCGTATCCTCATGGAACTGTTGAATCAGGTATGATTATTATAACAAAGCAAGTGCTAGTTAAAAATCGATAATCGCCTCTCTCCTCTCATTTTTGGGTACAAAATTACAAAATTAAAGAAAAATTATACTATAGCCAAGCAGAGTAGTCTATTTTCCATGTTTGGGTTGTAAAGTTCTTATTAACTTTCCAACTGATTGTATGTGCCAATTTTGTGCTTTGTCCTTGTTACAAGAATCACATCCTTTATCTAATTAACTATCCTTCTATGCTTGCTGATATGAATGTCCTGACATGTTTCTTTCCCAATTGATATGTTGGTATATCCAGGGCATATGTTGGTCGATACTCTATTCTAACTCCATAGATTAGCTTGTCTTTTGCGATGGTAATGTTGGAAACCTTATCTTGGGATTTAGTTGTATATCTTGCTTCTAATCTGATCCACTTGCTTCACTCCAGGTCCCATAAGGTTCTTAGAGAATCTAGTGTACATGTTCTGCTATTAGAAAAATATCTGTATCTTAAGTTGCTTGTCTTCCAATTAATGGGAGGTTTATTTAATTAGTTCCTTTTTAAAATGAAAAGCATTTTTCTAAATGCTAGTGTGCATATAAAAGATTTTGAAGGAGATAGATGAACATTTAGAATTTTAGATTGTGGAGGGGTATGAATGCAGAAAGACATGTTTTAGGGAAGTAGATGTGATTATCCCTGCCTGGTTTCATCCATGTTCCAATAGTTGAGTGTGTTAATTGAATGCTTTTGCAGATGGATGGGTTTGATCAAACGGTGAATGTGAAGGTTATTATGGCAACAAATCGGGCAGATACTCTAGATCCTGCTCTTCTTCGTCCGGGTAGACTTGATCGGAAAATTGAATTTCCTTTGCCAGACAGACGGCAGAAGCGTCTTGTTTTTCAAGTAAGCTGTTCAGTCAGTGCTTAGAACTGTACTCTCTTCAATATGAGATAAGCTTGTTTGTCCATGCTGGAGCTTTTACATAATTATTGTTTGAGTAGAGTTGTTTGAGAATCACTAACGCCTTTTTCATTAAAACCTTCTTGAAAGCTTTCTGCTATATCACAAGCTGAATATTCTAATTGTAGCTTCTGCATTAGGGCCCAAAAGCTTGTTTTAGCTTTCCGCTACACAAAAGTTCCAGAATTTTTTGGTTGAATAACTCATGTCTTGAAGCTTCTACTTTCTAGAGTAGAGGTTCTAACTGCCAGGCCAAATGGGCATTTACCGAGTATTAAACAGCTTTTCTGACGATGCAACCTTTTGCCTTGGCTGATTAAATTGCATTCCTCGAGGACCCAAGTGCATGTACTAGGATTTTAATAGTGTAAATTAATGGGACAAATCTACATTTTCCTCAAATTACTGTTCTCTTTTTTTCTTTTTCATAACTCACCAGGTGCCTTCTTCTCTCATCCTCTGTTCATACTGTCTGCCTGCCAAGTCTCATATGTTTATACACAAAGAAATGTCATCTTAACCAACTTGGAATGTAGCTTCTTATCATGCTCAGCAAACCATAATATAATATTTATCATATCTAGTTACTGTGGTGTGGTGACTACTATTGTATGCTTTTCCTTCTCTTTTTGTTTTTCTTGTTCCCCCTCAAATTACTTAGTTATATTTGAATGATCATAAGAACAAAGAAAGATTTTTATAGAATATTCACATTTCAAAAGGACTTTGGACCATATCTTCTCACTTATACGTATTTCTTCACATATATTTGTAACATTAACTTGTTGTCTGGATATTCGTGTATGCAGTTGTCCATAACAACTAGATTTCTTTCTATTGTGTATTCTTGTCCTAATTTCTACGAAATTCACTATTTTCTTTTCCTTCTGCCTTCAGGTGTGTACTGCTAAAATGAATCTCAGTGATGAGGTTGACTTAGAAGACTACGTTTCTAGACCAGATAAAATCAGTGCTGCCGACGTGAGTAAACCTTGCATTCCTTTACATTCAGTTTGTTCATTTTCTTTTTGTAGGATCTAAATATCTTTCCTTACCTTTTGGCGGCATCTCTGCTTATGTTGTCTTAGGCAGAAACATTCGAGTCTTAGGAGTAGAAGAAAATTAATCAGAATTGAATTCTAAACTGGAATCTTCTTTAAGCAATAATCCCAGTAAACTTTTTTTTTTTTGTGGATAATCTATTATTTCATGCTGTGAATACCATTTACTAGATTATCTATCTTCCCTAGTTAGCAGTCGACATCTCTGTATGCCATGTGCTTCAAACCAAAGAGATGGGAAAATGATCAGATCAATTTTGAAGTGCACTTCTGGGCGAAGTTTTTTCTTAAGCCTAACATCACTTTATAACGAAGCAACCATTTCACATGATGTTGCATGATAAAGATTATAATTTGGTGAATCTCTCGCAGATTGCCGCCATCTGCCAGGAAGCCGGGATGCACGCCGTCCGCAAGAACCGGTACGTGATTCTCCCGAAGGACTTCGAGAAAGGTTATCGAACCAACGTGAAGAAGCCGGAGACCGATTTTGATTTCTACAAGTGAGAGGGGCGTCTAACGGTCAACTTACCAAGTTAGTTCCAATGCTTTCATGTAAACTGATTATGTACTCGAGGATGGAAAATGAGGTTTGTTAGTGATATATGCTACATGTTTCTTCATGCAAAATTGATTTTAAGCTCCTCTTTATTCACCTGCTTGTTTTGGATTTGTATTTCTGCAATTCAAATTGCTTCATACGTTTTTGTGGAACGGAAGTAGGACTAATACTTGCATGACAACTAGTTGGATTTCAACTGTAGACATGATTTATATTCTTTCAAGCTGCTATTATCATATAGCATAGTGCTCCTTTCTTCGAGTTATTTACTTATTGCAGCAACAAAAACCCCTTAATTTTTCAATCTTAATTATTTTCGGAATCGGAATGATTGCACACAGTGGTTTGTGTTTGTGGTTTGTCATGTATGGAACCGAAATTTGCTTTGTTTGTGGTATTTGGAGTTTGTGTTTGCTTTGTCTCTAAATTGTTTAGCTGAATTTCTGTGGGTGCATGCACAAAAATAATTTTGTGGATGCGTCTTAGGGATCGTTTAGTTGCATGTAGTTGCAACTACACTGTAGTTGTAACTGTATGTAAATGCAAATTCAATGTTTCGTTTGATATATTTAACTCCAACTGTTGTAGTAGAAACTGTAGGAGGAGATCTAACTGCAGTAGTTTGAATTATGCCTAAATTGGTCGCAGTTTCAACTGCAGCAGTTGAAGAGAGTAATTTTAAATAAAATGTATGCTTCCCTCCTCAATATTTTTTAAACAAAAACTATATTTTTTTCTTTACATCGGAGGTAATCTCACTATTAATTATATAAAATAATAAATTTTAAAAATTATCAATCAACTGCATGCGATCAAACAAATTATTTATACTCTAGCGTTTTCTACTACATTCAACCAAATAGAATTTATATAGTTGTAACTGCTATATTTCTAACTATATACAATTTTAACTACACTGTATTTATAATTATATCTAACTAAACAACCCTTAAGTAAAGCAAAGTGAGGGGCATAATATGCTGATTATGCTTTTCTTAAAGTTCTAATAATTCTCTTAATTTTGGTCATTACTGAGTTAATTCTCTTTTTTTCATTTAATCTCTATTAGTGAATTCTTATTGTTTATCCTGGTGAATAATGTGTTTATATAGTTTGGAGGGATGTGGATTGTGGAGTTCATTGTCTTTTTCCTAATCAAATAATAATCTAATATTATATACTGTGGAAAAAGATAACTTTTCTCTTTTTTCTAAAGCTTCTTAAGATCATAGCAAAGGAAAATGACACTGTAGATTTGAGAAATCAATCATCTTTATATAGTATGATTATGCTAAATTATTGTTTACAAAACAAAAAAAGATAAAAGTTAGCTACAAAAAATAAAATCCGTTTACATGAAATTATTTTATTTATGTTTTCATGTATAGTTGTAAATTGGGTGTGATAATTTTGCTCTATTAAAGAAACTGGGAAATTAAGTTGGATTAACTTAAAATACAAGGCAAAGTAAAATATGTAGTTTCAAAAACAAAGAGATTTTATTATTCATTTGCTTTGATTATAAGTTACCATCCTCATTATCCTTTACGCAAGTTGAATTAGCAAATATTTATTTAGTCATGATTGATCCAAGCCATTAAGGCTACGCTACTCAAATTGATTTTTTATTTTTTTTTAAAAAAAAAGGTAATTTGAGATTCAAAAAAAAAAAAAAATCAATAAAAAATAGGATGACAAAGTGTTACCTAACTGAAAGAAAAAGAAAAACAAAAACAAAAACATATTAGATCCTACATGAACTATGTATCATTTTGAATCGATAACCGGCTTTTTCAAATTTTTTATTTTACTATCCAACCTTTCAATTTTTTTAGTTTGAGTCGCTCAATGTTATTTTGATTTTAAAATTTAAAGATATAGTTTATCTTTACAGTACAGATATACTTCATACAAATTCTCACGACTGCAAATTTATAAAAATAAGAAATTAGTTTAAATTTTGAACTCAAAATATCGTCGACTAACTCAAATCAATAAATTGAAAGGTTGAATAATAAAATCAAACTTTTGAAACCCAGATATAAAGTACATTCAGAATAATTCATAATTCAGATAAATTCTATATATTTTTAACCCAAAAAAAAAAGAAAAAGAAAAAAGAGAGGAATAGAATCTCATCTTATTGTTGATCAACCGGATCACGTGGCCCTAATTTTCAAGTCAAAGACAGATAGATGTAGATTAAGTATTAATTGCATCCTAACATTTTTCTAATTTAGTTGTACCAAAAAAATTGCCATGCAAATCATCTCACCTACATAGAATAAAAGATTCATAAAGTACCAGATCATCCATCCTTATAGAGGACTCTAACTAACACCTAAATAGATTCAATTTGTGGGGATTTTAAATTTACTAAAACATAAAATAAGTCTCATAAATAAATGCCTGTTAGATTAATTATTACGTAGAAATTTTTTACGCCCCGATGCTCAATCCGATGATCGCCACACCTTCTGCAAATTTTTGATCGTATCTTCAATTTGAAAGATAGGATTGATCTCAATCAGTAGTGGGGATCAGTTAATCCGCCAAAATTCATGTCTGATAAGTGAATGTCTGCAAGATTAATAATTATGTAGAAATTCTTTACGCATTGATATACTATTAATTTTGTTCTTTAATAAGAATGACGAGATCAATATTTTACGAACTTTTGATCTTATCGTCCGTCTGAAAGATAGGATTAATCTCAACCAACCAGTAGTGACGGTCAGCGGAAAAATAGATTTGATGAGCAAATGATGACGAGATTAATTAGTTGATCAAAGGATTTGAGGTGATATTATTTGGGTGGTGGTGATGTAGCAATCAACCCCTGTCCCCATCAAACGGTCACCATGACCGGTGATGGTACAGGTGACCTTATTGCAGGTGATCCCCTTAAAGTTTCTTAATATTGTGTCGAAGTACTTGTCCTGTACTATTAAAAGAAGGATTAATTTCGTATATATCCCTGCAAATATATTAAATAATAAATATATCCCTATAAAGTTTAACTTTTATATATTGTTTAGAAAAAACTTTAAAAAACCCTATTGTGGTTTCAATTTTTTTGACTTAGTATCTTGTGGTTTAAAATGTATCAAATTAGTACCCTGTGGTTTCTCACTTTATCGCTTTAGTATCCAATGGTTTAAAGTGTATCAAATTAGTACCCTGTGGTTTTGCACTTTATCACTTTAGTACCCTGTGGTTTTAATTTTGTATCAAATTAGTATCCTGTGGTTTTTTAAACTGCAGGATACGAAAGTGATAAAGTGTGAAACCATAGGGTACTAAAGTGATAAAGTTCAAAATCACAGGATACTAACTTTGATACATTTTAAACCACCGAGTACTAAAGTGATAAAGTGAGAAACCACAGGGTACTAAATTGATACACTTTAAACCACGGGGTACTAAAATGAAAAAGTGTGAAACCACAGGGATGATTTTTGAAGTTTTTCTTATTGTTTATGTAAAAATTCTGATGTTTTTAAATATATCCATACTATTAACCATAGGTTAAATATTTAACCCTAGTTAATTTTTGATATTTTTTCTTTTTTATATGATATACTAGTATTACTTTTGGAGGGATATATTTGCGATGGTAAAGTTGATAAGGACTAAGTTGTAATATTGGGATAGGGGAGGGACTTTTCTTGCTGTTTCTTTTTAAACGCCTCGCTCTCGCACTTGTCCCCGTCGCTCCTCCTTTCCCTCCCGAGATCCCAACTCCTCTCTCTCTCTCTCTCTCTCTCTCTCTCTCTCTTCGTTGCTTCGTAGAAGAAGAAGAAGAAGAAGAAGAAGGGAGGAGACTCGGAGATCTCAGGTCCCGATTGCTGCGCGGATCTGATCAGGAGCTCGCCGGAGGATCACCGGAGGATCGTCGGAGGATCGGCGGAGAAGGAGGTCGTGGAGAAGGTCCTTTTACTACACCACAACGCCTTCTCTCTACGTATAAAGTGTACGCTCTTAATCCTTGCCCATTTGGGATCGGATCCCTATAGTTGTTTCTAATTCTACTGGATTTAGTGAGTGAGGGAGTAACCATTTTTGGTTACACATCAACAAGTTGTTGCTTGCTGTTATGGTGATGCGATCTCTAAATTTAGGGTTTTGTCGATTAATTGTTCAGTTTCTGTTTATAATTATGGCGTATGCAGAAGCGGATTTAAGTAGTGGAGCGTGTTAATTTTAGTAGATTGCATCTCAGTTGGATACTTGGATTGAGGGTGTGCGGATTCGAGGAGTATGATGGATGATTTGCTTGATTCGGATTTGGGGAAGCATGATTATGATTGGTGAGTGCTCTGATACTCAGCAGTTTTTTTTTTTTTTTTTCCCCTCATGTGCTGTGAATTATACTTGAGATTAGGAGTTCTTTGATCCGATGTTCTATAGATGTTAATTGATGTCGAAAAAAAGAAGAAGAGAAAGATCGTTCCAGCGTGTTCGATTCCATGTTATATGCTAATTTTGTCAGAAAAAGATAGTATTGGACTATCAGTAGAAATAACTTTATCGAGAGTATCTTGAACATGATAAATTTAATGAATTTAATTTCTTAGTTGTTTGAGTATGTGGTGATCCCTCATTGCATTCATTTGAGAGAAAGAAAAAGGTACAAAGAAGCAGATAAGAGAATACAACTTAATTCCCTCTAATTAAGCTCAACTTAGATCCATCTTGTGAATCTACCGGAATTCAATCATATTCAACTAGTACATAATGATCCTGTGGTTGATCGAATTCATGTAATGGGCTAACTTGCAACATCGGTATAGTACAGGGACTACGCATATAACCTTTTGTTTATCTCAACAATTGCACTATCAAGTTCACTTCAATTCACATCTTTTCTTGGATATGTAGAACTTAAAGATAGCGTCCTTTTTGCTCAGGCTTTTAACACCTCCAGGAACTCCTCATAATTCTTCTTCGGATCTTACTGAGAAGCCACTCTCTTCAACTGTACCAAAACGCGCCACCACTAGATCATCGTCCGCCGCAAGAGCTTCGCGGGTACCTTTTCTTTAGTTATTTATATGTTCTAAGTATATTGTGATGCATAATATTGGTCCAAAGCGTTCTGGTTTTGGCATAGAAGTTGTCCATCAGCGTTAAACGGAACATATCTAATTAGTTGCTACTTTCTACAGGTCAAAACTTTCTAGATAGTTCTTACAACTCTTTCTATTTTTCCTGTCAACTCTATTATAGCAAAAGACTTGTAAATGGAATTTGTTTAAAGACCCGGCCTGCGGACTTACATGTTGCATATGTTTGTTGCAGTTTTCTGCTTCTCAACCAGAGAACAGTAATTTACCAAGACTAGCCCGAAGCAGGTCACTATCCCGCCCTTCCACTGCTTCCACCTTCATTCCTAGTAAAAACAGAACTTCAATTCTAAACACTAGCTCGGCCTCAGTCAACTCAAGGCCATCAACTCCGGTCAAGCCGGTGGGCACTCTTTCTTCAACAAGGCCAACGACAACTCCGGCCTCTCGTCCTGGGCCGGCACGTTCTCCCACACCGGTCAGAACCCAGACTCTACCCACCTCTGCCGCAATTAAGACCAAACCCTCGCAAAATGCTAGGTCATCAACCCCATCCACGCGGCCCCGAATTACCCCTACTTCAAATTCAAACTCAAATTCTTCAGTGCCACGGTCTACTTCCCGGCCATCAACCCCTACTCGCCAGCCTTTTATCCCTGGCCGATCATCGTCTGTCGGGCAGATCCGGACTTCTGGAAGTCTAACATCTACTGCGCGAAGCCCGATCCCTAGCGGTCAAAGTTCCGCACCTTCATCACGCCCGAGCTCCCCTAGTCCGCAGCCTCGAACTCCAGTTCAGCCACTTGATATCCCCGGTTTTCCGACTGAAACGCCACCAAATCTAAAAACTAAGCTGCCTGAACGGCCAGTTTCTGCAGGAAGACCACGCCCAGGAATGGCATTGACAGTAAGGTCATCCCCTAATTCTGAACCAGCGGCTACTTTGAGCTCAAATAAGAGGATCTCATTGCCTGTTGTTACTCGGAATAAGTTTCCGGAGAACATTTCAAAGGTTCCTTTGTTCAACAATGGGCAACAAGCCATGCAGACCATGATGAAAGCTACAGAGAACAGTGGATTTGGAAGGACAATCTCGAAGAAGTCGCTTGACATGGCCATCAGACACATGGTATGTATTTTCTTGCTACATCGGTGATAGATGCCTTGTTTTTTTTTTGTTTTTCCTTCTCTTTGTGCTTACTGATTGAGTGATAGTTATGGCACAATTAGCGGCAATCATGATACATCTGGTTTGGAAAAGTTTTCACAACCCCCCCTTCTATTGTTGTCACCATTAGGACGTGAAATTAGACTCGCCTGTATGACAATCACGCAACTCGTTAGATAATGACTATCTACAAGATCAAGAAATTAAACTTTACAATATTTTCAATGAGCCTCATGATCAATTTTAATGGCGAGTTCTTATGAACAACTGGAACAACCTCAAGATGGTCAAGTATTACAGTTCGAACCACAAGGTGGTCAGGTCATTTGTTTGAGTTGTATCACTGCAGGGAAGTAGGTGAAAATTTTCACTCCTAGTTTACACAGGGCTGGAGAGAACATATGCTGTTGTATTACTATCTTAGCCCCTGCTATTGTAGATCTAATTGTTCAACCTCGAAGCATTAAATTCCTAATGCCCTCAACTGTTTCTAACTGTAGGACATTCGGCAAAATATTGGCGGCATCCGGAGTACATCCCTCTTCCCGCGCAGCATCCGCAGTTCTGCCAGAAAACACCAACCAGCTCGTACACCAGACTCCGTGATCCCTAACGAGGACGAACTCCTTTCTGAAAATGGAAATAGCAGTGGAACAGTTTCTGGGGATTCCAACAGAGGAAGCTCAGACAACGGCGGCTGTACGGCGAATAACTCTCCCGAGAGAGAAAACCTCGCGACAAAGGATATCTTGAACGAGATCGATATCTATGGTATCTTCCCCCATGACTCGATGTTGCTGAGAGAGGATGTGAGTAACACAAATTGGCTGCACAGTGTCGACGACAAGTCCGATGAGAGCTCCGTGTTCGATCACCACCGGCTCGAGCCTCTCCCGGAACCTTTCAGTCCTCTATGACAGTGATTCACTATGTACTCGGAATTTGTTGTTTTTCAATTCACAGGTTTATATTGTACTAAAATTCAGAATGCAAAATTAAAAGATATTCGAGTTTTTCTTTGTTTCGTGTAATCACATTAGGTAAAACGTGTTTATCATCTAAATAGTTTAAATTGTTTAGGCTCGAAAGAAACTTGAAATTGAATCACTCGTTTAATAAATGAGTCGAACACGAACTGAATTTTTTAGCTCGTTTAATAAACGAGCCGAACACGTGTTGAAATCAGCTGGCTCATGTTCGGTTCGATAATAGCTGAAATACATATATTTGATATTATATATATAAATAGATAATTAGTTTTGAGCTTTGATCTAAATATACAATCCAACTCAATTATAAAAAATATGCTTCACCTAGTAAACCAATGTCAAATGAGTAAGATCTCATAAATTTCTATATGTATCCTTCATAATTTTTTTAACTTATTATTCACGAATCAATATTCACGAATCAACTCGTGCTCGACTCAAATGCGAGTTACACCTACAAAACAAGCTCTTTATTTTGGTTAGGGTCAGTTATTGGATCCTCTTTGGGTCGGGTCAGATCCATTAGAAGAGTGAACAGAGACCCGACCACGGCATGCCGGGGCTTGACTCGAACTTTATTACATGACTCAGCTCAACAAAGCCCATCATTAGACAACACAAGTACTCGCAATTATTACAGGACAATGTTGTGGTAAACATATATTGATCATGTATTTTTGATTCATTGATATTTTCTCCTACATTAAATTTAGAAGCTTACAATGTAATTTAACTTATCGCGGCAACAATTTTTTTTTTTTTAAAAAAAATTAAAATTAAACTAAAATGAAATTGTACAACTTTGGACCATGTATGGGGTCCCACTAGTAGGCGTTGACTGAGGTGCTTTTCCCAAAATGCGATCACGGATGATGTCGAAAAGTCAAACAAAAATTCTATTTGTTTTTCTTTTTAGACAAAACAAAAATTTAATTACAAATTTTTTTTTGAAGTTCATGACAATTTTTTTTTTTTTTTTATCTTTTTCCTGTGGATTATGATTGGCTCCGAGGGCTTTAATTTTTGAAGTTCGTTGCCTCGACAAAAAAGATTATTTATTTTTTGAAAAAAATAATAACAAAGTTGTACACTTGTACCTATTTATGTCTCTCATTAAAAAAAAAAATGCATGTTATTAAACAAGAAACATATTAATAAGAAATGTTTCGAATTGTTCAAAAATAATTTTATAAATTATTAATGTGTTGGCAAAATTACTTGGCATTTTACTGTTTGAACTGTGAACATATAAATTACTAAAATATACTATATGTATGTATAAATCATAATGATAATATTTTTGAGTTTTATTGAATCTGATAAATAGAATGTGAATCGTGATTTTTTTTTTTTTTTGATAGATCGTAGCATGCTACCCGCTTCGTTTATTTCAGTTAGAAATAAACTTCGCTAAAAATGTAAATCAACTAGAATTCGAATTTGGATCTCGGATATCAACCACCAAGACTTTACTACTTACTTTAGGGACGGTCGGTTAAAAAAAAAAAAAAAAAAAAAAAAAAAATCTTGAAATTATATTACCATCCTTGTAGAGAACACAAGGGCTTACTCTATATTATATATCGTTAGGAATGCAAACGGAGCGAATGCCGGGAGGGAGCCGCCCCGTCCCGCCTGAATTCGTGACGGATTAAAAAATATATTTCATAATCCGTCCCACCTCGTAACCCGTCTTTCGTCGGCGCCCCGAATCCGTCCCGCCAACTAATATTTTTTATAAAATTATAATATTATTAATATTTTGTAAAATATAAATTAATAATTTTTAATAATATTATATATATATATATATATATATATATATATATATATATATATATATATATATATATATATATATATATATATATATATATATATATATTAATAATATCAATTATAAAAATAAAAAATATCAATCATAATTCAAAATATAATTCAAAAGTTTTAAATACACTAAAATAAGAGTACTAACTTTTTTGTATTTTGAACTTTTTTGTAAATACATTATTTTTTAGCTATATTTTTTTAAAATATAAATAATTTTCAGGACGGATTCGGGGTGGATTCGGGACGAATCATGACAGGGTGGATTCGGGGCGGGTCAAAATTTCTCCCATTTTCTACTCCGAATTTGTCTCGGATAGTAAAATTTATTCCGTTTCCGCCCGAATCCGTTTATTTTCTTTCATTTATCTCGCCGGACGGATCGGGGCGGTAGCTCCGCCAACCCGAATCCGTTTGCATCCCTATATACTGTCCATTTCATAATACTTAACTGATTACTAGACACATAAATGTTTTTTTTTTTTTTTTTTTTTTTTAAGGACATACACATTTAATAATTAGTTGTGAGATCTAGAGTCAGAGCAATTTTGTTTTTAACATTTATGACAGCATAAATTCTCTAGGAATAAGCAGGTAATGTTATATAAGACAACATGCTCCACACATTGAAAATTGGTGTGGTTGGTGTGCATTAATTCATGAAAGGGAAATCCATAATAGAGAATGATGCTGTAATGGCTAAATTACACTTTTGGTCCTCCATGCTATTCCCTATTTTAGCCTTCATATTTTAATTTATCATAATTTTAAATTTTTTAAATTATTATAATCAGATCTTACGATATAATTTAGCACATAGAGATATGACTGATGACAGAACTATACATAAAATCTGATTTCTTACTTAACTTAAGAGCCGAATAAGAAAGGTTGAGTGACGGTAGAGGGGTATGATAAGGAAGAACCAAAAGTCAAATACGCATCTTGACACTGGGGCAAATAAGAAGACGGTGATGGTAGAAGGGTATATTAAAGAAAAGGCAAAATAGTAATTTTACGGAAATAACGAGTTACTTAACGATTTTGCTACAGGGCATATTAGAAATAGGTTGGAGCATTAGGAGGTATTTTCAATATTAGCCTTAAGAGGGTGTCGAAAAATCGAAAGCTTTAGAATATTTAAAGAATTGCCCCTTTTTTAGAAAGATTTTTTTAAAATATAAATAATTTTCAGGACGGATTCGGGGTGGATTTGGGACGGATTCGGAACGAATCATGACAGGGGGGATTTGGGCGGGTCAACATTTCTCTTGTTTTCTGTCCCGAATTTATCTTAGATCGTAGAATTGTCAATTCCTATTACGGAATTCGTTTATTTTAACTTTCGTTTACGCTCTATTCGGGACGGATCGGGGGCGTAGCTCCGCCAACCGAATCCGTTTGCATCTATATACTGTCCATTTGTAATACTTAACTGATTACTAGACACATAAATGTTTTTTTTTTTTTTTTTTTTTTTTTTTTTTTTTTTTTTTTTTTTTTTTTTATATTATTAAATTTAATCAAATATGATTATATACACCGCATCGCGCGAGTTCCTAGTATATCAATATTTAGTTAACTAAAATAAGTTGCAGAACTTTATTGCAATAATTTATAAAATTTAATTTTAAAATTGTAACAAATTAAAGTTAATTAGAGGATACAGTGTCACTCGCATCTTAGTTTTAAATCCTAAAGTGTAATTTAGCCTAGTCTAGGAAATTACGTAATTTTAGGAACTAATTCACTTTATTTCACACAATACAACGAACGAGAGAAATTGAGTAAAATATTAGAAATAAAGTATTAAAATATTATCCTCTAATAAATGATTTATTAGCTTTTAAGAGAAAGTCTAAGTCAAATATGATAAAATATTATCTTCATATAATTCAAGGTGGAGTTATTGATGGAATATTATAAACTTTTTCACTTAAGTCAATGGTAGGTTTTATTGGACTAATCATGCTCATGATCTATACATGTCTTAGTGCCCACTTAATTAATTATGTGTTCATGTGAGAGCAAAATCATACATCTAAGAGGGCATGTATAATAAATTTAATTTAATTTAAAGGGATAATTGCCTGTATACCCCTCATGCGTTTGAAAATATCCGATCTACCTCTACTTTTTTTTTCTTTCTAAAATGCCCCTCATACGTTCTACCGTTATTGCAAAATACCCCCGCAGTTATCTCCTGTTAAGTTAATTTGGGTTAAACGTGAGTTAAATATCTACCACAGTTAAAAAAAATTAAAATACCAATTTTGCCCTTAACTTAAGGGCAAATAAGAAAGGTTGGTGACGGTAGAGGGGTATATTGAAAAAAACCAAAAGTCGAAATACTTTTGTGCCCTTGACTTTGGGCGAAATAAGAAAGACAAATTGATGATAGAAGGGTATATTTGAAAAGGGCAAAATAGTAATTTTACAGAGATAACAGAGTTACTTAGCAGATTTTAACTCTAAGGGTATATTAGAAATAGGTTGGAACGTAGGAGGGATAATTTCAATATTAGCCTTCTGAGAAGGGTAAATCGAAAAATCGAGAACTTTTCAGGGGTATATAAGCAATTGCCCCTAATTTAAATATATATTTTTAGATGCCTATATATGAGCTAACCCACAAACCTCTCCCTTGCAAGAGAGGTTGCTCAACAACCACACAATTAAACATATAATTAACTAATAGTATAATTAATTTTACTATTAGAGATGTAGTAATTAAGTGATAATCTTGTGCATTTAAGCTTTACTTTGTAATAGATTAAATAGATGCTATCGGTCCCAAAAGCTCAAGCGGTTAGAAATACACAGCCAATTTATTTAAAATATACAGACACAGTGCTCACGGATTTCGTTTGTGGTTTGATTCTTTTTTTGTTTTTATTTTATTTTTAATTAGTTATTTGAAGGGGGAAAATACATATAACAACTAGCTCTAAATTAGCACTTAAAAAAGTACAAAATGGTATCTAAAACATAAGTTCATGGGCTAATAACTTGTATTTCAATGTCCACATGCCTAATTAAATGTTGAATAATATTGCTAAGGATCTCAATTAATTAAAAAGAAGTTAATTGAAGGGCCAAGCAAATGTTTTTTTTTTTTTTGAGAGATAGATAGCACGCTACCTGCTTCGTTTATTCGTTAAGAAATAAACTTAGCTAGAAAATGTAAATCAACTTATGATTCGAACTCGAATCTCGGATACCAACCACTAAGCCCTTTGCCACTTGCTGTGGGGACAGTTGGTGGGCCTAGGGATGTCAATGGGTATGGATATCCGAAAAATTACCCGAATCCGAACCCGAACGGGGCGGGTATACCCGAGCTAAACGGATATGGATTTGATTATGGGTATAAAAAATAAAAACCCGACGGATATGGGTACGGGTATGGATTTTGTGTATACCCGATCCGAACCCGAACCCGAACCCGAACCCGAACCCGAAAAAATTATATATTATTTATTTATTTATTTATGTAAGATATAAAATATTATAGTAAAATATTTAATTATGTTTATTTATATAACATGAATGTATTTTGATTGTATTTTATTGTATTTTGAAATTTTGATTTTACTATAATATATTTTAAAATATGGTAAAAAAATTTATTATTTTGGGTTTGGATTTTCGGGTTCGGGTTCGGGTTCGGGTTTCGGGTTTTTGATCGGGTCCGGATATGGGTATGAATTTTTAAAACCCGTCGGATTCGGGTTCGGGTTTGGGTTCGGGTTTTTGAAAATCCGACCCAAACCCGATCCGTTGACATCCTTAGGTGGGCCAAGCAAATGTTATAATGACGTTGCAACAAATAAAATAACTTCGAGAACCAGTAATTTTAATGCATTAAACGTATTTAAAGAAAGTACGATAAAATAATATATTTTATTTATTTCATAAATGATAACATGTACGTACGATATCAGATATAATTCCTACTATTCCATTGAAAAACGAAAGCAACGTATCTTTGTAATTAATTCAGGATAACTTTTTCTCACACAACAAAGTAAGATTATTTTCAGTGCTAAATGTACTTGAACTAAAAAAGTAATTCTGAGCTGAACCGAATCTGAGTTGAATCATAATTTGAGTGTTTGGTATAACTAACTTAGTTAAATATCAATTATTTCTCTTAAGTTCGATTTTTGTTTTTAAAAATCGCCTCTAAATTAATCTGTTGACATCCCTAATCGATACTAAAATACATCAAATTATTAATTTTACGAGAGATAATGAGTTAATTAACAGATGTTAACTCTAGAAATATATTAAATATAGGTTGAAACGTAGAAAGAACATTTTCAATATTAGTGTTTTAAGATGAGTAATTAAAAAGTTGAAAAATTTTATGGGGTATATAAGTAATTACCCCTATATTTTTTATTCTCTTTACAATACTACCAATTTATATTTTAATGTATCATAATAATATATACAATTTAATGTGGCTCTTTAATTTTCACCGACTATATTAATAGCCATGTCTAGTGAACGTATTTTAAAGCACCGCTAGCGGTGGGCCCCACACTTATATTAGCCAATCATGAGCATCTGATCAATCGGCGTCTAATCGGACGGCTGTGAGCGCAGCAAAACGTTGCGTGAACCGCGCTCTGTGGACCTTATATAAATTTTTAAACGCGTAAACTTTTGGATGGGATTTAGAATTTTTTTAGAAATTTTTAGGTGATTTTGAAATGGAACTCTCTCAACGTTTAAATTTTTTTTTTGAATTATCATATTTTAGTTTAGTTAAAGAAAATGTCTCAACTACCAACTCTTCCAATGTTATGCGTAAACTATAGTTTAAATTTTAAAATGATTAAGTTTGGTAATATGACTAATGAATCAAATAAAATATTTTAATTACTCAGATTCTAAAAAGTCAAAAAAGTTAAAGGGCCTCGTTCGAAAAGAATTTAAGTTGAGGGGGCCAATTCAAAACGGTTTGAAGCTGGAGGGGGTCTATAGACCGCGGTCCACGCAAGATGTTCATTCATTCAGTCACGTGCGACGCACGTGACCTACCACATTGCCCAGTGCTCAAGGGCAAAACCGTAATTTCACACACACTCTCTCTCTCCACCAAATACTCGCTGTTATACTCCACACAATCCACCTCTCCCTCTCTCTCTCTCTCTCTCTCTCTCTAAACCGAGTCACTCTCTGAGTCCGTGAAGCGCTCCGAGTTCGCCTCGGCGACGAGCTCAGTGAATCGACCCGGATCTCTAGCGTTGTGGGCTCGGTGAGCTGAGGCGCGAGCTCGGAGGTCGTGGGGGGGGAGCTGCGGAATCGGCTCCGCAGGGGAATGCCTTCGATTTCCCTCCGCGATCTCGCGTTTCCTCCCAAATTCGACCGATTTCGGCTCCGATGGCGCGTCTAAGCCCTAAAAGATCGGTTTTCTCGACGAATGCAGTGAGTTCCATGCCATTTTCTTCGTTTTCGGGCGCTTTTGAGCTCAGCTTCGGCCAAACTGGAGAGCTTTTAGGTTCCGATGCTTCATGTACAAGTTTCGTTCCCTCTAATCGATTCTATTGAAGAAATTTGAGGTTTTATTTCACTCTGATTCGGTTTTGGGGGCGGATCGAGGGTTTGGATGCTGCAAATTGGAAAGAGGGTTCGTTTCTTGCCCCAAATTTTGGGCGCATTTCGTTTTTTTAAAATGATTTTCCGAGCCATTTGAGCTTCAAATCGTTAGGTATGCTTCGATTTAGACTTTGTTAGCTTTACCAATTTTTTTACTATTATATATTAAAAAAAAAAACTAATTTTTTCTTTAATTTTTTCATAGGCTTTAATTTGTGTGGTGGTTATTCTCTCGATGAAGGTCAAGGGAGCTACAGACACTTTTCTCCTCGTTGAATCATGTAAGTTTCAAATTTCTATCCTATTTTATAGAACATTACATATTATTTATTTATTTAAGATAAAATGTATGAATAATTCCTTTTTTGGTCCATATTTAAGTATTTTAATTCTTAAATATATTCATATATATATATATATATATATATATATATATATATATATATATATATATATATATATACTGAAAAAATGACTGTAATTTAAAAGAGGAAATAAAATATCAAATATGTGAACTTTTACTTTTTAAAGGACTGAAGTGTTTGGGTGAAGAAAATACAGGGGCTGAGTTGCAACATTATCATAGTATAGTACTGGGGCCATTCGTACATTTTAACCCCTTTAACTTATTTTAATGAGCTTATTTTGCATTTAGCCCCTCAGATTTTTTTTTTCATAAATAGCCTCATAAAATTTATATTTGCAAGATTGACTCTATTTCCGCTATGTTAGCGTCACGCGAGCACTATGTGAGCGTGGATAGTGGTATAGATTAAGTTGAACAAGATAAATCATTCACCGTGTTTGGACACGATGACTGACTCACCGTCTTCTATTATTTTCCTGCCATGATTTTAAGTAATATTTAGGATTAGGATTTAGGAAGGACGCGTGAATGATTCACTGTATTCAACTTAATCTAAACTGTCACGTACACGTAGAGCTCGCGTGGCGGGGATGGGCCAATCTTACAAATATAAATTTTGTGGTCCTATTTGGAAATTTTTTTTTCTGAGGGGGTTAAATGCAAAAAAGCCCTATTTTAATCGGAAAAGTCTACCTGTACATATAGAGGTAGTGTGGTGGTTTCTGAGTGTCTTTTTTTTTTTTTTTTTTTTTTCTTTTGATGTGTGAGATAATATTCCAGCCTGGCCCATGTTACTATGCATTAATTAGTGTAGTCCCTGCTCTAAAGCTTCAATCTTTTTCCTCTTTACTCTTTGGTTTTGTCTCCAACTTTTGTTTTTATTATGCCTCCTCTTTTTGGGTATCAATTGTTCCTTTTAGTAAACAATGTTGTTTGTTTCTAATGCTGCCTCATGTATGATGATTATTTGGCATTAAGTTAAGGCTAACCAAAATTCTTTTTTAAATTGAAGTTCTTGGTGTCAACTTCTATTTGGGTTTGCTCCTTATATCCGCTCTCAGGGCGTGTTTGGTTTTCCGGAGAATTTCCCAGAAAATAGTTTTCTGGCCCGAAAATGCTTTTTCACTAGATTTCATGAAAAACTAGAGTTGTTAAAGACAATGAAATGGCCGGTGATCGACTCTTTGTGAAGAAGTTATATTCTTTTCCTCAATGGATATGACCCAATTACCCTTCTTCGCGTCAAAGTTAACTAAAGCAAAGAAGCTTATTTTAGGGAGAGAAAAAAGACAAATAGAGGAGGGGTATTCTCTTAGTAGCAGTTGGGATGGTCCCCTCCATAGAATACATCACCCACATACACTTGATATTATTCTGATTTATTTTTGGTGGGAAGAACCTGCACCTGCTATAGGTGTTGATGAGCATATCCTTAAGGCCCTTGTTTTGCCTGGCTTCGAGAAAAGCTGTTTTAGTCTCAGAATCACCGAGTGGGTGCCTGGCGACTAGAAGATCGGCAGCTTTTGCAATGGTGGGAATCTATTTTGGAGCTTCTGCTTCTGCTATAACAAGAAGCTGTTAAAAGGGGTTTTAATGAGCTGTTCCTGTTTCTTCGAGCAGCTCTACTCGAACAGCACTCATGCAAACGAACGGACCAGTAGTACGAAAAGATCACATATGATGTTGCAAATAGTGTTGGGAGGTCATTTTAGGAACTCACAAAAGGTTCCTATTGACACTTTTTTGCCTTTTCTCAATAGTGGTAGCTTCTTTTCAGTAAGGCTGACATTTTAGTAAGGACCAATTAGCTTTTTTTTTTTTTTTGTTAAATTTTCTCAAACTTTTGTTCCTCTCCTTTTCTTCTATGTCTCATAGATTAAAAGAGAACGATTATGCTCATTAATCTGATAACTTTCTTATGTTTGGTTTGTTTCATTTCTTTCCTCTACAACAGGAGCAAAAAGGGTGGTGGAATTAAGCTATTGAAATATCTGTAAATCGAGCCATGCACTATTCCGCGCTCATTTCGTCAGTTTCCCTAATTCTCATTCTCCTACACCTTCCCAATGCTGCCAATGCTGACCTTAACTCAGACAAACAATCCCTCCTTTCATTTGCCGCCTTACTTCCGCATGGTCGTAAGCTCAATTGGAGCTCCTTCACTCCAGTCTGTACATGGACTGGCGTTACATGTAACGCAGCCCAAACCGGCGTCCTCACCCTCCGATTACCTGGTGTTGGGCTCTTCGGTCCGATCCCGCCGGACACGCTAGGCAAGCTTGACGCATTACAAGTATTAAGCCTTCGATCCAACCGCTTAACTGAAGATCTCCCACCTGATGTATCATCTCTCCCCTCTATTCACTCTCTTTACCTTCAGCACAATAACTTATCAGGAATTATACCGACTGCTCTCTCTTCGAATTTAAGTTTTCTTGATCTTTCATATAATACCTTTGTTGGAGAAATTCCTTTATCCATAAAAAATCTTACTCGGCTGACTTCATTGTATCTACAAAACAACTCCCTCTCTGGACCCATTCCTGCTTTTCAACTTCCCAAACTAAGACGCTTGAACTTGAGCAACAATAATTTGAGTGGGCCTATTCCGTCTTCGCTTCAGAAATTCCCGGTTGACTCCTTTTTGGGTAACCCATTTCTATGCGGGCCACCTTTGAAGCTGTGCTTTCCAATTTCTCCTTCGCCTTCTCCTATATTTCCACCGCCAATCTCCCCTACGAGGCATAAGAGGAGTTTCTGGAAAAGATTAAGTACTGGGGTCATAATCGCTATCGCAGCAGGAGGATCGGTCATACTGTTTATATTGGCAGTCATATTCTTAATATGCGTCTTCAAGAGGAAAGAAAGGGAAAGTAGCGGAGCTTCAAAAGGCAAGGCTATTGCCGGTGGGAGGACCGAAAAGCCTAAAGAGGACTACAGCAGCGGTGTTCAAGAAGCCGAGAAGAATAAATTGGTGTTCTTTGAAGGTTGTTCCTACAACTTTGACCTAGAGGATTTGTTGAGAGCTTCTGCCGAAGTACTTGGAAAAGGAAGCTATGGGACTACATATAAGGCCATCCTTGAAGATGGCACTACAGTGGTCGTGAAGAGGTTGAAGGAGGTGGTGGTGGGAAAGAAAGATTTCGAACAGCAGATGGAGATGATTGGAAGGGTTGGTCAGCACCCGAATGTTCTGCCGCTTCGAGCTTATTATTACTCCAAGGATGAGAAGCTTCTTGTATATGATTATGTGCCTACTGGTAGCTTTTCCGCCTTCTTGCACGGTATGTTTTACTATGCTTCATTATCGCTTTACACTTTGATATGTAAATTGATGAAAAGTAAAGTGCTTTGCAAGCGGATGTGCCGTGGGGAATCTGTGAAGTTTATTGAAGTGCTTTTGGGAAAACAAGAAAATTTGTATGGGTTCTAAAATTTTTTGGAAAGTTTTCTATTATTCAAGTAAGATTCATAATCAATAAGTTGTAACGGTAAATTTCCATTTTCTAGTTTTGTTTGATAATGTAATAATTCAATCGGCAATTTTGCTTTTCCCTCACCAAAGAAGAAACTAATAACCTATATAGGGTTGGTAAGCGCTGCAGGCGCAACTGTTTTGGCCTTAATAGACAAAAGAAACAGAAGAAGCACTATTAGATACGGTTATCTCCTTTACCTAATGTTAGTTGCTTAGTTGACTTTGATTTTATAGGTTGCTGCGGTTAATTTAGTTGTGCTTGATGTTCCAAGGACCCATCCTTTTCCTTCCTATCTATTTACTCCAAATTTTATGCATTAGATTTTCCCATAGCACATGGATACATACCCCATTGATGATAAAAATGAATGGTGTTTGTAGAACATCCCACTTTGGCTAACCTTTGTGTCAAACTGATCCTTCATGTACACTGTCCATCTATATGCACAGGTATTACTTTGATAATTAAACATTTTAGTTGGAAAAGAGAAAAACAAGTATCGAGAACATTTTTTCTGCAAAAAAAAATGAGATGACAACTATAAGTATGTAATTTAAGAATGCACAGTTTTAAAATTAGATAGTAATTTTGGTGTACAGCTTTAAGCTCTAAGAATTTGGTATAGATACATAGACTAATGCTGTACATAACTTCGCTTATCGCTCTTTTATTTGTTCAACTAGAAATTTTAGATATTTGAGGTCTATTAACCCTCCTGTTCTCCCTTGAAAATAAATTCCACAGGAAATAAAGTTGCCGGAAGAACCCCGTTGGACTGGGACGCGCGACTAAAGATCGCACTTGGCACTGCTCGTGGGATCGCGCACGTTCACACCGAAGGCGGCAGTGGCAAGTTCATCCATGGCAACGTCAAATCCTCCAACATCCTCCTGACGCCCGACCTTGACGCCTGCGTCTCTGAGTTTGGCCTCTCACACCTCATGAGCGCCGCCGCCGCCACCACCTCACGGGTCGTTATCGGGTACCGTGCGCCCGAGCTCATCGAGACTCGAAAGGCAACCCAAAAGTCCGACGTGTACAGCTTCGGCGTCCTGCTCCTTGAGATGCTGACCGGAAAGGCCCCGCTGCAGTCGCCGGGCCGGGACGACGTGGTCGATCTGGTGCGGTGGGTCCACTCGGTGGTCCGCGAGGAGTGGACGGCCGAGGTTTTCGACGTGGATCTGGTGAGGCACCCGCATATCGAAGAAGAATTAGTCCAGATGCTTCAAATTGCAATGGCGTGCGTCGCCAGGGCTCCCGATCAACGCCCGAGGATGGAGGACGTGATTAGGATGATCGAGGAGGTGCGGAACTCTGACTCGGAGAACCGACCATCGTCGGAGGAGAAGGGGAAGGACAATAATAATAACGGCCAACGATCGTGAGGGGCATCGGCAAACATCATCGAGGAAGGATTTAATGTTGTAGGGATTAGTTTGTGTAGTCAAGCAATGATAGATTAGATCTTGTGTGGAAGAACTTGTTTTGCTCATAAGAGCAATCAGGTAGATGCAGTTTTCTTGTTGATTATTGATCATTGTTGCAGTGAATTTGGCATTCATTTTTCACTTATATGATTGTTGATTTTACTTGTACTTTTTTTGTTTTGTGAAAGTTAACTCTGTGATTTATGTTTTATTTTTTTTAGTGAATTTTAATGTTAGTTAAATTTGAGGTTTAAGGCTGAGAAGAAGCAAAATATGTTCCTTAATAGATAAAAGTTGCTAATAATATGCAAGCACATAAAATTTTGGTTATTATTATTTGAATTATTAGACTCCTCAACTATAATTTATTATTATTATTATTATTATTAAACTGAGATCCTCTCAACTTCTAATTTTTTTTATTTTTAAGTTATTATACTTAATTATTAGGGTAAATGTTTAGTAAATTTCAATTAGTTATTAATTATTATTTTGTCTAGTTTTATTTTTCGAGAAGTGATTAAAGTTAGTAAATTCGATGAAATTATTAATAAACTTGGGAAAATATCCTATTTATTCGATAAAAATTACCCAATTTTACAAGATTAAAAGGTAAGGGGTGTTAATGAAATATGTAGCAGTTCTCCATGCATTTTATCAAATTTTATTATTACCACCACCACGTTATCTTTTTTAGCCAATTTTCTCATTTTTTTTAAAAATTTGTCAACAATGAAGCTTGTAGTATTTGGAATCCTATCCCAGTAAGAAAATATCGCCTATTTAATTTAATACAACACTATTTAGAGCAGTTGATTACTCTAATTTATTTTTTTATTTTTTTTTAACAAAGTATAGAATTTTTCAAGATGTTAAATAGTGTAAAATAAAACTCTATTTTATTTTTAAATGATTGCCAAAAAGATTCTAAGTAAAAATTGCTTTTCTTCTGCCATTTGTTTGTATAGATAAAAACACTAAAATTCATTGTGTACTGATGCTTGTTTAGCAAAAAGCGAATGACGTAAAACTTGAAAGTGTGTGTGAGACCCCAGATAGTCCTATATATGAGATATAATAGGGTTAAACTCTTAACCCGGCTTAAGCATTTTGGGTGGTGGCAAGGCCTAAGAGGTTAAGAGAGTTAAACTCGCTAGGACGGGAGTAGTCCTAGGATGGGTGACTCCCTGGGAAGTTGGGGCGTCACTGATGGTATCAAAGCCAATTACCAGCCGGAAGTGTGAGATGAGTCTCGGCTGAGCCAACCTCCTGGGAAGTTGGGGCGTCACAGTGTACGAGATGAGTTAACATTTACTTGGTTTTTATCCTTACTTTTATTTTTGTAAATGATTTAGGCTTGACATGAACCGCCGCCGGTTACGACATTTGGAGAAATTTGAGTTTCAACGGATAGTGAAATTTCGATTTAAACCAAACAACAAAAATAATCATTTATGGTAAAAAAAAAAAATCTACCTCACTTTTCTCTACTTTTAGTAATAAAACAGACATACATACAATCCCTAGAGACAACTTTGGCAAAATCAAAAAACAGAAACAAAAAGGAGTTGGACTACTATACCCTTATATTAACAGTATTAACTGCCACACTCAAGGGTATTTTGGTCATTTAACGACCAACCACTTCTGCTGACCGGGTCCGCCGGCATATAACCTCAGCTGCGTCCGGACGCAGCCCTTTGTGATTCGCCGACTGGCTGCACCGACGAATCACCACCCGCCGCCGGCCGGCCGTCAATCGCTTTCTCCCGATCTTCTTCGGGCCCTCCGATCTCTCTTCCTTTTGTAGATCTCATTCCAATACCAATGGATTGAGATTAGAGAAGGCTCAGCATTTCTAAGGTTTTTTTTTTTTTCCCCTCTTTTTTTTCACTATTCTATCGAATGAAATCTCCATTTAGTGCGACTATTGAATTCAATTTGCATAATTTGCGATATTCAATTGCATATATTTATCATCTATTTCTCTTTTTCAATGTTTCTGACGTCATTGCGTGTAAAATAGACGAGTATTGCTAAATCGATCTATTCAAAGGCCATTTATTGTAGATTGATATATATATCGTAGTTCCACGCCGTCATCGGGTTTTACTCCCACATTTGCAATTTGATGGTGTAAGTTTCTATCAATTGTCTTTTTTTTTTTTTTCTATTTTCTGATCTCCTGCCAACGCATGCTGCATGATTCGCGTTGTCTCTATTATGCAGATCGGTTCGCATTTAAACACTATCCATTTGTTCGACTGTTGCTGAGCAGTTTTTTCTATTTTCGATTGTTATGTGACCGATTTACTCTCTCTGCGATCAATTTCGCTACAGCGCATCTACAACTCTAACGATCTTTTTGCTTTTCTATGTACGAATTCTATTTTGGATATGGCCGTGCTTAAGGTCGTATCGGTTGAAGTGTATTCTTCTTTTTTTGATCTTTCGGATTTCTATATGTATATATATGATGACACTTTGACTAATGGTTTACTTACCTTTCTTATTCAGGAAAAGGAAGCATTAATCCTGTAATCTTCATTGGTTCTCTTGAATCAATGGGAAATTGCTTTGGAACAGTAAGTTCTCTTGTATTCCAGAGCTCTGTTGATTGTGAGGAAAAGCTGGATTATTCTGATGGAAATGTTCATGTCATAGCTGACAAAGGAAGCTGGGAAGCGAAGATAGACAAAGCAAGTAAAGACGGCAAAATAGTAAGCATTTTGCATACCAATTTGATGGTGTACTAATCTAAAAGTTGATGATTTTATTGATGATTTTAGAGAATCTACTCCATTCTTTGTTTGCTAAACACACTTGATATCGATCATTACGCTCCTTTTCTGAGTTGCGATACCGCAAAAGCAATTTTGTGCGCGAATGGCTCCCGTGATAATGTAGCATGCATGCGACAACTTCTACACGGAGAAACCTTTCGAGTTGGAAATCATAGTTTGGGGGAGGATCTTTAGTTTTGCTTGATTTGTGCATCATCTTATTATAAACAATGTCGACATGCAACTGGAAAAAATCACTAAAAACTTCATGACTCATCTTCGACTCTTCTTTATCTTTAATATTGCACATATAATTTGCCCTTGTTTTCAGTTATTTGCATTACTTTTTCTTCTGAATGCTTTTTTTTTTTTTTTTTTTTTTTTTCTTGAAGCATTACCCTGGTATTTGCCCTCTTTTTCTCTTAAGCGTAGCCGTATTTAGAACTCAATCTGGTTAATTATTTGCCTTTGTTTTATAGCCTGATTCCTAGAGAGATGAATTTAACTGATCAATTGAGTTTCATGAAAGCATTACTGTTACTCTAAGTAAGCTTAATAAATTATGCATTTATCACATAATGATGAGCAGTTGAGCAGTTGATTAGTTATCTTCTTTAATTCACGAGATTTACCGGTGATGAATATGTTTTCTTTTTCTGCAGGTTGTGGTGAACTTCAGCGCTTCGTGGTGTGCACCGTGTAGATACACTGAACCTCTATACGCTGAGTTATCGACGAAGTATCCATCACTCGTTTTTCTGACAGTTGATATTGATGACTTACCAGTATGTGGGTTTTTTCAGTATGAGCTTCAACTAGCTAACTCTACATGGTGTTCTGAGTGTTATTTTCTCTGCAGCTGAGTAAATTGATGTTTGCTATCTGAATATAACCTTCCAGTTTGTGTTCTTTGCAATGAACATAGGCTTTAGTTTAAGTACTAGATGCATCTTTTGGAAGTTTCTTTTTAAAAACAGGGTTTCCTCTTCAGGAATTGAGTTCATCATGGGATATCCAAGCAACTCCGACATTCTTTTTCCTGAAAGACGGGAAGAAACTGGAGAAACTTGTGGGTGCCAACAAACTGCAGCTCGAGAAAACGGTGGTCTACTTTACTGACTCATCAACATATTATTCCAAACCACCTCAGCTTGAGAACAATGTATCTTGATTAGATACAAGAGCGGCGGATGAGGCCTCTCTGATTTCATTTTCTGAAGAGGAAATTATCGGACTGAATACGTGGTTTCACGTGCTTTTGCTCTTGCAATATACTCCTAAACTCATATGACAAAGTTTCTGATGTAAAATTGACTCCAAGAGAGTGAATATGATGATGGCATATTTGAGGTTGTGTTTCTGATGCACAGTGTTAGCTGAGAATGATAGGGTTTGAGATCTAATTGAAGTAACATTGTCTTACAACCAGTTAAGGCTTCAATCCTTTTGAAGATCAAAAGTAGAGATACACATGCACTTGTCGATAACTCATAATTGCATTTTATGTACAAACCATTTGACTGAAAGACGAACAGAAATCTGTCGTAATTCAATGAGATATTGTAACTGTTTTACATGGTATGAAGTTAATGACACCATAGCCTCCTCTTACTAAATCCGCATGAGACGGAGTCGCGGGTAACGCTAAACTATACACAACCATTTTGTCGGTAGAGTACCAGAAAAAAAAGATAAAAGAAATTATCGGCTTAAGCTGAGCTTCGACAAAACAGCCGCAGCTTGATCACCACCCAAGAGAAAATACGGATGCCTTAAAGCGGCGGCAGCTGATAATCTACCTCTTCTCAGAAATCCTCTTTCCGAAATTAGTTTTGTCGCCAAATCCCATCCTCTACCAGACTCTAAATCCAAAATTCTGAAATCATGTCTCGAACGGGTAATCTCTCTCCACCTGTTTAGATCATACTTGACAGCTTTTAGTTCGGAGTTGAAGTTCTTCAGACCTGATGTGGTCCTCAATGTGGGAATAGCCATTTGCATCAGTATGATGCCGGCAGAGTACATATCGAATAAATCAGGGCTATTAAGCTGCAGAGACAATAAAATGAATTGTCAAATTGAACATTCCCGCTAGTTGCAGCATCGCGGCAAATTATTTTGGATAACCAATATGAATACGAATCAAATAACTAAGAGAGGCACCATATATTCAGGAGAGTGTAAAAAATAACAATCTAACCAGCCAAAGAATCGGAGAAAAAATAGCCGCAATAGGTTCTGGGGGAGGTTTGGGTGTTTCCTCTGGGAGCACATACAATTCAGGGGGGCAGTAGTCTGGATCAAGCAATCCACGATCCGGTACATAGTTCTTACCAACACGAAGGTCCGCGGCTGCACCGAAATCTATAAGTTTGATCTGTCCCTTTGTCGTTACTACCAAGTTGGACGGCTTTATGTCTCGATGAACAATTCCTGTGTCATGGATTTTCTTCAGGGAGGTTATTATCTGCCTCATCACTTGCTTAATAATCAGCGCACTTCTTTTAATAGAGTCGAGGCCTTCGAGGACGCGCCCAAACATAATGCGCTCTAAGTTGAACGGGAAGTTCTTGTCGCTCATGTAATCAGCCAAGTCTCTGTCCCCCTACAACATGGTGTTAGAAGCACTATTTCAATGCAGATAATAAGTAAGAGACTAAGCTTCTACAATTAGCTAGCTACTAAAGAAAATATTACTGAAACCAAAAGCCTAGAGTGAATCGTTTAGAAATAAGTCGTAGCCTCATAGGTTGGTCGTCTCAAACGTGTTACATGATACAGAAATATTCAAGTAGAAGACAGAAGAAACAAGGGTAGCTAATCATGATGAGAAAACAACATAAGAGATTCAACAAAGAGGGAAAGGACTCTAGAGACTACTCTATGAAGAAAGTACATAAACAGCTTCGCTCTTCAGCAGCAAGTACTATTCTCCGGTAATTTGACTTGTATACTAGAATGTAATAAGTAAGCAGATAATCTCTACAAATTGAATTTAATAAAAGCAACAAGTATTGCAAGTGGTGGAACCACCAAAATCGCAGGAATTCCCCAGGTTTATAACAAGAATGAAATCAATGAACTATTGAACTATTAGCTACGTAGTTCGGCGCGGCCAAATTACTCAAATTTCCTAATACATTGTAGAGTCAAAATCGTGATATTAACGTGATAATGCCATAGAAACATTAAACCGCTCTTTCAGCATCAGAAGCCGGATCTTTTCATTAAGTGTGAGCTTAATATATCTAATCTTAGACATCTAGGACAAATGAATAAGCACTAATAGTGTTTGTTAGCATACCTCGAATCTCCACACGAGCCATTTGCCACCTTTGGTGAATTGTGAAGATGTTTTATCCGCAATAAAACTCCCAAGAAACTCGGCACACGTTTCAGGAGCTGCTCGGGAGACACGGTAGTTGAACCACTCCTCAAAATCACCACACTCTTTAGCCCCTACAATACCCACTTTCACCTAATGTAACAAATTGAACAACTTAATCTCTAATACTACAACATTTCGTCCTCGAAAGCATTAGATTCATGAATAATAATTTGCACCTATAATTCTAAAGCTATGTATCTTTGGCACTATACCATGATGAAAATTTGTTCCTTAAAAAAAATAAATATCTAGCTCCCACCAAATGGACAAAGGTGTAATGTTTGAGTAGTGCTATTAAAAGAAGCACCGCAGAGCTTCTCTTCGCAGCAGAATTAGGAGCTTCGTATACGAGATTTTGCTCTCGAGGCTCAAAATCTCATTTCATCTTTTCATTGTGAAAAAAAATCGCGAATTTTCCGGTTTTGCCAAATGCTCCAGTAAAAGTGGCTATAGCTAAAATTAGAAGTAGGAGCATCGCGAATGAACACAATGACCTTTTTACCTTTTTCAAAATGACCTTCTCCTTGACCCTCCCCTCCAACTCCACTCTCCTCCCTCTCCTTCCCCCCGCCCTGTCCTCCACCCCGACACCCCTCTCCACGATCGCCCCCGCATACACGACCCCGAACGACCCCTCCCCGAGCCTCTCCCCAACCACAAAATCACTCATCTTCAAGTTCCTCTTCCCCAACAAGCCATCCAACCCCAATTGCAATGGGGCAAGCAAATAAGCATCAATTGCCCCCACAAGCACCCCGGGCCTCGCCGTCAAGTAAACCCAGCTCAACCCCGCGAACACCAACACCTCCCACCTCTCAACCTCCGTTAATCCTGAAACCAGCCCCTCAAATTGGGCAAAACTGTACCTCAAAATGGGGAAAAGAGGGTTTGATTCCCCAAGGTGAAGGGTATCGAGCAGGAACTCTTCGGGGCTGTTCCCTGCTACGGCTCTGCACTTAAAGGCGAGCTTTTTATGGGGATTTGGGGGGTTCAATGGGGGGAGAGAGGGGAAAGTTAGGGTTTTTGTGAGGGGTGGAGGAAGAAGAAGAGGCGCCATTAATTTGATCCAAAAAGGATTGGATTGGTTTTGCGGTTTTGCGGTTTTGGGGTTTAAATAGGCGGGAACAGAGGTGGGTCTTGTGCCACGTGGCACGCCGAGGTTCATCCGTGGGATGGGGGGGAGAAATGTTGCGTGGACCATGGTCCGTGGACCGGGATCACCAAAAACTCAAACCAAAATATATAAAATATTACTTATATAATAATCTACAATATATATATTTTTTTTGACAAAAAATGTATGTTAAAAATTATAATTTGTACAAGTATTTCTCTTTTCTTTTTTTCTCACCCGCATTTCGCTAAATCATAAAAAAAACAAAACATCATGAAACTTATAAGCTTTCTTCTTCAGATGTAAAACTCATCTTTCTATATTTTGCCCTCTTAAATTTTTAAAAATATTTTCAGAGGGTTACGATGTTAATGGAGATAATAAAATCACCAAATTATTCTTACATTTTTTTTAAAAAAAATAGTAAATGATTAAATGCATCAACACAAAATTTTGAAAAGAAAATAAAATGTAAGTTTTTGAGAGTCGGTAAGGAAATATGAAAAGACAAGTATGTACGCAAGATTTTCTGTATTTTAACCCCCCAAAAAAAAGAGTTTATTGTAAAATTTTGGTTTTCAATGAAAATTAGTGTACATAAGTATAAAAACTCTTTCTCTCTAATTAGTTTACGTGTTCAACTTTACTACATATTACAACAACTCAAAATGACTTATAAAAATCTACATGTTTCTTTGTAAGCACTTAAAATGAGACAAAAAAAAATGTAGGAAAATTCAAAGAACACCAAGAAGACCCAAGTTTTTCCTTTTTTGTTTTATTTAGTTGACTTCGAATCTTTTTCCTCCTAATTAGTCCTTTCCACAAACATAGAAGATCGAGGAAAATTAAATTATTACAACTAAAAGATAGAGAAAGAAAATGAAAGTAGAAAAAACTCAAATTCTACGCAGAGTCGCGGTTTTCGTGTGTTCATTTTGGGCCTACTACTTTTTAAACTTTGTTGATAGATCCTCATTGTCCAAGGAAAACTTTTTCTTTGCTTTATTGTTGAGAATTTATAATCTTTTGTTTGGTGAGGAGATTAATTTTGTGTTTTTTGTGATCTTCTCCCTAATTTTAAGGAAACAGGAGGTGAAAAGAAGATGAGCAAAAGGATCCTGAAGCTTTTCAATAAAAGAATCAAAGGTGTGTGTGTGTGTGTGTGTGTTACTTTGTTGGAACTTTTATTTTAGTAAATTTCTCATTAAATTATATCTTTTTTGTGTTCTCTGTTACCTTACAAAGTTGGTTCCTTTGCAAAATTAAAATAATTGAATGAGTGAAGAGAATGAAAAAACAACCAACTTTTTTAGCCCTTCATTGTTCTTTCTCTGTTTCTTTTAGTTCGAAACTTTTTTTCTTTTCTTTTTTTTTGATTTAGTCATTGATGAGATTTATATTTGTTGTTGATTTTTCGTTCTTCAATGGAATTAATGCTTAAAGCAATTTCTTTTGTATTTGAAAGGGAACTTTCTCGCCGATTTCTAACAGATTTAGTGTGAAATCAGGGTCTTCTCCCCTTGATTTAGTTCTAAACAGTGTTAGCTAATTTTGAATTGAATCACACAAAATTAGCATTCTGATTCATTTTGATGATGATTGATGTTTGATTGTTTCTTACTCTCTGTTTATTGCGGAATTATAAAGCGCAAATTGCACGGTTCGAACTATTTCATAGATGTCGCATTGATCATTAATTTGACACATCATCAATTCTGAAATGAGGATAAAAGTCTCTGAAATTCTGAAAGGTTTGAAGAGTTTGAAGTAATGGAGCAGCAAAGACACCATGTCCAGAAGAGCAGATATATATCGCGTCGTACGATGCCCAAATTGTCGCAATATTCTCCTTGAAAATACCAATATTTCCGAGTACCCGTGCAGCAAATGTGGCAGAATCCTCCATGGTATATAATCCTTCTTCAATCATTTACTGTTTATGCTTTTATATTCTTGTCCAGAAATAAGTATCGCGAATATGTATACACTTCTCTGCAGCGAAAGACCGAAGTGCTTCTGGAGAGAATACCGACTCTTTAGCAGCTCATGAAGCAAAAAATTCCATGAACAAGTCGAAGATTCGATCGCCAGATACTTTGTCAGTCTCTTCGAGGGGAAGGACGAGTACTTCTTGCTCATCAAATGCGCTTCTTTCGGAGGTCGAACGTGTAAATGGGAGTTGTAATCAGCAGGATAAGGGAGAATCAGCAATAACTGGTGATGGAGATAGAGAATCTGAAAATGCTTTTCGTAGTACTCGAAAAGGTAAAGTCCCAATTCAAGTGGATGAAACTGAAAACTTCCATGCTTATCGTGGGAATACAGGACCGAAATTGATCGATGAATCAAGGGATTTCTCATTGAGAATCGCACCCAGTGAGGTCTTCAAATCTTCAGCTAGTAGAAGCCCTCGTTCTTGTGACGGAAGCGCTTCTTCGTCTGACGATGGAAGCAGTAGCCGTTTGAGAAAATGGCAGCAGGTAAAATCGAGACGAACTTTTCGACAGAGGATGATGAATGAGAAGCAAGGAAAAGAAGGAAGTACTTCAGGAACTGATACGACAACTGCTGATATTGAATCTAACTTTGAGGACGGGCTCCTTTCTTCGAAATCGTCAAATGAGAGGTTTCAATCTGCTGAATTGCCGAGCTCAGATGTGAGCAGAGACGAGTTCTCCTTTAGATTCGGTATCAGTGAGGTGGAGAGAGATACGCTGCCAGGTTCTGAAGATTTTCATTCGACAGAAGCTGGAATCAATTTGGAAGAGGGACATATCTTCGATACCTGCAGTCATGGAACTAAAAGTGAAAAATCAAGATTTGACGCCACTCGACTGAATCGTCGGCACAGAAGTATTTCTTTCTCACCCCGATATTCCATTTCGCGTCCGCAACTGGATGTCTGGCGGTCAGAATCGATGCCTACTACACAGAAATTATTCTCTCAACCATCAAGTAGTGTGACTCTGCCAGTTCTTGAAAATGAGTCGGAGAGATCGAGCAGAATACATTACTATCGCCCGATTTTGAGGGGCGCGCCTTTTATCATCTGCAACAACAAGAAATGCGCAAGTCTACTTCAAATGCCTCTCGATTTTGTCCTATCGAGGAAGAGAGTCAACAAGCTTAAGTGCGGCGCCTGCTTCAAAGTTCTCGAGTTGAAATTTCCTGCAAGGTCACATGCTAAAACTGCTTCTGCTTCTGCTGTCCTCGAGTGAGCTCGGTTTCTTTTACTGATGAATATGAAATGTCTTTCAACAGAAGCACCTTTCAAGTGGAGATAAGACCAGGTCAGATTCCAACAAGGATTATTTTGACAGGAGAAATGAAATGATATGAAGCTATCGACTCGAAGACCACGGCGTAGAGTTCATAATTATTGGTTGTTTGTTTTTTTTTTTATCTTCAAGTTCTTTTTGTGAATTTGTGTGCTCATGCATATTTATTGTTGTGCTTGTGTCCATTTGTCGATGTTTTTCGCTTATCTTTATGAAATTTATGCTACTTTGCCATTGTTTGAAAATAATGTTAGCAATTTGGCTGCTTCAGCAATCAGCAGTCACAACAGGGAGCCAATTAGGTCAAATAAGTCAGTCAGGATGAAATTATCGAATCCCTACCGGAGACTGGAGTCTTAAGAAAGTGGATTGGGGAAAGTCTAGTTGCCTCGCCTGTCCCACCCACTGACACCGCCGAATTGATAACTCCATACTATTCTCAAGCATTGCTGTCTTATCTTATTCTATTCAGTCTAATTTTGAATGTCTAATAGAGCGTTTGTTACGTTCTGCCGTTCTAATACTAACTAATCAATAAATAGAATTTGAAGTGCAAAGTACGACAACTCTTGAACCTATTATATCTACAACTAAGCAAACAAAGCCCCCATAGTATTTTTCCCATATTACAACTTAGTTCCACTAAAATTTAAAATCTAGTCCCCGTACTTTTACCACATAACTACCCAGTCCCAGAAATTTGAAACTTGTGTTGCTGAAAGCTACTTACCAAGTCACCATGTGGCATCTTCACTGAGGATTATGGTCGAACACCTTGTGGTCAATCGCGAGGACGCGAACAAAGCCACGCCGCCGTCGCCGGAGGAGGAGGAGGAGGAGCCATGGAACGCGCGGCTGCGGACGCTGACGCGGCAGGGGCGCCACCGAGAGGCGGTGGCGCTCCTGCGCCGCGCGGGGCCGCGGCATCCGCGCGCGGCCCTCGCCGTCGCCCTCCCCTCAGCCGTGATCTCGTGCGCCGCGCTCTCCCTCCCCCTCTCTGTCGCCTCCCTCCACTCCCTCTCCCTCAAGCTCGGCCTCCTCCCATCCGCCGACCCTTACCTCCTCTCCTCCCTCCTCTCCGCCTACTCCCGCCTCTCCCTCCTCCCCCTTGCCCACCGCCTCCTCGACTCCGCCGCCGATGCCGCCGCGCCCTTCACCCTCCTCACCGCCTACAACGCCCTCATCTCCGGCTCCGCCCTCCACAACCTCGCCGCCCCCGCCCTCGCCCTCTTCCGCAGCCTCCGCCTCTCGTCCGCCCCCTCCCTCGACTCCGTCACCCTCCTCGCCCTCGTCCCCGCCGCCCCCCCCTGCCTCCTCCCCGCCCTCCACGCCCTCGCCCTCCGCTCCGCCACCCTCGCCCCCGCCCCCGCCCCCGCAGTCGCCAACTGCTTCCTCTCCGCCTACGCCCGCGCCGGCGCCGTCGACCTCGCCCGCCGCGTCTTCGACGAGATTGCCGACTCCGCCCGCGACCTCATCTCCTGGAACGCGATGATCTCCGCCTACGCCCAGCACGGCCTCGCCCCGCGCGTCCTCGACCTCTACCGCCTCATGCTCGCGCGCGCCGTCGCTCCCGACGCAGTCACCCTCGTCGGCGTCCTCTCCTCCTGTGCCCACCTCGGCGCGCGCGACTTCGGCCGCGGCGTCGCGCGCTGCGTCGCCGGGGAACCCTCCCTCTCCTCCAACACGCATTTGAACAACGCCCTCATCAACTTCCACGCGCGGTGTGGGGAGCTGACGCGCGCGCGCGAGGTGTTCGATGAAATGCCCAGGAGAACCGTGGTCTCGTGGACCGCGCTTATCGCCGGGTACGGTGCGCACGGGCACGGCGACACCGCCATTGAGCTCTTCGAGCGGATGCAGGTCGAAGGGATAAAGCCCGATGGCGTCGCGATGGTTAGCGTCCTGTCGGCGTGTAGCCACGCCGGATTGACCGATAAGGGATTGAATTACTTCTCAAAGATGAAGAAAGCTTACAGGATAGAGCCGAATCCGGAGCATTACGCTTGCATGGTCGACCTCTTGGGGCGGGCAGGGCGGCTCGAGGATGCACGTAAGCTGATTGAAACAATGCCGATGAAGGCCGACGGAGCGGTTTGGGGTGCTCTTTTAGGTGCTTGCAAGATACATAAAAACGTCGAAATAGGTGAATTGGCATTCGAGAGAGTAGTCGAGCTCGAACCGACCAATGTTGGGTACTATGTTTTGCTATCAAACATATATTCGGATAGCGGGAGGTTGGACGGCGTGGCGAGGATGCGGGCCATGATGAGGCAGAGAGGCTTAAAGAAGGAGCCTGGTTGCAGCCATATTGAGCTCAAAGGGAGGCTGCATTTGTTCATGGCCGACGACCATTCGCATCCGCAAGCAAAGAGGATATATGAGCTGGTGGCTAAGTTCGAGAGGTTGGTATATAAGAACGGCGATAGAGAGGCGATTGTGAAGGGGGAGAAGGGGAAGGTGCCATTGGCAGGTTTTCATAGTGAGAGGTTGGCGGTTGCTTTCGGGATTTTGAATACCGAAGACGGGGATGAGATTGTGGTGATGAAGAACTTGAGGGTGTGCGAGGTTTGCCACTCATTCTTGAAGTCGGTTTCAATGATCGCGAGACGAAGTTTCCTTATAAGAGATGCGAGCCGGTTTCATCGGTTTGCAGGAGGACAGTGTTCTTGCAAGGATTACTGGTGAAACTTTTGCTGCATGATGAACATACAGAGAAAAAAGATGCATGGTTTTCACAATGAGAAAGTGGAAGGTGTGCAAACAATGCCGGCACGGAGCACGGGAGGCAAAGGAGACAGGAATCAAATTACAGAAGAATGTTTGTGATCCGAAATAACCGATCCAGGCGCACCAGATATTGGTTCCTGGTGCAGTTGATTACTCAGAAAATCACCTCCTTAGTGCAGCATAACAGGTACAGATGCAGTGCATTCACTTTCCATTGAAAAGTTGTAATTGAATGGAGAGAACAAGCTTATAAGATCTTCTGTGACAGTACAGATACAGTGCATTCACTGCTATTCTCTGTCTTTGAGTTTATTGGTTTCCTAGAGGTGTTACAAACATCATCATTAACCAAAAAGAAAAACCATATCTATGAAGAAATACTCGCAGACATTTAGCCAAGATTGATGCGATGATTCAAAACACTCATGAGATGTTTCCAAAAATTCAACAGAAACTGCATCCTCATTTCAATAATAGGTCGGTATTCAGATGTTCTAGTTCCTGTTAATCAAGATCTGTTACATTGTCACCAGATCACATACAATACCATTAAACCCTTCCGGTTCATCAATGAATACCACAATTTGATGTGTAAACCAAAAAATAAATTACATATTCGATTCATCAGCATGAAAAGCTGATCCTATTTCCTGAATTTCGCAAAATGGACTCGAGAAGGAAAGGAGCTATTTAATGTTTGTTTTAAGCATTAAAAGCACCCTACGAATCAGCATCAGAATCAGAATGGCTATGATCAGAATCTGAGTGAAGCTCAACAGGTCTATTTCGGTTCGTATTGGCTTCAAGGGGAGGAAGACCATCCTCTTCGTCAGAGTTCGATAGATCTTCACCGTCTGATGCCGGCCGTTGTATATGCGCCTTTGAATCATCAACAGTACTAGTTCTAAAGATAGCAGGCCTAGCAATGGAACAGCCACAAAATTAGTAAATCAACTTAAACAATAAAGAATGAAAATGTAGGTATTGGTAGCTTTCTCGAGAGAAAAAGTAGCATCATACCGAGAACATAAAATGGAGAATAGATTTAAAGCCTTGTTTTTCATGTAAAATCTAGACAAGCAGAAGGATTCATAAAATGGGCAGTTCAAGAATCCTGTGTAAATCTGAATTAAACACGACCGTAATGAAATAATGTAAGATATAGATATAGATACCATTCTGGAGATTTTTCGAGAGTTCGAACTTGGTCGTGAAAGAGGACTTGAGATACCATGCATGCTATCTTGCTGCCCGATCCCAAAGCTTGCTCTCGCCCACTTTCATCTACCACCACGAAACTTCCTACACATTCAATGTAAACAAATCACCTTAAAACGCATCATGAATTGTAGTATGCATGGCAAAAACTGCATCAGATAGAATAAAGGGGGCAAAAACCAGTACCTCTTTTAATCCAAAAGCTCCTCTGAAATTTGGCTGGAAATATGGCTAGAGACTTTACACCTTTACCATCCATAACCTAGACATTTAACCGACAAAAGAGCATAACCTTTTTGTAAATCAATGAACCGGAGCAAAAACACGTCGACAAAAAAGCCACTGAGATTCCCAACCATAGCAAAAGCCAGGAATTGAGCATGACTCTTTCTCTTCTTTTATTAAGAACTTCACGGGTAAAACTTGGTTTCGTGCCTGGTAATGATTCAATTAATTGGATATGTCCTGACACAACAAGCACAAGTTTCATGTCCAGTTCTAAGAGTAAAGATTATTAACTACTAAAACCTACAAACTTATGTGAATTGCACATTTTCTGAGGATTTTGGTTCTTTCGTAGAGCAGAAAGTGATAATACTGCTATCTAATAAAGCTCTATTTGAAAAGTGCTATTAGGAGAAGCACAATAATAGATCCACCCAAATAGCTACTCTCTACAGCAGAATCACGCGTTCACGTGTTCCGTATTGGAGTTTCTACTTTTGGGCCTCAAAATCACATTTTTACTTCTCGTAATAGCAAAAGCCCCAAACTTTTCACATTACCAACCGCATTACCACGGGCAGCTGCAGCAGAAAGCAGAAGCAGAAGCAGAAATCGGATCAAACAAGCCCTAAAAGTACGATATCTAACACAAATTGTTAACACACCCAAATAGCTACTCTCTACAGCAGATTCATGTGCTTCGTATTAGAGTTTCTACTTTTAGGCCTCAAAATCACATTTTTACTTCTCGTAATAGCAAAAGCCCCAAACTTTTCACATTACCAACCACATTACCACAGGCAGCTGCAGCGGAAAGCGGAAGCAGAAGCAAAAATCGGATCAAACAAGCCCTAAAAGTACGATATCTAACACAAATTGTTAACACTCACAAAAACAGGGATATCAAAATCCAACAAAGCTGCAACAAGTAACACTTACAAAAAATTAAACAAAAATGCAACACTAATTACGGCGTATTACCTCAATAACATTGGAGCCCCTAAGCGATTCGACCCGCATAATACTCTGACCTTGTTGCAGCAGAGATAAAGCGCTCTCTTCGCACGCCCTCCTCAAATTCTTTCTCCCCCCTTTCATAATCTCAAACCCCCACTAATTTCCCCACGAAAGAAAAAAAAGAAAAAATCCTAGAAAAAAAATCACACTGAGAAATCACGTCGAACTACGAACGAGTTATCACATCCCCTTGTTAATTCAATCGATAAAATTAGATCGAAGAGGAAAAAATTTATCGAAAATTTTGGGAATTAGAAGGACTAAGAAGTGGGCGGAAAAACCCTAGCCGCAGCGTTTTGTTTCGGCTCCTCTTGGTGATAAATTGTTCCTGGACTTAGTGCACCACGTCATCGGTGGACCGCGCATTGATCCGATTCCGACCCGGCCTATGGGAAGGTGCAACTGAGGAATTATTACGTGCGCCCGGTGTATACTATATGTCGTGCACCGCATCAGTTATTTTGTAAAAATAAAATTAATCTAATACATGTGGTTTAATTACACGATCTAAAAAGCATATGAATTTTCTTTTTTTTAAAAAAAAATCTATTATTTTGATAACATCTAAGTCTCAAAAATTAACAGTAGTAGAAGAATTATTGCTTTGATTATGGTTAGATTCCGATTAATTTTAAGATGCCAATCTTAGAATCTTAAAGATGTAATAATATATGAAATATAATTATTATTTATATTAATTACTTAGGAGACTCCAGATTTTGGAAAATCAAACAGGGCTCAACCTTTAAGTAAAATTAAAGATCATATTATTTTGCACTGATAAATATAATTAGTACACAACATGCTAAGATATATATATATATATTCAAACAGGTCCATTACAAATCACAACTAATTTGATACAGGTTATGGTCCACTACATATACTAAACACCACATATATTAACTTAAACAGAGTTTATATATGTAGCATGTCCTGCTATATATATATATATGCATGTACAAACAACATGACACTTTAAAATCACACATTTAATTCTATATTAAGGAAGTTGCAGATGTTTAATTTCTAATCAGGTAATGAAAAGAGAATTAAAATGCAATGGCTAGGTGGTCGATCGGAACTGCGAATGAATAACGGCGGTGCTCAGCAGAACTTCCAGTGGTTGTTGCAGTTCACGCACGTCACGAACGTCGTCATCGGCTCGTCAGCGCTCCGAGTCTGCATCTGATAGTAAGTCGCCTTCCTCTGCCCGCACCGACCGCACTTGAACTGGTCGGTCGTCGCCTTTGGCGGCCCGCCCCTCTCGCAGTCGAGCAAAGCCTTCTCCTTGATCTTGTTGTTCGCGAGCTTCCTCGCGTCGCTGGCCATGTCTTCTGGAGACATATCCGCGAGACTCTCGGGCCTCACTTGCCCGATTAGAACCCTCCTCCGAAGGTCGGTGTTATTGTCCGCCCTTAGGTTGAACATTATCGATCGGTATTTCTGCTTACGGCCGCCCGCGGAGCTGCCCAACTTTTCGAACAGCGCAGACTCCACGGTCGCAGCCGCTCGAATCGGGTCACAAGATTTGACTTCAGCTAAAATGTTCCTCACTTGGTCTCTGGCGTCTTTGCCTGTTTCTTCAGAAACCTTGGAAAACGTCTCGGCGAGAAGTTCGCGGATTTTGTCCCGCGCAGGGTCGTCGCATTTGACCAGAGACGCGAATTTTGGCGGGGCGAGAGGGGCCGACGATGATTTGGGGATGCTCGAGATCTTACTCTCTTCTTTAGGAGGAGCATTAAGACTTGCTGATTTTCGAACCTTGTTGTTCTTTACGGAAGCAGCTTCTGGAGCCTTCTTATCCTTGATTGTGTGTGCTGCCGCGGATTTGGTTTCAAGTTTGGCGCATTTTTTACTTTCAGAAGTCGCGCTTTTCTTGCCGCTAGAACTCTCCTTGATAACAATGTTTTTCCAGAATCCCAACAAGTCGGAAGCCGCTGCTTTAATCTTCGGGTGTGAATGTTTTGTGAGGGCGCGAAGACGTTTCCCGACCTGCGAAATGTGGAATTAAACAAGTCTGAAACCTCAATGACTGATGCAAAATTTGGATCAGAACCTTCATGTTTTCATAGTAATAGAAACAAATGAGTCGTAATTCAATCACCACCAACTTAGATAATATAGGACAAATCAAATTAATCTTTCAACTCACTCTAACAACAAATTCCAAGCTACAGCTGCAAAAGTGAGGCAACAAAACCTTCTAAAAGGAAATTAAATGCGCCAAGGAATTGAGATCGAAAAGCTTCACCAAGGAATTAGCATCTAGATAGAATTCAACATGTCACATAAAATTCAGTAATCCTGCTTTGAATAGAAAGATTGTGGCCTGATTATTCAGAAGATAAAGAAGAATAAAAAGTATCAACATAGATGTTTGATATATGATCGTTTCTTCGAGAACCCTTACAACCAATTTTGCGGAAGTTGCGAATGTTCAATTCGTCCTAGATTTGCAGAAAATGGCCGAATTGAATGCGACAAGCTTGTCTAAGTTAACCGTTAGTCCACACATGAAGATCTGACTTTAGAAGTCGAAGATTAGCTGAAGCTTCTAAGTGTGATATATATAACGACAGAATCTCTTTAAATTTTCCGCGCTTGTTTATCCACATGTGGAAACAAAAAATGTCTCATTTATTTCGCGTGTAATTTATGAAATTGCTCAAATATCCTTATGCATGCCCTCGAAAATCATGTTTATACGTGCACCCGTGGATCTCACCAGAAGAACATATGTAAAAAACTATTTTCACGTACATACACTAACGAGAGCGCGTGCATGTGATAAACAAGGTTTTCACATGTGCGCATGCAAACACAAATTCCGCATAGGTTATATATAGAAAAAGACCCTAAATTTTTGCTGACTACTGAAGTTTCAAGTTATGCAAAAGATTTTTTTTTTTTAATTGAAAAAAAAAAGATAAATGCCATGCAGTGGTCATTCTCTTGGATTCCAACAACTCAACTCTTTCTAATTTGCAAAGTTTAATTCCTCATCATTTGTAGTGGTATCGCCGATTCTACGTTCGAAATCGAACTAGATTTCACTTCATGCATGATAATTTTGTTAATTTTAATTGTGTCCCAAAAAATCACAAGCATGTAACCATTGATTGTATTCAATGTTGAGCTAATTAAGAGCCTAAGATTTGTCTCAAATGGAAGGAAAACTACACAACAAAACCCTAATTCTAATATTTTTCACCCTTTCTAGATGGAAATCTCACTTGTTCCAACCATGCATCGAAATCGAAACATCTTAACATAAAATCACACACTTATCATCACAAAAATTCACCCAAAGGCCTCTCTCTATCCCCAAACACCATAAAAAAGTTTCCTTTTTTTTTTTATCCACTGTATTAGTTATAGAATGTACAACACCTTAATTCCACATTATATATGTAAAACCCCAAACATATAATCCTCTTTCACCCTCCTTATGGAAACCTTTAAACTCATATCCAACATGCACTAAAACCTAATCAAACACCTTAACCTTAAAATTCTAACACGATTTTTTTTTTTAAAAAAAAATCCTTTTTTAAGCATTCAAAAAAAAAAAAAAAAAAAAACAAACAAACAAACCCCTAAATATAGAACTACCTACACATACCAAAATTCGAACTTGTCGTGAATAAGAAAAAAAAGGATTAGAAAGAAAGAAAGAAAAAAAGAAGTTTTTTTTTTCAAAAAAAAAAAAACCTGGGTGGTGACGAGAATGTCGGTGGTGACCGTCATCTTCCGCAGCCTCCTCAGCGCGCCGACGCACCGATCGGCCTCCGGCGATCCTCCGCCCTTCTCCGCCGCCGCCGCCTCGTCCGCCGCCTTCTTCGCGGCCTCGAACGTCTCCGCCACCTCCTTCTCCATTGGCGTCAATGGCGCGATCGGCGGAAAGAAGAAAAACCCTACAAAAACCCTACGCGAGCGAGAGCGAGAGCGGGAGAGAGAGAGAGAGAGAGAGATCAAAACCCTAAAAGAGATGGCAATGCAGAGAAGGGTTTTGGGGAATTGGAGAGGAGAGAGATGGAAATGGAAGGGGACCGAGGTCGCTCTTCTCTTCTCTTCTCTCCACTCCACTCCTCTTTTTTATATATATACGTGGGAGATGTCGCGGGCGTGTACTCCGTGACCAGCTGCTGCTGCTGCTGCTACGTGGACTGCTCCAATTGCTGCGTAGACCTGGTGCAACGTGGGTGTGTGTATATATATCTATATATATATGTATGTATGTATGTATGTATACTCACTTAACAATGTATATATATGTATAAATTTAATGCATTGCACTTCTTAATTAGCAGGTGATCCGATCCCTTGCCAATTGCAGTGGCTGCAGTTGGAGTTGTAGTCAATTTAGGTATAGTTCCAATTGCGACATTTTGGCTCTCCTAGACAGCATGCATGCTATCCGCTTCGTTTATTTCATTTAGAAATGAACTTAGCTGGAAATTAATGTGAATCAACTAGGATTCAAACTTGGGACCTCGATCGGGTACCAACCATCAAGCCTTTTGCCACTTGCACTAGGGACGCTGGTCGGTCGGTTCTAACGGCAGTAGTTGAATTAATTAATCGCACTACTCCAAATACGGAATTTAAGTATGCATTTATTTGCGCGTGCAGTCAAACAGATAAGTAGTAATCTAGTGATAATTACGATGCTCGATCGTTAGCTACCATATCTTGCGTATGGAATTTCCAGCCTACGTGCATGGGTACGTAACTCCGGGACTTAGAGCTCGGATTTCTGGTTAAATATATGTACAATCTTAAAAAAAAAAAAAAAGTTTCTTCGTATGAGTTTACTATCATAAAATAATAATAATAAAAAAAAAAATCTAACATAATAATCATGATTATTACCATCGAAAGCTCATAAGTATAAAGAAAGGGTCTCTTTTGAAATCAATATTATTGGAATATCCTACGTATAAAGATCTGTCTGTTTAATTTGAAAAACTATATATTATCTACGCATCTAATGGTTTGTTTAGAAAATTAATAGTAGAAAAAGATTTAGGGTTTCATTATTTGATTTATGAAAAAAAAAAAAAAAAAAAAAGTGGGGGCCAAAAGTAATGATTTTTAATATGTATGTATATAATTTTTTTTTTTTTTGAGTGTGTTGAAACATGTCCAATAAGTTTGATTTTTATTTTGAGCCTTTCACAATAGTCTTAGGAGTGCGGTGTATGAGATTTACTTGTACACCAAGTGTACGCAACTATTTATTTCAGTTTGCACTGACACTTGTTGGAGTGCTCAATTGTCTGCAGTGTTTGGGGTTCACATCCCAAAATAATTTGTGGTCAAAAAAAGGAATTTTTCTAATCACTGGATTTTATATAAATAATAATTTAATTCTTTATCAATACTTATATTTTAAAAAAAATATTTGCATTTATTGCTAGATTTTTTTTTTGTTTTTGAGAAAAATGAAAATTCGGAAAGTATAAAACTTCCTCTCATAAGATATATTGGTTTTATTGCGTGCAAATTAAAATATCAGTGTATATAAAAAAATATAATTATCTCCTGAAAACTATTATAATCAGTTTTACGTAGAACCAAACATCACTGCGAGCATGAGTTTTATTAAAAAGATTAAAGTTTAACTTTGGGTACAGTAAATTTATAATTGATAATTCTATGGAATTACAAGGTACGTAGAAGATTGCTAAAATTTATAGATCAACTAACAGCAGGCAAATTAAAGAAGTTTCCACATATAATATTTTTAATTAATAGAAAAGGGTAAAAGTATATTACCATTCAAGCTTGAAATGTTAAGTTATATGAAAAATTTTGTCAATTTTTAATAATTAATCTCTTCTCAAGTTTTTCTAAATTTTGCAAATATTATTAGCACGAGCATGTTACTTAATCCCAAAATACATGCTCGGATTTTAAATCATTTTCTTGTGATCTTATGTTTCTCTCGTTTCGCATGTGTAAATGAATTTAGAGACGTTTAATTTTTGAAGAGAGAGAAAAGTATCACGACTATATGCTTTGTTTTTTTTTTCTAAAAAATAATATTCATATAGAGATTTAAAATAATTAGATTTTTTTTTGTAAACTGATTTAGTCTCGGCCAAAACAGAGTCAGATCAAATAGAACCAAATAATTGGCATTCCCTCACCTCTGTATTTGGTAAGGTTCCCACCTCATTGATGTGATGCTTCAAAAAGGGAAGTTAAAAAATAAAAAAAAAAAAAAAAAACTTTCTTTAATTTTTTTAGGGTTTTGTTTATTGGCTCTTTTTTTTTTTTTTTTTTTTTTTTTTTTTGTTTGTTGGGAAAGTGATGGTGAACGGGCGCATGCGACCGCTGTTTGTTGGTTTTCTAATTTTCCTAAAAAGAGAAAAGAAATGCAGGGTTTTTAATGCTCGCAAGTTTTTCTTTTATAATCTGACTAAAACATTATTTTTGGTTCAATGGGTGTTAGTTAAACATATAATAAGGGATACGATGCATCAGTTTTGATGAGTTTTATTTTTGTCATTGCTGAGTAACTTACTCTTTTGAGGAAGTTTATAAAAAAAGAAGAAGAAAAAGAAGCAAACGAAGGTGATTGATCTTAATTACAAAATTAAAAAAAAAAACTGAAGAAGAGAAATAATCCATTAATCATTGTCTCAGGCGCCACTACAACAACTCTTTACTTTTGATTTTGAGTACATAAATTCCCCCACAAATTTACACTAGAGCAGTAATAATAATACACCACTTTAGTTTTAATAAGGACAACAAACCAAGGGAGTAGATCGATATATATGTATATATATATCAGGCTTAAAAAATCTTCTTAGAACACCCTGGGCTTTGCGCGGATGGTGTAGTGGTTCAAAATGTGGAGGCTAAATTGCCCGCCTTTCTCGGTTGTGTCCACCTTGTCTTGTCCCGGAGGCGGCAGCAGCTCGAAGTTCTGGATGAGGCGCCCGATAGTGATGCCGAGGATCGGCAGCGCGAGGATGATCCCCGGGCAGCTCCTCCGGCCGACGCCGAATGGCAAGTACCTGTATTCAGAAATGTGTCGTCATTAAAACATTAATATATCCAGTGGTCTTTAGAAAGTTGAATCTTAGAACAGCCAAAAGGGTAAGAAATACATTTCGCATTTATCAAAAGCATGTTTTGGATTCTTCCTGTTAATTTCGAGCTCATGTCAATGGCAATTTCGTCTTCCTCGAGTACGGCATTCGAATTCACCCAGTGATCGAAATAATAGAAGACGAAGAGTTGTCGTATACCTGAAATCGTTGCCGTTGGCCTCGACGCCCTTGTCCTCCTCGAGGAACCGCTCGGGCCGGAACTCCTCTGGGTTCTTCCAGTGGTCGGGGTTGTTGGCGAGCCACCACGCGTTCACCAGGATCTTGCTCTCGGCAGGGATGTCGTACCCGGCGAGCTTGGCCTCGTGGAGGTTCATGTGGGGCACGAGCAGCGGGATGGCCATGCGGAGGCGGAGCGTCTCCTTGATCACGGCCTGTAGATAGGGCAGCTTCTGTGTGTCCGGCTCCGTGATCTGCACGCCCGGCCCGAGCACCACATCGAGCTCGTCGCGGAGTTTCTTCTGGATCTTAGGGTGGTTCACGAGCTCGGCGATCGCCCACTCAATCGACCACAGTGTTGTTTCGATGGCTGCACGAAAATGTAAATTAATTTGACTGATGACTTTTTGCATCAAAGAATAGAAATGGATGCATCTAATGCGATGCTTTGATCATTTCTCCTTTAATTAATATAAAAGAACTATTGGTCTCTTATTAAACTCTACATACATCAAAGAATAGAAATGGATGCATGTAATGTGATCCTTTGATCATTTCTCCTTTAATTAATATAATAGAACTGTTAGTCTTATTAAACTGTATATAGATTCTTTCTGAAGCAGCACAGAGAAGTTTGCAACAGCTTTTCCGCAGCTGGTTACGCTGGCGAAGTCCAGGAGCCAAATTTTGACTTTTCCCCTAGCCAGAAGTAGTAGTTTTGTTGTTGTTGTTGTTTTTGTTGTTTTTGTTTTTGCTTTTATTTTTATTTTTCTCTTTTTGCCAAATGTCCAAACAAACACTGATGGAGTACGTAAGTTAGAGCATTGGATGCAATCTCACCCTGAAATAGCCATAGAAAAAACATTTTGAAAACTACGATGTTTAACATGTGGATCTTTTAAAGTAGTGTTGGTCATATTTACCTACTTAAAATTTTATTTTAAGAGATTATGATTTACTTTTAGGAGGCTGGTTTGGTGGACCATGGCTGAGGCAATAATTTCTCCTTATCACTCTGAAAGATTCCATTTTATTTTGACTTATGCAGAGTTTGGTTTAGAAATAATGAGACACAAGATGAAAAAGATAAGAAACCTAAACAAATCTAAACAACACGTGATACAATATATATAATAATATAGTATGGGGCTACTATGCTTTTAGAAATTGGTCCCTTGGATTCCTATTGTTTACCAGTTGGCAGTGGTAATAGCATGAATCCAAGAGCCCATATATATATATATATATATATAGAGAGAGAGAGAGAGAGAGAGAGAGAGAGAGAGTTAAGTTGGAATGCTAGCGGTAGCAATCAGGCTCCGTTACCACCCATTTGTTTTCGATAATGGAACTTTCAAATCGATGATCGACACCGTTGAATATGATTATACCACTTGAAATATGTAGAAACCAAAATTTAAATCTTTTTGATATCATTGACCTAATGATCAAAGAGTTTCAAAATTTATAATTTTAATGATCGATATGAAGTGTTTTCTCGTTTTACGGTGTAAAAATATCCAAATCGATTAAATTTTAGTTAGAAAATTCTTTAAACTATTTAAAACAAAATCTATACTCTCGATCTTAATTACAAGATTCATATCATTACTTTTTAAAGAATATTCATTCTCAGCCGTTTATTTTTATGTCCACTTGATGGACAAGAGAACAATATTAGAAAAGTATGAAATTTGGTTTCTAGATATTTAAACTGGTATAGATTATGTTCAATAATACCGATCGTCGATTTGGAGGCTCTATCATCGAAAACAAATGAACGGCAACGGAGCCCGTTTGCTACCAATAGCATTCCAGCTCAACTATTTATATATTATAGCATTAATTTCTGTAGGAAACATCATAAAACTTCTATTCTAGCCAAAAAATTCTCCACAACAATTCCAAGTTGGATTAAATAACTTGGTCCCAGTGAATGGAACCTTTCCCCTCGGTGGGTATATATCCTAATTTTTCCAATGAAGTCGTGATACGTTTTTTGATTCGGCAAGCCGAGTAGACTTGTCAAATTGGCAAACGTTGTTGATATCACTAATGAAATAACAATAGTATGTAAATTAGACTATTAATGGGAATAATAAAGCCAAAGCTTTATAGTGTTATAGCCTAATTTTGTACTTGATTGTATATATCTGAAAGCTGTACTATAGGAAATTTTATCCTTTTCTTAAAAAAAATTAATAAATTAACAGATAAGATAACTTGAAATTTGTAAGGTTACTCAATGTAACGATCCTATTTCACTCTCATTAAGACTTGGGTCGGTTGTCGCCTGAAATCCAACTGTTTCCACCAAAATATTAATCACAATCACTTCAACCAGAATATTATCCCACCACAAGTGTACCAAGCACAGAACCAGAAGGAATGTTAGGTACTTTTACCTAAACAGGAATCCCCAATTTCAGCAAAAGTTGGCTTTGAAAAAACTATCTAAAACTCCTATAAACAGCCGAGAACTAACTAGCCTAGGCATAGTAGAATATTCCACCATTGTCCTAAGTTGGATTCAACTATTTACGGCATATTCAGATGCAGAGATATTATCTTCACCTAAGATTCACATCAAATTCGAATACCCATATGGCATCATAAAAAGAAGAGATGGAAAAATTTACCAGCAACATTGATGTTCTCGACGATGTAAAGGACGTTGTCCTCGCTGATCTCTCCCTTCTGCTGCGCATCGAGAATGTGATCGATGGCGCACTTCAGCCCCGCGTTGTCCGCCGGCTTCGTGCTCGATAGCTTCCTGCCCCCATCAAAATAAGAAATTTTGCAAACTCAGTCAACTAAACAGAGTATATAATGTGGGAAGTGATATTAACATATGCATCCATTTTTAACTCACCAGAGACATATATTAGATTTCACCCAAACTGATTAAATAACTAACGATCAGCTTTGGTAATTAATTTTAAAATATTAAAATTGTCTCACCGAAAACACCGGTTCTTACTCTTGCTTTTATTCTTCTTGACTAATCCAACTCACTCACCACAAGTCAAAGACTAAAACATACAAAAATTAATTTAAGAGAAAAGGTTTAATTATATAGTAATAAATCTCGCCCCCTTGTTTTTGTCGCTAGTCTTTCGTTTTCAACGTATTCAATTTGTGTTAGTAATACGTCGCTCGACACATCCAGCTCAAAATAATTATTATTACAAGTTGGTATAATAATAAATCAATAAACAAATGAAATATTCCTCATGTTTCCCTTCCTATGGATCAACAAAACCCTAGAAAAATCACGAAAAAAATTGGGAGAAAAAAATAAAAGGATTATTTAGATTAAAGAGATGGAGCGACAGAGGTATTCGGTAGTAGTACTTACTTCCTCTCCTCAAGGAAGTAGTCCTTGAAGAGCTGCAACCGGCGATCCTTGACCTCCTTGCAGATCTTGAGGTAGCCCCTGAGGAAGGGGCGGAGGATGGGGATGAAGTCGCCATAGTTGTACTCGAAGCTCTGGGCGAGGCGGCTCCGCTCGCCGTTGAGGGCCCGGAGGCGGAGGAAGAGGGGATCGTCCATGCTCTCGAACCTCCGATCGAACATGATCCGGTACATGTTGTTGTACATCATGAGCTGGAGCCGGCGCCGGATCACGGTCCCCTCCGTCGCCGCGCGCGGGTCGGCGCGCACGTCGTCGACGACGCTGGCGGCCTCCTCCTCCCAGCCCGATCGGTACTGCTGCACGACCTTGTTGGTGAAGAAGGGGACGGTCATGATCCGGCGCATCTTGCGCCAGTGCTCGCCGTAGACGGTGAAGACCATGTCCTGGCCCTCGCCGGTGAAGATGTCGAACACGACGTTGCGGGTGCGGGAGCCGAACTCGACGCCCTGGGTGTGGAGCACCTCGCGGGCGAGCGGCGGCGACGAGACGACCACGAGGTTGCGCTGCCCCATCCGGAGGAGCAGGATCTCGCCGAAGCGCCGCGCCAGCGCCGCGAGGTTACCGTGGTTGAGGTCGTCCCCGACCTGGAGCCAGTTCCCGAACACGGGCACGGGGAGCGGCCCGGGCGGGAGCCTCAACCGCTTCCCGCGGACCTTCGACACCGCGATCGCCACCACCGCCGCGGCGAAGAGCCCCAGCAGCGCCTTCTCCACGAGGAGGAGATCCATCGCCAATGCCTACAATGGCGAACCCGCGGAGAAGCGAACCCTCGTCCTCGTCGTCGGAGGAAGAGGACGAAGATGGAGAGGAGTGGTGGTTGGGGTTTTGGTGAGGTGTGGGTGATGATGGGTGAAAGAGGGGGGGGATTTATAAATTTATAGGGAGGAGGAGACGTTAGAGTTCACGGCGCCGTTAACGAGAAGGGGTTCGGTAGAGACGGCGCCACGGGGGGGTGTTACCACGTGACGGGTGGGTGAGGCTCTACGTGGCGCTTTTTTATTGGCGGAGTATATATTTAGAGTGCGATTTTTAGGTGCGGGGTGGTGCGGTTTATAGTGTAGTAGGTAAGATGATGAGCGCCTCTTTCGAATATAGTTTTAAACAAAAAATAAATAAATGAATAAAAAATAAAAATATTTGTGGTTATTGTGTTGTATGTCTAAGACAAACGTAACGCTTACATAGTAACATGCATAGGGTGATTGAAGGATCTAGATTCTCTCTTTCTTGGAATTTTAAAGGCTTTGTTTGTTTGGTTTAAAAAACAATTTATATTAAAAATAGGTACAAATTTAGATATAAATAAGAACCAGACTAATTTTCTATTTGGATAAAAATTTGGTTGTTCTCGTAAATAAAAAAAAAAATAGCGTTTTGATAGATATATAGCAATATTAATTTTTAAAATTTTAGTTTTTCGGATCTAAATTCTGTGCATTTGGATATTGCTTATTGATGGATTTTGATTAAATTCGTTCGTTGAACCAGATCCGCTCGTAATAAAAGTAAATTTCTTAATATTCTTTTTCTCGGCAAATAAAAGAAAGTTGAAGTTTACAGGTAAAAATATATAAAATTTATATAAGTTATAGACCATCCTGAATCGATTACTAAGCCTTTCAATATTTTGATCTTAGTATCCTACTTTTCAACTTATTGATTTAAATGATTTGATAGCTCTTTGGATATTAAATTTAATCTAATTACTTGCTTTAACGAATTTATAATCATGTAAATTGTATAAAATATAATAACTAATCGGTAAAGATAAACGACGCTTTCTTATTTTAAAGTAAAAAAATTTACTAATTGGCTTAAATTAAATAAATTAAAAGATATAATAGTAAAATTAAAATTTTTAAAAATTAGATAGTCTAATCCAAAATGGCGATATTTGAGGTTAGTTAATTTTAAACATTTCTAACAAGTTTTTATTATATATAACAAAATGTTGATAGTATCGATAAATGTGAAGAGAGAAATAATCAGGAAAAATTCAATACAATGCTTCTTCTAACTACAATAGTATTTTTTAAATAATAAAATGAGGATAACAATATATAGTAGCATATATAGAGTTTTGCTAGAATACTATCGGTAGTAAACGGCTCGGTTTACTACCGATTTGTTTTCGATGATAGAGCTTCTAAATTGATGATCGACCGTTAAATATGATCTAAATTATTTAAACCATCTGGAAATCAAATTTCACACGTTTTCGATATTGTTCTCGTGTCCATCAAGTGAATAGAAAAATGAATGACTGGAAATGAATATTCTTCAAAAAGTAATGATACAATTTTTATATTTGAGATTTACAGTCTCAATCTTATTGTAGATAGTTTAAAAAATTTTCTAACAAAAATTTAGTTGATTTGAACTCTTATATACCGTTAAACGAGCAAACGCACCATATCGGCCATTAAAATTATAGATTTTGTAATCCTTTGATCGTTCGAGATAGTGCTGCCAAAAAATTATGAAATTTGATTTTTAGATAATTTAAATGGTCTAGATCATGTTCAACGGTGTCGATCGTCGATTTGAAAGCTCTATCATCAAATCGGTAGTAAACCGAGCAGCTTAAATGATGAAATTTCACCCAAACTCGTATATATATATATATATATATATATATATATATATATATATATATATATATATATATATATATATATATATATATATATATATATATATATATAGAGTTGTCTTTGGTATGCTTTTATAAGCACGGAGGCTTCGTGCTTCCACTTTGTTTTCAATGTTGACTTTCGAAACGACGATCGGCTCCGTTAGAGTTGATCTAGAGTATTTGAAGTACCTAGAAAATAAATTTTACGATTTTTCGATATCATTTGCCTAGTGATCAAAGAGGCTCAAAATTACTAATTTTAACGGTGGTGAGTAACGGTGTAGAAATATCCAAATCACATGAAATTTTGATAGAAAATTCTTTACACCATATAAAACAAGATCAATAACTAAGATCTAAAATTTTAATGTCATATCATCATATTTTGTAAGATTTTTATTTTCAGTTGATTTTGAGTCACTTCGATCACTAGGCAAATGATATCGAAAAATTGCGAAATTTATTTTCTAGATACTTCAAATACTCTAGATCAAGTCTAACGAGCCGATCATCGATTCGAAAGTCCGAACATCGAAAACAAAGTGGAAGCACGGAGGCCTCGTGCTTCCATATAAGACTTCTATATATATATATATATATATATATATATAGTCCTATGCTATCAATAGCACAAAGCACTCTGCTACCAAGTTTTCCACCATTAGATCTATCCCTTTGATGATTTTTACCCGTTAGATCATACTATTCAACCAACCACCCACTTAACCCTCGGCCCACATCATCCTAACCGCACATCTCTCAATCCAACGACTAAAAACTTGGTAGCACCAATGACTCCTATTAATAGCATAGTAGCCTAGTTCTCTCTCTCTCTCTCTCTCTCTCTCTCTCTCTCTCTCTCTCTCTATATATATATATATATATATATATATATATATATATATATATATATATATATATATAATTGAGCTTCTATGCTTTTAAAAGAACCAAGTCATTGGTGCTTGTAAGTTTTTAATCCTTGGATTAATAGATGTGCGATTAGGATGATGTGGGCCCCCTTGGGTTAAGTGGGTGGTTGGTTGAATAGTATAATCTAACGGATGAAAATGATCAAAGGTGTAGATCTAACGGTAAAAAATTCACAAGCATCAAGTGCTTGGTGCTTTTACAAGCATCATAGCCGGACTCTCTATATATATATATATATATATATATATATATAATTTATAATACTTTTAGAAGCACCAAAAGTTGGTGCTTCTAAGTTTTTAACCCTTAGATCTACTTTTTTGATTACTAATAGCCTTTAGATCTAACACTATTCCACCTACCACCACCTATCACATCAACCACCACCTACCCCCATCATCTCAAACCTACATCTTCCCATCCAATGACTAAAAACTCAAAAGCACCATCCTATTGGTGCTTTTAAGAGTATTCTAGCTCAATAGGGTGGTGGCTACTATTAGTAGTAAAATCCCAATTTTACTACCGCTTTTTAACATTTGGATTAACTCTTATCATTATTTCTAACCATTGGATTAAATACTATAACCCATTGGGGACCACTCAACCCTAAGGGGACCACTCAACGCTAACTACCTAATATCAGCCCAACCCTACAGATTTTCATCCGAGGGTCAAAAACTTGATAGTAAAAAGGGCATTTTACTACTAATAGTATTCCAGCCGAGGGTTAAAAATTACGAAATTTATTTTCTAGAAGTTTTAAATACTCTAGATCATATTTAACGAGTGGATCGTCGATTCGGAAGCTCTATCATCGAAAACAACTTATGAGTAGTAGGGCTCTACTACTCATAATAGTATAGTAGCCTCTACTCTATATATATATATATATATATATATATATATATATATATATATATATATATATATATATATATATATATATATATATATATATATATATATAGTCCTATATTATGCTTGTAAAAGCACCAAGCATTTGGTGCTTGTGATTTTTTACCGTTAGATCTACATCTTTAATCATTTTCATCCGTTAGATTATACTATTCAACCAACCACCCACTTAACCCAAGGGGCCCACATCATCCTAGCCGCACATCTATTAATCCAAGGGCTAAAAACTTACAAGACCAATGACTTGGTACTTTTAAAAGCATAGGAGCTCAATTCTATATATATATATATATATATATATAGGTCAATTTGCATAAAAAATCTACTAATTTTGAACTTTTGCAAAAGTGAGTCACCTTTTTGTTTTTGCGATTCGATCTAATTTTTCAAAACCGATCAAAATATCATTGTACCTTTTTCTCTCTCTCTTTTTTTTCGTGTTCTTTTTTTCTTCTCTTTTCAGAGACCAGTGGAGGCGGAAATGCCACCCTTCCCGCCCGGTGACGTTGCTCGCCCGCTCCGTGACGAGCCCGCCTCTCCTCCTCGACCTTCCCCCGACCCCTTCTCCTCCTCTCGCTCGTCATCTCTAGCGTCTGCGTTGGCGTTGTCGTCTCCGGCGGGCGCGCGCGCCTGGGCCGGGGCGTGACTAGCCTCGCGTTTCCGGCCTTCGCCGCACCCGCCTCGCACAGCTTCTTGGGTCCCCCGCGCCTCCCCCCAACCCGCCTCCACCACCTCCTCCCTCGTCGGAAACGACGAGTAGCTGCTCTCAATACTTTCCTCCATCCCTGCCACCATTTAATTAATTAGTAACTACTCTGAATCTAAAATCTAACTTAATTTCACAAAATTTGCTTTCATCTCAATTCAATCACTAATTTAAATATCATATTTTGGGTTTCAATTAAATCATAAATTTTGCTTTCAACATTTTTTTTTTTTTCAGTCGCTCGCGCAGTCAACCCCAACACGCGCACAACTCGGCAGAGCCCGCAGCCTCCACCGAGACGCGACGCCGACGCAGGAGACGACGAGCAGGAGGAGGAGGAGAGTGATGGTGAGGAGGGAGAGGACGGAGATGCAGACGGTGGAGATGCGGCGGCGGGAGGGTGACCCGCATCCGCGGTAAAAAAAGAGAAATTGTGTAAATTTCACCATAATAATACAATTGTCTCAAAGAGAGCAATTTTTTAAAAAAAATTACACCGTTTTATATAAATTTATACTATTTGAGACAAAATTTATAATTTTTGGAATGAGAGTTGCACTTTTTAGACGAACGTTGTACTATTTAGATAAAATTTACATTATTTGAGATAACAAAAATTATACTTTTTAGACAAACGTTATACTATTTGAAAGAAATTTACACTATTTTTTATTTTCTTTTTCTTCCTCCTCCATTTATTCTTTTTTTTTTTTCTTTCTCCTTTTTCTCATCGATTTATTTTATATATAATATAAGATTAGTTCAAACCATCCATCACCAAGATTCCTCTACCACCCATTTCCACCAACCTTTCTCCTCATCATAACCAATATTTATATTTATTTTGTTTTTGATGTATGTATATAAATTTTATTATGTACAATATAAATAATTTATATAAGATAAATTTTTGAAAAGTTTATATTCAAATTATTAATAAAAAATTTATTAATTTTTATTTGTACGAGAAATATAATAATATTTTAACAAAATTAATTTTATATTTAATAAATATATATATTATATTATTATATTTTTTATTAACATTGTTTATATAATATTTGTGTCCTAATTTTTTTGCGACAGTTTCTGTAAAAAAATTAATAATTAGTATTCGAGATCCCAAATTCAAAATCTAATTATTTTATATTTTCAGATAAATTTATTTGTTTTAAAAATAAACGAAAGGGTTTGATACTTGTTTGTTATCTTTCTCAAATAAATAAATAAACAAACAAATCACATCCGTACAGAAGAAAATTGACGGTCAGAACGTTGAACACGTGTCCACTGAAATTACGGGCGTGTGTGTTTGTGTAGCTGACCACTTATTAATGTTTGCTCTTCCAAAGTACATTTTTTTAACCTAAATTTTAATTTGTTATAATTTATTATTTAAATTTTAAAGATTATTATAACTAAATTCTATAAATCAATTAGTTGATTAAATATTGATGAATTAATAATATTAAAGTAATATAAAAATTATAATTATTATTGACCCAACATCAATCACAACACTGATACATTACTTCTATATTAACGATTAAATTACTATTTAATTAACTAAATTAGGTTATAAAATTTTGATTTTAATAATTTTAAAAATTATAGTTAAAAATTATAGAAAAATTAAAGTCTGAGAACCAAAACATCAGCCGCCTCATTTTGAGGGCCAGACGTTCAATTTACGCCCCCAAAAAAAAAAAATTAAATGAGGAATTGAGTGATCCGAATCGATTTTGATATATATATATATATATATATATATATATATATATATATATATATATATATATATATATATATATATATATATATATATATATATATATTTTTTTTTTAAAATAAACATTTTCAAACCAAAAATTGTCCAAGAATTCTTTTTTTTTCTTCTTTTTTTTTTTTTTTAACTATATATAAGACTTGTATAAGTCATGGTGCCTCGATCATAAGAGAAAGTTCTAGAAAGTGATTGATGGGTGCTTGTTTTTTTTTTTTTTTTTTTTTCTTTTCGCTTTGTTTATCGGCTCTAATTAACCGATCGAGGGCCGTCTAATTAAAATTACCATATGTTAAACTTATTACTAAGCCACGAGCTGCTACTAACACAGTTGGTTAAGAATCTAATAAATTAGCATATGCAGTTCTAAATTTAAACCATAGCTATTTAGATATAAATATTAAATATATCGTTCTCTAATAATTTAAGTTTTATAATTTTTTATAGTATCGAAGAATGCTGGAGATCCTAAGCTAAAAAAAATAATTATTTTATATAATTATTTTTTTATAGTATCGAAGCATTATTCCAAGTCATCGACTTATTAAAAAACTTGGTACAAAATTAGATGTACAATTTAAATGCGTTGGTCACCTGAGCCGAATATATAGATATAAAGAAAACTACAAATTAAACAAGAAAAGTCCATTACTTAACCAGATGAACAAAGAGGCAAAGTCAATACGTGGGAGGAGTAAAAAAATCAAATTTGTGTCACAAATTCCATCTTTTTTCCTTTTTTTTTTTTTTTTTTTTTTTTTGAACATGGGAATTTCAAACAATATAACAGAGTTGAAAGATTCAAATTTGTGAAGCTACTTAATTTTCTCCCATGATGTTAGGAGATGTTACGTACCTTCCTCTTTTGAAAGCGTAGTTTTCGTTTAATCAATTCCTTTTGGTTGTAAGAGGACCCCTACGAGGGATAAGCTCTTCAAGAGAGGATGGATTTAAGACTCTACTTATGTTCTTTGTGGATCGGAACAGAAAACTGTCGACCACCTGTTGTCCCACTGCGTTTTTATCAAGTTTTTACTAGTAATGGGAGTAGACGGTGTGCAAACTCAAGACTTAGGGGATGAGGTGAGCCTACTTTGGGACAAATAGTCAGTCAAGAAGGCCCTAAATACGAAGAGAAGCAGCCTAACCGACTTTGTTTGCTGCTGGTGGATCGCTTGGAAAGCCAGAAATGACTCTATCTTCAGAAACACCCAAACGAACCCCGGATTGGCGGTCCGGAATCTCATTCAGCTGGTGAACGATTGGGACTCCCTGCTTGTCGCGTATTAAATTTTAAGCCCCCCCCCCCTTTTTTTTTTTTTTTTTTTTTCTCGGGCCAGGTTGCACTTTGTAGCCTAGTTCCACTTTCCTATTAAGCGGGTAGCGCTACCTTTCTCTCTCAAAAAAAAAATCCTTTTGGTTGAGGGTTAAGGGGTGGAATAACTCCCTTAACCTCCATTTTATTTCCAAACACCTTAAAAAGTAAATGGGGTTAGCTAATCCTACCACAAATTAGTTATCCCGGCTTAGCTAATCCCACTAAATTCCAACTAAATATTATTTTTTATTCATAATAACTCACTATCCTTTTTATCCCACCTACTCTAACCAAACGTTATTTTTTACTATCCTGAACTAACTCCAATCCCCAACCAAATACAAAAATACTCTAACTTCATCTTAACCCTTAACTTAATACTATTCCTGGAATAACTAATTTTTTCTTAACCCCGAACCAAACGGTAGATATAAGAGTCAATAAATTAAACTTATTTAGTTATGTACAATGTAACTCTGTAAAAAGCTTAAAAAAAAAAATGAGTTGTTGAATTTTTCTCAGTTTTAATAAACCTAGTATGCACAAATCTACTCTATATATATATATATATATATAATTAAACAACTGTGGGGAATTAATTAAGCGGGACCGTTTAATTTAATTTAAGAGTGAATCGAGGACAATGGTATTAATTTGGAGAAATTATATATAGTTCATATATGTATACCTAATTAATTAAAAGGTTAGTTTTGGTCACAACATTCGAAAGAGACCAACATATTAATCCTCAACTAATATATGGCACAAACGCAATTCGCATGATACGGCGTAAACACAATTTATATATAAATAGGATTTAAGTTTATTTTTTAATGAAATATACGAATTCGCATGATACGGCGTAAACACAATTTATATATAAATAGGCTCAAAAAAAAAAAAAATTATGAGCTGTTACCTAAAATTAAACACCTTCGACATATATTATATACAGATCAAGATTTCTTTATTTTATGTAGAATATGGGACTATTGTTTTAATTAATAGATATATTAAATTCAAAGATCGATACAAACAATTAGTGCATGTTTCTATATATAAAAAGAATATGTAATTTTTCCTTGTTTTTGGCAAGTTAATTATCTACTACTCCAGTCCACTTTAAATGATATGTTTATGTTATACATATATATATATATAAATTACTCTTCTTTTAATTAATTAGCAATATTTTTGAAGAATTTTGCAGCTTTTAATTAACCAGTAATTTCTAATTAAACGCTAATATTAATAGATTAGGTGGGAAAGATGAAAGAGTAGGTAACAAATTAAGTTTTGGCCAATTATGTTGTGGGCAAAAGGGGTTGCATACTAGTACTAGTACTAGAAAGCATTATTAATTTGTCCACAAAATAATAATTTAATTGATCATTGCTCAAGAGAAAAGTCATTATGAACAACATGTGACACTTTTTTAGGGCTTCACAACCATGCATGGTCTTTTCTCTTTAAAGAAGAAGAAGAAGAAGAAGAAGAAGAAGAAGAAGAAGAGAAAATAATCAAGCTGATAGAATAGTAAGACATTATGAAATGCGTACATTAAGAAATTAAGATGTCACATAAACTAATTAATAAAAAATGATTCATCATAAAATTCAAAAAAAAAAAAAAATCCATATAGGAGGATTAACCTTATGAAGTATATACACGTTTAAGCATGTATCTCTAACTTTCCAATGAATTATACTGATTTTTTTTTTTTTTTTTTTTTTTTTTTTTTGAGAAAGAATATACCTGCTTCATTCATTAAGTAAAATGAACTTAGCGTACATTGTGAAAGCAGCTAAGACCTCCTAAAAGATCCGCAAAAAGAAAAGAAAAAAAAAGAGCACACTACACACCTACCGTTAATTAAGAAAACGAATTATACTGATAATATCTACTGCAATTAATTAAGAACTTTATAGTTAATATTCGAAGTCATAAGTTCAATGCACATTCACAAGCACACTAGTCCTGTCATTTAGGCCCTAACGCAGTCGTCATTCATCACAAACTTTCGCCTCGCTGCTGAATACTAGTTATGACACTCCACTTTTATGAAAAGTCGTCCAATCCAACTTAAAATTACTATGTTAGCAGTAACATACTTAACCTTTTTAATTTGGCTAAATTACAAAAAAAATTTCTGTAATAATTCGTTTTTTTACTTTTTTCTTCTGACATTTAAAAATCTACACTTTGCCTTTTCGTAAAATAAAAAATATGCACCTCACCCCCTACCGTTAGGGTTTCGTTATGGTTTCGCTATAAAATATTTTTTTATACCGAAAACACCCCTCCGCCCTTTTTCTTGTTGCTTCGCCTCCTACCGGCTCGCCGCCTCGCCGTCCTCCACTATCTCACCCTCGCCCACATCCCCTTCGCCCTTCTCCGCCGCCTCGCTTTCGCCCTCGTTGCCTTGCCTACCTCTCCATCAACACTCACCTCGATTTACTCTTTACCGTCGTCGAAATCGTGGGGCGGCGAGGGTGCAGAAGGAGAAGGGGAGCAGGTGGAGAAGAAAATGAAGAGAAATCGTGGCTGATTGAGATCGGAATCGCGGTCGATCGAAGGGCCGGCCGAAGAAGATGAGGAAGAAGACGAAAATGGCGAGGGGCAAAATGGTCATTTTACACACCGTAATCCTCTGTGAACATTTTTTATTTTATAAGGGGGCAAAGTGTAGATTTTTAAATGTCAGGAAAAAAAGTAAAAAATCGAATTATTACAGGAGGATTTTCTATAATTTAGCCTTTTAATTTTTTAAATCTAATCAACCATTCAAAATGTTATGCTTTTTACTGTCGCAGAAGTACTTAAGATTTAATAAAAATAACTGTAGCTGAAACTAGAAGCAAAACTCTGCTCGACATAGTTGGAACAGCACGCGTGGCGGCGGCAGGTGAAAGAGTCATGACTAAGAAAGATAGAGGATATGTGGGGAGTTTGGTGAGGAGAAAGGTAGCTAAAGATTGGGAGGATCGAAACAAGTGCGTAAACGTCTCCACATCCTTCTCTTTTGTTTTGTTTTATTTTTATTTTATTTTTTAATGGAGGTGGTGGGTGGCAGTGCATGGTCAGTGCATTCAGAATCAATATGACAACAAATAAGAATTATTATTATTATTATTATTAAAAAAATTTCTTGTATATTATTTTAAAATATTTTTTTTTATTTTTTTTTTATTAGTACTAGGGAAAGTGACAGAAAACTTAATAATTATAGTATCCGAGATCCTAAATTTTGAAATCTAATTACTTCATATTTTCAGCCTTATACGTTAATTTTTTAAGAAATAAACTAAACAAATATTGTCTTCATTTTAGAGAATCTTTACTTCTAAAGTTCATTACTTGAATTTTTATGCTTAATTAGAGCAAAAAAGTTTTATCATATTAAATTTACTCTGTTATTTAATTAACGTTAAGCGGATGATTTTCTTTAACTTAAAAGTTATTAAAGCCATTAAGTTTAGTTAGATCACTAATGAACGAATTTTAAAAAAAATATTTTATTTTTTATTTTATTAATGGGGATTGCGTGGAGGCGCCACTCAACTATGTGTGGTTATTGTTATTGTTGCTGTTGTTGTTAGGACACAACGCTACTCTATTGCTTTATATATATATATATATATATATATATTTTTTTTAATAATTGATTAATAATTTAAAATTTGATTCGATAGATATGATCTGTATTATTTAAAGAGTTTATAAGTATGATAAATTTTTAAATCAATCGTATAAAATGTTACTGTGTGATTTGTACTGATTAGGTCCACATAACTACACTTTAGATATTGTTAGACACATTTAATAAATTGGATGTTAGGTCTCTGACTCTCTGTGACAAAGTTTTAGGAGAACGGTGCATGATGTACTTGTACACCCGGTGTAGGCAATCATTTCTTGTAGCCCACCTACAAAAGTACATTGAATATATTTATTTATTAGATTCCACTTGTAGTTATCAAAAATTGGTGCTTAATAATCTAAATTGCTTTATTCCAAAAAGTCAGGGACTCGAACCTTGTTTTCACGCCGCCTATGGAGAGAAATCAATAAATAATAATAATTTTTTTCATGTTGTAGATTATATTTATTAAATATCGTGACATGTATATGTCGAAATAGAAAAAAAACAATAAGATAATGTTGTATATATGCTCCAAAAGAGTTGGACCAAAATCCTCTTTTTTTAGTCAAAATTTTTTTTTGAGACATAGGTAGCACGGTACCCGCTTCGTTTATTTCATTTAGAAATAAACTTAACTAGAAATGTGAATCAACTAAGATTCGAACTTGGGACCTCGGGTACCAATCACCAAGCCCTTTGCCACTTGCTCTAGAAACGGTCTGTTCAGGATGCTGATCATAAGACTACAATTAAACCTAACTCATTAAATAAATTGAAACATGCATCTAAGTTAGGCCGAAATAAATAACCTCATGGCCTTGTTTGCATCCAAACCTTAGCCCCCGTTTGGTTCAGGGTTAAGAAAAAACTAGTTATTCCAGGGATAGTGTTAAGTTTGGGGTTAAGGTGGGGTTAAAGTATTTTTGTGTTTGGTTGGGAGTTGGAGTTAGTCGATGATAGTGAAAAATAGTGTTTGGTTGAAGTAGGTGGGATAAGAAAGATAGTGGGTTATTATGAATAGAAAAAGTTTGGTGGGATTAGGTGGGATTAGGTAAGTCGGGATAACTTTTTGAGGTAGGGTTTGCTAACCCCACCTCTTTTTAGTGTTGTTTGGGAATAAAATGGGGGTTAAGGGGTTATTCCACCCCTTAACCCCCAACCAAACAGAGGCTTAAAAGTACATGCACTAAGCCTAATTTTCACTGATTAGATTATATTTAGCATTACCATTCATCAACTGTCTAAAACATTTTACTTTTCAATTAGTATATATATATATATATATATATATATATATATACATGAATCCTCCACCAAAAAAGTCTCTTAAATTTTTCTTTTGTTTTTTACCTGTACCGTCCTTATTAAATGTGTGCTTATTACTACGACGGTGGCCCCAAATTCGAACTTAACATTCATATTTTTGGGCCAAGCCTTATTTCAAATTGTAATAAACTGTTTTGTGAATCACTATCTATCTCCCCTAAAAAAAAAAAAAAAAAAAAAAGAAAACCTTTTTCTTTTGTTTTCTTTTCTTTTAACGTCAAATTTTGTCACTACCTTTGTGTTCCCCTTTCACTGTTTCACACTATGGATATATAACTAGCTAGTATGAATATATATATATATATATATATATATATATATATATATATATATATATATATATATATATATATATATATATATATATATATATATATATATATAACTAACTTCAACCCATATTCATCACATTATTGACATTTCTCTATGATGTTGGTAGGTAAAATTTGGTATATGGCAATTAATGGACAAACTACAATATTAGAGCATGTCATTGCTGATGTTTGCATACATTATCCTTAATTAAATGTGGTACCATAGATTCTAAATTAGAATCTAACTCAATGCATTGTATCCCCATCCCTATTAACTTTAAGCTCACATTATATCACTATTCAAACAAAAAGAAAAAGAAAGTTCACATACATCATGTTTTGCCATTCTAGTAAGGGAAGTGATATATATTAAGAAAACCACGCGCGTTTACTTGTGCCTGAGTTTATTGAATTTGATCAAATTAATTCAGTAAAGAATATATAATTGGATTTAATGATCTACTCCTAAGTATTAAAGTCAAATCTCTGTAAATGTATGATAGGAAATAACTTAAAAATAGTTTAACATCTAATTACTCACGATATACGGATACTGAAGATATATGGAATTGGTGGGCGAGATAGGAGCTTAGAATTTGTTTTGATATATATATATACCCTATAAATCAAATGATACCGATTTAATAGAAAATAATTCAATATCATATTTAATAGCAAACATTTTGCCTTTACTTTTCGAATTTATTATATTTTTTGTGTCTTGATGGAATTAGTCGACCAAAAAAACCTAGGAATATATAGTCCATTATTGATTTGTAACCCAAACATGCCACCAACTTCAATTATTTATGTACTTATTAAGTACATGATTCACCTACTTGAATTAATATATATTCCGACCTAATTAAACTGTTTTTTTCTAAAAGAGTTTATGATGTTCATATAAACAAAATTAAGTTAGAAAAATATTTGGTTCTATGATGATGGTTAATTAGTTGGCCAGTAAAGTTATATGAATAAGCTCATCATGAGTGTCCCAAGTCAATATGTTTGGTGAATTGCTTTGACAACAATTAGTTCTTGAACTAACTCAAAATACTCAAATATTTGATCTAAATCAAAATCGTTCTTACATTTGCAAAGCTATTTGGACAAATCGATTCATCAATTTACCATAATTGGTTTAGGAGATATATAACGAAGTAGAAGATGATATTTAGGTAGTAATCGGATTGATGTAACGCTGAATTGGCTACAAATCAAGTTTACTGAGAATTGCCACAAACCAAGTGTCGAATTCGGCTGTCGGATTTCGAAGTAGGTAGGTGATATGAACTGTTTATGCTTAAAATAGTAAAAATAGACTTGAATTAGAAAAGAAGAATCCAAATAGGTACATCAAGCAATCTCAGCTATTCATCATAAGAAAAGAGATATCTATAAGTAAAGATTTCAAATTTTGGCCTAAATTAATTTTGTAGAGTTCAGATTCAGATTTCAAGCTACTCCTAAAGAGGAGGGTAGAGATCTATACCCCATTTTTCATTCGCTAAAAAGTTTAAGAGCTTAAGATATCAAAAAAGGCAGTAGGTAGGTAGTTAGGTAGATTTAGTTTCCTTTTTTTTGGATAGATTATTGGGAGAAATCGCATTCATGCCCGAAGATCGATCCAAACATTGGGCCGTTCCAAGTGGCCAAACGTACCGTCTTTTAGGAAGTCAAGTCACAGCGGAGAACCCAATATATGAATTATTGCCCTTTCATCTATCTATTGTAATTTTTCTTACAATCAATGAAGTTTAATTAAAGTTTTTCTTTTTCGGCTATTCAAGTTATTTTGTTTAGACTTTTTTTTTTATTTTTTTTATTTTGTGTGTGTAGTTGTTGTTTCAAATTTGGATGTAGTAATTTAGGTAATCTTTTGACTTTGGGGTGATCAACAATGTTGTTCTAGTCAATCACTTAAAGCTACCAACTACTTCTACCATGATTGGAACTCCCACCTTAATTATATAATAATAATATGATTAATACCTTTTGAGGTACACTTAACATGCCACACGTGCCTAAGATTAAGTACCTTGATGAATCTAGCTAGTCGTCCATGTGGGGGGCTATTTTTCTTCACTAAGGCTTCGCTTTGCGGCAGATCATTAAGCATGCGCATGAGAAAGACGCTTTAAAATATCCCGTTTGTTTTTGTACATAATATTACGTTCCGTATACCGCAATGAGTCGGTTATGATATATTTTCTCAAGTTCCCCACCTATAACGCATCCATATATATTTTTCTACAACTTTATTTTATATAATAACGTTAGATAGACCTCAATACCAAAGCTAAATCAATATATATATATATATATATATATATATATATATATATATATATATATATTTATATATATATATAAGCAAAAATTTAGGAACCTAAAACTCATGGCACTTGTTATTTTGAAAAATATACATATGATTCGAATCGAAAACTTTTAGTATCTAAAACATAAATTTTGCGATTTTTCGATATCATTTACTTATTGATCGAAGGGACTCAAAATTAATGACTGAAAATAAAAATCTTACAAAATATAATGATATGACATTAAAATTTTAAATCAAAGATATTGATCTTGTTTTATATAATATAAAAAAATTTTGATCAAAATTTTACGTGATTTAGATATTTCTACACCGCTAAACTTGCAAACGTCGACTCACCGCGACCATTAATTAAAATTATTAATTTTAAATCTCTTCGATCACCAGAAAAATAATATCGAGAAATCGTAATTTTTTTTTTCTAAATACTTTAAATATTTTAAATCAAATTTAATAAAATTAATCATGGATTCAAAATTTTCAACATCAAAAATAATTTAAAAGCACGAAAAATTCTGTACTTCCAAAAATATGCCAAGTCAGATGCACTTGCTCCAACTCACCGTAACCAGAGAAGCCACGTGGCGAATCACCGTGCACTCAGCATCACCTACCGAACCCGAATTTCTCCTATAATTTTTTAATATTTTCTTATATGAAAATTGTATGTTAATATTTAATTTGAGAAAATTGGTACATTAAAACATATAATAATAATAATAATAAATATAAAGGAATTAATTAATTATAACCCACCTACCACCGTGACAGTAACTAGCAAAAAATGACCACATCGATCACTCGTGCTAAGACCCAACTCCTGGTTCGTGTGGCTTAGCTTAATTATTAGCCCATGCAACGTCACCAATTGTTCTCATCCTGTATAAGTCACTTTAATTCAATGAATAATAGAGCAGTTGTAAATGTACGTATCACAAATTATTTATTGGAGTTTTATCAATTAATGTGTATGCTAAAGATATTTCTGATTCGTCTATTGAAATTTCTGCTGTTATGTCACGTCGTAAATTAATTCGATCCCTGTAGAAATATTTATTTTTATTGTTTATTTCGTCTTTTGTATCACGAGCACTTCTATAAATTTAGAGAGAGACACAGGATTAGAGTGTAAAGAAAAATAATACCAACTAGCTAGTTAGCGGGTAAGGAGAAGGAAAGAGATTAGACATACTATAATTATTCAAATTCATTCCCAAATAAATCTAATATTATCGACTAGATTACTTAGGCTTCGTTTGGTATTACGGGAAGATTGCGTTACGTGCTGTGAGAGAGTACGTTGGAAAAATACCCTGTTTGTTTCCGTACGTAATATTGCGTTCCGCATATCGCGATGAGTCAGTTACGATATATTTTCTGTGTTCCCACCGGAGAATGCAGAAGCGGATATGCTTTTTCTACAACTCAATTTTATAGAATAGCGTTAGATAGGCTTCAATACTAAACTAAGCGTTAGTGCGTTTAGCCAAATACCGTCATATTATTTTATTTTTATTGGATTATTAGGAATTTTAAAAAGATAGCGCGAACCAAACGCAGTCTTAAAGTATACAGACGCTAATGGGCTTAACAAGTAAACATTGATTGAGTTTTTGGTGTGGGCTTTTCATTTGGATTGGACGATTTGGGTCAAATTTAGGCCTTTTGTGATCTGAGGATTCGAGTGGCTCTCAAGCCAAATTAATTGATGTTGATATGCTTTGGCACGTCTCTTTTATTTAATAGGGCCAAGCAGGATTTACTTATGTTTCATACTCAGTATCTGGGCTTAGTCAAGTCCAAGCCAGATTGGTGAGACCAAAGAGAAGCCCAGGGAGAAACCTTTTTTTTTTTTTTAATCACGAGTCATGTTCGAAGTGTCGTGAGGCTGGGTGGGCCGAGTCACAATCGATATCCGTGGGCGTTGTATTTATACGATTTAAGTGAATTAGTTGCGTACTTCTAACAGCTCGAGCTTTTGGAATTAATGGTTAGCGCCAACAATCAGACAAAAACCAACCTCTTCCTATTTTGAACTTAACTCGGTTCAACATAACCTTCTACCATAGGGCAGAATGCTGACTCACTTAAATCAACATAACATTCTTGGTGTCCTCAACCCTTGACAGATCATATTGAGTTCGTCTGTCACATATATATCAAACCTACCTTAAAGGCGGCTCGATTCCCGAATACTTATGTCCTTCTGCTGCAAGAATAAGGCGCGATACAAGCAACATCTCCAAACTCAAAGCTACACCAAACAGAACTCGCACCAACAAAATCATAAAACCACCGACGGTCCCTAAAGCAAGTGGTAAATGACTTGCTGTTTGGTATCCGAGATTCTAAGTTCAAATTCTAGTTGATTCATATTTCCAGCTAAGTTTATTTCAAAATGAATTAAACGAAGCGAATAGTGTGCTTGCTATCTATCTCTGGAAAAATAAAATTAAGAAGAAGAAGAAGAGGAGGAGGAGGAGGATGGTTTAATAATCTTCAATCATCATCCCAGAATAATTCTTTACTCAATTAGAGATAAGGATGAAGCAGTATCTTTTTTTTTCTTTTTTTCTTTTTTTTTAAATTTCTTTTCGTTCATTCGTCCTTTTCTTTTCTTTCAATGACTTTGAACGACTGGTCGGTTCAATTTTCCACGACACGATCCGACCCGACCCGATCCGATCCGATCTTCGCGTTCACATTTCATTGTTCGCGGTGGGCCCCACTTTTGACCGGTCAACAACCACTCCAACGCGGCTGCTGACGTCACGTCTCCGCCCTCGTATTACGCCACTCGTCACTAAAAAGATATAAATAAATTTATTATTATTATTATTATTATTATTATTATTGTTTTGGTTTTTGGGGGGCTTAAATATAGTGTAAATACATCCTACTTGTACAAAAAAACAAAAAACAAAAAACAAAAAATCCACTTTCAAACACAGCAACCAGTTATTTTTTTTTTTTTTTTTTATTTTTTTTTAATCCTTACACCATAAAAAATAAACTTAGCTTAGTTTGGTATTGGGATCTATCTAACACTCTTGGATAAAATAGAGTTGTAGAAAAAGCATATAGGAATATGCTTCTGCGTTCTCCGGTAGGAACGCAAAAAATATAACGTAACCGACTCATCGCGATATACGGAACGCAATATTACATACGAAAACAAACAGGATATTTTTACAACGTACTTTCTTATCGCACGTAACGCGATCTCCCCGCAATCCCAAACGAACCATTATAAGTTTATATGAAAGCCGTTACAAATGACCGATTAAAAATGATGGTAAAATATATATTCAGTCCACTTTAAGGTAAAAAATAATAAATTATATAAAAATAACTTAATAAAAGCTTCTAAGGAGACAATAGATTTATTTTATATTTTTTTTGCTATTTAATTAGTGACTTTTAATAAAGCTGTTAAATTTTGTCTAAAATTATAAATTAATTTGTTAACAGTAATATATAAAGATGGACAAAAAAAAAAAAAAAAAGAAAAGAAAAGAAAAGAAAAAAAGTTCAATGATATCTCATATATATATATATATATATATATATATATATATATATATATAAGTTTAAAATATAGTGTAGAAAAGTTCTTTTTGGTATCGTTTGGATCGGATATAAGTAAGAACTAGTTATTACGAATATGTACAAATATGAGGATAAGAAAAATAACGTTTGGATGAAAATTGAATTATTTCTGGAGATAAGAAAAATATTATATAGTTTTATATAAAAAATAGAGATGTTGGTGGGATAACCGAAAATTACTATTTTCGGATAAAAAATTAGCGTTTAGGTATAAATGAGGGGATAAGGATCTATCCCTATTTCTATTCTCTAACCAAACGATCGATGCCTTCTATTTTGAAGTTTGTAGCTGGGCCAAACACGTGTAACTCAGTGGGTGCGTGATTAAAATCCAGAATTATAACTGGCTCCTGATTAAAGGTCTGTCTGTTGCCCAGAGCTGTCTGATCCGAGACCTTAGAAACCTTCTGTACGGTCCTAATAATTCTACGCCGAAAGATTAATTTTGATTAGAATATATGAGATCTATATATTAATAATAATTATAATTAGATTTAAGCATTCTGGATCGGTGATTTGAATTCAACGAATTATTATTACTAGCGGTTCAAATCGTTATAATTAGTATCAAAACCGAATACCAGCCGGAAGTGTTATACTAATGGATTTGGTGGGAGCCACACCTCTTAAACTAGTAAGAGCCGAGTTTAAACATGAAAAGTTTGTAAAGCCCCAATATATAGTCTCACATCGGATGATGCATGATTTGGTTTGGCTCCGACAAGTTTGTAAGAGTACTCCAATAGTCTCTTAAGTATTTTAGGCTAATATTTTGAGTCTATCGAGTTATTATTGCTTGCGGGTCAGGTCGATATGTTATTACTGCACCCACTACCCTCAATAGATAAAGAAAGCGACTGCACCAAGCTAGAAACTTCCCCATGAAAGGTACTTCATTAAAACTCCTATGAAATGTTGAATGTTTTAATTATCAAAGGTACCAATCTTAGTTCCTGTTTCTTTCACACTAACAAGTTTGTTTTCGACCGAATTTTCAACCAACCTAATTAATTACACGAATAATAATTAGTCCACACAATGTTGGAAGCAAGCATGATTTTACTCTCATACTAATTGTTGGAATCGATATTTGTACAGATAATAATTATATATAACATAAGATCTAAAATAAAACAAAATAATATGAAAAAAAGGATATTGGAGGAGGAAGAGGATAACTAAACTAGTACTTTATTAATAACAAATAATTAATTACATCCTGAGCGACACCTATGGAGCCATGTCTACTGTGATTTTTTTAAACAAAAATTAACCCATGCATGCCTAACTATATATATAGCTAGCTATCTGTTTGTCTCCAAAATTCTCCCCGATCCCTGAAAATGCCTGATCTTCCTTGGGATGCGTGCTGGGATGAAAAGTGGTTCAGATTGATGACCCTCGAGAAATGCGCCCTTCTGATCTTCAAACGATTCGATCGGCGAGGGATCAAACCGATCGGGTTCGAAATCCTATTTTCACTTTGATTCGGCCGAAAGAGTCGAAAGGTCAACACAAGTAATAGATTAAGCAAGGGAGGAGCCGAATAGCCAGAAGAAGACTTAAACAATCGGCTCGGCTCAGCCGAAATGTGACTATATTAATAAGAAAAACGGGGAAATACAAGGAATGGACCGTAACTCTCAAGAGTGATGCCCAAAGGGCAGACAGACTCTAAGAACTACAACAAAGAGCGGAGTGATGCCACTGAAGGCAGACAGACTCCAGAAGTTTAAATTAGAGGCTACTCCTAAGAAAAAGCAGTAAATGCGAGTAAGAAAATGCGAGAAAATAAGGTGGTCTTCTGTTCGCAGGGGAGAAAAAGACCTCTTTTCAGTATATTGAGTGCCTATTTATAAAGCCTCCTTGAATCAGTTATGGTCTTAGTATGACCGGCCACCATCCCACGTCTCCTGATATTGTGGACCACCTTCGACCGATCAGTTACTACTTTGAAAACCGCTGCAGCTTATTATAACTCCTGCGGTTCATGCTCTTTTCGTACTCCTGGCGCACAACTCGGTTGTCGTGTTTATCAAAACACCCAGTGTATAACTTAGCCGTGCCAAATCGGCTCAACAATTGCCCCCTCGGCAGCTTCCGGAGAATCGCTTCGGTAGCTGGCGGTTTTTTGTTCTCTTTCTCTCGGGTAATCATTCTATTTCTCGCTTGAACCTTTTCGGTTCAAATTTCTCTCCCAACTTTACAAAAGTGTGACCCGATACATATCTCCCGATCCGATCCAATCAATCTCACATATTCTGCGTCAGCGAATTGCACTGGATTCAAAGCCCTAGAATACGATTTCAATCTTGACCGTTCTTTTTCTCATTGACGGTCTTGATTTACTTTAGGATTTTGTCTTATATGCGGCATTGATTGCATCCTCTTAATTGCCGCCGTCTATTCATCATCAAAGTGCATTTCGAAAACCGTATCGTTGTGACGAAACGACAGGACAGTTTCTTTTCCTTCTTACCCAAGCTTTTAACCTTCTGATTTCGTCTTCTCCGTCGTATACTTCTATTCTTACCAAATCCTTTCTTGGTTTACCTTCGCCATCGGCCAATCTTTCTTTCTACCCCTTTATTTCTGCTTTCGATGATGGCCAAAATTCCGTCTTTGCCGACTCGTCCTTTGTTGGACTACAATATTCTTCGTCCATATCTTTTGACTGATAAAACTAGATTTGTTTTGGGTCCCTCTTTTACTGGAGATGCACCCATTGACGATTTCCCTTACTCTAGTGATGGTCTCCCCTTGGCAGCCGATTCACTCGACCTACATTCTTGGCTTTCTTCAACCTCCACTAGTAGAAGCCTTCGAACTTGGCCGACTGTTTCCGATGCCTATTTATCATGGCTAGATAGAGTAGAAGCTGCCTACGGTGAAGTTTGGCGAGAAGTAGGTATATATGAGGCTATTCAGCTTTCTCGAAAACCTCCTCTTGCCGATAACCTCCTCTTGGCCTCTGCTCTTTGTTTCTGGTCCCCTGTTTCTAATGTTTTTCTTTTCCGAGGGGGCCCTCTAACTCCAACTCTTCTAGATGTCGCAGCCATCATCGGCCTAAGGCCCCATGGCATTATTCTCTCTATGGCCTACAATCCCGATGGTATATCCGACTTTGAAAATCATCTTGACCTTGCGGATTTGGCCTATTCTAAATTTCTTCGACGATTTGCTGGTGAAGCATCTGCTCCTGTTACCAGGAGAGAACATATTGCTTTTTTGCTATACTGGTTGTGTCACAATCTCTTCTGTACTCGATCACAAAAAATTAACCGAGATTTTGTTCCCATCGCCGTTGGTTTAGTCAACGGCGATAAATTAGCTCTCGGACCTTATTTCCTTGCTTTTGTTTATAGAGAAATTCTTGATTCTCTCAAATCATCACCCTCTAGTAGTGGTATCGCCATCAGTTCAGGCTGTGGCGTTTTCTGGTTTTTGCAAATGTTTTTACAAATTTACTTTCCTGTTCTGTGTGGAGCCCCTCTAGATGTAAGCTCGGCTGCTAATTTTGATTCTTATGGATTGGCACTTGGCCGTCCTGAGCCGCTTACCCCAGGTCAACTTTCTGATTTTTTTCTTTATTTTAAAACATTCTATGAATGTCCACCTCATACTATTATCAACTGGAATCCATTTAATGACCGTGTCACCGGTCCGTCTTGGTTTTTGGCTCGATATGAAGCTATTCAAAACGAATTAGCTTCCTCTCGTGCCGAGAATATCGCAGAGGTTTGGTATGCCTTTTTGGCCCCTCGAGACCTGCATATTGGATTAAAGTCGCGCTCAAAGCTAATACCGAGCACTGAAGTTTATTCCCCTCATTTTGCGGCGCGCCAATTTGGGCTTGCCCAAGCAACTCCTGCTCCTGCCAAATTCTTCACATCCAATACTGCCTTTAACCGACCCCCGAGCAAGAGTATAGCTGACATTGATGCTATTTCGGCCAAGGGAAATCGTCTTCGGCGATTTTTTAAATTAGTAAGCTTCAGGCCGAATCCCATGGGAGTGATAGCTTACCGCTTTACCATCAATTGGGAGAGCTTTGCTCAAACAATTTTCAATCGATCCTCTATGCAAACATACCGCCAAATTATTCTTCCTTACGGTATATTCTTGGCGTAAACTTTCTTTTCTTTGTGTTTTTTTTTTTTTTTTTTTTTGTTTTTTTTTTTTTTTTTTTAAACAATCTTCTTGCTTTCATTCATCACCATGGCGGTATCTCGGGATCCCGTTACCCGCTCAACTCCCGCTCCATCATTATCAACTGATTCATCAGAAGAGACCTCTAAACCATTGCCTTCTTCCCCTGTAATTTGCTTCATTCAAATTTTAATCTTTATATTTTTCATGCACTTAACATTTCTTCTAAAATACTTCCTTTTGATAATCAGTCGATCCAGACTTCCTTATCGACCCCAGCTTCAGAAAAACGGCCGACTGAACTGACTCAAAGTACATCTTTGCGGCCTTCGAAAAGGCGTAAATCTTTGGCAAAGAGACCTCGGCCCGATGTAGTTGAAAAACAGTCGACTGCGCCTTCTCTTCCAATTGCTATCTCAGAAAATATTTCTTCAGTTGATATGGACGAATTGGCTAATATTTTGGAGCCGAATCCTACTTCTGATAAGCCGATTGATTCTACCGAGGTTGAGGTATTTATAACCAAACACTCATTCACTCGGCTTTCAAACACATTGATTTATAATGACTAGATCCTTTTCTTTCCATGGCACAGATCGAAAAAAGAACTCATCGTGAAATTCACAGCAAAAGAAATCAAGAGGTCAAGAAACCATTACCTCCACCTTCCCCAGAGGTGGCAACAAATCCAAATGCACCTCTCGTTAGAAGACCTTCAGATGTGCAACCTGGACGTCTATCCTCCTATCTCTTCATCTTCGACGATCCTTTATCCACGACTCTTAATTTATTATTAGCCTCCAGTCCAGGCTCGAATAATGGAGATGATCCGGCGACTACGATGTCGTCGAAACTCAACAAAATCGGATGAATGTCTCCAATTATACTCTCTTGGCCTTCCTTATTTAGCCCAAAGATCAAGAACAATCGATCGGTTAAGTGCTCTTTTAAGTAATTTAATCGATCAAATAGGTATCTCCCCCTAATCTATGTTTCATAGAAACTCTTTCATCTCATCTTTCCTCTTTTTATCTCGGCACCAATCTTTGCATGCCGAATTTACATCTTTACATCAACATTTTGATCGTGTTGATCACATTAAAAGAAGATTCTGAGGTGACAACTCCTATCACTTTGAAGTAAGTAGTGAAGATAAATCTTTGGCCGATCAAGAATCGGCCTTAAACGAATATTAACTCAAAGAAGAATTGACCACAAATTTGAAATGGCCTTAGCCCGCAATTCTGAACGAAGACTTCTTCTTCAAGACCAATTGAAGACGAAAAGAAATGAAGGCATAGAGCTTCGTGATCAACTTTCCCAATTATACCGGATACATCCATTGATGAAGCGAAAGAAGAAAGTTATTGAAAATGCTCAGGACAAGCTCATAGCCGAATGGAATCAAATTAAAGAATTTTTGTCTTAATTCGGCTTGTAATATGCTAACTCGGATTGTTTTCCCATATGGATGGATAATACTTCTTTAAATATTTCCCATTGATTGCCTTTTCATTTTCCTTCTCTATCCCATTTATATTCTTGAGATAATAAGCATTTCCTTTTACTATTCGGTTAATTTGAAATGGACCTTCCCAATTTGGGGACCATTTTCCATATGTTCGATCTTTCGACCGATAGGAAATATTAACCGAAGCACTAGGTCACCAACTGCAAATGATTTGGCTCTAACTCTTTTATTATATGCACTACACACTCGGCTTTGATACGCCTGTATGTTATTTAGAGCTATCAGCCGAGTTTCATTCAACTTTTCTATATTTTCTTCCATTAACTTGCTATACTCTTCAGCCGAAAGTTCTCCTTGTTTTTCTGTTCTCAAAGAAGGTACCGTTATTTCGGCTGGAATTACGGCCTCGTGACCATATACTAACTGAAAAGGTGTCATCCTTGTTGCCGTTTTTACCGAAGTACGACACGCCCATAATACTTCGGTGAGCTTTTCATGCCATTTTTTCGGATATCTTCCGATGTGCTTCTTCATTAAATTAATGATAATTTTATTCATTGCCTCTACTTGTCCGTTTGCTTGAGCATAATAAGGAGACGAATGAAGTAATCTGATATTTCGAGACTCAATGAACCGAACAAATTGTCCACCTGTGAACATTGTCCCTTGATCGGTTGTAATAGTCTCGGGAATTCCAAAACGATGTATTACATTATCTTCAACAAAATCAATCATTTCTTTTTGGGTAATCAACCGAGTAGGTTTCGCCTCTACCCACTTAGTGAAATAATCCACAGCTACTATTAGAAATTTATGACCAGCCGAGGAATTCGGCTGTATTTCTCCAATCAAATCCATTGCCCATCCTCGAAATGGCCAAGGTTTTATTATGGCATGCATTTCGGATGCTGGAACTCTTTGTATCGAACTATGAAATTGGCAATCTTGGCGGCCTTTGGCATAATCTATGCACTCGATACATAGTTGGCCAATAATACCTAGCCGAATTGTCCATCTCAATTTTTTCCTACTAAGTGTGTTCCGCATATACCCATGTACTTCTCCCATTATCAATAAGGCCTCTTGGGTCCTAAACATTTCAATAGTATTTCTTGGTGTTCTTTTGTAAAGCCGTCCATCCAGCAAACAGTAACCGACCGCTTTTCTTTTAACCATATGACTTGCCCCTTTATCTGGATTTTCTAAGTACTCAATCAAATCTTTTCTCCAATCCTCTTGCACGTTTATCGGGGCTATTATTGACTCTCGTACATGAACCGAAGGCAATAACCTTTTTTGAATTCCAACTGATTGTAATTTCGGCTCTCTATATCCAGAAGCCGACTGGGCTAATTCATTTGCTCCTTCATTCTCTTGTCTACTCATATGTTCAAACTCAGCGTCTCCGAAGCTACATAACAGCTCCAATGTTTTCCTTAAATAATTTTGTAAAATCGGATTTTCACATCGGTATTCCCCCATAACTTGTTTGATCACTAACTGTGAATCACCGATGACTTTAATTGATTTCACTTTTAATTCTTGCAAAATTTCAAGTCCAATTATCAAAGCTTCATATTCAGCTTGATTATTAGAACAACTGAAACCTAACTCAAAAGCAAATTTGCACACATACCCTTGAGGCGATTGTATCACTATCCCAGCGCCTGCTGATTCAGCTGTTCTTAAACCATCAAAGTGAAGTATCCAGTACTGACACCCAATCATACTTTGTGTCGAATCCTCCACTTCCACACATGGATGATCAGCCAAAAAATCTGCTATGGCTTGTCCCTTCACAGCTTTTGCTGTGACATGTGTCAGTGAAAATTCGGATAGTGCCAAAATCCATTTTCCTATTCGTCCTCGTATAACTGGCTTAGATAACATATATTTTATCAAATCGGTTTTACATATCACCGACACTTCAATCGGTAGAATATAATATCTCAATTTTGTACATGAATAGTATAAAGCCCGGCATAACTTTTCAATAGCCGAATATCGTTTCTGTTTGTGCAGGAGACGTCGGCTTAAATAAAATATGGCTTGTTCTTCTTTTTCTTCATTTTCCTGGGCCAACAAACATCCTAAATTTTCTTGTTGACTGATATGTATAATTTCATCGGTGATTCTTTTTGGAGGCACTAATCGGAGAATTTGATAAATATCTTTTTATATTTTCAAACGCCTCTTGATGTTCATTTGTCCATATAAATACTTCTTTATCTTTGAGCGAAGTAATGGAGTGAAAATCCCTATTTTTCCGGCCAAGTTAGATATAAACCGTCGAAGATAGTTGATTTTCCCCAACCAGCTTTGTAATTCTCTTTTGCTTCTTGGTGGTGGTAACTCTAGTATCGCTTTCGCCTTATTTTTATCAATTTCAATCCCTTTCTCATGTACTAGAAACCCCGGAAATTTCTGGAGACTCGAAAGCACATTTCAAAGGATTCATCTTCGTATTATACTTTCTCATTCTCTCAAAGGCCAGTTTTAAGTCAATCCAATGCTCAACTTGCGACTTGGACTTTACCACTATGTCATCAATATATACTTCTAACATTTCACCAATTAGATCATGAAAAATAAAATTCATTGCTCTCTGGTATGTAGCTCCAGCATTTTTCAAACCAAACGGCATGACTACCCATTCAAAAGTTCCGATTGAACCAGGGCATCTAAACGCCGTCTTAGCTACATCTTCTTCAGCAATAAAAATTTGATTATAGCCGGCATGACCGTCCATAAGAGATAATATCTCATTACCAGCAGCTGAATCTACTAACATATCAGCTATCGGCATTGGATATTCATCTTTAGGCGTAGCTAAATTCAGATTCCTAAAATCAATACAAATCCTTAATTTGCCATTCTTTTGGCGCACAGGAACAATATTAGATACCCAATCGGCATATCGGGCCGCTCTAATAAATCCGGCCTTTAAAAGATTTTCTATTTCATTCTTAATCTGAAGTACAATACTCGGCTCAAATCTACGAGCCGGCTGCTTAAAAGGCCTAAAACCCTTTTTAATAGGTAACCTATGTTCTACAATCTGCCGATTTAAACCCGGCATCTCCTCATAACTCCAAGCGAAACAATCTTTATACTCTTTTAGCAATTCCTTCAATTCTTCCTGCCGCTGAACCGAAAGTTTCGCACTTATATAAGTCGGTCTTCTTTCTTCTCCATATCCAAGATTCACTTCTATGAGTGGATCCTGAGTTTCCAACTTCTTCTCACCGACTTTGATGGGCGATTCTTCCAACTTACGCCTGTTCATTATCTTATCGGCCTCATTGGCCGAATTTAATTTTTCCTTAACTTCGGCTAAACCGGAATCAATTACATCGTTTTCGGCTATTCGAACCGAATTACTCAATGTTGCAGCATCGGCCTTAACAGCCGAATTTTCCTCACAACCGACCCTTTCGATCGGCTTTTCTTGAGGCTTATTAAAAGCCTCTATTCTTGTCCTTGGTAATTCCATTTCAACCATTTTGGTGGCTCTTCAGCTGCCACCAGGGCTCCCATATCTTTAGAGAGAATTAGTTGGACACCTTCTTCCGTTACTTTAACAAAAGAAATTTGATCAGGATCAGCATCGGCCCAACTGACATGGCCGATTTCTTCTACATTCACTTCTATCATATGAGGCCGCCCCTCGGCCCGGATTTCTTCGACTTTATCTCCAATCCATTGGAACAACTTTCCATGAAGTGTCGAGGGGTCGCACTCGTTTGCGTGTATCCAATCACGTCCGAGTAAAAGATTATAATGACTATCCGCATCCACTACAAAAAATGCAGTTTTCAGCTTCTTAGACCCCACCGTTATTTCGGTGGTAAGCACTCCTCTAGCCTGTTGACCGCTCCCAGTGACATCAGTCATGATGGAGTCTGTAGGCTTCAACTCATCCTCATCCTTGCCTAATTTCTTGAAAAACGAAGTGGGCATCACGTTGCCCATTGCTCCCCAGTCTACCATGACTCGACCTACCGGCCGACCCTCGATCAAAGCCTGGATAAATAATGGCCTTATAAATCTAATCTGCATAGCCGATGGTTTTTCAAATACCACCGCATCGGCTGATCGCACGTCTTCCAACTGTAATTGGGCTACTTTAATCCCGATTTCTTCTTCCTCTTTGAAATCTTCATATTCAATAAACTCCGCTTTAAATGATTGCGGTAAAGTATACACCATATTCACATCGGCCATTGATTCCTCAGCCGATTTATCTTTAAGCTTTTGCTTTTTCTCTTCTGACTCCTTGGCCGATTCGACTGAAGAATCGGTCTCCATTCGGACCTCTCTTTCCTTAGGAGGCCATCTTTCCCTTTTAATGATCGTTTCCAAAGAAGCTATCTTGTCTTCCAACTCTCTTCTGGTCAGCTTCTCTTCAGTTTCGGCCTCAATTGGCCGCTCTACTTTTGATTTCAACCACGAGGCAGATTTTGACCCTCCTGCCTCATTATCATTACGCATTGGGCGAATAGGATATTGTGGATGGTCATCAGGACGTCTCCACACATTGAATCTCATTCCTTTCGCCTCTTCATAATGTTGCTTAGATTCGGCTTGCATCCCCTGCTGCCGACGCTCTCGTGTTTTAGTCCCCATCGCCCCTTGCCATCTATCCGATGGTTTTACTCTACCTCGTGCCATTTGTCAATTGGCACGTCACCGATACCTTGATCATCCCGTTACTAATTGCTTCGTTGATAGGTATTTCTACCATTCTCAAATGCTTTTTCAATATCCCTCTTCTCTCCCAAGGTCTCGTCCAATGCTGGCTAACGAGTTCATTTACCAAACTTCGACCGAGGAACTCAATATCACCTTCGGTCATTCCTTCAAACTCAGTTCCATTCTCCTGGCTTGGTATTGCCATTGTGGCCGGTACCTAGGAAATCGTTGCTTAGAGCCGAACGGTCTCTCCTGACGATTCCATCGACTCTGTCGTTCATCATGTCGGCTGTAATAATTACGCAGAATATTTTGCATCATCGTACCTTGTTTACCTTGAACCGGATCTCCTTCCGGCTCTGTGTCATTAGAGGCTTCTTCTGAACCTTCGTTTTCCTGATCTTCTCCATCTGGAATATCATCCCATTCCTGAGGAAAAGCCAATAGCTCTTTCCATTCATTACTCTTCTTCTTATCATTAACTATGACTTCCCAATCTTTTTTTGTCATCTCGGCTTTGCATTTTATACAGAGCCGAAGGCTTCTTTTCGCGTGTGCGATATCCTCAGCGGCTGTTCTAGCCGCGATCGCTTTACCTCGTATGTCCATCACTTTGCCCTGCAAATGAAACATGTCTCTGTAAGATTTTGCGTTCTGACCTTGTTGGTCGGCAAAGATAAGCCGACCCTCTTCTATTTCTTCTTGAATTCGCCTATTGATGGTAGCTTTTCCTTTCATATCCACCACGTTGACCTGTGGTGGAAAAGGGTTTTTATCAATCTCCATATTTTTATTTTCTTGACCGGCAAATATGAGCCGTCCTTCATTGATTTCTTTTTGCACCTGCCTTTTAAAAGCAGTGCAATCGCTTGTTTTGTGGCTCCATGAATGATGCCACTTACAGTATCTTCGCCGTTTTAATTCTTCTACAGGAGGAATCGTTTGCCCTTCCTGTAATTTAATTCGGCCATCTTTCAACAGCCGATCAAAAATCAAATCGATTTTTGAAACATCAAATGAGTAGTTGAAAGCTGATACATGTGCTTTGGCCTCGCTTGATTTAGCAGGTTTCAGTAAAGCACATTTATATGGCTGATTATTTCTAACCATCTCAGCCGCACAAATCTCAGCTTCATCAGCCGAATCATCCATCTCTTCAGGTGAATTCGGCTCTTCATGAATCGAAGACTCTTCAAGCAAAGAAATATTTTTCTCTTTTCCCTTCTTCCAATCTTTATTTCGACTCCATCTAGGCCGATCCTCACTATTACCTTTCCGAAATTGCTCATATTGAGCAACTCGGATTCCCAAATCGAAAAGATTTGGAAAAAACTTATCTTCAAAATGATCTTTGATTTTAAAATGCATGCCGTTGAATGCCATTTTCGCAAATTCAGATTCTGGCATTCTTATAAAACAACGGCTTCGAGCCGTTTTAAATCGGTTCAGATACTCATCAATCGACTCTCCCGTTCTTTGTCTAAACTGGGCTAAGTCTACGATTGATAGTTCCGGCTCGGTCCTATAAAATTGTTCATGAAACTTCCCTTCTAACTCGTCCCAATTTCGGACGGAATTAGCCGGCAAGCTTGTATACCACGTAAAAGCCGTTTTAGTTAATGAAGTATTAAATAATCTCATTTTTAAAAATGGATCGGCTGCGGCTTCCCTACACTGAGCTGTGAACCGAGCAACATGTTCAACCGTGTTTTCGGTCTCATCGCCTGAAAATTTGTCAAATTTCGGCATTTTCCAATTTGCCGGATAAAGATGTTCTACATCTACAACTGCAGGATATGGTGATCTAAATACAGGCCGTATTGTCGGCCTTGCCCCGACTCCGAATGTATTTCGGATGGCTTCTTCTATTTGAGCATAAATTTCATTATTTACTCCTTGTACCTGAGGAACAGGCGCTTGGACTCCAATTGGTCTATTTGCCAGACCAACATTTGGTGCTATGGGATTGACTCCTTGTATATTAGGAGCTTGCCCTCCAGTCCCTACATTTTGAGGCTGATGTGTTGCCAATGGAGGAGGAGGTGGTAATCCCCATGCTACCTCTGGCTGTTGGCCGACATTATTCGCTGGCCTATATACTACCTGATATGGTGCCCCCCGGTATTGAGGTAACACACCTACCGGTGCTGCTGGATTTTGCAACACTGGCATCATTGCAGGTACTTGTAAACCTGCCATCGGTTGTTCATTCCGAGTTAGAAATTGCCCAATTCGGGCAATATTCTCATTTGAAGCCGTGAGTGCGGCTAATACTGCGTCCAGTCGTGCGGTACTAGCATGGCTGTTCTGATCTAGCGTATGCAAAACTCGAGTCATTTGCCCAAGTGTTTGGGCAAGATTCGGCTCTTGCTGGCTAGATTGTCCACCGCTAGTTTCACCTTCTGCAGGTAAAACTGCTCTTTGATCTACAACGTTATCTGAATTATCAGGGTGCTCATTCCCAGAATTTCTGGGAATAGTTCTATTACGGAGATTCATGGCATTATCATCAGCCATTTTATATCACGAATAAAATGTTACCTCAAATAGTGGGTCCCACCGGGCGTGCCAAAATTGTTTGTCTCCAAAATTCTCCCCGATCCCTGAAAATGCCTGATCTTCCTTGGGATGCGTGCTGGGATGAAAAGTGGTTCAGATTGATGACCCTCGAGAAATGCGCCCTTCTGATCTTCAAACGATTCGATCGGCGAGGGATCAAACCGATCGGGTTCGAAATCCTATTTTCACTTTGATTCGGCCGAAAGAGTCGAAAGGTCAACACAAGTAATAGATTAAGCAAGGGAGGAGCCGAATAGCCAGAAGAAGACTTAAACAATCGGCTCGGCTCAGCCGAAATGTGACTATATTAATAAGAAAAACGGGAAATACAAGGAATGGACCGTAACTCTCAAGAGTGATGCCCAAAGGGCGTAGACTCTAAGAACTACAACAAAGAGCGAGTGATGCCACCGAAGGCGTACTCGTAAGTTTAAATTAGAGGCTACTCCTAAGAAAAAGCAGTAAATGCGAGTAAGAAAATGCGAGAAAATAAGGTGGTCTTCTGTTCGCAGGGGAGAAAAAGACCTCTTTTCAGTATATTGAGTGCCTATTTATAAAGCCTCCTTGAATCAGTTATGGTCTTAGTATGACCGGCCACCATCCCACGTCTCCTGATATTGTGGACCACCTTCGACCGATCCATTACTTTGAAAACCGCCTCAGTTATTATAACTCCTGCGGTTCATGCTCTTTTCGTACTCCTGGCGCACAACTCGGTTGTCGTGTTTATCAAAACACCCAGTGTATAACTTAGCCGTGCCAAATCGGCTCAACACTATCAAATCATAACAAATGATAAATTCAACATTTACTTTGGATAATTACAAATTATAATCATAATCAAATAAAAAATCTAAACTTATCTCTAACTATATTTTAATTAAGTTTGATTTATTATTTCCAATATTCTTTCTTAATCCAAACTTTATCTCCAATCCGCGAACTTCGTGAAACGCGTTGCAATCTATGTCATTGACGTTGTTGTCATATTCGAGTTGTGCAGTATAATGCCTATCCAATGATGTTGTCATTGAAATTCTAAAAAATGACGATTTTTTCATTGAATTTTGGTAAATTAGGTTGAATAAACTAATCTAAATTCATAATGAAACTTGAAAATTCAAAAAACAAGTTTCAAACTTGTACCTTTCTATTTGGATGATGTTGTTCGAGATCTCGCCAAGTTTTTCGTACTTTGGCTTGCTTGCCTAGCCCTGCCGACTATCTGGTCAAGTATTTTTTGATCTCTTCACGGACTCTCATCGCTCTCTTTTCGTTAAGAGTCGCAACTACTTTCTCTTGTGTGTTGTGTGAAGGCCAACTTTTTCGAAACGATTCCTTGATTCGGTTTCATCTGAACGTCACCTTCGTCAATCTGCTACGAGTCGCTTTACTTTGACGTAGTTTTTCGGTACATTGGATTTATATTCTTTTCGAATATGCTATCATTTGACTTATTTCTGGCTCTGATACCAAGTGTTGGAAGCGTAATTTTGCTCTGATACTAATTGTTGGAACTTATATTTGTGCTGATATCAATTATGTAACGCAAGATCTAAAATAAAAACAAAATAATATGGAGAAAAGATATTAAAAGAGGAAGAAGAGATAACTAAACGGGTACTTTATTAATAAAAAGTAATTAATTACCTCCTATGCGCCACCTATGCATCCATGTATACCGTGACTTTTTTTAATTAACTCATGCCTAACTATATAAGTTTTGTACGGATGCTAATTGCGGCCTTTCGGATCTAATTCGAGTTTTGGTGTTTTGAGAGATCTTCTTTGTATTCCGCTTTTCGATATTAATAAATTATTTGCTCCGTATTCGTCCGTGGACGTAGGCCGTTGGCCGAACCAGTAGTGAAGAGGTAGCCATTAATGGTGCTATGGGTCGACCCAAGGAATTTTTAAATGTTTTACATGTGCAAAATATATATATCGGATGCGAATGTTTACTACTAAAGCAATATACGTATACGTACTGTTGGTGCCAGTTTTCCCTTGTCTACTTCAATTAACGCAATTGATTTCATTAGAGAAGGACTAATTTGATCACCAGTCACCGGTCCTTCTCTTCGGCCTTCTTCTGCAATAAATTACCTGCATTTTCTCATATGCATGTCATTTAAGCATGTCATTAATTTAAGACTGTTTGTTGTACCATGTCAATTGATTTTTTATAACTATAGGTTATTTTTTAAGCAATTTATACTAAACCAATAATATCTATTAATTACTATCAATTATTTTTTAAAAAAATTTAATTTTATATCAGAAAAATGGTGGCGACAATAGTCGCCACCATAAAACTAGTCATAAAATAGACCACTAATTAAATCCCTACAAAAAATCTTGCATTTAAGGACACTTTAAACAATAATTAGCACATATTTTGTTGTAGTGATGAATATGTAAAGTTTTCGCGACGACGGTATGTCGCTGCTAATTATCTAACTTGTAGTGGCGACAAATTGTCGCCACCAAATATTCCGGTCCGACGGGTTTTAGGCGGCGGGATGCGGCGACGAATTGTTGCAGCCAAAACATTTTTCGTGGCGACAATTTCGGCTATGGTGGCGACATTTGTCGTCACTAAATTCAGTACCTATAGTAGTGATATATAGCTATCAAATTATAACAGATAAGAAATCCAACTTTTACTTTGAATAATTACAAATTCTAATCATAATCAAGTAAAAGATTTAAACTTATTTCTAATCATATTTTAATTAAGTTTGGATTAATTATTATTAATTTCCAACAAAGAAGAACTGTAATTCCATCTTTTAAAGAAAGTTAGAATGCTATCTGTTTTGTCATTTTTGTTGGGAGTAATACTTTATATACTCATGAAAATTTTCAGTCTTTCGTTTTTACTCTGTAAAAGACTAATGTAAAAAAAAAAAAAATACTACTCTTTTAATGTTCCGAGTTTTTCCAAATATAACCATCGTTATTTCTTTAAAATTAATATTTTGTTCTTTCAAATATATACCGTACCAACTTTTCTTTTTTTTTCTTTCATTTGAGGCAAAAAAAAGTATTTTGACTTTTTATATATCCTTTCAAATATGCTCTTCTACTGTCACCAAATTTTTTTTATTTGCACTGAAGTTAAAGGCAAAAGCGCTATTTTGACTTTTTTTAAAAAATTTTGATAGAAATTTAACCAGATTTAATTCGTACCGACTTAACAGAACTAACAACGAAAGCATTTTTTAAACGAGAGATATATTTGAAAACAAAAAAAATAGGAATATATAAAATATTTCAGATATTTTGAAAGATATATATATATATACACGTATATTTTATAAATGAACTTATTTGAAGATGTGAAACAACAATTAATGTTTGAATCCTAAAACATTGGATAGGCCAGTTTATCAATCATTATCTTAATTTGCTCTAGTATTAATTAAAACTTGTTAATTAGTTTGGTTTTAAACTTCTATTTTTATTCGAAAAACATTTATACAGTTTATACACTAACAAATAAATCGATCAATATATATATATATATGACATTACTCGTGAACAAAACTAGAATTATAAGGACAAAAGAAACAATATTTTTAACCTACGTACAAATGGTATATTAATTGTATTAACATAAATAAAGATTCATCACTAATTACTTAAAATTGAGTTATTTAGCGATATATATCCTGTGTTCATTAATTTCCACTTTTAATAAGGGGGGTAAAAAAGAAAACGTTGTGACCTAACAACATTTTTCATAAATAAAATACAAAAATATATATTAATTAATTAGGTCAACGTAAAAGACGCCAAATAATTAACGGACAAATTCGGGAGAATGCATTAATTAATTGAACCGTGCACTAGTTCATGCATGTGTTGGCTTTTCATAAAATGGCAATTGAATATTTTGCACCTACACGTACTATAAACTATTTCGAATACATCACTAATTAATTAGTTTCTATTTCCCCCTTTTTTTTGGGACACACAATATATATTTCTAACCTTATGAATCAATTATAGTTTAATTTGTTTGCTATACATCGATCGATCGTTAATTGCCACAAAATTTGTTGTTTTTTTAATTAGCTAATTTGTGAGTGAAATTAGAATGAAATTAATTATGGCCAAGTTAAAAATTCATCTTGCTCATAATAAGATTGATAAAGATTAAACATGTCTCAACAAAGGGGTAAAAAAGAATCAGAATCAATCTAAAAGTTTTTTCTATTTGCTTTTGCCATTTATTAATTAGCTTTGACACATTAATTACACTTGAGTGTTACCTCAAAACAAAGCATTTATTCAAGAACAATAATATTTAATAAATAATTGACATACTCTAATTCATCGGCGGTGACCAAGGGATCGATCGATTTAATGATTCGCCTCCATTGATTTTTTTTTTTCATTTTTGCTATCTGTTTTATCATTTTTGTTTTTTCATTTTTGCTATTTATTCAAATTGTAGGTCTAAAATTAATATTCAAAGGTTAGGTTGATATATAATTAATCCTAATTATGTGCCCAACCAACTTTTGGCTCTTTTTGAAACATTTTTTGGTGAAAATGGATGGAACATTTACTAAGTTGATTTTATTCATAGGAGGAGAATTTGCGACGTACGGCCTAGATCGTGCACTTTATCTAATATATAATTAATTAACCTCAAACACAAATAATTAATTAACATCCGATGTGAAACTATTACCAGATCGATCGAGGTGTCGTAAGTTCTTAGACTCTGTTCGTATGAATCGTAAATCTTTTTGACATGCGGCAAGTATATATGTTAATTCTTACCTTAATCAATTTTTCTACACACTTTGATTTAATAAAATGAGCCATTTTTGAAAAAAAAAAATCACTTTCAAATTAGGACCATAACATGACAAATTAATTAAGAATATTTTAACAAATTTATAATTAAAATTATAATAAATAAAAATTAAGATATCTCAAGTAAATACTAATTCTTGGTTTCAAGCTTCTGGAGAGATTCTCCATAGATTTTTATGTCCCTTTTAAGATGAGCTCAGCTCAATGAAACTATTGCCTGCACCTGGTGTACCTGCATACCTCATACACCAAACACAATTTTTTTTAAAAATTATTCATGTTTTTAAATAAAAAAACTAATAAATAAATATTGCGATCTACACAATTTAAAGAATAAATATGCCAAAAAAAAATCATATATTTAAAGACCTATTACTAAAGCATCAACCCATCAAAATAATCGGTGGTTGATAATGGGGCTACATTTAATTTTTAAAAAGTTCCAAATTTAAGAATTTTTTTTTTAATATTTAATCCTTTTGAAAAACAGAGCAAAAAATGTAGTAAATCATATTATGGACTTCTTTTTTTTTATTATTGTTTTTTTAAGTTAGTGCTGGTGCACGAGATGTACTCGTAGACCTGGCGCAGGGAATAATTCCTCCAATCACGTTGTTGCCACGTCATTTCGAAGCTCCCGAAAATGCCGCGCAAAAAAAGTCTCCCAACGTGCGCGGGGCCCGCAAATTGATGCTGATGACGTCATTTGATGACGTCACCAGAGTGACGTCACGTTTGTCGCCTAGTGTGGGGCCCTTCTCCCAATGTTGCTTCCCCTCCTCTTTCCTTTTTTTTTTTTTTTTTTTTTTCCTTTTTCCTTTCTTGTATATTTATCCACTTGTCTACAAATTAAGTCCTACACCTCCCATTTCCCCCTCACCCCCAACTCTTCACTGAGAGAGAGAAAGAGAGAGAGAAAGAAGAGAGTGAGAGTTTCAGAGGAAATTCGAGTAAAAGTTATGGAGCAGACGACGATCGACGAGCTCACCAGAGGGCGGGAATCAGCTGTCTGCCTCGAGCAATTTCTTCAAAAGGCGTTGCCCCCCGAGGCCCAAGGGCCGAACTCTACGTTTGCAGGGCTAATTGGGGAGATTCTGGGCTCGTTCGACAAAGTGCTCAGTAATTTAGATACTGAAGGGCGGAGATCTGGGGCGCCTCTGCTCGATCAAAGAAGTGAGGATTTTAGAGGAAAGAAGACTCTCCGATCTGGTCGTAAGGGTGGCTACAGAAGAAGGTAGAGAAAAAAAGATATTCATTTATTTGTAGAGAAATTAAATTTAAATGATTTAAATTAAGTTTCTTGATTAAGAAATTAATTATGGCGCATATTGTAGGGCTCATCCTTATTCGTGCACACAAGTAAGGAAAAAGACAACTGATGATGGGTATACTTGGAGGAAGTATGGACAAAAGGTTATCTTCAGTGCAAAGCATCCAAGGTAATTAATGAGATTAATTTTACTCATTCTTTTTAATTAATTTAATTTTTATCCTTAATTTTTGGGTTCCTATTTATCTCTATTTTTGTACCCCCTTAATTATTCTAACATGTACATGTATAATTAACACATGCCTTTTATCAAATTTTTGCACTACATATATATATAACACATGCCTTTTATATATCAATCCTAAATTAATCTTAACATCAAGTGCTAACTAAGTTAGTTTATCTTGATTTCTATAGATATAACATGTTTTTTTTTTTTTTGTTTTAATGTAACAGGAGCTACTACAGGTGCACCTACAAGTATGACAAAGGTTGCCAAGCTACAAGACAAGTCCAGCGATCGGAGGACGACCCGACCATGTACGAGATCACCTACATCGGCGAGCACACATGTAGAGATCACCCTGACTCTTCGATCATCATCAACTTCGACGGGACCGCCGCGACGAATAACAGCAATCAACCCCAAATGGTGGAGTACTTTGATGAAGAAGTCATAAGCAAACTCGTCATGACCGGATGTTCGTCCTCAGAGAACTTAGCGCAACAAGATTTGGCGGCGTCTATGCCGAAGGCAGAGATCGTGAGCTGTGGATCGGAGAGCACCTCGGGCTTGCAATCCCCGTGTGGCAGTTTCGATATGGAGTTCGATGAAGAGTTATTCGGTTTCGGTGACATCTATTCTCAGCTTCGAGCATTTCAGGATGATCTAGAGACTATGTAGAGTAATTCTATGTTAGGTCTCACTCGAGCTTCTGCTTGAAAAGGATTTGGGGGGGGGGGGGGGGGGGGGGTTTAATTTACTGCTTTTTCGTGTGATATATAATTTCAGAAGCAAAATCAGTAGTTAGATAGATATATAGGTGTGCTATTTGGGATCTTGCTAATTAGATGTTTGTTGTACTAAATCTATTTTACATCAATTTGATGAAAATATATATAGCTTTAGAATATACAACATGTGCACTCATTGGGAACCTTGGGTTTAGGGGCGGCACTAGCCTGTGTCTGCCTGTTCGTGGGAGGCTCTTATTAGATGATAACACTATTGGCGGGAAGCCAAATTGGGCCGAGTCACGATCGAAATGGCGGGACCGCAGGAGGCCGGGTAGGGTCGAGTCATATTCGAAGTGACGTGAGATTGGTTAGGCGAAGCTACAATCGAGACCTATGGGCGAGCTTTTGCAACGATCCAACAAATTAACAGCTATACGAATCTATCCAAAATTGATTCAACTAGTTTAACTCAAACGAGCGAATAACCGATCCTAATCTGACTTAGCTTGGTCGCAAATACCCCGATGGACGCTATATACCCTAATAAAGTTGATCGATGCGGATCAAACCTAGCTAAAGCCAATCTAGAAAATATATAGGTTGATGGTTTCTAATCACAAACCAATTCAGCGTAACCGATCCGAGACCGGATCGAGTCGATTTGAGTAGCTCGATCGTTAGGTTTAGACCAAGATTAATTGCTGTCCTAATCGAGTACTCTATCACTTTCTTTCTCTATCAATGCTCCCCTATCTAATCCTTGTCATATTCTCTCTCCATGGGGGGTTATGAGCCTACTAATTTTTGGAGAACCTCTAGAAGCTATTTTTCTGTGGCTAATATTATCTTTAATTTGTATCTTATTGAAGTCTATAGTAAGAAATAGCTTTATTATTGCATGTCATTATTGTAAACTTTAGAAAATATAGCTAATAAAGCAATCGCACGACTTCTCAAAAACGTACATTTGGGGTGCGTTTGGTTCGAAGTCGGAATCGGAATCGGAATCGAAATCGAAATAAGTTTGGAATTGAAATCGGAATGACTCGTTACTTAATTCTGTTTGGTTCGTTATCTGAATCGGAATCGAAATAAATCATTCTCATTATCGGTGTTTGGTTCAAGTAGATATAAAAAACGTATTCAAATTAATATACTAACTTTATCTTTATAATATATTAATTTAAATTCAAATTGAAAATTAAATATTAAAAATTTACAATAAAATTATGAAATAATGTCAAAATTTTAAATCTATTTTTTTTAAAAAAATAAACTTTGAAGTTGAGTGGATAATTTAAAATATAAAACTAAATTTCGATTTATTCAAATTCAAACTTAAAATTACAATTCAAATTTTAATTTGAATCCATAAATTCAATTTAAGTTTTAAATAAAATTTGAATAAAACTTTAGATAAATTAAAATTTAATTTAAATTCAAATTCATAACTTATATTCAAAATATTTGATTAAATTTTAATTTTTAATTCAAATTAAAATTAAAATTTAAAATTATAAATTTAATTTTAAAATTTAAACTCATATTTTAATTAAAAAAATTAAAAAAATAAATTTAATTCCAATAAATATTCATTCCGTCCGGATTCAAGTTACAATCCAGCCTCCTAGCTAGCCGGATAGGAGAAAGAGGTAATTTGGGGATTCCTATTCCACTCAGGAATCGGAATCGAAATCGGAATCGGAATGGAATGGAACTTCTGCATACCAAACACGATTATGATTTCATTAACATTTAAAAATATTTCTTTTATATTTAACGATGCTTAAAATCATTCTAATATATAGTCTAGCTAGCGTCACATTTGAAAGCATCGGTTAAAACGTCAGCAAATAAAGAGTCGACACGTATATACTAACACTTATGGCTAGCATCGGTAAAGTATAATCTAAACCTTATTTAAAGCGTCAGGATTTTTTAGGAGTTTTTAAAATTCTTATGCTTTAAAATATAAAAAAAATTAAATATAATAATAAAATTTATCATTTAATAAATTGGTTTGATACAATAGAGAGTTCATATGAAAATATTTTTTGTGGGAACATTTCGAAACGTTCGTATATTGAAAATTTCTTTCAGTGATTATAGCATCTGGAAATAACAATAAGCTTAATTACTTTTCATAAGAGAAGGTTAATTACTGAACTAAAAAGCATATGCACATATTAAAAAACTCATCATGCATATATAGCATGTGCATTAGTGCTAATACATTCTAATAAATGGATTATGGAGCATCTTTACGTGTAAATTAAGGTTTTGGAACGCGATGATCATGGAACGCGATGATCGAAGCGGACCAAATGGATATTATATATTGGGACTAACTTTAATTAGGCCATTATTTTTTTAGAATCGATGTTACATCTCACATGGTTATGAATTCATTTTTCCATATTACAATTACTATAGTGGCTTGGGCCAACCTTAATTACCTTTTTGATCTATATATTTGTACACTTCTACGATACTTCGTCCTATCGATCTCTTTTAAACAATTGGGGAGCTTAATTAATTAACAACAACACATGCATGTTTAGATCTTATTTTGTATCACTTGCTAATTTTTTAACTCCTCAAACATAAATCTTTTTATTTCTTCGAGTGTAGGGGGATGATGGAGTGCTTACCATGTTAGGATTTTCATATATTGTGGCCCAATTAATTATATTTAAATCAATACTTTTTTTATAGATAAAAGTCATTCATAACCGATATACAAATTACTAGATATGATATATTTATTTTATCCCTATTCCATTTATTTTATTTTAAATTTAAAATAAAATCCTAATCAGATTTTGATGGAAAGTCGATTTGGACTCTATATAAAGGGGTATTGGTTCTGTCACCTTCTCATACACTTTTTAGTGAAAAATTACCATCGGTTTCACACCATACGGTAGAGTGTTTGAAAAAGGAGGAGAAAACAAATCTCCCAAAAGTTCGGTTCGTGACTTCCAGATCATAACCGGACTTTACGCTTCCGCAGATTGATCAATAATTTCTTCTCGATGAGCTCTGTGAGTTATTTTAATTTGATCATAAATTAAGGTATGTATTTAATTTGCTATTTGTTTTACATACCTTGAAAATCTATCATACCATCCTTAATTACAATTAAAGGGTTGAATGGTACGTTTATTTGGCAACAAAAAATAATTATGTAGTAGCATATCTATATAAATATGTAGAATTAAACTATTATACTATTAATAACACCAAGTCATTTGTGCTATTAAGTTTTCGGCTCTTAAACGAAGAAATGTGCGGTTAGAACGATACTGGTCTCCCAGGGCTGAGCGGGTGGCTAGTTGAATAATATGATCTAACGGGTAGGAATAGTCAATATATAGAATAGATCTAAATAAGAGTACGTAGAAAACTCGATACCACTAAGTGCTTGGTATTATTAAAAGTATTCCAGTCAAACTCTACATATATAAAATGCAAGCGAGTAATTAATTTAAGAGTTAGAATTAAAGTCTATACGCAGCATATCCGATCATACAAAATTTTTTATGTCTTAATTAATGGAACACAAAATAAGAATAATATCATGAAAAGAGCCCTACTTTAAACATTTGTGAAATTATTGCATAAAATTCAATTAAGCAAATGAATTTGGATTACTTATTCCATGGATGAATATATAACGCGTGGGAAAATTGTCACATCAAGTAGCTTTCGGTTCTAACTAAATTAAGCATCTAGATTACAAATCATAGCACTTTTGTTCCTATATATATATATATATATATATATATATATATATATATATATATATATATATATATATATATATATATATATATATATATATATATAGAATTAAAAGTCCATAGTGAGAACTATGTGCTTTCCCATTAGAATATATACATGCTTCCACTATCTATAGCTACCAATAAATGTCCAAAGCTTTATCTAAGAGATCACACGTAGATTAGGTCCCATTTCGATCTCTAGAATAATGATGCTCACGCAGGCCTAAAACCGCATTAATTGAGAGAAAAAAAGTATATATGATGACGAAAAAAAGAGAGATCGATACGCGAAGAACCAATTTTCGACAAAAAGCAAAATATTATTAATCAACTCTAAAAATTCTGTTTACATTAATCAAACGCCACGCCTCTATATATATATAGAGGCGATACCCAAATCCTACTACTAGACGAAGAGAATGAATTCTAATATATTTCTAAACCTGGTCAGATTAGAAATAATCAAATAATCGAACTCAAAATAAGAAAAATATAATTTTTTTTTGGAAATAACCTTAGAAATGCAAAAAAGGATCGAGGGCGAAACAATTGTATTTGGATGGTCTTAAACTCGGCTGGAATGGCTTCGTGATTTGAAACATAGATCTCGAAAAGTATTTTCTGAACTGGATTAATGCACGTTGAGATCGGATACTCGAGTGAAAAGTTATAACTCTTTAAAGATTTCTCGTATCGATTGTTAAAATTATTGAACTCAACGGAACTTTCGGCTCGGCTTAGTTGAGTCACGCTTTTTCAAAAACTTTAATACTAAATTGGCCGCACCAGATGCACTTTCTTTCATATTATATAATCATATTATTGACCCCACAAGAACCATGATGTTTGTGTAATTTTCGATCGTGTACTAAATACTAATTAATTTAAGGTAACTGTTGAATATAAAAAATGTTTAAACATCATTCTCTACAAGCTTAAGCTTTTAAAGACAACTATTGTTTCATACAGATCGTAAGAGGTTCGAATTCGAGTCACGTCAGCCCTAAAGATATTAATTTCCTCCCATTTAATTCGCTCACGCCATGGGCCGACCAAGTCTCGAGCGCATACGAGTGTTGAATATAAAAAATATTTAAACATCAATCTCTAACGGCTTAAGCTTTTAGAGTACAACGGTTGTTTCACAATAACTATACGTTTGAAACAGTCAAACTGGTGTGAAAAAGAGAGTGAGAATGCAAGGAAACAAGGGCCCGAATAGATAGAGGAGAGAGAAATTTAGGTTATCCCTATTGAAGTAACACATCACTAACCTATATATTATGTGTCATTAGGTATCAAATCACCAATAAAAAATTATTGGAGTTTGCTAATGTCGGCTAGGATAGTAAAAGATTCCTAGCTTTAATAAAAATATATGTGTGTTTTATGCTCTTAACAATTTTTTTTTAAAAAAAAATGTAATCAAAAGGTATATATATATATATATATATATATATATATATATATATATATATATATATATATATATATATATAACACACCTTGCATGTTCAAACTCAAGGGGAATGGAGATTAATAAGCTCTCAAAAATTAGTGACAAAGTTAAAACTAAAAAGTACTAAAGCAAATATTCAATAAACCTAGTTAGGATATCTGAAGTTTTTTGCATATAATTTAACGAAATATTAACAGATTGGAGCTGACGAAAAGAGAAAAAAGAAAGCACATGATATTAATTTGATACACTTTAAACCACAGATACTAAAGTGAGAAAGTACGAAACCACAGGAGCTAAATTGATACATTTTAAACCACAGGATACTAAAGTAAGAAAGTATGAAACTCCAGGGGAGATATTTGAAGTTTTTTCTATATTTTATTTTCACAAATGAAAATTCAATGTGCTTAGATGCCTCATGGGTAGGTACTTTTTTTTTTCTTTTTTTTTAGGAAAAAAAGATAGCATTGTTATCTGATTGGTTCATATTTTTTTAAAAAAAATAAAATTAGCTAGAAATATAAAACAACTAAGCTTCAAATTCAAAACCACAAAACACTAACCATCAATTAATTAAGCCTTTTACCACTTGTGTAAGAGTGTGAATAGATATTTTTATTTTGATATATATTATTAACTAGTTTGTAACGCATTCTGCAAGAGATCAAGAGACTTCTTCTCTACATATGTACGAAAAAAAAAAAAAAAAAAAAAACTAATTTTTTTCTCTTTTGCTTAAAAAATAGCTCTTTCATCTATACACTTTGGTAAATTATATGAAATAACTATTTCTCTCAAAAAGATTAAGCTATTAGAGAATGTGTTTGAGTGTTTCAACCGTATCCTTTGCGTCTAGATTTAAGAAAGACCTTTTGATCGGGATTTTTTTTTTTTTGGTACGTTTTTTTTTTTTTTTTTTTGTTTTGTTCGCAACTATTGTTTTCCTTTTTCTTTTTTTGCTTTTCTAATTATCTGTTTTGCTCCTCTCTTTCTTTCTTCGGAGGCCCCGGCTGCCTCCACTATGTAAGCCTAATTTATTTTCCTAATGAATGAAGCAGATAGCTTGCTATTTATTTCTCAAAAAAAAGAAAGACCTTTTGATATGTCTGGAATGTTATCTTAAATTAATGAAATAAATAAAATTAAATAAGACCTAAATACCTTTATAGAATTCAAACTCAATACTAAATTATTAAAAATCATATATAGGACAAGCTACAAAAGGTTAACCAAATCACAATTAATTTATCCATTATAGAACTTGTCTACAGTACTATTAATATTCCTAGACTAGAAGGTCCTAGAGGGTGTGTGCATGATATTCTGCACCCACATCCCTGACCGAAAGCAGAAGAGAATGTTCCTGATCAATATATTCTTCTTTTTATTTTAATTACTAATTTTTGTATGAATTCAAGGCTCCAACATTATTATATATCCTCATTTAGAATCATTAATTGTAGTTATACTTTTAAAATGGGTAAATTGCATTGTTACCTCTGGCGAAATTTTATTTTACCCTTCGAACTTCTAAAATAGATATCTAACCTCCTAAACTCTAATATTTTGTTCATATTACACATTCCGTCAGTTTTCCGTTAAGCTCCGTTAACCGGAAACTGACGGAAGGGATAAAACGAATGAAATATTAGAGTTTAGGATGTTAAATGTCTATTTTTAGAAGCCTGGGGGGTTAAGTGAAACTCGCCAAAAGTTCAGAGGGTAACAATACAAATTAACCAAATTTTTACTATAAATTATTTTTATATTTTTATATTAAAAATTTCTAATTGGCTGAAATGAATTACAAATTTTTTTTTAAGTGTATTGTATAAAACAATATTTCTAAAGATAAAAGGGACAAACAAGTGCTACAGAAATTAACTGAGAATTAAAATCTCTATATCCGAGTGAGGACACCTTTTGTAAATCAACCATATTAGCGAGTACACCATGATAGTAGAGTGTTCGAGCATCGTAGGTAGTTCGTATCACTATTTTTTTTATCTTTAAGCCACTCTAATTTTTTTTTTTTGTAGGTAGTTTGTATCACTTTTTTTTTTTACTTTAAGCCACTCTAATTTTTTTGTTTTTTTTTTTAGAGATAGGTAGCACACTACCCGCTTCGTTTATTTCATTTAGAAATAAACTAATTAGCTAGAACTGTGAATCAACTAGGATTTGAACTAAGATCTCGAGTACCAACCACCAAGCCCTTTGCCACTTGCTCTAGGGATGCTTGGTCTTTCACTTTTATTTTATTACAATAAAATATAGGATAAATTATGGTATGATTTATTTTAGCATAAAAAATATATATAAATTCAAGATCACTAACTTGAGAATTAGTAGTCAATCCGTAAGTAATATATTATAATAAAATAATTTATAGTCAAGAGTCCCCTACGGGTTAAATTGCACTACTACCTTCTGAACTTTTGGCGAGTTTCACTTAACCCCCCAAACTCCTAAAATAGACATTTAACATCCTAAACTCTAATATTTCATTCGCTTTCGCCGCCGATTAACGAGCTTAACTAAAACCGACTAAGGGGTAACATGAACGAAATATTAGAGTTTACGGGGTTAGATATCCATTTAAAGAGTTCGAGAGGTAAAATAAAACTTAGCCAAAACTTCAATGCGGTAATAATACAATTTACCCTATATATATATATATATATATATATATATATATATATATATATATATATATATATATATATATATATATATATATGTATATATGTTGTTCTCGTGAGCACGGAGGCCTCCGTGCTCCCGAGGCTGATGGGACTACCGAATCGACGATCGGCTCCGCTAGACTTGATCTAGCGTATTTGAAGTTTCTAGAAAATATTTTTTGTAATTTTTCGATATCATTTACCTACCAATCGAAAGATTTCAAAATCAATAATTTTTAACGGCTGAAAATAAAAATTTAATAAAAAGTGGTGATATAGCACTAGAATTTTCGATCAAAAATATTGATCTTGTTGTAGATAGTATAAAAAATTTTGTATCAAAATTTTATCTCGATTTGAATGTTTCTACACCGTTAAACTTGAAAACGATATCAACCGTTAAAAATTATTGATTTTGAATCCTTTTGATCACTAGATAAATAATATCGAAAAATCACAAAAATTATTTTCTAGAAACTTCAAATACGTTAGATCAAGTCTAACTAACCGATCGTCCATTCTAAGCTCGTCATCGAAAATGACTTAGGAGCACGGAGGACTCCGTGCTCCTAACAAAGACACAAGACTTACTATATATATATATATATATATATATATATATATATATATATATATATATATATAGAGTCCCATACTATACTCTTATGAGTATAGAGTCTCTTATACTCATAAAATTTTTGCCGTTAGATCTACTCTTTAATCATTTTTACCCGTTAGATTATACTATTCAACCAACCACCCACTCAACCCTAGGGCCCCCACTATCAATCTAACCATAACCACTCTCATCCTAGCCGCACATTTTTTCATCCGAAGGCTAAGAACTTATGAGTACAAGGGGTTCTATACTCATAATAGTATAGCAGCCTCAACCTATATATATATATATATATATATATATATATATATATATATATATATATATATATATATATATATATATATATATATATATATATATATATATATGAGTAAGGCTACTATGCTTTAAGACGGAGGGCTCCGTGCTTCCACGTCGTTTTCGATGTTGTGGCTTCCGAATCGTCGATCGGCTCCGTTAAACTTGATATAGGGTATTTGAAGTACCTAGAAAATAAATTTTGCGATTTTTCGATAGTATTTGCCTAGCGAACGAAGGGGCTAAAAATCAACGACTGAAAATAAAAATCTTACAAAACGCGATAATATAGCATTAAAAATTTAGATCAAAGATATTGATCTTGTTTTATATAGTATAAAGAATTTTCTATCAAAATTTTATGTAATTTGAATATTTCTATACCGTTAAACTTTCAAACGGCTCACTATGACCATTAAAATTATTTGATTTTGTGCCCCTTCGATCACTAGGCAAATGATATCAAAAAATTATAAAATTTATTTTCTAGATACTTCAAATACTTTAGATCAAATTTAACGATGATCGACGATTTAAAAGTCACAACATCGAAACGAGTTGAAGCGCGCTCTATGCTTCGATAAAGATAGTTTCACACTATATATATATATATATATATATATATATATATATATATATATATATATATATATATATATATATATATATATATATATATATATATATATATATCAAGATAAGGATGGTTAATGAACATAAAGTGGGTCCGAATTTTAACTTTATTGAGACGCAATCTCGAATGGCTCTTCTTTTTTTTTTTTTACTTTTTTGAGAGAGAGAGAGAGAGAGCCGCCCAATCTCGAGTTGGGAATCTTGGGATCTCATTCAGACACTGTGATGAGAACATTTCGTGGACTCAAATCAATTAAACTCATTTTGATTTTAACTTGCCAATATCATGACGTGGCGTGCGTGACATTTTCATGCCCACGTAACGCTTTTGACGCGCCAATTCCTCGTGAGTACGTCACTCCCCAGTAGAAAATATATATTCTTTTTATTTTATCCTTTCTCACCTCCTCTTTTCTTTTTTTCTTTTTTTCTTTTTTTACCTCTTTTTGGACGTCGTAATCAACAACACAGTGAATTAAAACATCTATATAACTCGTGATGGGATCCTCAAAGGAAAAAAGGCACTTAGCTGTAGATTAATTTAAGGTCGTTAGTCCCTGCTGATGCTGATGCTGTAAGGCACTAGTGCTCATCCAATTAGGGATGTTGATGGGTATGGATATCGATAATATTATCCGAATTCGATTCCGAACAAAACAGGTTTATCCGAGCTGAGCTAAACGGATATGAATTCGGTTATGGATATAAAAAAATAAAAATTCGACGGATATGGATACAGGTATGAATTTTATATTTATCCGATCCGAACCCGAACTCGCCTCGAATCCGAATATATATATATATATATATATATATATATATATATATATATATATATATATATATATATATATATATATATATATAATTATTTTATTAATAGACGACGAATTTGGTGCTAGTAAATTTTCTACCCTTGGATTAACCCCTTTGATTAATTTTATCCGTTAGATTATACTATTCAACCAAACACCCACTCAACACTAGGGGGCCCACATCATCCTACACATCTTTTAATCCAAGGGTAGAAAACTTACCACCAAGTCATTGGTGCTATTAATAGTATTCATTTACTTCTATATATATATATATATATATATATATATATATATATATATATATATATATATATATATATATATATATATAAAATTTATTTTTATTTATTTATATAATATATAAAATATTTAATAATTTTTATTTCTTAAATTTTCTTCCAACGGTATGTATTTTTAAAACCCGCTGGATTCAAAGTTCAAATTCGGCTTTCGAATTTTTTGTCAGGTACAAAAATGGGTGTGGATTTTTAAAGCCTGCCGGATTCTTATCCGAATTCAAATTTTAATTTAATTTTTGGGTTTAAATTTTTAAAAATCCGATCCAAACCTTATCCATTGACATGCCAAAAGTTTAAGGTCGTAAGTTCGGCCCAGGTGGACTATACCATTTCTTAATTTTTTTTCTCTCTAATAATTATTCACTGATCATTAATCTTGTATGTGAATTCGTTAGAAATTGATTTGCGTAAGATCAAAAATTTGGAGATCCAATTACAGAGACTTTTTGTGAACAAGTTTTTAAAAGATGGAAAAATCAAGGAATCGAACTATAGAATAAATAAATAAATAAATGCTATTAAATAACGGTTATTGAAAAATTGAGCACGTGAGAGATTATTATGATCCTTGGAAATAGCTACCATAAAATAATTAAAAATTAAAAAGGCATAGGTGAGGTCACATCCAATAATGGTCAATGACGTCATCGGTTGTAGTGTGGCCCCACCACCTCCTATAAAAGGTTCCCACGTTGCGTATAATTCTCACCACCTTATCCCCAATGGGTATACCCGAAAATTACCCGAACCCGAACGGAATGGGTATATCCGAGCTAAACGTATATGAATTTGGTTATGGGTATAAAAAATAAAAATCCGACGGATATGGATACGGGTATGGATTTTGTGTATACCCGATCCAAATCCGAACCCGAAAAAATTATATATTATATTATTTATTTATTTATGTAAGATATAAAATATATAAAATATTATAGTAAAATATTTAATTATGTTTATTTATATAACTAGAATATATTTTGATTGTATTTTTTTTTGTTTTGAAATTTTGATTTTACTATAATATATTTTAAAATATGGTAAAAAAATTCATTATTTTGGGTTTGGGTTTCGGTTTCGGATTTTTAGGTTCGGATTTCGGGTTTTTGGTCGGGTCCGGATATGTATATGGATTTTTAAAACCCGTCGGGTTCGGATTCGGATATTAACTTTGGGTTCGGGTTCGGGTTTTGAAAACCCGACCCGTCCCCCTCCCCCCCCTCAGTGTCACTTTTTCACATCACTCCCCCGTCTATAAAACGCTTCGCTTTCACTACCTCTCTAATAAGAAGTTCCAAGTGTTTCCAACCCCCACAGCAACAAAAGTTAAGGGGAAAAACAGAGATCTAGTGAGTTAGAGAGAGAGAGAGAGAGAGAAATAGGAATGGATACTAATGAGACACAAAGGGCACTAGAAAGCCGTAATTCGACGGCGGTCGGCGAGCTGATCAGAGGGTGGCGGTCGGCGATCAAGCTCGAGGAGTTGCTGCGAGAATTTTTACCCCCGGAGTACCGGGGGACGGATTCTGCTATCCTGGCACTTGTCGCGGACATTTTGGGCTCGTTTTCAAAGACGGTTAATGCTTTGGATTCCGAGAGGCTGCAGGGCCAGGGTTCGCATTTCAACCGGTCAGCACGATCGACTCGGAGGAGTCCACGTGGAAGGAGAAGGTATATATATATGTCTATGTACATCTCAAGAAGTATAGAGTGATCAAAATTCTTGCGTGAGAACTTTTGCGATTCTATCGATATTTTATATTTTGACATAAAATTACCATATTAACAGCGATCACTACACTTGTACGAGTTCGCAGAACTATTACGCCTCACGTAAATAACTCTCTCCTCTTTCTAGGGTTCATCCTAATGAGTGTACAAAGGTGCTAACAAAGACAATGGATGACGGATACACTTGGCGAAAATACGGGCAAAAGTACATCCTTAATTTGAAGCATCCAAGGTAACAATTAATTCCTCATCATCGATCCCTAGCTCAATCAAACTTTGTTCATGTAACTCTACCAATATTTCAACAGTTTCTTTTTGAAGTTTTTGAACTATATATGTATCTTCTTCTTATTTTAGTTTAACTTAGAATTGGATATATGAAATTTTGTCAGGAGCTACTTCAGGTGCACACACAAGTATGATAAAAGATGCCCAGCCACAAGACAAGTCCAGATCTGGGAACAAGACCCCTCCATGCTTGAGATCACTTACATTGGAGAACACACATGTAGAGATCTCCACAAATCTTCTACCATCGCCGACGCCGTCGGCCCAAACGCTACGACGACAAATCATGACAATCAAAATGCTCCCCCCTTCTCTTCCTCTTCTTCTTCTTCTTCTTCTTCTTCTTCTTCTGCGTACTCATCGAAAGAGGCCTCCCCCTTAACATCTCTGGTTCTGCCTGATATAGTAGGATTCGATCAGGCGGTGCCGATGGCGCAACTTGCAAGTTTTGCATCGGAAGTTTTACCCGGCGTGCATTCTTCTACTGGCCGCGGCTCGGATGCAAGTTTCGGTGAAGAGCTCATGGAAGTCGACGACATACTCGGTTTCGACGATCAGTTTGGATTATTTTAAGATTAGAGTGGTTTATATTAGGTATTAGTAGTGTATTACTAGAAAGGATAGGAGGGTTTTTTTTTTTTTTTTGAAGTCCTAGTAGAGAGGGAATTTTGTTGGCTGATTTGGGACTAAATGTATCAAAACTTACTGAAGGAGGAGAGGAAAAACTACAGATGTATACCATACAAATAAATGAATTAAGCACAACTTAATTAGTTTCATTATTTGCAAAATTTGAAATGTGGAAAGAGTAAGATAAAGTAGCTTTATTTCCATCATCAAGTAGCTAGCTAGACATTGATACTTTGTGAATTAAACAATCCTTAAACTTCATACCAGATAACTGCTTAGCGTTTTCGCTAACTTTAATCTCGCAAAAGAGTTTATCCATACACATAAACTTCGTAACACCTAATCTCACAAAGGAATATATATTCATACTCATAAACTTCATACCACGCAACCGCATAATGTTTCCACTAATTTTAATCTTTGGAATGCCTCCGCGTAGCTAGTTAGCAGGCTGAGGTCTCGTTCGTTAACGAAATTAACCAGACAAATCGCTACACCAACTAAGAACGGCCATGCACCACCACCCATAGAATCAAGAAAGAGCTCTCAGTCTGTCAATCCTTGCTATGTCCGGACCTGGTAAGTTTCCCCGTGTTGAGTCAAATTAAGCCGCAGGCTCCACGCCTGGTGGTGCCCTTCCGTCAATTCCTTTAAGTTTCAGCCTTGCGACCATACTCCCCCCGGAACCCAAAGACTTTGATTTCTCATAAGGTGCCGGCGGAGTCCTGAAAGCAACATCCGCCGATCCCTAACTCCCCCCGGAACCCAAAGACTTTGATTTCTCATAAGGTGCCGGCGGAGTCCTGAAAGCAACATCCGCCGATCCCTAGTCGGCATCGTTTATGGTTGAGACTAGGACGGTATCTGATCGTCTTCGAGCCCCCAACTTTCGTTCTTGATACAGAAGAACATATTCATACGAGACATTTCTCAAAGTCTAAGTAACAGGACAAAGAGAAACACATGCAAGAGCATGAAAATTTATTACACACTATACTTATTTGGCTAAGCATGCAGGAGCTTCTGCAACACCATTGTTCTACTAAGTACTAACACCGATAACGAAATTAAGCACAAGTTAAAAGGTCTCCGAACAGTTTGTCGTTCCAATTATGGAATATTATTTTTGACTTTATTTAGTATCTAAGCTTTGAAGCTCGTTAGGTATTAAGTTGGTGGGGGTTTATAAATAGAATGCCATTCACGCTAACAGAGCCAACATAAATAAGAGAAAGATACATTAAATTTTAATCACTGTAATGTGATCAAGTTCTACTTTTAATGAAATATCGAACAATTTTTCACTTTCAAAAAAAATTATTGCACCTCATTTAATAGCCCGACGAACAAGTTTGAACGCGTCGAAATTACATATTTACTCTTTTAAGTCATAGTTTCAAACTTCCAATAGGAAAAACTGGTCAATTGCTTACTCTTTTAAGTCATAGTTTCAAACTTCCAATAGGAAAAACTGGTCAATGGCTCTCCGGGATGAAAGAGGGGTTCTATTCAATTCCTCTCTCCGGAAGCTACAGAAAGCAATAAGAACAAAACATAGGGACCACCACGCCAAATTAGGATCAACAAGATCAATAATGGAACATTGAATCGGCCACCCGACGAAGTTTGAATGCGTCGAAATTACATTTAGTCTTTTAATAATACTGAAAGATGTACAAACATTCAACACGAAAAGCCGGTCAATGGCTCTCCGGAATGGATGAAAGAGGGGTTCGATTCAATTCATTAGCATCTTTCTGAAAGCTACAAAAAGCAATTAGAACAAAACATAGGGACCACCACGCAAAATTAGGACCAACAAGACCAATAATGGAACATCAAATCGGATTCACATTATTTGAGCACTGATTTTGACTGCATCTCAATGGATCAAATCATAAGGCATGAGCGCATTTGGAAAGCTTCGAAAGATTCACATCGCACCGATACAATTACAAAATAAAATTTTCAATTCTTACTAAAAAAGGGAAGAGAATACAATTTATATGCCATTTCCTACTTCTATCGTTACTCCTACTTAACCCTGGGGCATCCTGATGCTTACAGAACAACTTATTTCAGTGCTATAAAAACTAATTTAGACGTCGCATCATCTTACGCACCAAATATGTTCTCTGGTGCGTCTCCATGCTTACCGAACCTATTTCTCTACGATGAAAACTAATTTAGATGTCACATCATCATGCACCAAATCCATTCCACTGCCGCCCCACGTCTTCGTAAGAATAGTCTATTCTAGGTGATGTGACTACCATGTCAATCATGCATTTAGGAAATTATGGAGTTGGACATTGTACAATCCAATTTGTAAATAAAAATTAAAATTTGACATATGAACCGCAGCAAAAGTGAAGTTCAATGACCTAAATGCAGAGTTTCATTAGAATCTCAGAATATTTCGGAGACGGAACGTTCATGAGCTAACAACAAATGTTATAATGCTTTTGGCAACTGAAATAACCAACCATAAAACCATTGGACAAATAGGAAGAGCTAGGGGAAAACAACAACATGTAGGCTACATGATGAGATGCTTCAGAAATTATACACAATCTTCACAATTAACCAACCATAAAGGCTTTCTCCATACTTATATGTTTCAATGATTCTAGTATGTCCAGCTAGTAAATAGCATGATGACTACAAACGAATTAAAAAACTTTTAAGTCGCACCGATATGACCCATGGGTAATTCAAAAGTGATAACTTATTAGGCCTATGTGGGTCATTTCTCTTACACTCTTTCACTACCTGTTGTACTGATCTCTAAGATGGCTACTAAAGAAAGGAGAAGGCAAACTCTTTGGCATCTGGATAATGAGCAACTCGCATTGGTGAATCCAACAAACTGTCGAATAGCCTGATGAAATGGGAACCATAAATAAGAATTGCATGGTGAAAAGAGTAGAAACATATTAGTTTTACCAAGGCCATAGGTAGGATGGAGGTGGATTAAAAGGATTATTATTATAATTCTATGACAGAATCAGAAAGATCTGATGAAGATCAAGCAATTGCTACCTTAGCGGCTAGTTCTCCAAGCTCTGTTCAATGCTCGGGCCCTTCTGGTCGCCACCAGTTCGGAAGCGAAAAACATACAGAGATGCAATTGCTCCACTGCAGAATAAAATTTTCAGTCAAATCAAAGTCTCTAATAGTAATACAATTCAGAGGGTGGGTGGATATTAGCAAAGACAGTGAAAGAGAAGCTTGCGTCTTATGTAGCTGAAAGAAAAAAGATAATTAGGGAATGACATAAAGCCATTTATGCATCCCCCTACGGTGGCCCTCAAAATTTAATTCAAAATTTTGAAAAAATAGCATGGCAAGTAGAAGCACTATAGTGTGGGATGACGGCCAATTTGGTAGTATGTAGTTGTGATTATGTGATCGTGGCCTATAAGTGCAATGCACACAACCAATAGTAGTTTTAGCTGCAGTACCTCCTTTTACATAGATAAGTTCTTATACCATCACAAACAAATTTATGTACTTAATTATCAACCAGAGAGAAGGTGATCAAGACAAAGAAACTCAAGTTTGCAAACCTGATGAGGAACATGAAAAAGGTTGAAAATGACCAGTCCTGCAAAGAAAACGTAATTCATGAGAACAGAAAAAGGTTTAAGATATCCTTACAAGAGAATATCACCAAATCATTGCTTAGTGATTCTGTGATTCAGATATAAAAAGTGTACCTGAAAGAATATAACCAATTGCCTCAAGAAGACAATGATCGCAATTGCTGCAAAAAGAGAAGTTCGATGAAGACATTGAGAATAAAATGGATGTACCACAAATTTTAAATATTTGTTTTTGCGGGTTCTTTTGGAATTGGAGTTATGATCATAATAAATAGATGTGTAAATCAATACTACATTGCGTAAACCGCAAATAAATGAACTTGGGATCCTATCCTGAGTACAATCTTTGAATCTACAAGTTATGCGCCACTATCTTTGTGCACTTTCTCCACATTAGAAACACTTGCATTATTGAAATCAATGTACTGCGAAACAATGCTCAAAATCTGACACTTGGTGGAAGACAAGAATACAGTGCAACTCAGAAACCAGAAAACTAAATATACAACGAATGTACTTTTCACTTTTCTTAGACTCAGGCTATTCTTTTCTTGTCCACGGAGTTTCAGCTGACATTAAAGTGTATTTATTCATCACTAAAATGGCAACAACGAGAATTAAATTTTGCCCTTTGAATCCGCATTCCATTGACAAATGCTTATCCACTTAGAGTGTGGTTTTAGTCTATTCATTAACATGATATATTCTCTCACTATGTCTTCACTCATAATAACAAGAAGGAGGCAAAATGACTTCTCCATGTGCTGCTTTGAAGACCTGAGTTATTTTTCACCCCATTTGACATGACACTTTTGATGTTTCTCACTTCATATTGGTCAAACACCATCTTTTTCAACTTAAATATAAGGATCGATCTTGTTAACAAAATCAAGATGTCCATTATTATACAAATCTTTCACCTAACATGGAAAACATCGAAACAAAGATGACAGCCAACAAATGCTAAGTATTGTGCTTATGGCCCTATCTATCCTTTCTACAGGGCATTTGCCGAATAGCAAGATAATAGTTCTTTCTTGTATTATTCCCATCTTAAGTAATTAACAAAGCTCTTTGATTCCTCATTAAAAGAGTGCATAATTTCAAGAGCCACCTTAGATGAGAAATCCTTGGCCATTATCCAGCATGATAAGCGTCTAACAAACTATATAATAAGGCAAATTATGGAGATCTAGGTAAGAGGCACCTATAATTCCAAGATTCATGGATGTCCATATAGTTTCCTAGATGCTTATGTCAGTTGGTATTCCGCAACATAAAAAAATATTTTTAAATTATCAGAATTAGATAAATGTACCTCCACTAACAAGGTATCAATCAGTTGCCTTAGTCTCTTATTCGAAAGTTCTTTCCAGCAAAACTTTCATTATGAATCAAGTAACCATCTTAAGCGCATGATAAGATTTATTTAGGACACATGATATAAATCTTAAAGCACTGTATTTAGGAAAGTTACTACTTCATGCATTCAACTAAGTGTGTTTTCTTACTATTTCTAAGAATACGACCAAAATATGCTTCATCAAATTCTCTTCTTCGACAATAACCAGGTTTAGAGAATTATCTAATATAAAGAATTGCGCAGTTTCTATGCAAGAATTCCAAATCAGCATGATAAACCTCGTACAGCTTCATCCTCCTACTAGACCACTTTAAATCATAAGATGAGAATTCAAAAGGAGCGAAACCAACTAACCAGCTTGCCCCTTCAATAGAAGAGGAGAAGCACGCCCACTTCTCCATGATCTCAAACTTGCTATGCTTAAGGCCAAAAGTGCAGTTCCCAGAACAACACCGAACCGAATGGCAGGAATACTTCCAGTTAGCATAAAATTAAGAAACCCACCAACAGCAAGAAAGGAACCTACAACAAATAAAGCAATTTTTTTTTCAACATGCCCTGATAAAGAATCAAGCAATAGAAAACAACTTCATGAACCAAAAGATTCCTATCTTTACACATGTTAACTGAATGAAACAATTTCATCTCATACCAAAAGGAACTCCAACATGATAATCACGAACTTGTGACACGCTTTTTAGATCACCAAGTGACTTGAAAGTTTCCAATATATCCTTAACAGAGTCAGGAGACTTCTCTGCTGCCATGCTAAGATATTGTTGACCTTCCTCGCCAACTTCTTTCAGTATTACACCCAAGTCCTTTTGAGCCTTATCTGTTTGAATCTTCAGCTTCTCGGATGTTTCCAAGAGCATCTCAACGGCCTTTTTGGAGTATATTTCGTAAGCCTCAGATGATTTGGCTTTCATTTTCAGGGCTTCAGCTTTAAAGTGTTCGAGCGTCTCCGCCCACTCTTCTTGAGACACCTCCGATTTTATTTCAGTTTTATCCTTCTCAATCTCCACTGGAGATTCTTCAAACCTCTGGAATCAACATAAATTATCTTCGGGCGTAAGAATTGTATTGGGTTATGGTATTAATTGAAGATCTATGCAAGTAATATGTAACATTACTTAGTGAAACAGAAGTTACAGAAAAACTAAAATCTTTATCAAACATTTGATCCATTTCATTCGAGAATAAGTTTCTTACTATCTACAAGGGGCTGTTGGCCCCTCATCCGCTTCAGCTTCTGCTTTCAACAGCAGCAATCTTAGCAGAATATTTGGAAACTAGAAAATCCCTAAAAATTCTGCTGCAGCATGGAACAGAAACAATCTTCTGAACCTCAAAAAAGCAGGAGTTTAATTTCCACGGCTTCTAATTCCGCTGCGAACGAAGCTGTCGACGACATGCTAATATAGGGCATCTCATATTGCCATCGTCTCAAACAAGTGTAGTTAATTAGAATCGTACATACCTAGCATTCAATACAATCATTTTCCCCAAAAATTTGACCAGAAAGGGGGTAAAATACAAGTTTATACACTTCAATTGCAATAATTTCCTGCTCAAATCCTATTAGAACAACAAAAAGCACACCAATATTTCCACGATTATGCGATCAACAGAAGCACAAAAGAGGGCTGAAGAGATCTAAAGAACCTACTCACCGATTCCTCATTAGACGCCGCGAAGGATACGATCCGAGAGAATCGGCGACGCGCGGAGACGACGATGCGATGCGGGGCCTGGGACGACCACAGCGCGCGGCGGCGGGGCTCGAGGTGGAGGAAGGGCGAGTTGGAGAGGCGGGGGATCGGCTCCGTCCCTCGAATGCCATGGAGAAGAGGCGTAGGGTTAGGATTAGGGTTAGGGCTTCGGAGGGAGGCGAAGCTGTGGAGAGAGAGCGCCATGGCGACGAGGATCGAAGAAGAGGAACCGAAAAAGGGAGCAACAAATACGGCGGAGTACTCGAAAGAGCAAAAATGATGCGCTCTTATTAATAAGGGTTTTAGGGGGTTTTCTGCGGACGTTTGGATACAAAGTGGGTTGTAAAAAATTTGATGCGAACGTCCTAACTCAGTGCCACGTGTAATATGGCTCCGTTCTTTGCTTGCCACGTGGGAAGTCACGTAGTTTTGGAGTGCAAATTAGTTAGTAAAAATAAACATTATATATATCTTATGCCTCGCTTGATATTTATTATTATCGTTTTATTTTTAAAAATAAATAATAATTTATTTGAAAAATTTTAAAAAATAAAAATACACTTAAATTTTTATTCTTTGCAATATTCTTGATGAATAACTATAAATAATTTATTGTTTATTTCTATACATTTTTAATATACAAAATACTATTTAAGAAAAATAAAAAATAACTACGAATACCAAATAAGACCTTAGAATTTTACTATCTTAATATCTCTTCTTTTCAGTTGTATCTCAAAATCCAAAAACTTGAATCCTTTAAATACTTGGCGACAATTAAAATTGACGCGAATATCAGAAATCCTAATTGATTCATATTTTCAGCTAAATTTATTTCTAAATAAAATAAACGAAACGAATAGCGTGCTATCTATCTCTTAAAACAAAAAACAAAAAACAAAAATTTGACGCAAATAACAGGAATTACTTTCTTAATATTGTGTCATGAATATTAATTATTAAATAGATGATTATAATTTCTAGTTATTTAATTTTAAGGTAAATAATTTGCAAATGTAGATAATTAAACCATCAACTTAGTTAATAAAAAAAATTACACCCGTAAACACGTAAAAACTCGGCTAAAAGAATTTCGAATTAAATCTGACATATTATCCAAAAAAAACAAAAAAAATTGTTCCAAAGCAGACAACTTATTAAGTAGCAGTGAATCTCGCAGCGTGATCGTTGTGGAGCGCACAATGTTAATTTACATTTTAAGTTGTAACAACAATGATGCATTATTAGTGAAATAACTTGCGCAATACGACAGATAGATAATTGAAATATAAATATTCTATAATTAATTATTGAGAATAGGACAGCTGATGATGGCGCCATGAGCCATCATTAACAAGGACGCATGAAGAGCAACAAATGACTGCCGAACAGCTTCGAGCGGCGAGCGACAAAAAAAAAGGAAAAGAAAAAGAAAAAGAAAAATTTAAAATCATACGTGAAGAGATTCATAACCACTCTGCAAGTGAGATAAGGAAAGAGGGAGTGACACCTTTGTTAGTTCAAAAGATTAAAAAAAATAGGAGATAGAAGAGAAGAAAAGAAAAAAAAAGATTAGAAAAAATGGTTGTGAGAGAAAATAGTTTTACCAAAATTAAAAAAAAAAATAGTGAGTTTCATCACCCTCAAATGAAGATGGTATATTCTGTTGGATGTGGCCAACGTGATATAGTCAAGACAATCCATAAAGATACGGTCAATCCAATTAAGTTGATCTATAAAGATATAATAAGATCATACGGTTAGGATGTATCCGAACACGTCCTTGATGGACGAACGTGATTTAATATCCTTACATTAAGTTATATATAAATATGTAACATACGGGAGTCCCGGTTTAATCCTAATTCAATTGTCTGTGACGGCTTCATCTCCAGGGATAAGAAAAAACGTTCCGTCTTCTTGCAGATCGTGAACGAGAACGAACCACGAGACCACGAGCAAGAATCGTCATCAACAATTCAGATTTTAAAATCGAAATAATGACAGAATGTACGATTCTAGTATTTTATAAAGTTTCCACATATTCATGTAACTTTAGTAATGAAAATTCATATATACAGATATAAATTAATTTTGTAGCATGGAAAAAGAAAAAGGGTTTATTTATTGTCCCATATATATATAGTACGTAACGTTGTAATTGTTTGCAGAGAATAGTGTACCCAACACTTGTCTCTTTCTCATATCCAAGGAGAGGAACATGTGCTTTGCTTCATTGAAGAGCTGTGTCTATCTGGAGAGGGTGATGCCTTGGGGGAAGGCACAAGTCACCTTCTTAAACATCCTATTTCTTTTTAATTAAATGGTTTTAACCATGCATGTAAGTAAGACGCTTTTCGAACAACTTTTCTACTGCGAGGAACGAACTCCTGCTGTTTTAGTTGTTTAGCTGCACGTAGTCATAATTATACCGTAAAATGTAGATATATGCAGATCCTAATTTTCTGTTCGGTTTGATGTATTTGAATTTATTTGCTGCAGTTGAAATTACATGAGAAGACTCGGTTGGAGCCGTTCGAGAGAATAATTTTAAGACCTTTTTGAGCAGAAATTCCATCGTATGTTTTTTTTTGGTTTACACCATATATGCAAATATGTAAAGTTTTATACATACACTTCTTAGTCACATGCAAATCAAAGAAATTATTTATGATTGCAGCATTTAATGTGGATACAACATTAAATAAGATATATATAATTATATGAACTAGGCTGGACTATCAATAGCAACCAAGCTATTGGTGCTATTGATTTTTAAGCCATTGGATTGAAAAATGGATGGTTAGGATGATGTGGGCCCCTTAGGGTTGAGTGAGTGGTTGGTTGTATAGTATAATCTAACGGGTAAAAATAATCTAAGGGTTAAATCTAACGGTAGAAAACTCGATAGCATCAAATCCTTAGTGCTATCGATAGTACCCAGCCGGACTCTAATTATATTGTGTTTACAATTATATCCAATTAAATGATCCTTTATTGCATATTTCTCTTCTATTATTCACAATGGATTTGGACTTATTGCACAGAACCATGGCCTTTTCGACATTTGGCCCATCGATTAACATTGCCCGATTAGCCCCAATTTCCAGGCCCATAAAGGCCCATTAAGAGGCCATTTTAGTGTCCTAGTGAAATTAAAGATGATGTTTTTTAATTTAGAGTGTGTGCATAAGTTAACTCAAAAAATTTTCATTAATATCCACACTTACGGTACATTTCACACGCACAATTTTTTAAGCTAATTCGTTTCGCTTCGAAGTTCAAAATAATACACAAATATCAACCGTATCTAGCACAACCGGTTAAAAAGCTGATGTACGGTATTCGAAATCATAAATTTGAGATCTATTTATTTTTATCTTACATTATTTCTTAAAAAATAGAACGAACATTATTGTTTGTGAATGAATGTAAACTATTACAAAAACACACACACAAAGAATCGCACTTTTTGGACTGAGCCGCACTGATCCGCCGTTGCTGTTTTTCATCTACACTCTTTTTTGTCTTTTAGAGACCTCAGTTGCTTCCACCCTGTACGTCTAATTCATTTCACTTAATGAATGAAGCAGGCAGCTTACTACCTCTTTCTCAAAAAAAAAAAAAAGATTTGAATCGCAAACTAATTATCCGAATCTAAATTTATAAATTAACTACTAGCGAAAACTAGCGAGAGAGGGTTTTATTTTTGGCTCTGAAAAGTAGATGACAAAATAAAGCGAAAAGAGAAAGATTCAAATGAAAATTTTGCTCTGTGCAAGCCAAGAATCAGCTTTTATCTCATAAATTGATGGACATTGATTAGCTTTTAAAGAAGATTTAACTTTAACTTTTTAGACATAATGTCAAAATTAGAATTAAAAATGTAGCCCATTGCATCATCCTACTATGCTTAAGAAAAGGTGTATGGGTAATACTTGTATGTGCATTTTGATTTTGTGATCTATTCTTATTTAAATTTCTGTTTTTTTTTTTTTGAATGCTTTATTATGATTTTGAACAATCAAAATGCATATAAAAAATATAAGTTGAATTGTTATATTTCTAATATTTTATAAAATAAAAAATATAGGAGAATATTATAGACATGCTAAAAGGCGGTAGAGTTTCCGCTCCAATCGGTTCTAAATGAAATAATAAATGAAAACTAAAAATAAGTAAAAATATATATATTGGTTTCGAATTCGTTTCAGTCCGCCAAAAATTAAAATAGAAGGTATAATTTTTTTATTTTTTGATCTATTCTAATAAATTAAAATTTTACTTTCATTTTGATCTCTGTTTCGAAAAAGTGATAAGTAATGGCCAAGAATAGAACAATCCGTCACGAATTCTTTTCGACCCGCCAAATAAAACAAAGTAGGAGGTAAAAAACTCCTCCCACCTCACCTCTGGATATGCAGAAAGTACATTTGTAGATCATTACACTACATCATCTATAATGCTCAATAAAAATTTTTTTTTTTAAATAAAATTATAATAAAATATTTTTTAAAAAATTATAATAAGATAAAAAAAATATACTTTAATTGATTGAAAATATCATGATTTTACAATTTAAGTTTTTTATTATACAGGGAAAAATATAATTCGACGTAGCACAGGCATCCACGTGTCATCCACGTAGGATCATACGTGGCTTATGCCACGTGTACACCCCCCCCCCCCCCCACCCAAAAAAACACACTAAACACTCTCACTAGAGAGAGCCCCAGCAACAATGGCGTGAGAAAAAGCGCCCTCTCTCTCTCTCTCTAAGTTCTCTCTCTCTCTCTCTCTAGGTTCTCTCTCTCTCTCTCCTCGTTTACTAAAAAAAGCTAGAGAGAGAGAGAGAGAGAGGGAGAGAGAAGAAGCCATTATTGTGCTCCGACAAAGCGCTCAGAGCCCCTCTTCAAAAGCAAGCACTTTAGAGAGAGAAGCAACAACATCAACAACAACAACGAGAAGCTTCTCTCTCTCTCTCTCTCTTAGGGTTTCGTGTTCAGTGCACAACTCTAGTGCTCCCATGGCGTGTTAGCCCCCCAAATCGAGCGTAACTTCGCCCGAAAATGAGGTACCCGGTCCCCCATTTCGTCTCCATCGTCGTCCTCCTCCTCCTCATCCCCTGCATCTCCCAATCCCTCGACGCGCCAATGAGCGAGGACCTCCTCGGCCTCATCGTCTTCAAATCCGACCTCGCCGACCCCTTCTCCAGGCTCGCCTCCTGGGACGAGGACGACGACGACCCCTGCGGCTGGGACGGGGTCAGCTGTGACCCTAGAACCCGCCGCGTCGTGGAGCTCTCCCTCAGCGGCTTCTCCCTCTCGGGGAAGCTCAACCGCGGCTTGCTCCAGCTGCAAGCGCTGCGGAAGCTCTCCCTCGCGAGGAACAACTTCTCCGGAGCCCTCAACCCCAGGCTCGCCCAGATGGAGAGCTTGTGGTCCGTGGATCTCAGCGAGAACGCCCTCTCGGGCCCGATCCCCGACGAGTTCTTCGCGCAATGTAGGTCGATTAGAGCTCTCAACCTCGCTAAAAATGGCTTCTTTGGGCAGATTCCGGGGAGCTTGGGCTCTTGCTCGACCCTGGTGGCGTTGAATCTATCGTCGAATCGGCTCTCGGGCGCTTTGCCGAGCTCTTTGTGGTCTTTGTACGGCCTCCGCTCGCTCGATTTGTCCTATAATTCGTTGGCGGGGGAGATCCCGTGGGGGGTTAATCGGCTTTATAATCTGAGGAGTATTAGTTTGAGAGGGAATCGGCTAAGCGGTAAAGTTCCTGAAGACATCGGAGGATGCTTGCGATTAAAATCTATTGATTTCAGCGAGAATTTGCTTTATGGCAACATTCCTGAATCAATGAGGAACCTCTCTTTGTGTAGTTACTTGAGCTTGGGATCGAATTCCCTTGCAGGAGAAGTGCCTTCGTGGATCGGAGACTTGAGGAGTTTGGCGAGTTTGGATCTTTCAAATAATGGGTTCTCCGGAAGTGTCCCTGATTCAATTGGCAATCTCATTTTCTTAAAAAGACTCGATTTTTCGGCGAATAGATTCGGCGGGAGCTTGCCGGAATCAATGGGCAATTGTAGAAGCTTAATAGAGGTCGATTTTAGCTGGAATTCTTTGATGGGTAATCTCCCAAAATGGGTTTTCAAATTGGGACTGCAGAGGATCTCACTCTCAGGGAATCAAATGACTGGGGCTATCGAAGTTCCTTCTAATACTCAGCAATCTCTGACCATTTTGGATTTGTCTTCCAATGCCTTCTATGGTGGAATTCCGATTAATATCGCGAGCATTTACGGATTAAAGCTCTTGAATTTATCGTTTAATTCGCTCTCGGGATCTATCCCCGTAAGCATTGGAGACTTGAAATCACTGGAGGTGCTTGATCTAAAAAAGAACAAACTCACTGGAGAAATCCCAGCGCAAATAGGAAATTGCTCTCTCCTAACATCTTTGTGAGTATTCCTCCTTTCTTATATTCCTTCGATCCATATTTCATTTAGATTTATGTGCTAATAACTATGTTTGGATCAGCTAATTTGGAATATGTTGTATCGTTCTCTCTTATTTTCAGTGAGTTGTTGAACTTCCCATCTATGAATAATTTTCTTAAGAGTCCTTTTTTTTTTGTTTTTAACCCACCAAATCCCTTTTGTTTTTATGTTGTCAATTGTTAGTCACTGTTCTGTGCCCACTACTGTCTCACTTAGCTGTTTTGAATTTGTCCCTTTCTTCAGCTCAACCTGCACTCAGCAATTGTCCTTTAATATAATATATAAAAATAATCAAAAAAATATTGATAGATATAAACTGTATTTAGTGATTGCCCTCTCAGATTAGGTTGGCCACTAATTGTACTCGATTAGTTATTTTTCTCTGATCAAAGAAAATTTCTTTTCTTGCTTACCAACTTGAAAATGACTGAAAAGCTCAATGCTTTGACTTTGTCAAATTCATCATCAACCATCTTTATCTTCTCTAGTTGTTGTTGTTTTTTTTTTTTTTTTTTTGCACTTAGTTATAATTTTACAAACACTAAATAATTCTAATGTTTCTTTCTGGATGAAATTCTTTTACTTGTAGGATACTATCGCAAAACAACCTGACAGGTCCAATACCTGCAGCTATGGCCAACCTAACCAATATTCAGATGATAGATCTCTCCTTTAATAACCTAACAGGCCCTATTCCTAAAAAATTCTCTGACATCCCCCACCTTATCTCCTTCAACATCTCCCATAACCTCTTCTCCGGCGACCTCCCTTCCGGGAACTTCTTCAACACCATCCCGCCCTCCTCCGTATCGGACAACCCTGGAATTTGTGGTGGAGTCGTCAACAAATCTTGCCCTGGGGTCCTCCCCAAGCCAATCGTCCTCAACCCTAATTCCTCCTCCGCGAATTCTAATTCCTCCAACCCGGTTCTCTCCTCGGATTACCTTAAACACAAGAAGATAATCTTTAGCATCTCGGTTCTCATCGCCATCGGAGCGGCCGCCCTTATCGCGATCGGTGTGATCACCATTACGATTCTAAACATTAGGGTCCGGTCTGCCGCCGCCCGTTCGGCAGCAGCATTGGCCCTGGCGGATGATTACTACAGCCGTTCTCCTAGTCATGATTCAAACTCTGGAAAGCTTGTGATGTTCTCTAGTAACGACCCGGACTTCAATTTCGGAGATCATGCCATCCTAAACAAGGATTGTGAGCTCGGTCGTGGAGGCTTTGGTACTGTATATAAAACCATTCTCAAAGATGGGCGTAATATGGCCATCAAGAAGCTCACTGTCTCGAGTTTGGTGAAGTCGCAAGAAGACTTTGAGAGGGAGGTAAAGAAGCTAGGTAAACTGCGGCACCCTAACTTGGTTACTCTTGAAGGCTATTATTGGACCCCATCTTTGCAACTACTTATGTATGAGTTTATCCCTGGTGGTAGCCTATACAAACACCTCCACGAGAGCTCCGGTTTGATCTACCTCTCGTGGCAAGAGAGGTTTGATATTATACTTGGTATTGCGAGGAGTTTAGCTCACCTCCATAGGATGAATGTAATTCACTACAATCTTAAATCAAGCAATATACTTATCGATGGGTCGGGTGAAGCCAAGGTTGCAGACTACGGATTGGCGAAGCTACTGCCGACGCTCGACCGATACGTATTAAGTAGCAAAGTGCAAAGCGCGCTTGGGTATATGGCACCAGAATTTGCGCTGAAAACCGTGAAGATCACCGAGAAGTGCGATGTCTATGGGTTCGGAGTTCTGGTTCTTGAGATAGTGACGGGGAGGCGGCCGGTGGAGTACTTGGAGGATGATGTGGTTGTGCTCTGCGATGTGGTGAGGGGGGCATTGGAGGGAGGGAGGGCGGAAGGGTGCATGGATGAGCGGCTCGGTGGGAAGTTCCCGGTGGAGGAGGCAGTGCCGGTCGTGAAATTAGGGTTGATTTGCACGTCACAGGTGCCGTCAAACCGTCCCGAAATGACCGAAGTGGTGAAGATTTTGGAGATGATAAGGTGCCCACAAGACAGCCTAGAGGAAGAATTGGGTTAAGCCGGTTCGGTTTCTTTTCGGTTTGTTATTGTTGAATCTTCTACAACATTAAGAGAGGAAAAAGTATGAAGAATCAGGGGCTTATGGGGAAGCGGAATCCGGTTTCTTTTTTTTCTTTTTTTTTTTTCCTTCCATCTTTTTTCTCTTTCAGGATGATGAGAAGAAGAAGAAGGATATTGAGCTACTTTTAGTCGATAGGGTTTCATGTGGAATTATGTTGCTTTTTCGGTTTTTGCTCACTTTTGTTGCCATAGGGGGGAAGAGTGGCTCTTGTTACCCCAGTTATGAGTTGTGTATGATGTTCTGTAATACCGGATTCCTTTTCACCTTGCCCTAATATTCTGAATTGATACTTAAGATTTGCACATCCTTTTAATGTTTCAAACATTTAAATCCGCGCCGTCGAGTTGTGTGTGTATGATGTGGCCTATTGGACTCTATGAGTGAGGATTGGGAAACTAATGTCAGCAAAATCATCAACTGCTTAATTTTATGGCCTTTTTGTATCTCAAAATGTATCCATCCATACCTGTGTGACCTCATTTTGTATGACAATCTATGTACACACATGAAACTTCAGTTTCAAAAGGTGTTGCATAACTTCATTCTCTTCTCTTGTAAGGTTACATTTGTAATCTTCCTCTGATTATATCACCTAGCTAGACCATTCACAATCCTATATAGTTCATAATCAAATGAAATGAGTACACTACAACTGAGATTCTCTGCAGTTCATGTGATACCAATAAACAAATGCATAGTAGCATAGATCATCATAATAAAGAGGTGAAAGTGCATAAGAGTGTGTAAATTAACTAATACTCAAATGTACACATTGAATATATATTAGAGGGAGATCAAGTGGTGGAGAGAGAATCATGCATCTTTGTAATGGTGTCCCCCAGCAGTGGCATTCCTTTTGTTTTAATTATGGCTTGCTCCAAAGCTTCATGTAGAAGCATTCAACTGAGATCCACACTACCTGGATAAAAGCTGTTTCCTTTCACTTCAGAGTACCACATTAGTTATGCTCATGAAAACTTCAAGGACACACAAGCAGTAATTTATTTTGTTCAAAAACTTTTGGAATATTCAATTAAGGGCCTCTTTGAATCAACTTCTTAAATAACTTTCTATTCTGAGAAGCAGCGTCGCATTTGTTAAATGAAATTTCTGAAAAATTTGCTTGGTAGATAGTTAAAATGAGGTTGTAGGACTTAAAAAGTAAATTAAATTTACAGGATTTTTTTTTTATAAAAAAAAAAAAGAAGAAGAAAATCACTGATAATTCTCTTTACAGTGTTATTTAAGAAGTGCTTTTAATACAATTGTGCTAGCTTAGACCAATCAACTTTAGCTTAGACTAATAATAGGTTCTTGATTTGAAACTCAAAATAAATAAATAAATAAATAAGCTTCCCTTAAATTATGCAGTAAATAAAGGGACTAAAGGAAGGAAAGCACTTCATGTGATAAAAGTCTTACTAAAGTCATCTACTATATATGTTCAATGTTCTATGCCCACATGAACCTTAATTATTATTCTCCAGCACCATTTGTGACTAATTAATAAACCAAAATTTTTAATAAACCTATTCTTATTTACGGGTCCGGCTACTATACTATTATGAGTACAATTGCTCTCGTACTCATAAATCGTTTTCGATGATGGAGCTTACGAATCGATGATCCATACCGTTAAACGTTATTTACAGCATTTAAAACTTCAAGAAATCAAAATTTATAATTTTTCGACATCATTTACCTTACGATCAAGAGGTCACAAATTTGACAATTTTTAATGGCCGGTATGAGTTACTTGCTAGTTTAACGGTGTAAGAGAATCGGAGTTTGTTGAATTTTTTATAGAAAATTCTATTCACTACCTAGATAAAGATCAATAACTCCGATTTTGAATTGAAGGATCCGATCATCTTTTTTTAGGACGTCGTTCGATTTTGACTGTTCATTTTATGCCCCCGCTTGATGGACTTTATTATAATTTCGAAAATTTACGAAGTTTATTTTTTAGAAGTTTCAAATACTCTAGATCATATTTAACGGAGTGGATCGTCGATTCGGAAGCTCCATCATCGAAAACAACTTATGAGTACAAGGGCTCCAATACTCATAATAATATAGTAGCCACGGCCCTTTTTTTACTGTGGAGAATATATTCAAAACATCTGTAAATTTATAAAACAAGGGAAAACAACCCACCATTTGCACCTTCAAAACAACACACCATCTTTGTTTCTTTAAACTACTCAAGATAAATTTTCTCATGCATGTGCTTGTTTAATTAATCCTCTAGTTTTTTTTTTTTTTTTTACTTTTAATTTTATATGCATATTAATACCTTATCTTTTTCATAATAATGAGAATGAAACTAAATGAAACAAAGTGGCCAACACCCTTTTGTGCACATGCCTTACCTACTCTCTTTGTTCCCTCATCACAGCACCTGCAGTGGAACAACATGTGCTGTTAATAAGCTTTTGCTCCTCCAAAAAGCACTTCTTATTATATATCCTTGCAAAAGAAAGAAAACAATTAATTTGGGATTTTAACCATGGTTTTGATGAGAGATGAAAACCAAACAGAGAAATGCTGCTGCTTTGATCTTCTTGATCATCAAATGAGACCAGAGGGTAACATTGGCTTATTGCTTTTTCTAGCAAAAAAAAAGTCAAAACTTAAGTGGTTACAAAATTTGAGACAAAATTTCACTTAAAATAATAATAATAATAATAATAAAGAGGACAATGTTGATCACACTGACAAAGTTTGACCTTAAAGAAAGCCAATTAATAGTGCAAGTTCATAGGCCATTAGACTACAGGCTAAATGACAAAAGAACATAGATTAGTATAATTTCCAATCACAACTAACCCTAATGATTTTATTGTAATTTTTTTTAAAAAAATAAAAAAAAAAATGTTAGAAAGGACTTGCTAGTGGTGAGAAATTATTCACTCTAATGGGCATTGGGCATAGCCTGCAGAAGTCCCTGCTTGCCAGCTCATCTTGGCTCTCATTGAAAACATACATTGATTGATTTTGTGAAGTGGTGGTGGGTGCCCCTAGAGAAACCCTAAACCCTAATTAAAGGATGGCATTATCTCTTAAACCTAGTCCACCAGGTTAATCATAAATCGCTTAGAGATCTGCCGTCCGTTTCATCTCTATTCTTATGATTAATCGCTTATTAAGGAAATAATATTTTTTGGTACACATTTGAAGTAGAGATGACACAGAGGTTTGATTTAAGAAAATAACTTTCTTTCATTAGACTTAAAATGGTTGCTTCTTAAGAACCCGTTGGTATTAAGATCCATAATAATAACATATAAAATAGAATTTGAACAAAAGTATATAGAAATATGCTTCTGCATTTATATGAAATTGTAGAAAATATGTGGAACGCAATATTACACATTTTTTTTACTATAATTTTTTATAGTATGTAACACAATCTTCCTACAATTTCAAATAAAGTCGTAGTAAATAGTACAAACTTTAATTGAGCCACAACATCCTAACCTCAGTATCAAGATGTGCCCAAAAATACTGTAAATGATACAAATAATTTTACCGTCCCTAGAGCAAATGGCAAAGGACTTAATGGTTGGTATTCGAGACCCAAGTTCCAATCCTAGTTGATTCACATTTCCAACTAAGTTTATTTCTAAATGAAATAAACAAAACAAATAGCGTGCTATCTATCTCTCAAAAAAAAAAAAAAAAAAAAAAAAAAAAGAAGAGGTATAAGGGCTCACATGGTCGCTCTCAGTGCGATCAATCATATGAATAGTAACCTTTAAAGCCTAAATTAGGTCGACCAAATTCCATTCCTTAATTCTTACATCAACAACTTCATTAATCATTGAATTGAAGAAGAGAACATATTTATTAATCATTGAACTAAAGAAAAGAACATCACTCCTACCTTATGGAGCATATAAAAGCATAACCTTACTTTAATTTAAAAAAAAGCAAATCTCAAGTACCAAATTTCACAATTTACAAATAATGTTGATATAATAAAGTCCAAAGATAAAAAGGAGAGGAACCAAAGTGTGCATGTACCCAAGCTAGCCCCACACTGCTGTTTGATGAAGCGCTATTGAGAAATTCTATTCGAACCGCTTAGACATCTCAATTTTGAGCTTCAAGAATCACAGTTCTATAATCGACACCAAACAGCATCTGATGATGAAACATCGAACTCAACTTACGACGAAGTCCCGTAACACCCTATATAGGTACACCCCTAACTTTTTCCTAGTAATGAATCCTGATTTTGCCCATGTACCAAGCAACAAATAGCATGAGAAACCAAAATGAACCTATTGTACAAAGTTCTATCAAAAACAAAAACAGTTCTTGTTATATATATAGCCTCTGCGTATGTTTAGCATTGCCGGTGTGTGTTTTCAACATCCAATCCACCTGAGGCTGCGGCAGGCACCTGAGTAAATTGTTTTAAGTAATAAAATCCACCTCCTCTTTTAGAAAGGATCTCGCAATGTTTCCTCCTTTTTCCTTCCTTTTCAAAGCTAATCGTCCCAATCGACATCCCAACCGTCTTTGCTGCTATTGTTGCGAGACCTCGACGAGAGGCCATTCGTAGAAGCACTTCCTGCAGGTGCTTCTTCTGAAGCCTTTACTACGGCTTCTTCCTCATCCCAATCGTCGTCCCAACTGTTCTCCCACCCATCGACACTATTTGCATTCTCCATGACTGTTGTATCTGTCTGAGGGATTCCTCCCATCTCGAGTTGCCTATACGGGACGCCCGTATCAGCCCTCCGCCCCCTACTAAATTTACAACAAGCCCATACACCTCCGGCTATTATCACTGAGAGAATTAGTAAATAGGCACCGTAAATTGGAGTGAGAAGTGTCGCGTAAGAAGCGAGCCACTCAAAGGGAATCCCGTTTGAAATGGACGGATTAACATGAAGAGAGCACTTTCCTTTCCTAACCTTCAAAACAATCTCTCCACTACTTGAACCACTTACTGAAATATTCACCTGATGCAGTTGAGAATGGAAAAATAATATTGTATCAATACGAGGTATAAATGGTCTATCCTAGACAACGTAACAGATTGGAAAGTACAGTACAAGGTGCTGCAGAGTAGAGTAATATAAAACAAGTGCAACAGAGCTACAAAGAGGAAGCTAGTTCAGGTGAATTTGTAAGTACGAACACGTAAAAGAAAGTAAGTCATCAGGTTAAAAAACTAGAACTGAATAAGCCAGTTCACAGTAGATTTCATTGTGAATCATCATTAGGGGTAGACAACCTAGCAGTTTGCCAAGAAGTCACAGCATAGTTAGTTAAGAACTATGACCAGACATGAAACCATTGAAAATGATCCACATCACCTCATGGTTCACAGATGTCATGTATCAATGCCTGCTTCAACGCAAGCAGAGATGCAGAGAGATGGGGGAGTCTTGGGCTAAACCTATGTTGGCGGAAACAGAGATGCAATTCACAGGAAATATAAATGACATAGCACTTTCTAATATATGTAATAACTTGGAAGATATGAAGTGTTTCCAGAATGACCAACAAGACAAAAGCTGAATCAAGAAAGTTACCATATGCAACTACATACTATTATGGAAAGTTATAATAACTAATAAACATAAACTTTAGTGGAATAAGAAACCATATGTCACGAAACATATAAGATGAAACACAAACATCTTGTGTTGATTTACTAAGAAGACTATGAGAAGTGATTACTACATTGAAACTGGGGAAGGCATCCAAATGCATCATTAACACTGAACTGTGAAGAGACTCATCTTTGTGCTAAATTCTAACTTGAATATATATGAAGCCAACCACCAGCTTCCATTATGGATGCTCAATCTTCTAGGTGGATGATACAGATGTTAATGTATTCACATTTGAAAGTAGAAGTTCAAATTGTGAAACTGCCATTTTAATCACTATAAATTTTGGGGAAAAAGACCTGAAGTAATATTTGCATCTAGCCACTGCAAATAATTTTGTTGGCCGTATTGCATGATATTGCTAATCAAGATATTAGTTAAGAATGGATTATTTTGAATATAGATCTGCAAGAATCCAAATATTTAGTCTTACAACTCAACAAAAAAAAAGAAAAAAAGAAGAAAAAAGAGAGATGACTCAAACCTGTTTTGAGACTTGCTTGGATAGTTCAATATGACTGACAACAGTATTGTTTATAACAAGAGTGACAAAAGGTGGCGGCTTAATATCCACAGGTATGGTATTCTTCCCCGTATTCTGGACTAAGAGGTATAATTTGTTCAAAGCTGCAAGAAAAGATAACAACAAAAGAAATCTTTTGCTATAATTAATTAAGAAAACACTAATTGATTCAAAAAGAAAAAAAAAAACATTTAAGAATGACCAATTGATTCAAAGTTATGTTGTGCAAAGGCTAAATTGCACTTTTGGTGTCAAACTTTAAGGCCCGTGACACTTTAGTCCTCAAACTTTAATTTATTGCAATTTTCGGCTCAAACTTTCTAAATTGTTGCAATAAATCTTATAGTCCAATTTATTTGATTAAATACTGATATTTTGCTAATGTGGTAGTGATGTGGCTTCTTAGTAATTACCACGTTATCAATTATAACACTACCACATAATTACTACATTAGCGATGCGTCACTATTTAACCAGCTAAATTTGACTGTGAGACTAAATTACCACAATTTGGAATGTTTGATCTAGAAGTAGTAACAAATTAAAGTTTGAGGACCAAAGTGTGACGCACCACAAAGTTTGAGGACCAAAAGTGCAACTTAGCATTGTGCAAATATGTTGACGATAATCAATTAGCATTATCACAAAGCAACAAATACAAGATAATAATTCTTAGAGCATAGTTCCAATGAAACAGAAATTTATCTTCAAGTAACCTCTGAAAAGAGAAACCCATCTCAACTCAACTCAACATTTCCAGCAGCTAGGCTGCATAAACTATACAAATATTAAAAACTAAAGACAAATAATGGATCTATCTTATGAATTCCTTTTTCACACTTAAAAATTATTTTGTGCTATGACCTCCTCTAATAAATTGGAAATAGATCTTTCATTATTACTTATGACAATGCCATTTTCAGCCTGCCTCTATCTCTCCAAATTTCTCAAAGAGAGTGATCTAAGCTTTCTTAGAATAGAAAAAAGAAGTAAAGATGTCCCCAAAAATTGAAGGGGGTAGAAGCAACAAAGGAAGAAACAGGGCAAATAGTCTGGCAATCAACAACTAAAGTACATTGTCCAAGTCTCCAATAATCACTATGATAGTAGGAAAGCTGCCCAAAATGTGCCGGAGTTCAGCGTTGCATGTAAACTCAGCAATATACATTCAAAATCACTCGTGCACTTTATTTGCAGTGAATTTGTGGTTAATAGGTTTTTCCCAAGAAAACATCTGATAAGCTAAGTTGAAAACAAAAGTTTATCCTGTTTGAAGTAGAGTCAATTATCTTACGTGTGTTAGAACTTAGAACAAGTGATGGATTTTGTACAACAACGATACCAACAGGTTTAGGAGCTCAACCCTACTAAGAAGAAAATCAATGTGCCAAAATTGAACAAGAAAATATCATAGACATCTCCCAATAGGCAATTCACATTTATTAGACTCGATTGGGCCATGATTACATATACTTGTTGTGCAGTACCTTGAATCTTAACCATGGCTATCATGACATCTCCCAAGACTTGCAAGCTCTGTACCAATACCTAGCACTTAAACCACTCTATCAAGTTAAATGAAAAAAAAACAAAACCCCAAGAACGTATGAAAAATGCTCTTAATCTCTTTGCTCCATTAACCAACCTCAAAAAACATTCTAATAAACATGATACAAGTCATTATACGTGTACAAGGTTGCAGCAATTTATCATAATAATGATATTATTGACTTGATCAAAAAATGTTCTTGAATTTAGCAAAGACAAAGCTCCGCAAGAAATAATCAAGAATGCTACAAAAGGATTACAGATGCAAAGTTTGTTTGATAGCAAGTTTACTTTTCTAATATAAGGTTTATACAAATTAACCCAATGAACCAGAATGAAACTTACCATTACCATAATGCTTGAGACAAGCGACCAACTTTTCATCATCAATGCGACACTTCTCCACCGCCGCATCGCACGTCTCCTCCTGAATCTTATCCGTAATTTCAGTTTGTTTCGTATCTTTATCATTCTTACCATCGTCCCCAGTACTCGGCAGCGGCGGTGGCAGCGGCTTCTCTGTTTCCGGCTTGGCGGGCGGTACCAAGGTCGGATCTTTATTCCCCGGTCCAACAGGCGGCGCCAAGCTCTCTGGGCCACCTTGCTGTTCCGTCCTCTCCGGCCCACTCGGCGGCGCCAAATTGGCAGGTCCAATTGGACCTCCCTGTGGATCCTTAATTCCCGGTCCAATTGGCGGCGCCAAAGTCACCGTTTGATTCTTCCCATCCTTATTCTCAGGGTTTATAGACGAATTAGAGCTATCAGAAGCAACAGCTGTTTCGTGAATTGGTGGGCTACCCTTTCCCGATTCGGCGAGATCGCTCTTCGGGGGAGGGCTCAGAGTAGGCGTCGTAGGAGCCTGAAGCGGAATCCCGAAGAATCCACAGTTCACAAATCCGATGCAAACAACAGATCTCGTAAAAATAAACAAATACCAGAGAGAGCACAAGACACTTACCGCGTCATCAACCAGAAGAACCCTAGAAGACGCGCTCGATGCTCCAACAACGGCGGAAACGAGGAGGATCGCCACAAGGAACCTCTCCATTCGCCGCGACGCGAATCACCTCAGGGACGTGGCGAATGGGGGTTCCGAGGTGAGGCGAGGATGGCGGGCATGATCGGACGAAACCAGGGCAGGGTTTCCTAGGGTTAGGGTTAGGGTTTGGAGTGGGTGGCGATTTGGGGACGGAGACGAAGCCGACGACGACGACGACTCAGTGGGGAGTCGCGCTTCGTTAAGAAAATGGCCGAGATGGCGAAGACGAAAAGGGCTTCGAAAATACCGACGTTACCAAATCCTCTGCGTTATCCTCCCGCTTGAGTAAAATTACAATATAGTCCCTGAACTTTTGTCATGTTTTCAAATAAGGTTTAAATTTAAACTTTTATTTTTTAAAAAAATTTAAATGTTATCTTTATAAAAATACTAATTATTTTAGATTAATTGCTGAAGATATCAACATAACACAAGAACTAGTGAACTATCCACAAGTCTTATTATAATTTTATTTTATAAGAAGTTAATTTCGCACAAAATACATATATGAAATTAAGGGCGTGTTTGGTTCTGATTAATTGGAAGCAATTTTCTGTCAAATTATCGTTGTTTTCTTAATAAAATGTGAGTGGATTATAAATTATAATTGGTCCATCTACTTTACTACAAATTTTCATAGTAACATACAAAAAAATATAAAAATATATATAATTAATTCTTTTATTATTTGCTCCTATTTATTTTTTTTTCATAGTTGACTTAAGATGAAATTAATTATGATATTTTAAAAAAAAAGTTTAGGAAGAAATTTAATTTATAAAAAAAATCAAACAATAAAAATCAGCATTTTTATTTTTTCCCCTTACTTTCTGGAGATGTCAATGGTGGGGAGATTCGGAGGCGGACTTTTAAAAATCTGAATTCAAACCTAACTCGAAATCTGAAACTCAAATCCGGACTCGAATCCGAAACCAACCAAAAATCTGATTTAGAATACAAAATAATTATTTTTCTTTTTAATATTTCAAAATATATTACATTAAATCTAAATTTTTAAAATACAAATTTTAATATAGCATCTAATTTTTATATACATATTATATATAAAATAAAATAATCAGATTCGGGTCGGTAATCGGTTCAGTCAAAATCCACATCCGAATTTATATCCATCGGGTTTGTATTTTTGATATTCATATCCGAAACCACATTCATTTAGTATCGTATAAATTCGCTCAATTCGGATTCGAATAAAATTTTAGATATCCGTACCTATCGACATCCTCAGAGTACTTTTGGTTAAACAAATATGCATCTAGAACCTTCTGTTGCTTGCAAAAGTATGAAGAATACCAGTTGGTCTCTTCCACAATAATCACTTGTGCATGACTATAAGCAATGCAAACAAAAGGTGAGCCAAACATTGTATTACGTACTGAGCCAAACATTCACTAACTCGTGATCTTTGTGTAATTATAAATTTATATATAAGTATTAATAATATTTGATTACCTATAAATACTATAAATTATTCACTTTTAATGCATGCTTTAGAAGATGAACCCAATAGTGGTCCATCCCTGTATGTATGTATATATGCTTGGCCACCCTCGCACGTAAAACCTTCGAGGAAGAGGCCATCGCGTGCACCGCGGTCTATGCACCGAGTCTCCAAAACTCAAATTTAAATCCAAATATATATATATATATATAAAGCATAACCTCTAACCTGAAAAACAATCCATGCAAAAGGAAATTATAATTAAAAATGTCCACCGTCAAATAAAAGAAAATTGCTGTTATGGAGAAACAAGCTAGTTATGAATTTTAAGAGTAAGTGGTAAAGGATTTGATGGTTGGTACCCGAGACTTGAGTTCGAATCCTAGTTGATTCACATTTCCAGCTAAGCCGAGACCCGAGTTTGAATCCTAGTTGTTGTTATGGAGAAACAAGCTAGTGACCCGACTGTTCCTAGCGCAAGTGGCAAAGGACTTGGTAGTTGGTACCCGAGATCCGAGTTCGAATTCTAGTTGATTCATATTTAAAACATTTACAAATGAAATAAAGCGAAAGCGGGTAACGTCTTATCTATCTCTCTCAAAAAAAAAAAAAAAAAAAAAAAAGAGTATACACCGTGGTCCATGTAGTAACTTCTCCCCTCGAAGGGTTCAATAAATAAGCCATATATTAAAGTGCAACTGCACCAACAGATGCTCACTCGATCCACATTAACATTTGTGACATTCTATATATATATATATATATATATATTCTGCGTTCATTCTCGTTCTCGTCCTCGTCCTCGTTCTCGCTCTTTTGTTGTGATGGAAGAGGCACGCGGAGGGAGCACCGACGTGTGCTACGGTGCGCGCCACTCGATACTTCTCGACGAGTTCGAGCGGCTCACGATCGAGATCCAGCTGAACAAGACCATCCTGAGGAGGAGCTACTCCGCGCCGAGCCCAGCCCGGTTTGCGGTGCCGTTCTACCGGCCGGTTCAGCAGCGGATCCCCCCGCCCCCGCCGCCCCCGTGCCCCGAACCCCCCAGGGGGTCGCGGAGGCCCGCCGCCGCCCTACGGCGGTGGCTCAGATTCGCACAGGTTTTCGCGCAATGCACAAGGTCTAAGAGGAAGGAGCGACCAACATATACCAAGTGGCCGGGCGCAAAAACGTATGGAGATAAGTAGTAGTGTATAATATACAATTTGGTACGTGTTACTATATATTGTAGCAATGTTACAATTTAATTGGTTGTAAAAATGATTGGAAACGTATAGTGAGGAAAATTATATATTGATTTGATTGTAATTTGACATAATTTTTGAAGCTTTGAAACTGTGAATTAATTGATTTTTAGGTATCAGTGTTGGTGGTGTGTTGATTGTTCAAATTTATTAACATGTACATGTACCAAAATACTGTGGAAGAGGAAAATGAAAAATAAAGAAATTTAGTTTCTTATATTTTTTTTCAAATAATTAATTTTATTTAAGCAGCACTAATACATAAAGTATAGTTACAGTACTATTCTTCGAGTTCACTTGAGAAACCATAAATATCACAAAGAAATTTAGAGGGCTTATGTGAATATAATAAAATAGTAACTGTAAACATTTTAAACAAAATATTTATGATCATTTTTTAAAGTTTTAGGGGGTTATTTACAATATTTGCATACTCGGAGGAGCATTGTAAATCTCATTTTATACAGGGGCAGTACAGTAAATCTCTTGTTTTGCCCCCTTGAATGGTAGACCAAGTTCAGGACATATTCGCTCCGACTTTTTGACGGCGTGTCGCGTTTTTATTCGTTCGGTCCACAAATGGCGTGGCGACGTGGTAGACCAGGTACGTACTACGAGGTAATTGTCACGTGCGATGACGTGGACGGTGGGGGACGCGCACCTTCGACGGCGACCCACCGTGACCGTTGCTTCTCCTCCGTACGGCGTACGAAGGGAATACGCGCACGAATCTCAAAGCTGAAAGCCTCTCCACCTTCGCTTCCCCAAAAATGGCGGACGAGGAAACCCTAGAATCCCTCCGATTCCCGTCCCCAAACCCCTAGCTCCCTCGTAGATGGAGAGGCGCCTCCTGGGTCCCTCTTCCCGCTCCGATCCCCTCACTAAACCCTCGCTCTCGATCGTGGTTCCTCCGTGAGAATTCGTATGGCGAGGTAGCGTTGCTTCGCCTACAATGGCGTCGGCGGGGAACGGGATGAGCTCTCGCGTGCTGTTCCAAGGCGACGCCTCCTTCCCCTTCCCCCGCGGCGGCGGCGACCAGGCTGCGGGTCGGAAACCTAGCGCCACCGCGGCCGCGGCCCCCAGCTTCGCTCTGAGCGGCGACAAGCTGTTCTCCGGCCATCGCGACGCGCGGTTCTTCCGGTTGGACGACGAGGACGAGGAGGACGACGACGATGATGTGGACGACGAGGAGGAAGATGAAGACGTGGACGAAGGGGATGGCCTCGTCTCCGTCGACGAGGTAAATCACAAGGCTAGCAACAACAGCAGCGGTAGTGTGCAGAGTAGCTCGGAGAAGATCCATGGAGAGAGGGCGAATTTGCAGGAGCACCATTTCTCTTTCGGTAAAGAAAAACAGAAATTCCTCTTTTTTATGTCAATTGGATCCTTTCCTATCGAATTCTTAGTGTTCCTACATTGGTTGTTGTGTTAGGATTCAGTAGAGGAACTATGGGAAAGGATGTTAACGATGGGAGGCGAAATTTGAACGAAGAACACTACCAACGGGGCCAGATGGATGGTTATGAGAATGCTATAACTGTTGTGGAACCCGAACCATACTATTCTCATGTTTTAAATCAGGAAAATGGGTCACCTGCTCCCTCGCAGAAGGAGGTGGCAGGGGAGAATGGATGTGGGTTGAGTGTAAGAAGAGAAGTATTGGTTGCAGCTGGTTATTGGGAATCTTTGAGGACTCACCTCTCTGATCCGTTAACGTGAGTCTCTAATCTCTTTCTAATTCTACTTCATTTTGTATGATTCACATGTTTTCTTTGTTATCCCGCAAATGTGTATCAGAAAGCTCTTAGTTACACAGGACCAAATGATCCTAGATGACATATTTTAGCTAGTTCTTTTGGGTTATTTCTGGGTTGTTTGAAATTGAATTAACACTTTAAAGAAGAGGAATATGCCATGATTTATCATCTGGATTGTTTGAAATGGGATTAGCACTTTAAAAAAATGGAATATGTCATGATCTATATTGATGTGTTTAGTCTTACAGTGTATAGGCGCTGGAGATTCATATAACAGATTCCAGCGTGCTTTCCTGGATGAAATTCTGAGACTTTTTATGAGATTACTTTTATTTTGTTCGCCTGGCTGTTTACTCTTGTGTAGGATTATGATGCGCGCATTGAAAATCATTATAAAGGAGCTCGCATAAGTCATAACATATTCTATCTATGCTTTCAGGGTGAGCTTATCATGATAATTAGGTATTTTCTAGTTTATAATGGAAGGACGGGCTTTATTGTGACTGCTTAACCCTGTCATTAGTCCAAATTGTGATGATTAATCTATCTCATTTTGTTGGAGCCAGTGTGCAAGCATTTTGTTCCCATTACCCATGTCAAATTGTATGGTACATACAAGCTCCCCTTAATAGCAAAACTGTGGAAATTATTGATGAGTTTCTGAGGATGAATTGGTGAAAGAACTGCAGTTTAGGGAAGGAAATAATTTTCTCTTGATCTTGTATTAATTGCTTATTCTTGTATTTTTGAGTTTTGATTTAGAGCTTCTGACTTTATGGAGGATCTAGTTTATTTAGTGCTCATTATTCCTATGTCGTAGTAAATCTTGTCATGACTCAATTTGTTGGATTATTACTTGAGGGTTTTGTTTATGTCAGGAATTTCATAATATAGCGAGACAATTATTATTACCATAGTATTTTGGTCTTTTTATTGAATTCTGTAGCACAATATCATCTGCTCTTGAAATGCTAAATATGTCATGTGCTGTTTTTAGAGGTACTCTTATGGATGATGCAATGATACTGTCATGTGGACATTCTTTTGGAAGTAGCGGAATGCAACATGTGTATAGAATGGTGAGTTTAAGGGTCGTCTAGATGTGAAAATTATTGCTTTATTTTTATTCAAATCAATGTTGCGCGTTCTTCTATTTCCTCTTCTTAACTGCTTTTTCTGGGAATACTTGTTATAAATGCCAATGCTTGTGCTAATCTCTTTGTTCCTCCTTTCTATTATAATGGGAGAGAGGTACAAAAGAAAGGCCCTTCTCCTGTTGTCGAAGTTGATGTTCAGTGGAGAGGCCTTTGTCTTAGTTTTTTCTTGTATAAATTGTGCGCCTTTCTCTATTTCTCACTGTCCTGCTAGTAGTCCTCTTGAAGGGGGAAAAAAAGAGAGAGGCTATTTGGCATTTATTTTGTGGTGTGGATGTACTACCATGTGATTTGAATAACCGGCAACTCTTCTTGATAGATGTACTTAATTCTCACGAAAGATCTGTATACCAAATATTATAAATTCAGTCTTCACTTTGTTCTGTTTCCGTAACTTGAGGTTCTAACTTGATGACTTGGTACCACTTGCAAACTCTCCAAAATAAGTCTAGTTCTACTATTTACAATGAAAATCATCATACTAATTGTTACTGTTGAGTACTTCTAGAGCACCGTTAGAGTACACTAATAACAATGAGCTCAGCTAGCATCTTACTGCTATCCTGGGTTGAGATGATAGTGACATGAATGCTTGTTGGTTCTATCTATCAAGGTGGTTTTATGATTACAAACAATATAGAAAAGTTTCCTTCTTAAAAAATCGATCAGTATATTCTGTAAATATTTTTCAACTTCCCACCTTTGACATCTCTATGGTAGGATTATTCTCGTTATTCTTATTCACCATGACTTTAGTATGGCAATGAACTGTCCTTGTCTCCAGTTTCTCCTCCTAGAGCATTTTGGTGAAGTTAATTATAAAATCTGCTGAGTCTGTTTTATTGTATTATGCAGAAAGCTTGCTACAAATGTAGTCAGTCTATTTCAGAAGATTCAGTCCGGCCGAACTTCGGTATGATATTACTTTCAACATGTATTCAAACAGTTTATTTTGACAAAAAACAGGTGGGTAATGGCTTGATAGTCTTTTCTTTGCCCTAGTCTAACTAATTAGGAGTTACTAGATTTGAACAATTTTAGTTTAGCTTTATCATTGTGCTTTGAAGGCGCTAGTTAAACAGACAGGTTGCAATTCCATAAGCATCATTTGCATTAGGATGTCTAATGATACACTATGTTAGTGCAGTCTTACTTTTGATGGAGCCTCAACAACTTGATAACTATTATTCTTGTTAGTTTTTTTTGCCTTACCATAGGTTATATCTTTCTGTTGCACTTGTCCAGCTCTTCGCTCTGCCGTTCAGGCATTTCTTCGAGAAGAAGAGTCGCATTCACTGAAAGCATCGAAGAGGAAAAGAGATCGTCTTGAACTGGTATGCATTCTTTATCACCTTGATTGTTTTAAGTTGAAATCTTTTAAATTTCTTTGTGATGTCCCCTTGTTAAAATTCTTTTTCCATTTCTTGCAAAGGATAAATGTGGTTACGATGATCCTTCTCACGTGGATTTTTCTCGGGGTAAAGGAGTTCAATTTCCATTTGCCGTCTCTGACCGTGTTATAATCAAGGTAAGAAGACTACCCCTTTCACATAGGTCAGTCCATTCCACTTTTCAAAATCTACTCTCAAGGAACTATTGTCTCAGGGAAACAAGAGGACCCCGCATCGTTTTGTGGGACGTATTGCAATTGTAACAACACAATGCTTAAATGGATGGTCAGTTCTTTTGGCAGAATTATGAGAATTATTTTCTAATTTATCCTGTCGTCTTGTTGTTTAATGGGATTTCTAGGGGTAAGATTCTTTTTGGTCTTTTGGTTAACGTGCCAGTTATTTAGCATGATTTCTTAATATGATTAATTTTCAGATTCACCTTATTACTCTAATTGTCCACCATCAATTCTTGCTTGTTCTGTAATATATATAAAAATGATATTAATTGTTATTCGAGACAAGTGAGAGGGGAGGAGGGAGAAAGAGAGGAAGGTCTAAATGGTGGGTCGGGGTGAAAATATGTCGGATACTGTCGGACCGAACTGGATCTAAATCCCAGTTTGACCCGATAGGGAGCTGAATATGCTTATCCAGCTAGAACCTGGATCCCAATCCTATTCAGATACACTTATTTGAAAACAAATATGGGTTGAGGTACTATCTGGAATCAAGATAACCGCATCTGCAATATTTTGATAAATAGATTAGCTGTACAATAATTCATACATTTTTCATGCTTTTTGCTAAATTTTCTATCCGGATGGATATTTTTGAGTTCCATGTCAAATTTAGAGATATCCTGTATCTAATACATTTGTAATTTGACTTTGTTACCGCAAAAATTATACTAAGAAGGTATCCTCCATTACCAGGTATGTCGTGAAGACATTGGACAATGCAGAGAGTGTCAAGTTGCAGTATCGATCTCTGGCAAAGGTTTCAGACGATCAGGCCTCCAATATCATCCCAAATAAAACCCACAACCCGAACTGGTTGTAAGACCATCTTCTTGTGCACCGAAAGCAAAAGTCGGATCTATGTTGCCGAGAGAACACATTCGCTTTTTGAACTATATTTATGAGTTACATTTTTAGATACTTAGCAAAGTCGTCTTCTGCTGGAGGATCAAAGGCCCACCCGAAGCCTGGAAATCCACTACTTTAGTGTATCGGAGCGATCTCACAAGCTCTTGTATAAAGTTCATCCAACTGATCAAAAGAAAAGAATGTACAATAGGGTGTTTATAGCCTATTTGCCTGATTCAGCAAACTTTTTGTAACATACTATATTGAAGTGCTAACAGGCTAGACCGATTTTTATTATTATTGTCTTTGGAACATCTTTGTTGACTGCTTTATACCTCTTGATGTACGGAGTACGGTTACCGAAATATGCTTTTAAGCAGCTATTTAAGGAAAATGAAATGGCTGCTGTGGAGAATTATTGAATTGGTTTACTGTCTTTTTTTTCTGCCTTTTCTTTTTTTCCGGAGGACGATATTGACAGAGTAGTAATTATCGAAAAAACATGTGAATTGAACTTGGTCACTGTTCGCATGGTTTATTCGTCCATATTCGACATACTTGATCTTTGAGCATGCATACTAAACTAGAAACTATTTGCATGGTACCTTAGTTTTTTTTTGTCTAATGAAGCATGCTGTGCTTGCTCTACGCTTGTCGTCGAGCTTCGGTTCAGTTGGTTTGCATGTTTAGGTTTTGTTGGGTTTTGGTGTACAAAATCGCACTTTCGCATTACCCATTGATTTGTAGGTGAGAGAGCTGACCTTCAGGTGAGTATATATATTTGTAGATCCTTTTGGTAGCAGTTCTTTTCTTCTTGTTTTGGTTTTTTTTTGGGTCTTTTTCAGTTTGTTGTTTCCTTGATCTTTTAAGGTTTTCCTCTGGCTCTATGAGGATCTTCTTAGCAGGTAATTTTGTTGGCCATATTTGCAGATAATTTTTTCACTTATTCTATGATTTATTACTTTTATATGTTTTAACTTTGGTGTTTGAAAGAACTACTTGCAGTGTATGTAGCACCTTTGTCTCTCTCATTATTGGGGCAGAGTTTAAAGTGAGCTCCTAACTATTGAATGTCTTGTAAAAACACTCTAATTATAGGGAAATTATGAATCCATGCCATCTTAGTTAACAAAATTTACAACAAATTGGATCAAAATTTGTGAAGGAAAAAAATGCCACACATAGGGCGTCTTTGGTATCGAAAGCTGCTTAACACTATTAGGTAAAAAGAAATTGAAGCGAAAGCATATAAAATACATGCTTTTTTAATTTTCGGTAGGATCACAGAAAACATATCTTATTATACTTATTTTTTACTGTAATAATTTAATCTTTCTGTAATTTCAGACGAAGTCTTAGTAAAACTCCACACACAAAACACAGATAACTAAAAATTGAGCCAACATTTAAAAAAAAAAAACAAACTAAATTAGAAATAAAAACCCTTAACTGAGACAATTAGAAAGAAATTAAAGGCCTCTAATTACCTCTTTATTATTCACAGAAACTCTCAAAAAGTTCCCAACTCACCCAACATGACCAAAAGAAACAAAACAAAAACACCCCCCAAATTAAACAAACAAAAACAGAGCCACAAATTAACCTAATCAAAAGACCCAAACCACATCACACAATGATAAACCCCCCATGCATATCATCCACCCCCTCTTCTTCTTTCTTCTCCTCTTGATGTGCAGAATAGGGCAGTATAACCCCCTCTCTCTGGGCCCTGACCATCTCCTTGAGCTGCTCCTCGCCAACGTCGAACGCGGCCGCGAGCTCCGGCCCGCGCATGCTGCGGAGCACCGAGCTGGCGCCGACGAGGAACTGCGGGCGGTTCCTGCGGGCCGAGGTGGTGAAGCCGAAGAACTCCATGGGGCCGCCGCCGCCGTGCGACGCCGCCTGGCAGAAGGGGAAGTAGCGCGGGACCCAGAACACGTCGCCCTCCGCCACCGAGGCGCTCATCGCCGTCGAGCCGTTGGGGAACACCACCTGGACCGTGCCGGAGCCGCTGAGCACGACGCCGTACTCGGTGGCCTGGGGGTTCAGGTGAGGAGCCATCATGGAGCCCTGCTTGCATTAATGCATGGTAGTTAAGTTAGTTAGTTAGTTTGGTTTGGCACTACGACTCTTGCATGGTAGTTTAGTTAGTTAGCTATTGTTGCCTTAAAAGAGTCAGCATTCTGCCACGGAATTGAAGGCCCGATTAGGTCGAGATGTATTCGAAATGACGTAAGATTGGGTTGGACTGAGTCATTTTTGAAGTGGCATGAAATTAGTTGGGCCGAGTCATAATCGAGACTGATGGCGCTGTATCTTTATGCTTTAAGTGAATTGGTTATATATTTTTAGCAACTCGAGTTTTTGAAATTAATAGTTAGCTTCAACAATCCGACAAGCTTTATCCATTGCTTTTGTTTTTCTATTTTTTTATTTTTTGGGCTAAAATACAGAAAACATCACTATATATGTTTTATTTTATTTTTACTTTCTCTATGACTTTTAAAGACCTATATTTTTGCTCTTTTAAAATTTTAAAAATATTTTCGAAAGGTTACAGCATTGATGGATATGACAGAACGATCAAATTATTTTTACTTATTTTATATATATAACAAATTCTAATATATTGCCATTTTTAATGTTATTTTTTATATAAGAAATGACTATTGCATTTGCAGAAGAACAAATTAAACAATATGATGGTATAAGTGACCAAACTTTTGACGGAGGAAAACTAATTAATACATGTACTTGAATTTTTTTTTTTTTTAAGGATAAAAAGTAAATTTTTGAAAGTCATAAAGTAAAAAATAAAAAATATATATATATATATATACATTTATAGAATTTTTTTTTTTTTTTTGTATTTTAGCCTTTTTATTTTTTATTTTTAAGTAAAACTGGTATGGTAGTTAAGTTAGTTAGAGCCCATTGGTTTCACAATATTGCTTTTATTTTTTATTAAAAACTGTATATATATATGGTGTTTCTATTTGGCTCTGCTTCTATTCTCTGGTGAAGTGATCTTAATTTGATCCAGTGGTTAAGAATATATATAATTAGATTAAGAACCAGTTGATGCGTATTAAAATTAACAAACAATAACATATTTTGACTTGACTACGTACTTATACGAGCTTGACTTTTACGTACTAGCTTATCTTGTATTCTTTTATTTAATATTTATAAGAGAATTTTCTGTAATTTAGTCAAAGAATAAATAATATATAAGTAGTAGTAATACTCACCGCGGTGAGATTGACAAGGTAAACGCCAACTCCGGTGTGCTTGAGAGGGGCGTAGTCGTGCTCATCAATGGCGATGCTCCACCCATACGAGTTCTCGAAGCTGGGCTTCTCCGCATAGAGGTTGTACGCGTGCGGCGCTCGCACGCGCTCCTCTCCGTCTCCCTCGTGCGGTCGCCGCCGCCGCCACCGAGCATCTTCCTCCATGAAAATGCAGTTCCATCCTCGTCCTCACCATCGTCTTCATCGTCGACGTCGTCGACATTATCATCGTCGTCGTCGTCGCCGATGTATGATTTCTTTGATTGGTCCATTTGTTCACTGTTCATGTAGATGATGGGGCCGCTTTTTTGGCTCCTCATGAGCATGGCTAGTTCTTCTGAGGAGATCTACGTACGTACGTACACATGCATGCAAATATTAGTTGTAAATAAATAAAGAACAATATATATATATATATATATATATATATATATATATATATATATATATATATATATATATATATATATATATATATATATATATATATATATATAGGTTACTCAACTTTAATCTTATATATAAACAAACTTAACTTCTTTTTAATTTAATTTTTTTTTTTCTTGTAACAGCTGAAACAGTTGAATTATATATTGATGGTGATTATAAGTTGGCACACGCAAACTATTTTATACATGTATAATTAATTTTAATTGTACCAAATGTTAGAATTAATCTGAGCTTTGTGATTAAATTACCTATTTTATTAGAAAAGATTCTTACATTAAAAGCAGCTGTGAGAGTACTGGTATCAAACCCTGCAAGCACAGATGTTGGGTATCTCCCTCCTCCAACGAAGAACGACTGCACAAATTAATAAAAATAATATCATAAACATATATATATATATATATATATATATATATATATATATATATGGTGTTATAATTAATTAATTAAAACATATACATATGTATAGGTTGTATTTATATATGTAGTTATAAAATTAATTAGAGCAATGAATTATTAATATATAATTACCTCATAAGGCCCATGTCCAATGCTCTCGGAGGTGTCGATGCTACAAATTACGTGTAATTTTTGACCTTCTCCCGTGTTGACTACGTAGAAAGCCGAACCAGCTGAGATCACGTTGACATCACCCTTCTTGAGGTGCTTCTCCACCATTTTGTCCTCGTATATCCACCCTACCTTTGCCTCACCTTAATTTTTCATTAATTTGCATAGTAATTAATAATAATAATAACAATGTGAGAATAATACATAAAAGTTAATTTAACACATTTGATGACTATGTTCATTAGTTTAGAGCTCTTTAATTCGCTTATGCTTTCGGTAGTAACGATCTCTAAAAAGCGCGCGTTAATTTAGTAAATAGAAAATTAAAAAAGGAGTCACGGTAGAGTTTTTGTTACGGTGGAAAATAAAAATAATATTCTAAATATAGAGCACTTCATCAAAAGATAAGAGATATAAGAGTTTTGAACACATAAAGGCGTATAAATGTATAATAGAAAATGAATCTATGACCTTAATTAGCAATATAATCATCTCAAATAAGGGACGAATAGAGAGAAATAGAACTGCATGCGTACCACTTTTCACGAAGAGTACGAGGTCGGAATCAATGTATTGAGGGATGAAGAGGGTGTTGGGCTCCATGGAGATGAAGCCAATGTGCATGGGGTTAGGGTCACCCTTCCACCGCAATCCCGACACCACCCGCACCTCACCGCCCGCCGTCTCCACCACCTTCTTCGCCTTCCCCAGCATGAAGAGCCCCCTCCTCCCCCCTTCTCCCTCATCGCCGTCGACTCTCTCCTTAACCGCTTCTTCATCTTGGAGCTCCTCTACATAATAACCCTTCACTCCCACAAAACACAAGGAGGCTAGAAGAAGAAGAAGCACCATTAGAAGCTTCAGAGCTTCGTTCACTTCTCCCATGGTGATCGATTAATTAACTACTGTATATATATATTCTCCTCTTTTGTTATATGTTACTACGTACGTACTCGATCTCTCTCTCTCTCTCTCTCTCTCTCTCTCTCTATTGGTTTGTGTAGTGGGGAGTGTGGAGGGGGAGGGGTTTAAGAAGGGGGGTGAGGGAGAATGAGAGGGTGACACGTGTACCTTAAGGATCGGGACGTTGGGGCTTACGCGCATGCGTAGCATGCATGTGGACTCGGCCAACGTTGACTATTTCTGTTCTCAGCGAAAGGTTCGACTTAGGATATCAATAGAAGGCTTTTTGGGTTGGGCCCGGCCCAATTTAATTACTGGGCCCGGCCCGACTCAAAGAATACATGTCTTTTTTGTTTTTTTTTAAGGTGCATGATACTGTATATAGATTACTGTACGTACACCATGAATTCTTTCGGAAACAAATTCTATATTAATTACCAGCGAAATTAGGGACTTCAAAGCCTTTTTTTTTTCTTCTTGATACGAACATACAGAGTTTTAAATCTCTGGATCCATGAATAACAATTCGGATAACAATCACTGTGCTGTACTACTAAATGTATATCGAATTAATCGATCGCATTTTTCTTGTATTTTAATGAGAAAATAATAGTCGCATTGCCGTTGAAGAATCTCTCCTGTATTCTTGCCACTGCATAAAACATTTGTCATGTAACCTTATCTTTCGCGATATTCAGCTGGACCTTTTTTAGCGATGCAAAGACTCAAATAGCTGATCACTTTTTAAAATGACTTTCTATAATTTTTTCTTTTTTTCCCTCGAGGCTATGGATGCCTCATCCTTATAGTCTAATTCATTCTTTCATGAATGAATAAAAAAAAAAAAAAAAGTTTAATGCACACATTCTCTCCTTAATATTGCTGCTCATAGAGAACATTTACAGTGGCTGTCTTTTTTTATTTTTATCTATTATCATTATTAGCCCAAAAGGAGGCATTTTTATTGTGGAGGGTTTCGTCCAAAATGTGATTTTTTTACTCTTTTTTTTTTTTTTTTTAGTATTTGCAATTTAACTCCAATTTTGTGGTTTTTTTCTCCAATTTCTGATGAATTTTAGTTTACCAATCTTTATTTGGTGTGTACACGCTTCCTTAGATGTTAAAGAGTTGTTAAATTTCAATCAAGTACCAAAAATACAGTAACTCAAAAATAGACTTTTTTTTTTTAAAAAAAAAAAAAAAAAAAAAAAAAAAAAAAAAAAAAAAAACAACACACACATCTAGAGATTCATAAAATAAAGAATAAGTAGAGATTAGCATTTTAGAAATCTAAAAGTATCCATTCACAGTCAAAAGGCTTACACTCTTCATTTATCTACAGATTCTAAACCCACCCCTTGTAACTCTTTACTGAAGGGTTGGTGCATTAAGTGACCATACATCATCATATCTTATACTTTATATATAAAGCTAAATCGCGACACTTAAAAAGCCCAAAGAAAAAGGAGAAACAAAGAAACAAAATAATAAGGAATAACTAAAAATCATATGAACAATCAAAATCCTTCCACACCGGGCCTCGGCAGAACAGAAGAAGCGGATTTTCTAGCGGTGCTTGCCACCCTAGTCTCGTCCAACGTAATCGTCGACGAACAAGTCCGAGGGGGGAGCGGCACGGAAGTCGACGGTCTGGGCGAGAGCGAAATCTGCGCCTTCGACGGGGGCGAGGGCGAAAAGCTCGAAGCGTGCGACGCAACGATCCCGTTGAGGCTCGGAGATTTCAGCATTACTTTTCCCTGGACTGCGGAAGGCTCCTGAAGCGGGTACCGGCATGGGTACTTCATGTCCTGCACGTTCGTCAACGCGTCGACGACGGCTCTCATCGTGGGCCTCACAGAGGGGTCCTTCTGGAGGCATTTCACGGCTAAGTCGGCCACGGTGCGAGCGGCCTTCGGCGGGAACCGGCCTTTGATGCGGGAATCCATTATAAGGGAGAGGCGGCAGTCGTCGGTTAGGAAAGGACGCGTCCACTTGACGATGTTCCGTTCTTCTTTCGGGCAGCGGGGGTCGAGGTTCTTCCTTCCGGTAAGTAATTCGAGAAGGACGATACCGAAGCTCCATACGTTGCTCTTGGGCGTTAGTAACCCTTTCTCCAAAGTCTCCACCGACAGGTTCGCCGTAGCCTGAGATACGAAATAGTATTCTTGTGAGCGATCAAATAATTAATGAGTTATTTTGAAATGGCAAACAAAAAGTGTGTAAAGCCGCATTCAGTTTAAATTAAAACGAAGGCAATAAGAATCCCCAACAAAGCATTGCATCAGGAATCTACAGTGATGAAGTTTTTATCATGATCATCCAGAAGAAAGCACTTACTGTAGATGCATTTGAGATATCTGCCGCAGTATCGAAGCTCGCAAAACCATACCCCGACAGCTTTGCACTGAAATCCTTGTCAATTTGTATATTTGAAGTTGAGAACTCGTTGTACATGGCCTGTTCAAAATAACGGAGAGATGTAAGGAAAAGAAATATCGGACAAAGAATCTCGGTAGCACAAAGATGCATAACAAGGAAAGTATGACACTAATGGGGTTATATATCAACCATTGGCAAATATGTAACTCTACAAAATCCGAATCTTCATGCATGCCTCTTTGAAAACTTGATTTCTTACAAATATTAACCCTCGTACAAATGAAAACGCTCCTATTTAAACATTTTGTTGGCATCCATAAAAAAAGTTCCCTTTATGAACTAGATGATTACCAAGTTAAGAGCATCTTGTAACTAATTGCGCTGTCAAAGGGTACACACGAAATTTATGGGCTTGGAGGTATACATATGTGTAAGTCCAAAGAAATCGATGCACTCTTTCATATTCATCAACCTTGTACTACTATGTTTGGGTATGACAAATTCATCAAGGAATGAACGAATAAGTTCATTAATACCTGGAAAGGCCCTTCCTCGTGCAAGAATGCTAGTCCACGTGCGGCACAGAGAGCAACTTTCATCCTTGTAGCCCAGTCAATCGATGGGCCATCGGATCTGCCATAGATTAGCCTATACAAGCTACCATGATAGAGCCTCTCATAAACCAACATCCGTTCATTTGAACCCTCTTGTGCATGAAATCCGAGCAATTTACATAGATTTGGATGCTGCAGTGATGCAAGCTTATTCACCCCATTCACAAATTCCTTAAAACCCTGTAAAAGATACAGATCTTAAATTTCAATAAACATCGAGTTCGCTAACACGGCACTTTTTTTAGGTTCCAATAAGAATGGTGATGCTGGTGCATCAACTTTTATAGTTGATAGATTTAAACCAGGTCATAGTAGCCACGCCAAACAAGCTTAAGGGACTAAACAATTAAGTTTGAAACTTTGAAGGCCTAAATAATGTGACAATCAAACTTCAGAATGTGTTTATGATTAACATATATTTAGTATATAAAACCAGATTACGACATGTATTCAGCAAGTCGCATTTGTTTAATCGCATATTAATCTATAGGGAGGACAATCAAGCATTGGCATCAATTAACCTCATCAGAAGCTGAATCTCTCATTTTTCTGCACCATAGGGTAGTAAAAAAAGTAGCCATTAAACTACAAAAATAAGCAACAATACCTGAGAGGAGGGAAGTAATCGAGTAACTGTAGCTTCGACTTTCTTGGATCCAACAGTATCATCTCCGAAAGTCGCCTTATACACAGTTGTCATTATGCCTTCTGATACGCACCGATCACTGGAAAAAAGCTGGCAAGCAGAAGAGACCTCTTCATAAGAGAAGTTCCGAAGCCCACTCGCCCCCAAGGGAGGCAACGGTAGCGGACCAGAAGTGACAATCGGCCCACTAAAGTTGCTGCTGGATTTGAAGCTCCCGAAATTCTTCAAAACCGACGTGCCTTCCTGAGATGGACGAGGCAAAGGTAAAGGATTTGAAAACCTATGTTCCTTTACCGCCCCCCCTCCTTTGCCCCTATTCTCTTCTTGATCATCGATTTCAATTGTTACCAGAGCATCTTGATCATCCACAATAAGGCTCGAAGGAGCAGATAATGCCCGCACTCTGCTGTTAGACATTTTATTAGCTGGTTGTGAGATTTTCGTCCTATTTCTGAAACTAGGAGGGGCAGACTGCAAGGATGGTCCACTTGATTCGGGTTCAGGGAGTCTCGATGCAGTGCTCTCAGTCACGGTGATGGGTTTCTTGTTTACTACATGCATGTTTCTCTTCTTCCTCGATTTCAAGACAGTAAAACAGCCCATCTTGTAAAGAATCAAACAGCCCTGCGTAGAAAATGACAATTTGAGAATGAAGTGCAATTTAAGCAAGACTAAAGGAGAGTGTGTAAAAGTATTAAGATAAGGTTATAATATATTGTCGATCATGACATCAAAAAGCTGTGACAAATTTCATTTGCTGAATTCAAAAGTGTTCTAGCTTAGAACACAGCACCTCTATAGCTTCTTTTCTTATCTTTTTTTTCTGTAGTAGTCTGGAGGTTTTGCTTTAGGGGAAATCTAAAATGAGATTTTGGGCCCCAGGCTAAATTTTAAAGCTTCCGCTTCCGCTTCCGCTTCTGCTGCTACTGCAGTAGCTAAGAAGATTTGATTAAATATTCTATTAGTGCTTCTTCAAACAGCCTTTACTCGACAACACTTTTGCAGAAGCTCCAAGTGGGCCAAACCGGCTTGTGCTGCAATTTCCACTAAGAAGCAAGAGCACTCTATTAAGAGTGGACAAACCTAACGCGAGCCTAATCGTAAGTGTATTAATAATCTTTAATCCAGATAAATCAGTATCCAAGCCTTTAAATTCATCGATGCCAGTATTGGTCTCATCTTCTTTGTCGCACATAAGCTAATCTAAATAACTACAATTAATGCTAAACCAACGAAAGCAAACTTCTCTTCAGCTTTGGATTCAAACATGGTTTACGGTCCTGATAAGCCACGAGTTAATTACAAATTAGAGAAGGATGGATCAGGCAACTCAGATACACAAAAGGAAGGATCGGGCATTGCCCGCAATTGATGAACAAGTTGGACTAGCTCAATCTAATCTTCAGCAGAAAAAAACTCCTCTTTTTCCGATTCCTTTGACTACCGTAGTAGAAACTTTGGATCTGAGTTGAACCTTGTGAAAGCTTACATTGAATTTTCTACAAGCTTAATAAAGTCATTGTCTCCATCCATGGATCCTTGGAATAAGTCCTCTAAAAGGGGGGCGCAATAAAACCTACAAATCACAAACTATATCTTGTGTCCGAATCTGACATAGATTTCGATAATCAAACAGAAATAACCAAAATTGGAAAAAATTAAACTACAAATTCCCAAAAAAAAAGTTTCATTTTTGGCGTAATTTTGTTGAATTACTGGCATCTACATATCCTAATGAGGTAATAAATTAAATATATGTACTATACCCATAAGTTTACAGATCAATAACACAATCGCTTAACTAATTGTACAGCAATTAAACAGTACTAACTCTTTACAGATAGAAAAGACTTAAAATCGAAATACATAGAAAAAACGAAAAATAAAGTTGGGATTTTGATGCACTAACAATTCATGTAATTACAAAAAGACACAAAAGGAAACATGAACACACCAAATAAGATCGATAAAAAAAAAAAAAATAAAGAAAAAGGGATAACCTACGCAAAAGGCTTGGGGGCAAGTTAGGTTTTCAATGGATTCAGGGCCAAAATACCAATTCACACCCAAAACTCCTCATATTCGGCAAAAATTTCACAAAATTGGAGCTCAAATGCAAACACCCGACCAAAAAAAAAAGGTAAAAATCTCACCTTGGAGGAAACCCTCCGGCCCCGGCACCTCCCTTCACCAAATCCACAACAAAAATGCCTCCTTTTGCACAAAAAACACACAAAAAATGTGAATCGAGAGAGCGAGGAGAGGAGAAGGAGAACAAAAGGATGGATTTTTTGAGGAAATTAAAGAGAAATAGTAGAGAAAAATATAAGGGGAAAAATGGAGAGAGAGAGAGAGAGAGAAAAGTATTTAGAGAGAGAGAGAGAGAGAGAGAGAGGAGAGAGAAGGGCACTGGTCAAAGCCAGAGATATTGCGAAAGCAACTACGAGGCGGCTTTTTATATTCTCACCCCTCCCATTTCTCCCTACTTTGTAAACGCCCCCTAATTTGGATTTTATTTCTAAATTGCCCCTTGGATGGTTGCAACACTATTAATTTTTTCTTTTTCTTTTTTTTTTTATTTTAAAAAGTTTATTTCTTTTTTTAATTGAAAAAATATATATATACCAAACCTGCCCAGAAATTTCAGATAATGACAAAACTGCCATTTTCTAGGATTATTAATTAATTATATAAAATCGAATAACATTGCGTGAAATATTCATAAATATTTTAGGCAATGACTTTCTTAGCGTCTTTAATATTTAGCGTTCAAACTATGATTAAGCGTTCGATAAATAAACATATTTTTATCAAATATTTAAAAATATTTTTCGACGCTATATTAAAACGTCGGTATATTTATCCCGACATATTTGTTTAACGACTCTTTGCTCGACACTTTTACAAGCGTCGGGATTATTTTTGCTGACGCGTTAAAGCGTCGTTAATTATTATTTAAAGTGTTATTAAGTGAAAGATTTTTTATAGTGGCAGTTGGTACCCGAGACCCAACACCGAATCCTAGTTGATTCACATTTCCAGCTAAGTTTATCTTTAAATGAAATAAACGAAACGGGTAGCGTGTTATCTGTGTGAATATCTTATATAAGTGGATGGTATTAAACGCGCAATAATTAGGCACTAACCTCTTGCTAATGGAACATTAAATTGGTTCCATGTGACAATTAATGGTCAATTCCTAACCTAATGAATTGTCCTTAGAAAACTAAAGTGGACATTTCCACAAGTGATTTAATCAGCATGATGACAATTTTATTAAAATTCATTTTTTTGAATTGTTTATTCCGTTAAATGCGGAGAACTCTCCACAATAAATTTTTTAAAAAAATATTTTTTTAAAAAATATTTTTTCCCAACTGCAACTTTGAAAGATAAAACTTGGTCAACATATCAAAGTTTGACCAACAGTATATCCACCTTAGATTCTCTTCTACAGAGACCACTCATTATTTTGTCATTAAATTTATAAAGTTTTGATTTTTTAAAAGTTTGTAAATATAGGTTCATTATTTAGCATAAATGAAAAGAGATGAGCATGAATAATAAAATCATTAAAAAAAGGATAAAAAATTTTAATCTTGCTAGTTAAACCATATTTTGTTATCTCTAAAAAAATCTAAGAAATTTTATATATATTTTTGGATCAATTTGCATAACGTTTTATTGGAGTATAAGAATTGGGCCAAAAGAAAGTCAAAAGTATCATGCAAATAATAATAAAATTAAAATTTAAAAAATTTGAATACCATATCTTTGTATTTCAAATTTAGTTCATACATTTCTGTTATATATATATATATATATATATATATATATATATATATATATATATATATATATATATATATATATTAGTTTTCCGCGCCATATTTAAAAAGTTAAATTTAAATATTACAAAGTTTTAATTTTTACACTATATAAGAACCTACTATTACTTATTAGTCAATATAACAAAATAGTATGCTTCGTAAATTACAAAACAGTACAATATTTTTAATATTCTATGATCGATATTTTATCACTCTATATGGGTTTCAAAAATTATCACTTTATTATATTCTTTAACAGTAAATTTCTATATAAGTGCAACTTTTTCATAAAACAGTTGTTTTTTTTGCTTAAAAATACTTTTTTTGTTTTGTTTGGGTTTTAAGAATTTACTTTTCGTCTTTTATAGTAAGTAGTATTTTCATATTCGAAATTTTTATCCAAAAAAGTTTAAAGAATATTTTTTTTATGTTTTCTTTAAATTCTAATTTTCTACAAATTTATCCAGAAAAAATTGTAAACTTTAAATACTACCTCTTTGGTTTCATACTTTCTCACTTTAGTATCCTGTGATTTAAAATGTATTAATTTATTATCCCATGATTTTATTTTTCTCTATTTATTATCCCCTCCATTAATTTTTTCTCATTAAATCAGCGAGAAAGTTTTTTGTTTTCTTTTTGAAAGATAGATAGCACGCTACCCGCTTCGTTTATTTCATTTAGAAATAAACTTAGCTAGAAATGTGAATCAACTAGGATTCGAACTCGGATCTCGAATATCAACCACCAAGCCCTTTGCCGCTCGCTCTAGGGATGGTCGGTAAATCAGCGACAAAATTAAAACTAAAAGCCCTTTGCCACTTGCTCTAGGGACGGTCGGTATATCAGCGACAAAGTTAAAACTAAAAGTTACTGCAGTGAATATTCGAAAAACCTAGAGCGGATATCTACAATTTTTTGTATATTATTAAATAAAATATTAACGGAGGAGTCAACAAAAAATATATATATATATATATATATAATATTAAATTAATATACTTTAAATCGTAGGATACTAAAGTCAGAATGCTGTGTTTTAAGTTTGACAAAAAAAAATTATAAAAAGGGTAGATAGAGAGGGCAGGGGCACTTCAGTAAATAAGTGGAAAATGAAGGGCATAAGGAATATGCGTCGTATAATTTTTTTGAGGGGGTGATTGATGTGACAACCCAGTCAAAGACGGGATTAAAAAAAAAAAATTAAAAAAAAATTATATTAATTTTCCAAGCAGTTTAGGTGTAGTCAAAGGACGCGAAGGGAACGAGGGGGGCTTTGACCGCAGGCTCATCGTCCGATCGCACCACGAGGGGCCGAATCAACGGTCCCGATCGCGAAGAGCTCGCTGTCGGAGGTGGGCCCCACCCGGGGTCAAGGCTTTGAAGGAGCGGTGCGAGTTGTGTCTCACGTTTAATGAGGGGATTAACAAAATCATTCCGTGCACCGGGTGTATCCGTACGTCTCGTGCGCCCGCATTAAATGTTTCGAATAAAAATAAAAGCTAAATATAATTGACAAAATGTAAACATATGTTATAGATAAAAAAAAATGCTAAATTTTTTTTTAGAATCTATTTCTTAGCCATCGAATAGCAGCAGTTCTAGAATTTATCAGTGCAAAAAAAAAAAAAAAAAAATTGATATATATATATATATATATTTTTTTTGAGAGATATTTTGATATATATATAAAAAAATTGATGGATGATTAAAAATTTAGAACTAAAATTTTGATAGACAAAGAAATCCTACTTTACTATTAATAATAGACTTTGTGCTCATAAGTTTTTAACCATCCATCAATTTTGATGAATGGTTAAGGTGAGAGAGAAGAGAAATTGATGAGATATTCAAAAGATGAGAAATTGAGAATCTTAATTTCTAATCAATTTCTCTTCTCTCTCTCTCTCAACTTAACCCCCATCAAAATTGATGGATAGTTAAAAACTTATAGATACTATTAATAAGCGTGAATCCTACTATATATATATATATATATATATATATATATATATATATATATATATATATATATATATATATATATATATATTGTGAATATTGAAAGATACATTTATTTAATTAATTATATGCTACTTGTGAGATATCTATAACTCTATATTTATACATTATTTCTTATGAAATTTTGCTACGTGACAATATATTTCTCTTTCGCTCCATTTTTTGATATTTCGCCTTCTCACTTCTATCTCTGTCTCATGCTTCATTTTTTTATCCGCCCGCTTTCTAATTAATATATTCACATTGAAAAAAAGATATTGATATTTATATTAATTTATTATCAATCTTGATGTGAACGGTTTTCTATTTTATGGGTATTAATTTCTTATGTCTCACTTATATGTATTTATATAATATAGTGTGATCACCAAGTCTATTTAGTGAGCATGTAATGTATTTATTTATTTTTGAACGGTTGAACTTAAACATAAAAATTATCTATACATTTGAATAATTTATAAATAATAAAATACGAAATTTTTAATATTCTTATGTATTGACTTAAGACTTTGTAAAAAATATATATTATTATTATTATTTAATTTTTTTATATTATTTATACGTTGCATCGCAGGGATATATTATATATATGATATACGTTGTAGAATTTTAAAAATACAGTGTGTGTAAACCAGGTGCAGGGAATAATATTTATTTATTTTTTGTTGGGGAGGCCACACATTAATTGTGTCCCCATGAATCATGATTAGATCAATCTAAGTTGGTTGGATCCCGGCACGCATCTCCAAGCGGTTCATCTGGAATCGATTGCGGCCGTTCGATGTCGATCACACGGTGTGCGGAGCAGGTGTTGTACTATAACACTACTCTGCGTATAATACAATACAAAGTGTAGCGTGTGGAATGTTCATAGTCGAGAGGCGGTACGTGTTAATTAAGATTAATAATAATAATAATTGTGTGGAACGGATTAGGATGATTTGTCTCTTCAATTAGTCATAAAAAGAAAACAATTAAACTCGTTTTCACGTACACTTTTAATATACAATGCATTTGGTATTACTAGTCAAAAACCATATGCATTAGTCATGGGAAAATAAGCCATGTATAATTTGACGAGAAAATTAAGGAGAAAACATCTCTTGTTATATATATATATATATATATATATATATATATATATATATATATATAGATATTTGGATCTTATCGATATGTTTTGGTCTACCAAGTTTTCGTCGTTAGATCCACCCTTTGATGATTTTCACACGTTAGATCATACTATTCAACCAATCACTCACTTAACCCTTAGGGACCCATATCATCCTAACCACACATCTCTCAATCCAATGGTCAAAAACTTGGTAGCACCAATGACTTTGTGCTATTAATAGCATAGTAGCCTAGTTCTCTCTCTCTCTCTCTCTCTATATATATATATATACACACATATAGAACTAGGCTATTATGCTATTAATAGCACCAAGACATTGGTGCTACTAAGTTTTTGGCCGTTGGATTGAGAGATGTGCGGTTACGATGATGTGGGCCTCCTAGGGTTAAGTGGGTGCATGGTTGGTTGAATAGTATGATCTAACGGATGAAAATCATTAAAGGGGTGGATCTAACGATATAATGAGAAGAGCAAGCTTAATCGGTACTATTTTGATGAATCAAATTGAGTTTGTAAACTTACTGTAAAAAGTGTTTGTAGGTGTATATTTGTTGAATCGTCAGCGTTAATCACGAAGCTCGAGCTGTCAGAAAGTGGGACAACTAATTCACTAAAAGCGTAGAGATACATAACACCTGCAGAGATTGGCTGTAATTCGATCAAATCCGACAACTGCCCTACTAGAGTGGAGTGGAGAACTGATTCTTTTAAGCTAATTAACAATACTTTTAAAATAATGATATGATTTCAGAATTTGTGCTCTTTTTTTCCAATTTAATTTGATTTTTTTTGGGGTTAAACTTTGTGAATATTTGCTTAATTAATTAAAAGGAAACTACTTTATTAATTTGCTCTATGCTTTAATGATGCCTTATGATTATGATTGTTATAGTGCGGATAATGTAGATGACTACTACTGATAATGACAACTCATCGTTTTCTACAAGTTAATTTTATTAATCTTATTACAAAATTATTTTGTATTTGACTTAGTTTCCTAAATTTTTTTTTTTTTTTCTATTTCCAAAAACAAGCTTCTAGACCCCCCCCCCCCCACGGAAAAAAAATAAAAATAAAATGCTCAAATTCAAATTTTCACACTGCTATTATTACAGCAAGGATTTTGACAAAAATAGGTTGCATGGGCTTTTTCAAATTACTTTTCTCAAATAGTATTTTTTTATATATGCTTAATTTATGCCTGTTACGATAGATAAATGCGGAAAAGATCCAATTCATTGAGCGCAAAAATATAAAATATTTTTATTATTTACATGGTTAAGCTACTTCCTTATTCTTACATGCGAACATGAAGCGAAATCTTTTATTTTAACCAAAATAGTGTACAAAAAATATCTTTCTCGCGAAACCTTAGCGTCGTAGTACATCGCAAACTCTCTCTCATCTGCCGCACTTGTTCGTAGAATGAAATGTATATATTTACAATAGTGACTAAAATTCAATAAGATTAGGTATATATTAATAACTTAATGAATTGATCGCCAGAATAAGATTAGAAAATCTAACAACTACAAATTTTGAGACACATCTAATCATGTCAAATGGATTCTTACTATTGGATCTAATAATTATATTTAAATTTTAAGACCTTTGAATTTGGGTACTAGAGTTGTCTGATCTAGAACTGAATTAAAAAATCACTAACATTTATGTGAATACTTGTATATTATTTTGCTAATGATAAGCTTTTTTGCAGTATGTATAAACCTTGTTCTATGCAAACTTTCTCATTGTATAAAAAGGTGTTTGAAAAAAAAATCTTTTATTAAAAAAAAGTGTTTTCAAAACATATTTATATTTTTTTCATAATTTTTTTAATTTTTAATAAATAAATAAAATAATATTTATTTCAGCTAAAAAAACTATTTTTTGAAATTTTCTTTTGGAAAATGAAACACCCCTGTGGAGTTGGGCAAATCATCACTGCTCACATGTGCTGTTGTGTCGCCTTGGAAACAAATGATTCCATTTTCTTGAATAATAATAATAATAATAATAATAATAATTATTATTATTATTATTATTTTTATACAGGTACATGTAAATATAGTGAATCACAAATATATCGCTATAAAGTTTAATTTTTATTTTATTTGTTGTAAAAATCTTAATGTTTTCATATATGTTCCTACTATTATAATCCGTTAGAAAATTTTAGTTAATCATAGATTAAATGCTCAATTTTGATTGATTTATGCAATAATTTAACATTTTTGCCCTTTTTATATTATATTGTTGTGGTTTTTGAAAAAACATATTTGTAGTGGTAAAATTGACATTTCACTTAAAATATTAGCAGTTCTATAACGACAACAAACCAGAGAAAAATATTTAAAAATATTAAAACTTTTGTAAAAAAAATATAAAAAAAAGTTGAACTTTATAGAAACATATTTGTGATTTACTATATTTGCAGGAACACAAGTGCATATAACCGTAATAATAATGTGGGGGTGTACATTGTTTCCACTAGTGAAGTTTCTTCTTGGTTTTATTTCATTGTCACATAGATGAGATGAGGAATTAAGAAACCATACATTAATTAATTAATTTGTTTATTTATTTTCACTAGTAATTTATATGTGAATTGAGGAGGATATATTCCTAAAAGCACTTCCTTTTTTTAAGTCAATGGAATAACTAGTAGGTATATATCATGTGTTACTAGTTGTTGAATGAATATATATTTATTGGGGTCCCACAAACACCTTTGATTACTTAAAACACTTTATTCTCGAAGAATTTATCAGTGTGTTATTCGCGTAAAAGAAGTTAGGGTAAATTACACTTTTTCTTTTCAAACTATGAGGCGCGTGACACGCTGATTCTCAAATCTTAATCTATTATAATTTATGGCTCAAATTTTATAAATTATTATAATTAAGTTCTGTAATTCGATTTAGTGGACTACATGTTTAATGAATCGTTGATGTGGAAGTACATAAATACATACATAAAGAACTAGGTTACTATGCTATTAATAGCACCAAGTTATTGGTGCTACCAAGTTTTTGACCGTTGGATTGAGAGATGTGCGGTTAGGATGATGCAGGCCCCCTAGGATTAAGTGGGTGGTTGGTTGAATAGTATGATCTAACGGGTGAAAATCATCAAAGGGGTGGATCTAACGGTGGAAAACTTCGTAGCACCGAGTGCTTCGTGCTATTGATAGCATACCAGCTGGACTCCATACATAAATACGTATATACTATTAATTTAAGGCTACTTTGTTGGCTAAATTACAAAAAAAAATTATACAAATACTTGCTTTTTCAATTTCTCTTTCTAATTTTTAAAAATCTATATTTTGTCTCCCTAAAATTTCAGAAATATTTTTAGAGGAGTATGGTGTTAATGGAGAGGGCAAAATGACCAAATTAACCTTATTTCTTCTATAAGTAAAAAATAATTTTTTAATATATTAATGTCATTTTGAAAGGTATTTTTGGTATAAAATACAAAAAATGAACGGAAAAGAGATAGAATCCTAATGGAGGGAAGCTAAATGCAACAACTTGAAATTTTAATAGGCAAAATATAAATTTTTAAAAGTTAGGAAGGAAAAGTAAAAAAACAGATATTTATAAACAGATTTTTTGTAATTTAGCCTACTTTATTTCATATTTGTGTGTAGGTATATATGCACATACATAAATTCATATATGCAAAAAAACATGAATACAAATGCATACACACATACTTTATTATTTTGTAATATTTTGATAGTGTTATATGTTTTATAATTGGAATGACAAGTTGATTACTAATAAGTTATCATCTGCTCATATTAGAAGGTTGTAAGGAACTTACATAATTTTTACTAATGGATTATTATCTCTAAAATTGACCAAAAATTTTGTTAGGTTAGAAAATTTTGATGATTCAACTACTTCATCAACAATTTTCATAACTTTTCAATTTGAGTTGTACGATAATGAAATGAAAATATGCGAGATTTTGAAGTGACTTCGGGCGTACTTTTTGTTAAAAATAAAAAACTTACACCCTAGTGAACACAACCGTTCATACGACAGATCTCGACTACACACGGGTTTACAAGTGCAAGCCATGTGAGCCACACAGAAGTCGAGCTCTACGATTTCGCCCAAATACTGCCGAACTCCGGTTACTGAAACTCGACCACTTCGACACCCAGAATTTGATCAAACAAACACGTCCTAAGCCTTTTCTTGCCGGACTAAAAAAAAAAACAAAAAAACTTAAATACCCTCAACATTTGATAAGTTTTAAATAGTTAGATATAAAGAATTTGGAAGTAAATGAGTGAGGATAATCCAAATTAATTTAGTTACTAAAGCATACTACTTAACTAGTGCATAGGAGTGCATTAATTTCATCTAATTAATGCCCAACTACTACAATTCCTTTCATTGTATCATTAATTAGTGAAAAGTGATATCAAACGGTGGGGAGAGTAAGTCGTGAAACTAACGACAAATTTCTAAGTACAAATTTGAAAATATGACCCCTATTAGTTGGACTTGGACTAAACTTTGAAATAAAATTAGATTTTTTTTTTTTTTTTTTTTATTGGGGGATCTTTTTAGAGTACGATGCCAAGAAATTTGGCCACTAATTTATGGCACTTTGCTAATTTTCCTTTCAAATGGGCAGCTATTGGTGAAAATATATATTGGGCCCCCCTTTTTTTTCCCTCAATAATAATTATTTTTAATAACCGACTGTCCCCAGAACAAGTGACAAAGGGTTTGATGGTTGGTACCCGAGATCCAAGTTCGAATCCTAGTTGATTCACATTTGCTAAGTTTATTTCTAAATGAAATAAACGAAGCGGATAGCGTGCTATTTGATCTCTCAAAAAAAAAAATTTCTATATATATTATTTATAGAGTACGTCTTTTGCGCTTTCCAAAGTGCGAAGGTATTGTATTTCTAAATTATTTGCGATGATGGAATATGAGACTTGACGGTCAGTTTCATTGGGTATGATTACGTTGTTAGAACTATATAAACACAAAATTTTATAATTTTACAATATTATTTGCCAAGTAATCAAATGATCTTAAAACTAACTATCTTAATGGCGATATAATACTAGTAGCATTGAGAGAAAAATTGATGATACTTTCGATATGAAATTTAAGTCTTCGATCACTATTTTTTATAAAATTTTTATTTTCAATCGCTTATTTTGAGATTACTCGTTCACTGAAAAACATGAAGTAAAAAAATTATAAAATTCAGTTTCTAGATAGTTCTAATACAGTAAATCATGTTTAATAGAGTCGATGGTCGCATATGATGTTTCATCATCAAAAGTAATTTGAAAGTACGAGGGTCTCGGTGCTTTCAAAAGTATAATAATCTAACTCTTTGTTTTAAAGCGTGACGAAAAACATATTACATTCATTTCGATAAATGATAGCATATTTACACAAATTAACCACACTAGCTTTATTAAGAAAGAATTTCTAAAATCATATTGTAAAACAAGAAAGTATATTTTTATACAGTTCCACTCTTTTTTTCTTTTTTCTTTTTTCTTTTGATCCAATAACTTTACGTAACACTCAACATTAAATGAGCCCTAAGGAATTGGTAACGAGAAGTGAGGGAGATAAGTTTAGGTATATTAAATCTCCGTTTTGTTAAGACTATTTCAAGATCAATCTTTATCATAGTACAGTTACCGACCGTTCTAAGAGCAAGTGACAAAGGGCGCTTAGTGGTTGGTATCCGAGATTCTAATTCTAATTCTAATTTATTCATATTTCTAGCTAAGTTTATTTCTAAATGAAATAAATGAAGCGAGTAGCATGCTATCTATCTCTTAAAAAAAAAAAAAAACTTTATCAGAGCCCGATTGTGAATTCGCGTGACGGAATTTATCTGATTTTCGTCATAGAAAAATAATTTTGTTAGTGTTATTACTCTTTTCATTTTGGTCTTGAGTAGTTACCCTGCAAGAACATAATTTTTTGCAATCGTATTTGTTTCGACCACCGACCGTCCCTAGAGCAAGTGGCAAAGGGCTTGGTGGTTGGTACTCGAGACCCAAGTTCGAATCCTAGTTGATTCACATTTCCAGCTAAATTTATTTCTAAATGAAATAAACGAAACGGGTAGCGTGCTATCTATCTCTCTCAAAAAAAAAAAAAAACAAAGTATTTGTTTCGACCTATACGCTCTTCAGACACTTGAATCTGCTTGGATTACAACTTAAATTGGACTTGTTAGTCCAGTGAGGGCTATTTTCAGCATGAGGTTAAATAAAAGGTCATTTTCTCAGTTCCTCTAGAAAAGGGCAATTCAAAGAAGAGTCCATAAATCTATTCAAACATGAGAAATAATTAAAAAAAAGAAAAGAAAAAAAGACTAATAGATATGAAACCAGGCCACATCCAACAAATAGATAGGATCAAAGGCTAATAAATTTCAAAAACATTGAGAAGACTAATGTTTGCCGACATAATTTGTACAGATGTCAGCGGGTCGGATTCGAGTCTGATCCATAGAGGATATGAAGTTGGATTCTTTAGAGACGAATACGATACTATATGCGAAGCGGATAGAGAGTTTAGCCTCGGCCCGCTAAAGAGAATGATTATTTCATGGTTCTAAAGTACGAGGACATCAATCCGAACACTTTTGGGTCCAATCTAAATGATTAAAAACATTGTTCTCTAGTAGGTTTGTACGTGGAAACATGTTTGTTTTGGTTATCATGGTTAGTTCATCTTGTAACTTAATTTAACTCATAAGAAGAATGTAGGATTGAGCCTTGTAATAAAATTAGATACCTTATTATGTTGTAGTAACAACATAGGTTTTGGTCCATTAAGTTTGCCCAAACTTTTATATTCAAGATTTTGGGCCTCCAAAGAAAACATTTAGCCCTTTCTTGGGAATAAATAGTGTTTCTCATCAAAATGTGGTTTCAAAATACTCTCTTCTTTTTGTTTTTGTTCTTTTATGATGATGATGATAGCGGTTTCATATCTTATCTCATCTTATTCTTCAATAAATTTGATTTGATTGTTCCTTTTTGTTTAAATATGTTTATAGGCCATATGAACGTATTCATTCAATGTAGGTGATTATTTGTTTGGGATAAATATGTCGGATCGTTGGCGCTAACTATTAATCCCAAAAGTCCGAGCTGTTAGAAATATGCAACCAATTCACTTAAAGCGTACAGAAACAGCGCCCACAGGTCTCGATTGTGACTCGGCCCATCTGGCCTCACGCTACTTCGAACATGAGTCGGCTCGGCCCACATGACCTTCCGCCACAGGGCAGGATGCCGACCCATTTAAGCCAACAAAATAGAGGAATAAGAGACAAAGGGATTGTGAGGGGTATCCAAAGTTAAACAGATAGGGAAAAAGAAGAAGAAGAAGAGATTCTATTCTTTGCCCCTAAACTTTTATTAATTTCTATATAAGTGCTCCTATTTATATGCTTATATCAAAAGAACATAGTACCAAGCAAAAGGAAAAGGCAAATCCTAGCAAAGGAGAGGATAGGAATTATAGAAAGGAGCATTATTAACATACCACATTAATGAAGTGACACAAAATAATGGAAGAGAAAGAAAAGGGAAACTAACTTTTTGACAAGGAATTGAGTTGATTTTAGTTGCCTAATCATTATTTGCGCGTATTCTTTTTAGTTCCTACTAATATTGATGTTACTATATGTGAATATCGATCAGATTCGATGTAGCTGTTTTAATTTGCCATATAATGTTTTTTTATTTAATTGAAATATATATATATATATATATATATATATATATATATATATATATATATATATATAGAGTCTTGTAAAAGCCAAAGTATTTCTTTGTGAATTTTACCGTTAAATCTACACATTTGATCATTTTCATCCGTTAGATTATACTTATTCAACCAACCACCCACTTAACCCAGCCCACATCATCCTAACCTCACATTTATAAAATCGAAAAAGCTACAAGAAACGATTTAGATCTTTTAAAAGATAGAAAATTAATTCTATATATATATATATATATATATATATATATATATATATATATATATATATATTTTAGCCCTTCCCACACATTTTCTTTTGCAAAATACCCCTCTGAATTAACAAATATTATTTTTAAGTCCCATTTAATAAATATTTACAGAAAATCTACTCTGACCCCAGAATTAAAAAAAAAAAAAAAAAAAAAAAAAAAAAACAACAACAACAACAACAACAATAACCATTTTAAAGGTTACTACGAGCTTAACAAATGTTATCTCCCCCGGCGCCGGCGCCGCCGCCGCCGCAGTCGATACGGAGGAGGGAGCTCCGGCACGTGGGGCAGGAGGAGTGGGCGGCGAGCCACGTGTCGATGCACCGCACGTGGAAGCCGTGGCGGCACGTGGGGAGCACCCGCACCTTCTCCCCGTCCGCGAACTCCCCAAGCATATCGCGCACTCCGCCCCCTCCGCCGCCCCGGCGCCGCCGCAGCCGCCGCGGCCGTACACCTCCACCGGGATCCGCTGGAGCGCGCGCCGCTTCAGCCCCGCCGCCGCCGCCGCAGACGACGACGAGGCGCCGCCCGCCGCCGAGGCGTCCGCCGCGGCGAGGCGCCGCGCGCACCGTAGCGCGCACCGCGCGATCGAGTTGAGCCCCAGCGCGAATATCAGCGCGCACAGCAGCGCCGCGAGGATGATCACCATGTTCGTGTCGAAGCTCGCGTCCCCCGCCGCGCCGCCGCCGCCGCGTGGCGCGCTCCCATTCGCCGCCCCCGCCGGCACCCCCGGGACCACGTCCTGGAGCCCGCGCATGTGTTCGCGTTTATGCTTAAAAAAAAAGCTTCTTTTTTTGGCTCTGTTTTGGACTCTGTTTTGGGCTCTGTTTTCGGTGCTTAGCGATCTAGCTCTCTATGCTAAGAGAGAAAAAGATATTCCTTTTGGGGGTGGTGATGTTGTGGGGATTCTTAAGAGATGATGCTTCTAAAAAAAAAAAAAAAAAAGCTTTGAAGAGAGCTTAGTTAGTTACCTCTAACTCGGTGAGTCCTCTCTTCTCTAGCTCTCACAGCCCCTTTTGATAAGGAACCAAGAAGACCCATTTGATTATTATTATAAGCATTAAAGTAGTAGTAGTAGTAATTAATGGTTTAGGTGGAGAGAGAGAGATATATATATATATATATATATATATATATATATATATACGAAACTTTGGAAGAAGGAAACACTGGAAAAGAGGTACATAAAAATATCAGAGAAATGAATGGTGTGTGTGTGTGTGTGTGTGTGTGTTTGTGTGCTTAATAAGTATCTTCTTGCTCTTGATTGATGATGAAACTTTTGTTTCTGATTAAATAAATGGAGAGGTGGGTTAAAAGAGTGTCTTTGGGCAATTGGGTTCAGGCACCAGATCCCACCAAAACATAGTTGGGGTTAGGCACCAAAACCAACTTCTTTTGTGTGTTTTCCTTTTTCAATTTACTGCTTACACTTGTCCTTCATTGTGAGGGGAGCATTCCTTTCCTCTCACTTTTATTTCTGATTTCAGTTAAAGTATATAAAAAAAAAAAAGCTATAATTTTTATAACTTTTTGAGCTTCCAAAAATCTATATAAAAAGTTTAATTCTGCTAAATTTGTTTCCTTTAAAAAATAATGTTTTATTAGTAACTTAAGACTCTGTACCAGGCCAAGTATATAATAACACCCAGAGCAAAAGATATTTTTTTTCACTTAACCCATGCACCACCTCTTGCAACTGTAGTTGAAAAACTTTATGTCAATGTTAGGTCCCTTTCTGATGGTTGATTGAGTGAGGCTTGGAATTGAAGCTGAGCTCTTGATATTTTCTTCCCTGTGGTGGCCCAGCTGGATGGGATCATGTTTATCTTAGCAGCTTGAAAATATCTTTGCATCACTCCCCCACTAGTTTCATACCCCCCCCCCCCCCCCCCCAATCTGGGGAGGGAGCTAGGGTGAACTCTTGCTCTCTGGAAAAAGTACTTTTAACAACAGTTACTGCACATAGAAAGATGCACTACTAGTAGGCGTCCCGCCGCGGCGAGGCGCCACGCGCGCCGGAGCGCACCGCGCGATCGGTTTGAGCCCCCAGCGCGAATATCAGCGCGGCCAGCAGCGCCGCGAGGATGATCACCATGTTCAGTCGAAGCTCGCGTCCCCCGCCGCGCCGCCGCCGCCGCCTGGCTGCTCCCATTCGCCGCCTCGCCGGCACCCCCGGGACCACGTCCAGGAGCCCGCGCATGTGTTCGCGTTTTATGCTTTAAAAAAAAAAAAAAAAAGTTTTTGGCTCTGTTTTGGACTCTGTTCTGGGCTCTGTTTCGGTGCTGGACTAGCGATGTATAATTATATAATAGTTTAAAATTTATTGTGGTAAATTTAACACTATATTTGGGATTTAAGAGATGGAGACCACCCCCCTCCCCAATCAAAAAAACTAAAAAAAGAGGCATCTTGAAGAGAGCTTAGTTAGTTACCTCTAACTCGGTGAGTCCTCTCTTCTCTAGCTCTCACAGCCCCTTTTGATAAGGAACCAAGAAGACCCATTTGATTATTATTATAAGCATTAAAGTAGTAGTAGTAGTAATTAATGGTTTAGGTGAGAGAACAATGTGACAATAAATTCAAATTAAAAGGATGCCACAAATTTGGTTTTTGAACTTCTGCACAAAATGAAAAAGGTCTATCTGAATTATGTTATTTTTGTGTAAAAAGTGTATATAATATACTAAAAAAAAAAAAAAAGGATTTAATCCTTCTGCCTCAATGATATGTTGTCTATGAATCACAAGTTAATTATAAATCATCCCACATCAGATTGATAATATGATTATCTGTTTTCTGAAACACATTAGGCCAAAATTTGAGATCAAATACCTACTCTCCACAAACTCTCTACAAAACCTTGCTTTGATTTCTTTGTTTTTATACTTGATTTTTATAACCAATGAGATTGGTTCACCCTCTATAGACCAACTGGTCACTTTATGGGTCAATAGTTACACCTAATGTTGGCTTGGATAACATGACAAACCATATAAAGGGCTCAAACATTGATTCCACAGTTGGAGTGACATCATTTGATTATGTATGTATTCCTAACTTGAATCAAAGTGTGAACTTGCATGACTTCAAATTATCTAAAGTTAAAGAAATCCAGTTAGGCCAAATAAAGAGATTAGGTTTCAAAAGTAAATTGCTCACCACTCTGAAAAACTTTAAGTATATAATAGGTTGAGGGAGGCTGTTTATTGAGTGACTTAATTTGATATTTTGTACTTGCAACTGTAGTTGGCTGGATTTATCCCGTAGCATCTTGAAAATATGGTTCTATCTTCCTTGAACTAGTTTTTAGAGCTCCCACCCCCCCCCCCCCAATCTGGGGAGGAGTAAGAGGTGAACTCTTGCTCTGGAAAAGTAGCTTCACAACAGTTACTACTTTACTACTAGTAAGAGTTTGGTGATGTGAGTATAGAGCATAGAATTAGTGAAAGGTTCGTTTAACTAAACAAGACAAATATAAATAAAATTCATTTATTACACCATAAAACCCCATCATTTTTTATTTTATATGTGTGTCAGCTAAAATTTAAGCAACTCGGCTAAACAATTATTATAAAGTTAGAAAATATAAGCTATTTTTTTGATAATTAAATTAATTATTTATAAAAATTAAAATAAGAATTATTAATAAAAATAATTTAACTAATTCTTTTTATAATAATTTTTTAAAATTTTAATTATATAATTAAGCTACTTCAATAGATTGGTTAGTATGAGTCCTTTTGTCTTTTGATTTGAGGACGCTTTTCGACGGTAGAAACCTAATTACAAAAAATAGAAAAATAGAAACAAGTAAATAATAATCAGATGAAAATTGGGAAATAATGATGCAATTAACCCTTTCCCCTTTTCTTTCTTTAAAAGAAAAGAAAAGAGCCCTAGAGTGACACTGGGCCAGGAGACATGGTGGTGCATTATGGGCTTTCTAGAACCTTCCAGAAACTTCTTCTGAGCCCACTAGTACAACAAATGGACCTTGACCCAAATGGGGAATGGTCTTATTTAGGTCGAACTCGACACTCCGACCAATCCAACGCTATTAGACAAAACGAAGTTGCGTCGAAAGTTCTTTTCTACTCCACCGATGGAGTCCGTCTGATATTGAGAACTATTTAATCATGTCGCCAAAAAAGAGCCGGAACAAGAAAACATAGAAAATATGCTTCTGGACAGCGTGATTTTAATACGGGAAGTAAACAAAATAGTTTTTCATCAAACTTTCTCACCGCACGTAAAGCATCTGTCCAGCAATGCTATGAACGAAAACTAAAATAAGACGGATCACCACAAACTACAGAGTTATTACATCTTGCAGTGTGACAGATTTGAAGTGCATTACAGATCAGAACAGTTCATATAAAGTTCCTCTCAACACATCAAAACCCCACAAATTATTATTAAAGTACTCTCGCCACAGAGGTGACATACACAAACATACTTACTAATGCCTTAATCTCCCCCTCTTATTCCCTCTAAACCCTCCTCAGCAGTTTCAGTTTATCCTGCACACACCAAAAAAAAAAAAGAAAAAAAAGAATCTTAATATAGAAAATAAATATACTAGAAATATTTAAACACTGTTCTCTAATAGTTGTTTTATATGGTATCAGAACAGAAGACCCTAAATTCGAGTCTCCCATTTAATTCAAATCTACGTTGTGAACTTACAGAAAATTTCGAATCCAGACCCGTAAAAAAATATTAAAATATAAAAATACTTAAACACCGTGTTAACTTTTCACCCCATCCCATCCCAAGTGTTAGGGTTGGCAAAAATTCGGATCCCATCAGAACCCGATCCGACAACCAAAAAGAGTAGTGTTTTTATTCACAATGCCCGAATCCAATTCAGATCCGGATCGATCGGGATCTGAACACGCATTAAATTAAAAATTTGAATTCAGAATTTGTGTAATCGAAATAAAAATATCATTATATATGTCTTTTTAAAATAAACTATTTAAAATTTGAAAATAATTTAATGTAATTAAACATTACTATGTAGGTTATTAATGTGAAATCGGGCTTTTGACTCGGTTTGTTTGAATTTCCAGGTCTAGATCTAAATCCGGATTTTAATCGAAACAAAATAATTTATTCGACCCGGATATAATGTTTTTGTCTAGATTGTGGTTTTTAATTCTCGGGTCGGATTAGGCCGGGTCAACCAAGCCGTCGTTTTATGCAGAGATGTCAACGGATTGAATTCGGGATTAGTTTTGAAAACTCAGATCCGAACCGTCGGATTTTCAAAATCCATAATAAAAACCGAATCCGACAATAAAATCGAAACGTGAAACCGAACCTGAAAGCAATCATTTCGTTTCACCGTATCTTAAAACATATCGTACTCAAAAATTGGTTCAGGTTCAGATCGGGTATAGATAAAACATTATACCCGAACCCAAATACGCCGTATTTTTTTTATTTTTATTTTTATATTTGTAGCCGAAAGTATAACTGTTTAGCATGGCTAAACTAGCTCGATAGCGATTCGGATTTAGATAAAATCTCAGATATTCGTACTCAGTGACATCCCTTTTTTTTATGTCAATTATTATTATTATTATAAATATATATTAAATGAAATTAATAAATTGTAATAATTAATGCTATTTTTATATTTGAAAGTGGACGTAAATTTTATGTCCTCGTAGTAAAAAAAAAAGAGAAAAGAACAATTTCTTTGTACAGTAACTATAACTCTAATTTTTTTAATTCTTAACATTTTAAAAGATTATCTAGAATATGAATATTGAGATGTAAGATTTACGTTCACTCTTTTAGCCTACTATTCATATGAAAATGAATGCGAGGAATAATTGTACTTCCAGTTATTGTAGTTGAGCAATTACTTGGAGCAGTCAGTGGAGGGGCTGATCTTGTAGGGGATCGAGACGCCGCACGCCTTCGGCAGCGCGGCGGCGCGGCCGACGTTGAGCCCGCTGACCCCCGAGGCGGCCGACTTGATGCAGCTGCAGGCCGCGCGGCGGTCGGCGGTCGTGCCTGCCGAGGCCACCAGCTGCCGGATGCCGTTGCAGCAGTCGTCGGGCACCGCCCCGCCCGACTCCATGTAGTCCAGGCACGGCAGCAGCTCGCTGTACACGTCGCTGCAGCTGATCGCCGCCCTCGCCGCGGGCGCGACCGCAGCCGCAATGATCAGCAGGCACAAAACAGCCACTTGTGGTTTGCTCGGCGCGGCCCAAGCCATTTGATTTGCTTTTTGTGTATGTTTATATATATATATATATATATATATATATATATATATATATATATATATATATATATATATATATACACGCGTATAAGTAGAGCGTGGAAGATGAGATCTGTATTCGAACGGATATAATGTTTTTCAGTTTGCTGTAGTGAGTTAAGAGAGTACTGAGAGTTCGAGATGCGTAGGGGTTTATATAGAGGTTTGGAAAGAAATGAGAATGATAATTGAGTGGTGGTGTGGAGTTGTTGGGACTTGGGAGCATTTACTAGCAGAGAGTGTTGATTGCAAAAAGAAAAAAATAAAAAATAAAAAAAATGGTCTCACAAGTCACAACTCATCTATTAGGCATTACAAAAATACGATTTATATGACTATCATTAATATATATATTTTACACCTTATTTATTTAAAAATTTCAAAATTATATATATATATATATATATATATATATATATATATATATATATATAGTAGTTGAGCAATTACTTGGAGCAGTCAGTGGAAGGGCTGATCTTGTAGGGGATCGAGACGCCGGCGGCGCGGCCGGCGGCGGCGCCGCTGACCTCGAGGCGGCCGACTTGATGGCGACTTGATTGATGCAGGCGGTCGGCGGCGGCGGTCGCCGAGGCCACCAGCTGCCACCAGCTGCTGGAGCAGTCGTCGGGCACCGCGTCGGGGACTGCCCCCGCCCCAGGCACGGCAGCACAGGCACGGCAGCAGCTCGTACTGTACTGCGTCGCTGCAGCTGATCGCCCTCGCGCGCGGGCGCAACCGCGCCCGCTCGCAGCGGGCACAAAACAACCACTTTGTGGTTTGCTCGGAGCGCGCCCAAGCCATTTGATTTGCTTTTTGTGTATGTTTATATATACGCGTATACGTAGAGCATATATATATACGCGTATACGTAGAGCGTGGAAGATGAGATCTGTATAGTGATGAAATAGTATGCTTTGCGTAGCTGAAGAGAGTACTGAGAGTTCGAGATGCGTAGGGGTTTATATAGAGGTTTGGAAAGAAATGAGAATGATAATTGAGTGGTGGTGTGGAGTTGTTGGGACTTGGGAGCATTTACTAGCAGAGAGTGTGATTGCAAAAAAAAAAATAAAAAATAAAAAAAATGGTCTCACAAGTCACAACTCATCTATTAGGCATTACAAAAATACGATTTATATGACTATCATTACTATATATATTTTACAGTTATTTATTTAAAAATTTCAAAATTATATATATATATATATATATATATATATATATATATATATATATATATATATATAGTATAGAGAGAGAGAGAGAGAGAGAGAGAGAGAGGCTTACTATACTTATTATGAGTTAGTAGAGCCCTACTACTCATAAGTTACGATGATAGAGCTTAATCACGATCCAGCTCAGTTAAATATGATCTGTAGTAGTATTTAAAACTTCTAGCAGAAATAAATTTCGTAATTTTAAAATCATAATAAAACATCAAATGGGCATAAAACTTAACGGCCGAAATCGAACGACGTCCTAAAAATAGATGATCGGATCCTTCAATTTAAGATCGGAGTTATTGATCTTTATCTAGGTAGTGAATAAAATTTTTTATCAAAAATTCAACCTAATTCAATTCTTTTACACCGTTAAACTACCAAATATATATTATGTTGTCCCAAACCTATCTAATATAGTGATGTGGATCTTTCTCTTGAATCAATTGCAGTGAATTAATGTACTGTTTATTATTGACTTGTGTGACTTGGTAAGTAAAGTTATTAATTATTATTATTATTATTATAATTGGTGTGGAATTTGAAAGGGAATTTGAGAATGGATTTTGTTTAAAGAAGCTACAAAAAGTTTGGATTGTTTGATGGCGACGAGGAGCCCGTGACTGAGGTGGGCTCCATTTGCATGTGGCGTGGACCAAACCATCAATCAATTATTCAAATCGCCAGGTTAAATATTAAATTTTTTAAAAAAAAATTTGCTTACAAATACATCTTATAATAATATATTTTATAGTTTTAGGATTAATTTTATACAATTTTTTTATAAACATATTTTTTTAAATATATCCTTATTATTAAGATCTGCTAAAAAAATAGAGTTAATAAGAGATAAAAATACTTAATCATAGTTAGTGAGTGAGTTAAATTAATTTTTTGAGTTAATTGTATACATCCTTATTATTAAGATCCGCTAAAAAATATAGTTAATCGAGAGATAAAAATACTTAATCATAGTTAGTGAGTGAGTTAAAATTATTAATTTTTTTTTTATATTTCTAATTTTGCCACCACTTTTTTTATATTTTTAATTTTGCCACCACAAATATGTTTCTTCTAAAGTTATAGCAGTATAATATAAGAGGTGTAAAAATGTCAAAAATTAATCCGGATAAAGCATAGGAGGTTAACTAAACCTTTCTAATGGATTCTAACGGTAGCGACATATCTGAAAATATTAGAACTTTTGCAAGATTAAGTTATGAAAGTTGAACTTTACAAGAATATATTTATAATTTACTATGTTTGTAGGAACCTATTTGCAATTGACCTGATTTTTTTTTTATCCTTCTTTAATTATTTGTGATAGTAGAAAAGAAAAAGAAAAAAAAAAAGATGGTCATTGAAAATTTTTGTGAGGATATTTTTATATAATTATAACAGTTGAAATTTTACAGGAATATATTTATGATGATAAAAATATTATTTTATTTATCTTCTTTTAACAAATAAACGGTGCTCTAACGGTAATAAATCAGAAGGATAAATATGAGTATCACTGAACTTTTACGGGAATAGACGAAAAAAAATTAAACTTTATTGTAATATATTTACCACTCCATATGTTTACAGGATTCTCTCTCTCTCTCTCTCTCTCTCTCTCTCTCTATAAAACTTTGCTTAAAAAAAAAGAAAAAGAAAAAAATGGTTATTGAAAATTTTTGTGAGGATATTTTTATATAATTATAAAGGTTGAAATTTTGAGAGAAATATATTTGTGATTACAAAAATATTATTTTATTTATCTTCTATTAACAAATAAATGATGCTCTAACGGTAATAAATCAGAAAAATAAATATGAGTATCACTAAACTTTTTTACGGAAATAGACAAAAAAAATTAAACTTTATAGTAATATATTTACCACTCCATATTTATAGGGATTCTTTCTCTCTCTCTCTCTCTATAAAACTTTGCTTAAAAAAAAAGAAAAAAGAAGAAGAATATGTTAGGAAACATGAATGGATGGATTCCTGGCACAATTAACTTTTGGGCTGTCATTTTTTTAGATCCTTGTGTGTTAATATTGGCCTATTTCTTTATTTTCTTTGTTTTTCAATGCAACAGGGATAATACAATTTATTGAAGTATTAACTCAATTTATGATTGATTCACATTTCTAGCTAAGTTTATTTCTTAATGAAATAAATGAAGCGGGTAGCGTGCTACCTTTCTCTCTCAAAAAAAAAAACTCAATTTATCTTTTTACATCCAAGTATAGTTTTGCTATATATCTAGTTATGGTATAACTTAGAGGACAAAGATGTAAGGCATGGTCTAGCAATAAGCTTAATTAATATCACTATTCTTTGGCTCAATTACAACAAAAAAAAAAAAAATCTTATAAATACTCATTTTAAATCTTATAAATACTCATTTTTTCACCTTTTTTTTTTTAAAAATTTTTAAAAATCTATATTTTATCACCTCAATATTTCAAGTTATTATATTTAGTCCTCTTCCCTCAGGTTTTTATCACCATTCCGTATATTTCTTATATTTTATATCAAAAATATTTTTCAAAATAATAAAAATTTATTAAAAAAATATAGTTTTTATAGAAAATATAATGTTAATTTGATTATTTTAATTTCTCCATTAACCTCGTACCTTTTTGAAAATATGTCTAAAATTTAATCAAAAAAAAAAGAAAATATGTCTAAAATTTTGAAAAAGACAAACTAGATTTTTAAAAATTAGGAAGAATAAATAAAAAATAATTATTTATAAGGAATTTTTTTTTATATAATTTAGCCTTATTATTGTACTCATAAATTATGTTAAACTTTTAGTACTATCAAAGTGCGTGACTAAGTAAATATAAAATACATTAACATAAGATTAAATATTTGCCCCTTTTTTTTTTTTTTTTTTTTTTTTTTTTTAGAGATAGATAGACGCTACCCGCTTCCTTTATTTAATTTAGAATTGAATTAGTGATTCAATTTGACCAACAGCGAAACTCTTTGCCACTTGCTCCAGAGACGGTCAATTGATGAGGATGATTACGACGCCACGGCGGTGAGTTATGGGGTGTTTTTTTTTTTAACTTGGGAAAAGCAAGATGTGGATTCAGTGGCTCAGATCCAACCACCACCTAAAATTAGGAAAGCTCTTTAATGTGGAGCTTGTTTTGCATTATTTTTTTTTGCAGCACATTGAATTCCTTTGGTCCTAGGCTCTTCAATTCTCTTCTCTTATCTTTCTCACTTCATCTTATATATGAAGTCATATTTGTTTTACTGAAGGTAAATTTTGGATTGCAGTGAATTTTGTATTACAGTGGAATTCAATGAAATCTACTATTTTTTTTTTCTACTGTTTGTTTTATAGTTATAGAAGTGAAGTTTCTTCACTTATGCTGTTTGTTTGGCCGAAAGTGAAGTGTTCGTTTTTTGCCAAACAAACAGTAAAACTGAAGAAATTTTACTTTCGTAGCTATAAAACAAACAGTAGGGAAGAAATATATTTTACCGAACTCTACTTCAATGCAAAATCCACCTCAATTATTTTCCATGAAAACTGAAGAAACTTCTCTTTAGGGCATGTTTGTTTGGAGAGAAGAGAAGTCGTTTTTGCTGTAAACGATCACTCTTGTTATTTGGTTCGTTGTAAATAAGTTGCGGTTGAAACTTGAGTTAACCGGAAACGGTATAATTGACTTCGGCCCATCGTGGGTCGAAGTCTACTACGGCGAAAAGAGGTGAAGAAAAAAAATAATAAAATAACATACTAGATAAGGATAGCTATATTTAAATATATTTAATGTGGCACTAATTACTCTTTTATTCAATTGAGATATTTAAAATTGATTAGTTAAATTTTAATATTTTCTTTATTTAAATTGTACAATTAAAATATGAAAAAAAGTTAATTAATTAAGTATTAATATATTTTTTACTTTATAATTCTATTGTTGTATTACTATAATTTATGTATTAAAAAATAATATAGTTATTTTAAATCAAATTTTAATTATATAAAAAATATAATTATATTATTTTTATTTATTAAAGTAATTATTATTTATATATAAATTATAATTTTACATCATATACTCCATACCAAATAAACAACAGAATTAATAAAACTTTATTTCTATAATCTTTTTTTTTTGAGAGATAGGTAGCACGCTATCCGTTTCGTTTATTTCGTTAAGAAATAAACTTAGCTAAAAATATGAATCAACTAAGATTCGAACTCGGATCTCAGATACCAATCACCAAACCTTTTGCCAAGAAAGAAGCAATTTTCACCGAACTCTATTTCATACCAAAAATAACCCCAAGGGACCTCCATTTGTCCATGTTTATCAAGTACACAATTTGTCCAACAAATCGTTCGGTGTCCGTCGTTGTCTCCACTAATAATTTTTTGGGCCCGAAATTATCGGCCTAAAATAATTATGTCTAGCTATTAATACTAGAGTCCTTCGTCTAGTGTTTTTAATCATAATTTATTTTCTAATAGATGTCAGACTATTGAACGTCATATATTCTCCTGTTTAGGCCCTAATCTTCAGCTCAATTATTAGACTCATTGTTTTTTTTTTTTTTTTTTTTTTTTTGAGATAGGTAAGACCTTTATCCGCTTCGTTTATTTCGTTAAGAAATAAACTTAGCTAGAAATGTGAATCAACTGGGATTCGAACTCAGATCTCGGATACCAACCACCAAGTCCTTTGCCATTTGCTCTAGGGACGGTCGATATTATTAGACTCATTGTTCTTTATGTTTTCATTCATAAATCTTTTTTTTTCATCCATGCTTAAACTCAGTTATTAGATTACTAGAGTCGTCGGTCCTTACTTATGACCGGTAAATCAGTTCTGATATTAAATAATAGTCCAATCCACTGATATTAGTAACTCGTTAGATTTTCAATTATGAGTCCTAAACTATTGCCTTTCTATCGAAAGTCTTACTTTTTAAAAAATATATATATATAGAGAGAGAGAGAGAGAGAGAGAGAGTTGAGCTAGAATTCTCTCGATAGTAAACGGAGTATTTTACTATCGAGTTGTTTTCGATGACAGAGCTTTCAAATTGACGATCGGCTCCGTTAAATATGATCTAAACCATTTAAACTGCCTAGAAATCAAATTTCACGCACTTTCGATATTGTTCTTTTATCCATCTAGTGAACAGAAAATGAATGGTTGAAAATGAATACTCTTTAAAAAATGATGATAGGAGTCTTGTAATCAAGATCAAGAGTATAGATCTTGTTTTAAATAGTTTAAAGAATTTTCTAACAAAAATTTAATTGATTTAGATATCTTTACACCGTTAAACGAGAAAACGTCTCTTATCCATCATTAAAATTACAAATTTTGAAAGCTTTTGATCATTAGGCAAATGATGTCGAAAATATTTGAAATTTGATTTCTAAACACTTTAAGTGGTATAGATTATGTTCAACGGAGCAGATCGTCAATTTGGAAGCTCTATCATCGAAAACAACTTAGATAGTAAAATGCCCTGTTTATTATCGAGAGTATTCTAGCTCAACTCTATATATATATATTTATATAATTGCTTTTAATGTGTATACTACATGTGTACAAAATTAAACATATATGTAATAAAGGTTAAAATCACGCACAAATAAGATTCTGATGTTTATAAGAAAAATATATGGGCATTTTCTCAAAATGCGCACAACTTAATAAATATATGTCTTATCCATACATTCTTAGATAAAAAAAATTAATATCTATATCTTTACCGGTGGGTATGCATAGAGATTGTCGGATCTACCACCAACACATCTAACTGCATAAAATTTTTTGTTATAATTATTTTAAAAAATAGACTTGAATATTGAATGAGGCCTAGGAATGGCAATCATTTCATTTGTTAAACCTGCTCCTGGCTCTGAAAAAATTAGCCTTTCAGATCGTCGCTTCGTTTAAGAAACGAGTCGAACACGAGCCGAATTTTTCACTGTAATAAACGAGCCGAACACGAGCTAGGATCGCGCTTGTTTGACTCGATAATGTTTTCTAATATATATATTTTACATTTATATATTTATTTAATTTATATTTTTATATATAAATAAATAATTATATATAATATATATATATATATATATATATATATATATATATATATATATATATATATATATATATATATATATATATTTTATTATTTAATTTTTAGCAAAATAAAAATATAAATGCTAGCTTAATTATAAAAAAACTCATTTGTATATAAAGTTTTAACTATTAGATTAAAGTCTAAGATTTTATAAATTTATTTTTTTAATATATTTAATTTAAATTTTTTATTGTTAGTTGGCCGAAGTGATAGTATTTCGTGTTGACTTGTTTATTAAGCGGCCCGTTTTTTTACATTAGATATTTTTATGAGGTGGTCGTGTTAGAGCGAGTCGATCATTCGCTCGTATTCGGCTCTTTTACACCCCTATTGAGGCCTAGAGTGATTAACTCATATACATAAATTTTCTGTGCACTGAATATATATATATTCATTAATTTTTCCAATAAATTAGGCACTTGATCCATGTGCCGTTAAAATTGCGTATCAATGAAACACTATGCTATGATGTTGAGACCCATGGGACCCAAAAAAAAAAAAAAAATTTGATAGGAATTTTTACCCTTTTTATGTTCAAAATTTTTAAATTTGAATGATTGAATTAAAATCTGATATGAAATGTAGTAGATATGTCACTCCCGAAGCTACTTAGGAAGTCGATTTATATTTTGCTTTTTAAATAGATTTTAAAAAAACTCTAAATTTGAGTTTCCGAGATCGAGAACCCGGTCTATGGACTGGGTCTACGCAAAATTAATTTCCCCCATTGAATCCAAGTTATATACGGTGTAAAGCACTAAATCCAACTCAAATCAAATTAGATTCAGTGCACCGACACCATGTTCTTTCCATTTTTTTAAAATATATTTCTCAAATTACTCCTGATTGATAATTTTAAAGCATTTTAGTCCCTCACAAATTTATATAATTTTTTATTCAGTAGTTCATCAGTGTTTATTTAGTCCTGTTTCAATACTATTTAAAAAAAGCGAAAACTTAGGGGGGTGAAGTGAAAAAAAAAAATGAAAACATAAAAATAAAAAAAAAAAAAAAAGAGAGAAAAAGAAAAAACTGGCCCCGCTAGATTTTCTTTCCACTTTCTCGTCCTTGTCATTTTTCCGTCAGAAATTATTTTAATAAATTTCCGAAAAAAAGCAAAAAAAAAAAAAAAAAAAACCTCTCTATCTCTCTCTCCTCCCAGTTCGAACCCTCCTCCCCTTTCTCCTCGGATCTAGGGTTCGATTCTTCGCAAATGGAGCTCGCTCGATCGTAGATCTCGTTCTCCCTTCAATGAGGTGCGTCTCGATCGTGCGCCAAATCGCTTTTCTCCGATATTTTTTGGCGGTTTTTTGAATTATATTGTCATTGCGATTTCCATCTGATGTGGATGTAGATTGTAGACTCTGCCTGAGATTGGAGCTGTAGATAAGGAGGAGGAGGTGAATCCGGGGAGTGGGAGATGGGCGATAGCAAGATTGGGACGGTGGGGGCGCTGAGCCTCTCGGTGGTGTCGTCGGTGTCGATCGTGATCTGCAACAAGGCCCTGATTAGTACCCTCGGCTTCACATTCGGTGAGAACTCTCGAGATTTGTATTGATTTTCGTTGTCGTTTGGCTTACTAATTGTTTGATTTTGGTTGTGAATCGGGCGACATTGTTGTTTCTCATGGATTAATTTTGATATGCCAGTTTTGGAGATCTTTGCGCATCTGTGGATGGTACATTACTACAATTTTTGGAGAAAACGGGGGATTACTCAACTTATTCATATATTTCGCCAAACATCAGAAAATAGTTTAGGGATAGTTGTCTTCGTTGATCGAATCAGGCTATTCTACGATGAACAGAGAAATGCTACTTGAATCAATCCTTGGAATTATTTATTCGTCACTTTATCCATAGTTATCCTTGTATTCGTGAGGATTATCCTTTTCGTTAGAGTTATCCTGATAAGTATGGCAGCTACTTCCATTGTCGAAGCCAAATCGGAAATAAACTTTTTCTTTTGTCATCAAATGATAGCAGGAGAAATAGAAAAATTTTGCTGATAAAATATCTCCCCAAAACCAAGCGAGCTGTTAAAGAGTTGTTCTAATTGGAATCTTCAGATAGTGAAAGCAAAACGTTTCATTATTTATGAATTGATTCTTTGTTCTTGTTGCGGAGAGGTCAAACTGTCTGTAATTCGTAATAACTTCTCCCTCACTTTATCAGATTGTGTTGAAACTTCATCTTTGTTCAGAATTTAGAAAGGACCAAGCAAGCCACTAGAGCTAAATAACGCCCAGCATATTTTTTTTGTTGGATTGTCATGTATTTGCTGAAGAATCTGATTGTCATGATATGCTTACTTCCATCTGTTTTGCAGCTACTACTTTGACGAGCTGGCATCTCCTGGTCACATTTTGTTCGCTTCATGTGGCACTTTGGATGAAATTATTCGAACACAAACCTTTTGATCCAAGGGCAGTAATGGGCTTTGGAATACTGAATGGAATCTCTATCGGGCTGCTGAACTTAAGTCTGGGTTTCAATTCTGTTGGTTTTTATCAGGTGAAATTTCAGTGTTCAGCTTGTGTTGAATTAGAATGTTTCTGATCTTGTTTCCATTGTATGTAATATGTATTAGGTTGGACATACTGTTGTTCAGATTATCAGTTGATATTAGCTCTTCAATTTCATTATAATCTCTTTTGAATCAGATTTATAGTTTTCTGCAAATGAACTCTGTTATACTTATAGAAGATATTTGATCATGCCTTGTAAATGGGCAAAACATGTAGGTATAGTGGCTTCCCACTTCCATTCTGCTGCTGATGCTTCTCGTATTGTCTTGTCTTCATTTCAGATGACAAAACTGGCAATTATTCCTTGCACTATATTATTAGAGACACTTTTCTTCATGAAGAGATTCAGGTTAACTTTTTGTTCTTAAGTTAGTCTTACCTGCGTTGATTTATGTAGCTATATATGGAATTCTGTTTAACTGCAACATTGCTACCAAGAGAAAGATCTATTTGGTAAGAACTATTTGTTTAAACTAAATTCCTTTTCAAAATTGATAACAGAAACAAGACATCATTTGATAACAACTACTAATTTAAATTAATCCCGTACATAAGCTTTGTAGCTGTGGACGTTGTTGTTTGGTATGCTTGATTTAAGCATCTATTACTCTTTATACCTATTGCACATTGCTTAATAAATATTTCATTTCTCAAAATTGCAGTCGGAGCATCCAGTTTTCACTCATCATTCTTCTACTCGGTGTTGGTATCGCAACAGTGACTGATCTTCAACTCAATCTTTTGGGATCTGTCTTATCTCTGCTTGCAATAGTCACGACTTGCATCGCACAAATTGTATCCTAATCTCTTGACGTTGTTTCCCTCACTTATCATTGACCTTTTTAAATTATTTTCATGAATATACTAATTGATCTAATATATATAAGGTTAGGCAGACGAGGACATCTTGATAGTCATATTGAGCTGATATGTTATTAAACTTATCGGGCCTCAACTTGTCTCATACTTGAATTTCAAATGCTTTTATTTCGTGCATTGTTTTAAAGCTTAACCAGTTCTTTTCAGATGACAAACACTATCCAGAAGAGATTCAAAGTCTCTTCGACCCAACTATTGTATCAATCGTGCCCATATCAAGCATTGACTTTGTTCATAGTTGGCCCATTTCTTGATGGGCTTTTAACTAAGCAGAATGTGTTCGCTTTCAATTATACTCCTCAAGTTTTGGTAAGGGGGAAAAAAAAAATCAATCTTCTTGTGCATTTCTCTGTACCGTGAAGAACTTTTTGACTTTATGCTTCCTTTTTTTTTTTTTTTTTTTTTTTTTCAGGTTTTCATTGTGCTTTCATGCCTAATATCTGTCTCTGTCAACTTCAGCACATTTCTGGTTATTGGGAAGACATCCCCTGTGACTTATCAAGTGTTAGGGCATTTGAAAACTTGCCTTGTCCTAACATTTGGCTATGTTTTACTTCACGATCCATTTAGTTGGAGGAACATAGTAGGAATTCTAATCGCGTTAGTTGGGATGATCTTGTATTCTTACTTCTGCTCGATGGAGAGCCAACAAAAGACGGTTGAATCGTCAACCCAGCTATCTCAGGTATCACTGCTGCCCCGTGTATTTCCTACCTATAATTCCATTAATTAGATACTACAGTCTGAAGCCTTTTTTTGTTATGGTATAGTTTCTTAAAGCTCGACTAAATACGGTAATGCACCCTACAAATGTTGCGATTTCCATGTTGCCCACGTGAAATTTTAAAACCTCCCCATTGATCCCCTTAGACATATTGCCTAAAGGAACACTGACTAAGGTGGTAAACTGACGGAATCTAGTAGCTTAAGAGCTCGATATATTGGCTTTACGATTTTAGAGAAAAGTGAAAATATCAATGTTAATGCAAGGTTTCCTTTCACTATAAAAGAAAATAAAGGGATCTCCTGCTATTTAGCCTCTTTTTTTAAAAAATTTCTTATACATTAATGCACATCGACATTTCTTTCTCACCCGTATTTGGGAAATGATTCCAGGCCAAGGAAAGTGAATCCGACCCTCTAATCGGCGTCGAAAATGGATCGGATGGCTTGGCGTCGAAAGGCCCGATATGGAGCTCGAACAAAGATTTACAAGCATGAGATTTTTGGTGGATTAGTATTTAGTCATGAGGTTCAACTCTTTTTGAAGAAAAGACCCTCATCTGTTTTATAATCAAGCAGAAACTCCAGAGAAGTTTGGAGGGCAGATGACAGGGTGGCTGTTTTGCTGTAGCAGCTTTTTCTTTCTTTCTTTCTTTCTTTCTTTCTTTCTTTGTTGTTATTTTTAGAAATTAGCGGCCGATGTATTTTATTCTTGTCCCTTATGATTTATTTTTGTTTCTGGACTTATTCTTACATTGTTATTTAGAGATATATTGGGTTATTGGTTTCTAAAAATCCAATTCAATATATATTCTACTATTTCAAAGTAAGTTGCTCCTACTCCCTTTACTGTGGGTGCTGCGCTTTCCAAATTACATTTCATTTTAGGTTCATTTTGAGTCAGAGTTTTGCATCTGAAACACCTTGGAAGTTATTTTTTTGGGGTGGGGGGTGCAAAATAATATTTGGGAGATTATTGCATGATCTTGTAACATCTATGTTTACAAAGTTTTCAGTGGATTTTGCAAAACTTTTGTAATTTAGTCTAATTATCTTTCTAAGAGACTGCGTAAATTGGATTTATGGTTTATAAAAACTCAGATTTTAATTTTTATTATATTAATCTCTGTTTAAGGACAAATTAAATTTACACTAATTTCTAGTTATGAAGTAGCGCCGTCGCTGTGGGTGCTTTTAAATATGACAAACTACGAGGGCTCTTTCGCAAAAATACCAGCGGTATATTCATCGGACGGCTAAGATCATCTGCTACCTATAAATTCTCTCCTACGCATCCACGAGACGCGAGAACCCTAGCGAAGGAGGCGCGAGAACCCTAGCCGTCGTCTTCTCCCTCCTCAGCATGGTACGAAACCCTAACCCTAGAACTACCCTTCTTTTCCTCTGAATCCTCGCTGATCTGAGTTGCTTCCTTCTTCTCCTCAGACGTTCAAGCGCAGGAATGGCGGCCGCAACAAGCACGGCCGCGGCCACGTCAACTTCATCCGCTGCTCCAACTGCGGCAAATGCTGCCCCAAGGTAAACCCCTAGATCGCTCCCTCTTGCTCACTCGGCCGCATACAGTTCGATGTACAAACCCTAACCCTTAGATCTCAAATCTTATTCAAAAGGATAAGGCGATCAAGAGGTTTCTCGTGAGGAACATCGTCGAGCAAGCCGCGGTTAGGGACGTGCAAGAGGCCTGCGTGTATGATGGTATGGTTGTATCGATCTTTTTCGTTTCTAGGGTTTTCTTTGTTCCTTTTAGGTGCAAATTTGAGTATTTTCGGGTGATTTTGTAGGTTACACTCTTCCGAAGCTGTACGCGAAGATGCAGTACTGCGTTTCCTGCGCGATCCACTCTCACGTTGTCCGCGTCCGTTCTCGCGAGGCCAGGCGCGACCGTAGGCCTCCTGAGCGTTTCAGGCGCAGGGTAATCTCTTCATACGTCGATCTCATGAGTTCACTTTTTCAATAACTTGAATTGATGTATTGAGCATATGAATATATTGTTGGGATATGTGAATCTTATTTGATTTTGTTCAAAAATGCTTTAGGAAACAATTGGCTATCCGATTTTTATTAGTAAATATCGCCACTTGTTATCGAATTTAGCGGGAGACATTTGTGATGTACCAAGATATAGGCTTAATGCGCTCTCCTGCAACAAGTGAATTTATTAGTGAAAGAGTTGTGAATCAATTGATTATTGTTATTGTTTTCCAGTTGCAAGGTGAAAGTCTTAGGCCACTTAATTTATTCGCAGGTCAATAGTATCCATTAATTTTAAGGTTGTTCTAATATCGTTTCAGCCTCAGAAGATCATATTATGATAAATAAGCTACAATGAAGCATGCAATTGAAGCTCTTATTTGTTAAATCGGTGGAAGAGAGCTGATTTCTTTTGGAAGGTTTAGTTCATAAGTTGACATGATTTAATATATTATACTTGGGTAAGCCTTTGTAGTAATGAGAAATTTTTTTTTAACCTCTGGATGTGTTAACTAGAATGTGAATCAACATGCCGAAATGATCTAATGCAAGGCTGTTACAATGTCTTGTTTCTTACTCTACAATAGGCCATAGGATGATTAGAAAAGGGTTTTCTAGGTTTTGAACTCTCTTGAAGTTGCCTATTTCCATAATGTCGCTGAAGCATTTCGGTTAATAATCTAGCATGCCCTCACTACTTTGTTGTGTATCCATTTTATATAATTTTATTGGGGGAATGTTCTTCAACCTGAGAAGTTTTATATTTAGCACTAACTAGAGTCTTTAAAACTTCGTAGCCATTTTTCTCAATATTGATCATTTTAAAACTGTTTTAACTGTTTCCTAGCCTTTTCAGAATGGTATGCAATTTTTAATTTTTGTTGCTGAACTGCTTTGTCTTAACTTTGTTATCTTTTAATAATGCGGGACTGCACGTCTGCCCCATTGGCTATAACATCGTTCCTCTGGGATGAACCGGTCCCTGATACTTTAATCACCATCTCTTCACTTTGTCAGCTACTAAAATTTTGTTCTTAGCTGATCATTAAGGATGGCACATTTTTTTCCCCCCCTTTCAGATCAAACGGCGTTCTCCATAACTAACATAGGTTTACCTTGTATACCTTTTTGTGTCGACGCAAGATTTTGTTGATTTAGTGATTTCGTTTCTTTAGGCCAATATGCTATTTTTTTGTTACAGTTCTAATTTAATAAGATCTTTCTAGGACGCTCCATCCGCTGCTTTCTTTTCATTTTTGGCTGTAGTTTGTCGTAATCATCGTATATCCATGTTTGTTTTGCAGGATGACAGGCCTGGGCAAGGTCCCCGCCCTGCTGGTGCCCCTAATGCGCCTCCTCGTCCGTGATTTTGTCTTGATTTTCCGCCTTGATTGCTGATTCACCCTCGAATTTGGCTTGGGAATGATAAGAGTTTTTTTTTTTTTTTTTTTTTTTTTTGAACTTGCCCCCTCTGGAAAGCATGTCTTTTTTGAGCCTCATGTTCGTTTTTTGGTATCACAGTACTTGTTCTCTGAGTTTGTCTTGATAATATTGGTGGCTGGACGAAAAGCGGAACTCGTTTTCTTATTTGAACTAATCCTTTTTTGAGTTTTTTTTCTCGACATTGGGATTATATATCGCCGAAATAGTTATTATTGTATCTTATCATGTCTCTGTGCGAGCCGTGCCCGTCCCGGCACCACAATGTGATCGCCGGTTTCATCGTCTGTTCACGATTATACTGAGTTTCTTCCGACTCTTTGTACTGGAATTTCCAGTTGGATTTTGGCTGTTCTTTTTCAGCTCAGCTTTTCCTTTAAGAAATGTCTGTTTACTTGCACGGTCGGACGGCGCCGTTGCTCCGCCTGTGATTGATCATCTTCACAAAATTGATTACTGCATTTGGGGAGCTCATTCTCAAACGAGGTTTGGAAGGAATTTTGCTTTCTATACATCATCTGACCTATAAAAATCGTGCTGATCTCAATCAAAGTGATTGCCATTATATGATTAAATAAATTAAATGGGCCCATAAGGTCTTTTTTCTCAATCTTTTACTAGTGCCTCAAGTGTGATTGAGCTCGAGATCTAATGCTTTGCGTATAGTAGTGTGTCCTATTCCCCATTTATTATATGCAGGATCTGCAAATCCAACATCTCAAACTCTAATAATCAATTTTTGTAAGTCTTTCCTCATCGCTCTTTTCATAGCTATTCCCGCACATCCACCCACGTAGTAAACCCAGGCGGGTCCCACCAGCCCAACTGTCACCAAACTTGGCGCGCTTTTTCCCCGTCGTGCCCCGCAGTCGTGTAGCGGCTAGCCCCGCATCAGCCGTTCGTCCGCTGAACCCCGCAAGATGAACGGTTGCGGTGCGACGTCATTCTCTTCCCATCTCTACCGAGAAAGGAAAAGAACGGGTAAGAATGTGTCAGCAAGTCCCCGGACTCCTTAGTACGTACATAACACCACTCTCTCAAAATATTAAAAATATTTTTTAATTTGGAAATAAATTTTAAAACTCTATTATAGATGTATATTAATGAAGGATAGAAATATTGGTTTCGTTAAAAAAAAAAAAAAAAAAAAAATTTAACATTTTTATTAAAGTACTAGAATAAATCTGGAAATCAAAAGAGAAGTACAAAAAATAAAAAAGAAAAGAAAAAAAAACTTAGGTCCAGCTAATTATAAGGTAGTGCAGGGACTATCCACGCATTTTTTTTACCCCGATTATTGAAAGAGCCCAGCGCTTTTCCCAGTTCCGAATCCAACGGCTTTTCATATCTCCGCCTCCGCCTCCGAGCGATGCCGGCGTCGGCGCCCCGCCCGAGGCGGCCGAGATTCCGGGCGCCGCCGCCGACGCCGATCAAGACGGCGAAGGGCGCCCGCTCGGCCGCCGTCGACGACCGCGTCCTCGCCGACTACCTCGAGACCTCCCTCCGCGTCCCCGACCTCACCCTCCCCCCTCCCCGCTCCCTCTCCCTCTCCCACTCCCTCTCCTCCACCGCCATCTCCGCCGCCCCCCCGGAGGAGCTCCCCCTCCCCAACCTCCTCCGCCCCGACCCCCCCGCTCTCCGCCGCGCCGTCGCCGCCGCCTCCGCCTCCGGGGGCTTCTCGATCGCCGCGGCGGCGGCGGCCGCCGAGGAGGTGAGATCGGCCGTCGATTCCGGAAAGCAGGTGTTCGGGATCGGGGAGGAGAGGAAGAGGGAGATGGAGCGGTGGTTCCGCCGGAGGGATGTGGTCGGGGAGGAGTTCTATTGCCACCGACATCGCCCCGGAAGCGCCGAGGCCGAGGCCGAGGCCGAGGCCGAGGCGGATCGGATGCTCGAGGTGGTGTTGCCCGGTTCGTATCGGGCGCTACGGTATTGCTTCTTCTTGCATTTCCATAGAACAACCTGTAAATCGATTCTTGTTCACATGATCGAAACATTAGCATATGTATAGGTAGTTGCAGATGTTATGTAACAAAAATCGTTTAACTCATGTATACTAATTGTTAATTCTGGCATTACATGTTCAGATTGTGTGAACTTTGGCACTCTAGCTTAAATCGAGCTTGAATTTATAAATTCATTGCTCATGTAATGAGTTACTTGCCTGTCTCAAATTGTTAATATACTCGTCAATTCGACATAGTTGCATGACTAGAACCCTGCATTAAATGAGTCAAGTTATGCTATACCTCATATTTAAAGCCCTTCTTAAGAATTGTAGATTTATATAGAGTGTTTGATATCTGTATTCCTTATGCGAATCGCCCTGAAAATGCCTTATTAGTGATAAAAACCAGAAGAAATGCACTTTCTTTTAGCACGATGACATACTCGTATGAATCTCTTTGAACTGAAGAGTTAGTTATCTAGATGTATTTATTTCTTTACGAGACTCTGGTTCGGTGCCTTTGCCCTTTTGTTCTTTTGACATCAAAATGCATTCGTTATGCCTCCTTCTTTTAGTTCCATAATTGAAATGTATGTTAGCAATTGTTCAAAGAAGGCGGCACTTGTTATTCTATCTGTTAATAATAAATATAACACGGTCCACCGACCGTCCCTAGCATAACTTGTAAAGGGCTTGATGGTCAGTATCTGAGGTCCCAAGTTCGAAGCCTAGTTGCTTTGCATTTTCAGCTTAGTTCATTTCTAAACAAATTGAACGAGATCGATAGCATGCTACTTTTCTCTAAAAAATAATAACACGGTTCTCGTTATTGGCCTCCAGCGTTGGACTTGTTTCCATGTCTACATTGTCACTCTGTATGAAGCCTAGAACATACGGTCAAAGAATCATCCATGTACATTGAATTAAGAAACTTTGTCCAATGCGAAAATGGATTTCAAGACCATCGGTTGTAGCCTTCTCAGACTTCATATGGGGGATATGTGAGTTTGCTGATATTTTAACTGTCATTTTTTTTTTAAGAATGTCTTTGTTGTGATTAGAATAGTTACACGAAGTTATGTTTATTCAGTTAGTGATTCAGATTTGTTGATGAACCTACGCGAGTTTTTCACTGGTTTGTTCTAATATGGCTGTCCCAGCCACAATGGACTATGTAGTCTTGCGGATCTATAAATTTTGTTCTAGCGAGTTCATAAAACCACTCCTATCACCAAGAAATTATTATTATTTTTTTAACTCGTTCTAATTTCTGAACTACCTGAGATTCCTAGCACCATTTGCTCTTTCGAGTGTATTAGGTTATGACTTTTGGACTCTGGTTTTCTTACTATGAAATAAGACAACTGAATTTTATATCTTTCTGTTTGATATGATACCATCTGATATCCAATTCGATTCCTGACTTTTATGGATTCTATTCTCTAGAGAGAAGTTGGAGAAAGTTGCAGCTAAGATGGACTTGGTTGCAGAATCTGTTGCCACAATTCTCTCTCAAAACTCGAAAAATCAGAAGCAATCCGTGAAAATCAGAATGGTCCCATCAGTTCTTTGTCTCACGCAATATAATTCCAATCAGTTGAGAGCGGATTGGAGTGAGTTTGGTACCGCCTGTGCCCCTCACTCTTATGCTCTGAGCCTCCACGTTTCTCCTTGTGATCAAGAGTTTTGCCTCCGCTCTTCTGAAGGCTCGACCTTTTTCAAGATGCCAGCTGGCAACATATTTGTTACGATTGGCAAGCAACTACAGGTAACAAACTATGATTTCTTAGGCCTCTTAGCGCCTATTTGGCCGGCTGTAGATTTTGTAGAACTGATTACTGCCTTTTCGTTAATAACAACAACAGCTTCTGGTGTGATAGAAGCAGAAGCTTCAAATTTGGGCCTCGAGTTTTTGGGGGCTATAAGGGCATTTCAATTTTCCCAGTGGAAATGAAAGTCGGGTCTTTTTTTTATGTTAAATGTCTTACTGCTACTTTTCAAACTAGAGAAGCCTCCTCCAAAAGTTGGGCCAAACAAATACTCTTTGTAGGTTACTGAGGAAGCACTTCTCAACACACAAGACGCCCTCGTAGGGTTTAGCCGTTTAGGGTGCAACTTAGTCTTGGCCCTTTGCAAACCAGCCTAGAGAAACGACTTTTGTTTGACTTGGTTTGTAGTTTCTCATGCTATGTCTTGTTTGCTTTGGACCCAAATTTCACACAATGCCTACCAGTTATAACTACATCAACTTAACCTGGATTTCTTATGAGAGTTATTGCATACTAGTTTCTTATTCTTTCTCCATACTCGTAATCGCATATTTGTGGAGAAGATATTAGTTATGCTAGCTGTACCATGTAATCTGTGCAGCCAGCCAATCAGAATACAAAGGATAAGAAATAGAAGAAGCGAGTCATCTGAGTTGGCATATTGCTGCTTTTTTATTGGTCCTTCTTTCTGACACCTAATAATCGCTTCGTACCCATAACTGCAGAATTATATCTTAATATTGCACTTTTGTACCATATGATCCAGGAATGGTCCGGAGGGGAGTTTAAAAGTGCGACCGGGGAGATAATTTTTGAGCTAACCGATGATCCGGACCCCTTTTTCTCGCTGGAGTTTTTCTATCTCCTCGAAGAACTGCATCCTGAGGTTCACAGTGAGAGAACCATCTCTATATTGGACCAACTTTTCATGATGATACTTTTGTTCGCCTTCTACTGCTTCTGGTTTGGGATCCCTCACAAGTTACCTACAAAATAATAATATACGCTCCCTGAGCACCAAATTGTTTGTTCGATGTGAGTTTTTGCTTTTGTACAAGGAAAAAGCTTCGAGAAGGCTCATCGGAATTGAGCCTTTTGGACCCTCGATCGAGGAGAAGCGCTTTGAGACTCGGAGCACTTTGCTGAGGATGCGAGAAGTGCTCGAGCCATCTGCAGTAGTATTTCATTTTCGATTCGTTCTGCTTCTTGGACTGCTGGAGAGGAGGAAGTTTTGATTGCTTGGTTTGTAGATTGATTTCGGGGCTTTACATTTGCAAGAGTTTCGTGTTTGCGAGATGATTTCCGTCGGAGGTGCTCTCTCTCTCTCTCTCTCTCTCTCTCTCTCTGTACATATTATTGGATTAGTTGCAAGTGTGGTGTTGTTCACTTTGCCTATATATATTCCGTGATTGATTTGTGAAATGGTAACATAAATAAAAGGAGTTGCTTCTCTCTGTACACATCGTTGCATCAATTTGCAAGTGTGGAGTTCAATTTTCATGTTTGTCCCCATGAACTTGATGATTTACCTGTCACATTAATAAATAGTAAACATATAGGAATGTTCCACACCAACATACGTTGTTGATGTGACTCCCCAACGATCACTGGATGTGCCCAAATTTACTAGGCAACGTAAAATCAAACTCTTTGTACGATGTTAAAATTAAGATTCGGATCAACTCAGAAACGTTAAACATTACGTGAAAACACTATCGCATTACGTACGGATCATAATTCTATTTTGTATCCAATATAGAACTGTTATACCTAACAATCTTTATAGCAAATGGAGATAGGAAAGGGCCCCAAAGATTGTATCAGAAGCTCAGATCATCAAACTATAGATGATTAGATTGAATTGGGAGGGGAGATCAAATCATGTGGGGATTTGAGTGAGATTATGCCGCATAAACTGCGTCGGTAACACCGATCCGAATCTTAATCATGTCAATGTTTTTGGGACCTGTCTCTTTAGCTACCAACACAATTGACCCACAAAAATGATTTTAGGCTAAGATTCTGAGATTAAAGAGAGGAAAAGCTAGATCACTATAGTTCAGGTACATAGGTTCATGCACCATAGATTTAGTTGCTAGGACCTGTGCTCAAAAAGGGACTGGTACGTACCATAACATTAATTTATATCTTTTCAATGGAAACTAAGTACGTTCTTTTTGTGAACTTAAATGGTTTTGAATTTTCAAAATCCTTGATACAGTATTATTAATAGATATTAACTATTCCTGGGTTCCTTTTTTTTACTTGTCTTTTTTGGCTCATTCATTCTTTATTAATTTCTTCTTTTATTTGATCATTTCTTTTTCTCTCCTTGATTAATTATACTTTAGTTTATTGAGAAAGTGCTTAAAGATCATGACATAATACCTGAATAATTATTGGACTTAAAGGAGCTCCTTTTTATTCTTTTTTTACCCTAGCTTACTTTTTTTTGTGATTAAATTTATTAAGAAACAGTAATTACTACTCAAACAAAAAAAGAAAAAGAGATTAGCAAAAGAAAAAAGAAGAAGAAGAAGAAGAAGGCCAACTAAAGTCATCAATATTTTCCTCAAAAAGAAAATAAAAAGAGAAAAAGAAAATGCCAAATTAAACCTAAAAGTCCAACTAAACTCAATGGCTATATATATATATATATATATATATATATATATATATATATATATATATATATATATATATATATATATATATATATATATATAGAGTCCGGTTACTAATTATGAGTATGATCGCCCTCGTACTTATAAGTTGTTTTCGATGATAGAGCTTGCAAATCGATGATCCACACCGTTAAACGTTATTTGGAGCATTTAAAACGTCTATAAATCAATTTTTTTCGATATCATTTACCTTATGATAAAAAGGTCACAAAATTGACAATTTTTAACAACCGGTATGGGATACTTGCTAGTTTAACGGTGTAAAAAAATCAGAACTTATTGAATTTTTGATAGAAAATTTTATTCACTATCTAGATAAAGATCAATAACTTCGATCTTAAATTGAAGGATCCGATCATCTATTTTTAGGACATCGTTCGATTTTGATCGTTTATTTTATGCTCGATTGATGGACTTTATTATGATTTTAAAAATTTATAAAATTTATTTTCCAAAAGTTTCAAATAGAGATCATATTTAATCTAACGGATCGTCGATCTGAAGCCTCCATCATCGAAAACAACTTATCACTACGAAGGCTCCAATACTCATAAGAGAATAATAAATTTCTACTATATATATATATATATATATATATATATATATAGAGAGAGAGAGAGAGAGAGTCAAAAAGGCAAAAATATATATACTAGTTAGATTATATATCATTCATTCAAAAGAAGAACAAAACTGTAGTAGGGGCCTCCTCATATGTGTAGTACCATTTCAATCATAGGGTTTTGTCAAAAGAACACAATCCCTAGGTTTCAGAAACCCTATTAAATTTTGGCTTTTTTTGCAATCACGCTCCACTCCTCTTTCCTAATTACTTTTCAAGGACCCCACCAAGATTTCCACAATCTTAGTGCATATACAAACACATCAAGAAATAAATAAATAAATAAAAGTTAATACTAGTGCATGTGAATAGTAATTCTATCTTGTCTTATTCCGAGGAGGACAACATAATTCGTGGAGAAACTAAAATTATTGGATGATCGATCTCACAACCATTTGCTCTAACGCTATGTGAAATTATCTGTGTTTATAGAATACAGAATGATATTTTAATCAATAGTTTATTTGGACTCAAATTTCAAATTCTAAAGCAAAGATAATGAATATATATAAACCATAATTTAAATTAGGTCAAAACCTAACTAACCCAAGCTAAACTCAAGCTCGACACATTCACCTCATGGTCCCATTAAAAAAAAGAAAATTAATTAAAGGAAAATGATTAGCTAGCAATTTGACATGCCACCTAACAAACACAGTTGTGCAAGTGGTTATTGCCTGCACCCAGTGTACCATGTCTCGTACACCGCAAATCCCTGAAAACAAAAATCATAAATATTTAAAATCCACAGTATAGATAAAAAAGGAGATACTGTTTAACTTTTAAGCAATAAGTTTTCAAACTATTAAATTTTTGACTCGTGCACATTCGGAATGTGGGAATATGCAACCAACGAATTAAAAACATGAATTTGAAATTTTTTCACAGGGAGTTAAACAAGCGATGTATAAGGTGTACTGATACACTGAGTGAGGGTAATAAAAAAAAGGGATAATTACCTATATACCCTTCGGTAGCGTTTGGTTTGGGGATAAGTAAGAACTAGCTGTTCCAGGGATAGGTACAAGTATGAGGATAAGAAAAATAGCGTTTGGATGAAAATTTGGTTGTTCTCGGGAATAAGAAAAATATTAGGTAGTTTTATATAAAAAATGGAGGTGTTGATGGGGATAACCGAGAACTACTATTCTCGGGTAAAAAATTAGCGTTTGGATATAAAGAGAGGGATAAGGGCCTATTCCTATTCCTATTCCCAAAACAAACGGTGCCTTCATGCGTATGAAAATATCCGATCTATTCCTACTCTTTTTTTTCTTTCTAAAATATCCCTCATACGTTCCACCGTTATTGCAAAATACTCCCACAGTTATCTCCTGTTAAGTTAATCTGGGTTAAACGTGAGTTAAATATCTACCACAATTAAAAAAAATTAAAATACCAATTTTCTACTTAACTTAAGGGCAAATAAGAAAGGTTGGTGACGGTAGAGGGGTATATTGAAAAAAGACCAAAAATCAAAATACTATTTTGAAAAGGACAAAATAGTAATTTTACAGAGATAACAGAGTTTTTTAATAGATTTTAACTCTAAGGGTATATTAGAAATAGGTTGGAACGTAGGAGGGGTATTTTTAATATTAGCCTTCTAAGAGGGGTAAATCGAAAAATTGGAACCTTTTCAGAGATATATAAGTAATTGCCCTAAAAAAATAATAATAATAATCTGCATAATTGTGGACCAAAAGTGAGGTGGGGGCGACCGCATACAAATTTGCTGTGGACGCGGATGCTTCGACCGCACGTACGGCCACGTCCCCCTCTCCTTTTTATTTCTTTGTCGTACGTGTACGTATCAAATGTGTTTTTTTTTCTTTTTTTCTTTTTTTAATTTGTCGGGGAGTAAAGTGTTTTAGTGTTTGTTTTCAAAACAAAATAAAAAGTTAAAAACAAAAAACTCAGTAGTCGTTGACCCAGTAAAAAAAAAAAAATAGAATTAAAAGCTCTATTTTTTTCAAAACTTTCAAATTTGATTTTTGGTAATCTTGTTTTATATAGTGATTTAATTTAGATTTTTGGGATTTTTATGTAAGGAATAAATTCTTAAAATTTAGGGACATGATTTTAGAAGTTTCAAATTAGCTAGGATCTGACATATTTGTATTAGAAAAATTGCTAAAATTTATTTTAAAATTTAATTTATAGCAAGATTCGAGTATTTCCTCTGTTCAGTTAATGTAATTATAGTTTGTGAAATTGTTGTTATTGCAAGCAATAGTTTAATTAATGATATTTGATGATTAAAAGAGTTATTTTCATGCAAAAAAATTAGAATGAATAATTGATTTTGATTACGATTCAGCTTCATATTTTTATAACATAATCTGTACGTGCTCGATCAAGTGCGTAAAATTAATAAAATCTCGGGCCAAACCTAGCCTAGTAAAGAAACTAAAACTCTGAAACCTGAATCGATCGAATCGAACATTAATTAATATCTCCAAAATCATTTTAACTAGCTCACATATATAGTGTACACATTTGTAATAATATTGTATGTGTTGTTACATTTTTATGTTCTTATTAATTTTGAATGTGTTATACATGATATCTTTTGTCCAACTATGCATGCATGCATGGTTTCCACAATATAATTTTTAAAAGATAAAAAAAATATATTATTTATCATATCACTATAACAAAAACGGTCTATAACGACACTTTTAAATATCGGTACATGTCAAAAAAAAGTATTGCTGGTTAAATTACCGATATTTTTAAAAAGTGTTGCTATATGTGGGGTCGCTAGGTATATAGTGACAGTTAAAGAGTGTCGCTATAATCTAAAAAGAGTGATACTAATTATCAACACTTATTTAAACATTTAGCAACCGCCGGAACTCTACCTCGATCGTTGGCTGCGGTGACGGAGGAGGATGAGAGGGAAGAGCTCTTCGTCTAGAATTGCAGTGGATTGCGTGAGGGACCGGAGAAGGGGAGATGGTAATCGATTTTTTTTTTTCTTTTCTATTTGTAATCGGACCGAATGGATTGGGTGGGGTGGGTTGAATAGAATAATTTTTATTTTTAGTTGGACTAGACTGTACATTTAGACATTAATAGATTATTTTTTTAATTTTGACATAAATAGGACACTTATAAAAAAATGTTTTTTATAACTTAATTCTGTTGTAGTGATAGATACATGTCCACAATATTACCATTTTGAATAATACAATAAAAATAATTTTTTATTCACTGCATGTCTCATCTATCATAGACATGCATACATTACTTTTATAACCGACCATTCTGTCACATATATATGTATTCAAAATAAAAAAATATATATTTTGCTAAAAAAATATTTGGCTATTAATTTGGAAGCGTGTATAAGCGTCCAAATCAACTCTCTCTCTCTCTTATCCTTTTTATTATTTTTTTTTTTCCTCATCATGTGTTAGGTGAGAAATTTTAGTGATATGTCTCCCCAAGTGTCCTCTTAAATGATTATATATATATATATATATATATATATATATATATATATATATATATATATATATATATATATATATATATATATATATATATATATATATATATGTTATATTACTTACTACCATACGCAGGGTAAAAGAAAAATGTAACAAAATTATATTGCATAAAAAGTTATATTATGTTTCACCTTTTTTTTTTATCTCTATTAAAATCTGTATATTTTTATAAGTAATTAATCATTCCGTAAAAATGTATAGAGATCTTCTCAATTATAGAACATGAATTTGCAAGATTTGCGCTAGCTGTATAGTTGGTTTTTAGTTCTTTCAATTTAAAATATTTTTAAATTCAATTTAAAAATTATTAGAATTGACGACTCTGTGAACTACATATCAGTCGATTTTTTTTTTTTTTTTTTTTTGAAAAGATAGGTAGCACGCTATCCGCTTTGTTTATTTTATTTAGAAATAAACTTAGCCAGAAATGTGAATCAACTGGGATTTGAACTAGGATCACGGGTACCAACCACCAAGCCCTTTTGCCACTTGCTGCAGAACGGTCTGTCATATCGGTCGATATTAGTCGATGAAATATTATAGGTAAATTTTTTTAATAAAAACATATTTGGCAAGTATACATGCACATATATATGGTATGTATATATATATATAGAATTAATAAGTATCTAGTACTATATATAAGTATAATAATCATACTTATATATAGTTATATATATATATATATATATATATATATATATATATATATATAGTCCGTCTACTATCCTATTAATAGGATAGGAGCACTGTCTATCGAGTATTTTAGCCTTTGGATCAACTCTTTTCATTCTTTTTAACCATTGGATTAAATATTATAACCTGGGGACCACTCAATCACAGGGGGACCATTCAACTCTAACCGACTAATATCATCATAACCCTACAATTTTTCATCCAAGGATTAAAAACTTGATAGGACAAGTGCTCCTATTCTATTAATAGGATAGTAGCCCTAGCCTATATATATATATAGTGTGAGGCTACTATCTTTATCGGAAGCATGAGCCTTAGTGCTTCCACGTCGTTTCGATGATGCGGCTTTCGAATCGTCGATCGGCTCCGTTAAACTTGATCTAGAGTATTTGAAGTATCTAGAAAATAAATTTTATAATTTTTCGATATCATTTGCCTAGTGATCGAAGGGCACAAAATCAAATAATTTTAATGGTCATAGTGAGCCGTTTGAAAGTTTAACGGTGTAGAAATATCCAAATCATATGAAATTTTGATAGAAAATTCTTTATACTATATAAAACAAGATCAATATCTTTGATCTAAATTTTTAATGCTATATTATCGCGTTTTGTAAGATTTTTATTTTCAGTCGTTGATTTTTACCCTCTTCGTTCGCTAGGCAAATAATATCGTAAAATCGCAAAATTTATTTTCTAGGTACTTCAAATACTCTAGAATCAAGCTTAGCAGACCCCGTCCCGGCCCGATTCGAGACGACAACATGAAAAGCAGCGTGGAAGCAGGAGCCCTCCGTGCTTCCCGAAGCATATGTATCTCATATATATATATATATATATATATATATATATATATATATATATATATATATATATATATATATATATATATATATATATATATATATATATATATATATATATATATATATATATATATATATATAATAACAACGCGTTCATGCATGTAACACGACAAGGGAGGCATGCACAAATAAATTGGAACGTGGAGAAGCAGGATATTATCGAAAGCTCATTGATTACGAGGGAACTCGTGTGGAGCAAGCATTATTGTAAATAAGGTGCATGGATGTTTAATTAATTTAACTTAGTTTATGGAATGTTTAATTAACTTTTTTTTTATGCATTTACGAGCCATGCATATATATAAAATTATGAAACTGTTACATAAAAAAATGGGAAATAATATTATGTGAAGAGGACTCAGGTATATAACTGATCCTCTTTGCATCTCATCTCTTCGCATCTGATCCGATCCGTAATGCATAGAAAGAGGTGAGATACATGAAAGATCAAAAAGCATCAAGACTAACAATCTAACGATCGAGACTAGTAAAATAAGCAAACCAATGCGATGCGATTTTATTTTCGGATTAATTTATACGTTGACTATCTAATTTATAAGTTTTCGCTGTTCTCTAATTGGAACAGAACCAAACGGGGATATATATATATATATGTGCTGCAGTTGCTGAGCCAAAATTGGAAATGAATGAGGTTGCAGATGTAGCCCCACTAGGATTTTGTCCTTTTTTTTTCTTTTCTTTTCTTTTTTTTTGAAATCTGGGAATCTCTTGAGAATATAAAACTTGGGCTATATATGTTATATATATATATATATATATATATATATATATATAATGTAACACTGGGTTAATTTCTCTGCTATGTTGTGTCAAATCTTTTTAAATTCCTGCAGATAATATATATATCAGAATTAAGCCTTGGGATTTTATTACTCCTGCAGGGTAGTGTTATTGCTAGCTGTTGATTTGATATCTCAATGCTGTATATGGCCTTATTTGAACAAGAACTCGAAGAGCTGCAATGTTCAATTACTTAAAAAAAGTTCAAAAGGAGTATTGAATGCTTATAACAGTATGTTAGATTCCAGATGTGATCTCACTGCAACTTTTACTGTTCTTTGATTTGAAATTCTAGCAGCTCCTCATTTGTAGGTCCCAAAAATGTTTAATAATAAAAGTTCTTAGAGCCCTCTTTAATTAGTTACTGTGAGTAGTAGAATAGTTCTTGACATCTGACAAATAATTAGCTTAAACAAAACTTCTCCACAAATTAATTAAGCAGTCAGAATCTGAAAAAGTAGAAATTCTAACTTCCTGAAGATTCATTAGGGCTTTATAAGTAAAAAAAGCTATACTAGATGTTTTATCAGAAACACTCATGATGGATATGATCGAGCGACGTATAAAATCAACAATCAATGCACGAGTTGAGATAAGAATTCAACCTAGTAAATGTTAACTAAAACATCATTATGATAATTAAGAGGGGGAAAAAAAAATTTAAAAGGAAACTTAAACTGATGAAGGTTACTTAATTATTAATTAACTAGTGAGAAATTGGAATTTGACTTAAAAAGAGAAAAACACAGGTGATGAAAATTCCAAAGTCCTTCAAAGCAGCAGCATTAAAAGCATTATTTAAAAGCTTATAAGGCCTACAGTCCTACACCTGCCATGTTATTGTGCAAGTTAGATGTTCATTCCCCTTTGTTGGTTCTGTTGGACATGTACCAGATTTTTGTCAGGTACACATGATGAGAGTGATGTTCTTCCTAATACATGCTTTGAGTTCTAGCTTAATTAATCTTCCATTATTTTCTTTTATTTGAAAATAATTGTTGAATATAAAAAATGATAAAGACGTCGTTCTCTGCTAACTTAAGCTTTTAAAAGTAAATAATTGTTTCGTTATAATTTAACTTGATATCAGAATAAGAGATCCCAAATGAGCGGAATTAGAATATGGGGCTCACTAATGAGTGTCCTCTTTTGTAAAGTGAGAGAGAATCCCATGCTCTCTCTCATTGGAAGAGAGATAGAGAGAGAGAGAGAGAGAGAGAAACCTTGGATGTTCTTTTACTGGGGCCTGTGTATATATGGCTCAAAATGGTTGCAAAATCTGTTATATATATCTCAGGCAAGACCCAGGACCATTAAGACATTGTGTCCTGATCTCTTTATTGCTTCCTCTATCTTTTATTAAAGATTGTGTCAGAGGCCTTCTTCTTCTGCTTCTTCTTCTTCTTCTTCTTTTTCTTCTGTCTACTGCAATTTTTCTCTTTTACTTTTTTTTTTTTTTAAAGTGAGCATGATTAAAGGTTAGGGATAGGAATATATTGCTTCTTTGTGAAAAATATGTGTTAAATATAAAAATATATAAACAATGTTCTTTAACAATGTAAATTTTTATAGTATAACGATTGTTTCAGATGATATCAGAGCAAAAGGTTCTGAGTTCGAGTCACGTCAGATTTCTAATATTATTAATTTTTTTTCTATTTAATTTAAGTTCACGTTATGAGTCTTGTAAAAAAAAGTCTCGAGCTCGGACGTGAGAAAGAGTGTTAAATATAAGAATATATAAAAACTGTTTTCTAATAGCTTAAGATTTTACAGTACAACGGCTGTTTCATAATATGAAAAGGAAATATTATTTCTGAGGCTTTTGGTGAAGCTGTTATATAAAGCTAATTTTTTTTTTAAAATTAAGAAAAAGGTAGTGTACTGTCCGCTTAATTCGTTTATTTTTGAAAAAAAACTTAATTGAAAATGTTAAGCAACAAAGTTTCAAATTTCGGACCACATATATTAAAAATCAATTATTTTGTCACTTGCGTCGGTGACGGTCAATAAAGCTATTGTATTGTTAGGATCACATTAGCCCTAAATATAGACAAAAAAAAAAAAAAAAAAAAGAAAAAATTAAAGAATCTAATTCATCAATATATACATGGTTCAGCTGTTTTCCTATATAAAATATTTCCTTATGAGCTAGGATAAAAACCATTTTGTGAGGTTAGAGTGAAAAAAAAAAAAAGTTTACCAAAATGCTATTTTTAACGAGTAGTATAAGAACATGTGCTGCAATTTTTTTTAATGCTATCTTTTTTCGAAAAAATAAAATAAAATAAATGTAAACTTTACAAAAGCACCACCAAAAAAGAGTGTTAATTCACTAAAAACCTTTTAAAATAATCTATCGCTAAAAATACCTGTTAATTACCACTAAAACCTATTACCAAACAAACTAAAAAGATGTAATTAACTAAGGCTCTTATTAGGAAAATTAAGGAACAGGAAAAACAGTGCAAACAAAAAAGAATTAAAAACTGTAAAAATGCATTAATATAATGTGCTGCAAATTAAATCTCCATATTCTTCATGATCACTAATAAAAAAATGCAAATTGTACAAAAAAAAGAAGAGATTATGTTTAGTTTATTCACCAATATTTGCTAGAAATTAAATTAATTAAGGGTCTTAATGTACTTGAGCTTAGTCAACTTCTAAAATAAATTTGTCTCCTTGCACCCTAACCCCTTAAAATATTTTATTATGAACTTATCCGATTAAATATAAACCTTCCTATATATATATATATATATATATATATATATATATATATATATATATATATATATATATATATATATATATATATATATATTCTGTAACCTAGCTTACTTTTCACATAAATTAACCACTTGAATTATTTTATTATCACCCTATGCTTATGACACATGCACCACATTTATTGGGGTTATGTGGGGCATTGAAATTAATGCAAACACTTAGGGTTCTTTCTCAGCATAAATGTAGCCCTAGGTTTTGGCCCTAAAATGGCTTTTTGAGTGAACCATGAGGTCCATGACTATTTATTTGCTTGTACATTTTTTGTTTTTTTATTAAGCTAATAATAAGGAGGAGTTTGGTTGGGGTAAAACGACTCTGAAAATTTATTTTTATTCGATATGAAAAATATATTTCTGCTTATTTGATTTAACGTAAAAATATTGTCTCGTAAAAATATTTTTATACATTTGGAAAAAAATTGAAGTTTTCGTGTTTTATCGTTTTTCAGTGAAAAAAGAAAATTCAGGCGTAAATTTTTTTTTCTTTTTAACCAAATAAATATTAATGAAATTTTTTTTTTCTTTTTGACAAACCAAACACTACAAAGTGTAAAAAAAATATTTACCGAAAATTCTTTTCACGAAAAATTATTTTTTATGATTTTACATTGAGCCAACCGGACCGTAATTAGATATTGTATGGGTGATGAAATTTTAATTTTACTCTCATTTAATTAGACTAATTAAGCAACAAGGCAATTAAGTGATCACTAAACAATAAATCTTCGAGTCAAATCAAAATATTTCTCTCAAAAAAATTTTCTCTCACCGACCGCCCCTAACACAAGTGGCAAAGGTCTTGGTGGTTGGTATCTGAGGTTGTAAGTTCGAATTCTAATCGATTCATATTTTCAGCTAAGTTTATTTCTAAATAAAATAAACGAAGCGGATGACATGCTATTTATTTCTCAAAAAAAAAAAAAAAAAAAACTCACTCCCTATTATAACTGCCCTACAAAAATTTATTTTTCTCAATTAAACTAAATTATTATAAAATATATTTTATTATAAGTATTTGTACTGTTGTGATAATGCAAATTATATTATTCAGTTATTTATTACTGTTTGTTGATAGTGATCAGACGATTTCCACACGAGTGTTTACCAAAAGTGGAGATTTAGTCTCGAATTTTTTTAGGAAAAAAATATGTATATGTGAAAGAGTTTATGGGCTTTGTTTTTTTTTTTTTTTTTTTTTTTTAAAAAAAATAAATTTGTTTGGTGTTGTTAAACTATTAATAAATAGCACTGCTTAGTAGATAAGTATTGATTATAACTTCAAATTAAACTATATCAACTATATCAAGTTACAAATATAATCATGGAATTAACTCACAATGATTAATTATTAATTTTACTCTATCAATTTTTTTTTTGCTTTTTTTATTTAATTTGTTTTACTTTACAACAATCTAATTACCTAAAATTAAGATCAAACCAAATTTGCTCAAAGGCCTTGACAATCAAATCATGGTACTCATCCGAATTTAGCGACAAGTAGCACGCGAGCAAATCCTCCAAATCCTTGGAGTTTCTCAACTTGTTCTCCACAATCATCTCGACCATCGACTCCTTAAAGTCCTTTTGCGGATTCATCGACGACTTCACCACCACAAAGCTGCCTCCTAAGCTCTTCTGTGCGGCAATGCCTTCTCTGTAACAGTTATTTCGTGCAGTGTTGGTGCCTGAACATTTAATTAATTATATTAAGTTTCATGTGAAATAATTAAGGAGGAAATCTAATCAAGATAATTAGTATAGGCAACACAGAAATTTAAAGAATATTCGTTTTAAAAAGTTACAAATATTTAAAATATTTATTTTCTAAAATTGCATAATATGTCAATAAATTTGTCTACGTCAGCTCTGACATTGACTTTTTCTTACAGATATAATTATTGTGTCCTTTAACAACAAAAAATCTATAAAAATTATTTTTATTTTTAACATCGCTATATTAACATCTACGTCTTCTACAGGAACCCCAAATTTTAAAATATTTTAAAATGTTAGAAAATTAATTTTATAAGAACATAATAATCCTAACACGCAGTAATATATAACTCAATAAAGTGGGAAAAAAAGTGTGTAAATAATAACAATAAAAAGCTTTGGGAGGACAAATTAATTCTCAATTTTGAACCTTCAATAGCAAATAATAATAATAATAATAATAATAATAATAATAGATGGAAACCGTCGCAAGCGAGTGGCGAAGGTTTGGTGGTTGATACCACGAAGACGAGTTAGAATCATAGTTGATTAAATTTATTAAATTTATTTCTAAATAAAATAAACGAAGCGGATAGCGTACTATCTATCTCTCTAAAAAAATAATAATAATAATAATAAACTCCTTAAAAAATATAGGATATTTAATTAAACATTTTTTATATTTTTATGTAAAATTAAATTTTACGTACCCGAGACTCTCTCCTTATTAAGAGCCCTCTTCGTCGGGGTCGGGGGCGTCGACACGCGTGCTTTGATTTTCGCGCCGGAGAGGCGGGGGGAGTTGGCGCGCGCGCGAAGCCGCTGGAGCCCCGCATAGTTGCTCCTACGCGGCCGCCCGTTGGAGTGGCTCCGCCGCCGCCGCTGCGCCGCGTCCGCGTCCCCGGAGGGCTCGTCCTCGGGCCGACACGTGTCTGCCGGCTTCGTTATTATGGGGGGGAGCTCCAAATCGTTGAAGTCGGCGCCGAGTTTAGTGCTCGTGCTGCTTACACTGCGACTGCTGTTGCTAACGTCGATTATAATGTCGGCGGCAGAGGAGGTCACCGTGCAGTAATTACGGGGCCCGTGATCGTATTCTTGGTGGGCCTTAATGGGCCTTTCATGGGCTTCTTCTTCTTCGTCGGCGTCGACGTCGACGTAGACGTTGACGTTGCGGAGGTGGAAAGGGCTCTTCGGGGAAGGCGAGGAGAGATCGGAGAGGGTGTCGGGTTCCCAGACGCGGCAGGTGCAGGCGGAGGAAGCAGGAGAAGCCGCGGCGGCCTTGGTGGGCTTAGTGGGCCTGACGGGCCGGACCCTGCTCTTCTTCTTGGATCTCCTCGGTGGGGTTGGTGGGCTTGTAGAGGAGGAGGAGGAGGAGGAGGGGGAGGTGGTGAGGAGGAGCTTCTTTTGGGTGTGTGGTCTTGTGGTGGGGGAGGAGATGTAGAAGGAGGCTCTTTTAGGGAGAAGTGATTTTTGGGGTGGTGGGGAGAATAAGGGCTTGGGGGTGCTGATCAGTGGAGAGGCTCTTCTTGAGTGGTGGTGGTGGCTTCTTCTAGGAGAGTTTATGTTGATGCCTTGGCTTTGGCTTTGGGTTTTGCTTCTGCTTCTGCTTCTGCTTCTGCTTTTGCCTATGTTTCCCATGTCTTTGAGCTTGTAGAACCAAGCATTGGGTATCATATCTGATAATTTGAACTTGTAGTTACCCATAATCTCTCTCTCTCTCTCTCTCTCGTTTTCTTTCTCTCTCTCTTTTGTTGCGTAGGTGTGGGGAGGGTGGGGGGAGGTGGGGGTGGAGGGAGATGAAGAGGGATAAATAGGAGGAATAATAAAGGGGGTGGGGAGAGAGAGAGAGAGAGAGAGAGAGAGAGAGAGAGAGGTGGAGTATTAGGCATGGATGGGGTCCAACAAATAAGGTACAAGAGAGGACAAAATAGTTTTTAAGTTTTCAATAATAATATTAGAGGGCTACAAGCCTACAATGCAAACATACAGGTGGGTGGGATTCTTAATTTGTGTAATACAATTCTCTAATAATAATAATAATAATAATAATAAAGGCCTTACCCGAGACAAAAGTTTATTTACTTTATAGTAATAATAATAATAATAATAAAAGGATGTGAAGCACCTATGTGTAACACTTTAAAAAAAAGAAAAAAAAACTACTTACTTTGATGCTTTATTATGTTATGATTCAGGCCAAAACACTATTTGATAACACATAATTATATCTAAAAGGAGAAAAATAATAAAATTTTAAGCGATTTTTATAGTTCACTTACAAATTTATCACTATATTAGATGATCTAACAAAATTTTATTATATCACATAAATGCGCGCATTCAATATTTTCTCCTTCAAAAAATTTATAAAAAAGGTACAAATATACATGTATATATATAAGCGTCCAAAATCGATTATGATCATTAGAATAATAAAACTCGATGACATCCAACATAGATATTCATATTAAATTTCCGTTCCATTTTGCTCAAAAATAATTCGAACCTCAATAAAAATCAGATGGAGATCCAATAATTGATAACACATCTACTGTAGCATATGATATGCAACCATATATACATATATAGTAATAAATTTAGCTGCAGAGACATGATGTGGGGAAACTTACGGACCAGTACGTGGATAAATATATATTCTTTATTTTCATGTTGTCGGGGTCTCATCAACTTTATTATTATTATTATTATTATTATTATTATTATTATTATTATTATTATATCACTATTATTATTATTGATTAGTGAAATGCATCTTCACCAGCTATGTGGTCGCCCATTCCTTTTTGACCTTTTAATGAGTTGGACAAAATGGGTGACGAGGTATAAGTGGACACGAAGATACTTTGCGTAGCTTTGTGGAGAAGAAGTGTACAAAACATTGTGGAATGGGCTCCATTTTATTTATTATCTTTTTTTTTTTCATTTTTTTGCCCTTTTGTTGGTTGTTAGTAGAAAAGTTACTAAAAAAAACTAAGCGGATGCAAATTTATTTAATTAATTACTAGCGTATATAGCGTAGGAGCTGACCGATGCGGTGGATATAATTATATTTGATTAAATTTAATAATATAAAATTTTTTTTAAAATTTTTTTAGAATAGAATCATAATTCAATGAAAAACAATGAAAAATAAAAAAAAAATATAGAAGAAAAAAATTTGTTACATAAAATTCGGACCCATTTATATATACCCTCATTTAGGGCATTCTCTACTAACACCGACGATTTCGTGAGTATCACAATGCCTTCAATCCCTTTTCAGTAAGTTTATATTTTAATTAGCCGATACTTCTCATCTTCCGAGGTCATTAGAAGAGAGAGATACATACTGTTTACATAACTATACATTACAAATTTAAATGGTCGAGATAGAGGGATCAGGAGGGTTGGGGCTAGGGTTAGAGTTTGACTCACCCGACATTGACGGCCAGGGTGAGGGCGGCATGCCTGCGGGGCTTGAGGTTGGAGCAGACATAGTAGGCGAGATCTTGTCGAGAACGCCGTATACCGTGCCCACGGGCTTTTTGGGCAACGCCTCTTATAAAATAGAAACTAGTGGGGCGGGAAGTCGAAACAGCGACATTACAGAGAATGAATTAATGAGACGGAAAGCCGAAAGACATACGTTACAGAAAAAGAATTAATGAGATGGAAAGCCGAAGAGGCAGACGTTACGATGGAGGCAAGCGGTCGCAATAATTGGAGAGTAAAAATTTTAAAAAGAAGAAACTATGGTGCTACTACATAGCAAAAGTTTATGAGAAATAATGTATGTGTATAGATGTGTTACAAAGGCTTAAAAAAAGCAAAAAAGAGGAGTTGATACTACGAATGGAATTAAATGAGTTATAGGGGACCATTTTGAACACGTTAACAAATGTTAGTAGATAAGACAAGAGCATAGAGAAACCCCCCCTTAATTAAACATGCGATAATCATGGCTTAAGAGATGGGCATGACAATTTTAACAAAAAATTTAAAAAAAAAACCTTTTTAAGGAACATTAAGGTTTTTTTAAGTAGCGACAAGTTAAGGTGACTCAACATTATAAAAGGAAATGACATGGTTCAAGCACATGACTCGATGTCTGTATTGTACTAACTATGACTTAGTCAACTAATCTACATTAATATATATACATATGTTAACTCTTCACAATAAAGAGGTACGTAGTCAACTAATCTACATTAATATATCCAAATGTTAGCTCCTCACACTAAAAACTATTAATGACAATTCAATGTGGAATGTGCAGTGAAGGCCAGTGATCAGTCAAGTTCCTGCTTAGTTTGATCTCGGCAACATTTGATCATATTCTTTTTTGTTTTTCACTTTTGCTTTTACCTCTTTTGCATGTTTGTAGGAGGCCTTAGCTGCTTCCATATTATATATACACTCAGTTCAATTTACTTAATAAATAAAGCAGATAGTTTAATTTGCAACATATATATATTTCTCAAAAAAAAAAAAAAAAAAACTGCGTAGTTTGATCTCGACAACATTTGATCATAAGTCATCGGTCGTACAGTTTTCACAAATAACTCTTTCAATACCAAGGACTAATAACAGTAACTCAATATATAGTTGTATCGCATCTTTCATTTTCAATAAGGGCAAATATTTTTTGCGATGACCTTTGATCACGTATGGTACTTAATTACCTAATTTTGGTAAAATTAATTGGATGGTCCCTATTAAATTCCTTAAAGTGGTCCTCCTAAATAAAGGGCTCATGGAGAAGAAAAGGAAATCCTATCCTTCAATGCGACGCATTACTACAAGTGTCTTGGAATGTTATGTTCATAAACTTTCCATTTATACCGACTGTCCCTAGCGCAAGTGGCAAAGGGCTTGGTGGTTGGTATCCGAGACCCGAGTTCGAATCCTAGTTGATTCATATTTCCAGCTACGTTTATTTCTAAATGAAATAAACGAAGCGGATAGCGTGCTATCTATCTCTCAAAAAAAAAATAAACTTTCCATTTATTAGTAGGTATGATGTATATACATAGCCAAATTTATTTGATTCACATGCAATATTATAAAAACTTCTCAATATATCAGCAAATCTCATAAAAAATTTCTCTTCCATTTGCTGAGCCCCGGCCCTGTATTGGAATGATGTGAAAGAGATTTATAAATCAATCAATAATATATATATATATAAATATAATTAAAGATAAAATTTTGGATCTGATCATCAATCACTGTTATATATATATTTGAAATTGTTTAAGGGTAATAATGCATGTACGTAGCAACTTGAATTCCTCTTAATTTATTTGATGTGACACTACATGTGCACACCCGTAAACAATTAGAATGAGTTGATTGGTTTGAATGTGACCTTGAATTTGCAATTCCCAATTTGCCGTATCAGCAGAGATTATGGACAGTGACTCAGCAACTAAAATTGCTACGGATATTATATATACACGGTGTATATATAATATATATATATTTTTTAGGTTCTTAAAATTACGCAACATACGAGTTTTATTTGTTGGTATATATATATATTAATTCTTCTTGTTTCTTATAAAGATTAAATGCACGTGTGAGTAGCTACAAATTTTACATATAAAATTTGAAGTTTCTTGAGTTGTTTATCTAGAATATATATATATATATATAATAATTTTATTTTCATTGGCTATCCTTGTTTTCATTTTAGCTGGTCCTTTTTTTCACCCAGCTAATGATGAAAAAGATTGCCTCGTTGGCAATTTGGAACTATATATATATATGTTGGTGGTTCAGTTTTATTTTCGTATATATATTGTGACCATATAGAAATACGTACGTACTGGCTCAATCAAATGCGCTTTGAGACATATACTATATGAGTATATTACTCATTACTAAGTATAAGACCTTTATATCTTTTGCATCAAAATAAATAGAGGTGCTTTTAAGGACTTGTTAAGTACTTGTGAATAAGCTAGTAATTTTTTAAAATATAACATCTTTTGCACAATAATTAACATGGATAGAAGATATGAATGCAAATGGGCTGGGCCGACTCGTGGAACCGCTAAGCGCTACTATTTCCTCAGTCGGATTCTCAGGGCAGTCGAGTCTGATTTACTTTATAAGAATTAGACTAGAATACTATCAGTATTGGTAGAAGAATGGTGACTAATAAAATGTTAGAAATTAGGTCGAGACGGATTTGAGCAGGCCGCCCTTTAGCTTGTATCTTATTGGGTTGATTCGTAGTCGAAGTCACATAATTCGGTTTGCTGGGTTGGGCTTAAGATATGTCCTTCTATGTAGGCCCTTTTCTAGTCCATTAGTACCATGCAATTAGCCGAAATATGAAAAATGCGAATCAACTAGGATTAATTCGAACTTGGAACTTCGGGCACCAACCAGCAATCTCGGCCTTTGCCACTTGCGTCAGGGACAGTCGGTATCATGTGCTGTTTCTAGTACAAAACTTATATAAGATCGATTCTCCTTACGATGATATGGTCTGATCGATCTACTGTACATACAATACCTGGGATCTTAAGACTCTGTAGATGATCTTATTCATCTACTTAGCACATTTTTGTAAAATATCGACAATATGAATATGTAACATTCGCATGTAATATCACATACTAATTAAAATTGCCATTTAAATAGTATATTTATGCCCTTAGTATATAAATTTCTTTTTTTTAGCACAATATAACAAACGATTGTATTAAATTGGGGGTTTAATTTCTTTCGAGCACAATCTTATTATATATACTTTTTGTTTAACTACTCTTTTTAATCAAATATTCTATAAATAAAAAACATATCCGACTCAACCAACTACGGCGGTGCATGCATGGTGCATGCATGCTACGCAAAGTCGTGTGGGGCCCAAATGCTGACGTGCTCCACGTACGGGCCGGGGAAATTTAGACCGGGGAAAAGTCAAAAGTCAATGGTCAAAAAGGTGCCCTCTACAAATCTGCATGGCGATCGATGATCAATAAACTCGTCCCCAAAAAAGTAGTCGCTTTTTTCAGACGCGCTTGATACAGTGGTTGGTAGTGTGACCAGGGAACATAGAACATGTTAGGTCAAAATGCGCATTAATTTTCACAACTTATAATTAATTAACCCATTACATTTTTTTTATATTTTACTTTTTTTACATTGTGGCCTCTTGCTTTAATTTTTTTTTAAAAAAAACTTAAAACAAAATGTTATCTTCCTCGATCAAAAATTGTCATGCATATCCAATTGATTGATCTATCACGTACCCTAACTCAACTAGCAAACTAATTAATGAGCTTGTTCATATTCTGCTTGAAATTGACTCACTCAACTAGACTCTCATTTAATAAGTGAACTAATTAGCTTGAGCTAATTAAGCTTAGCTCACGCTCCTCATACTCGATCCATTCAGATTAAAGAATATATTAATATAAAATATATATAGGGGGAAAAACATAACAAAATTATAGAATGACAATTATATATATAGATAGAAAGTTGTTTATTTCTTAATTGTTATTTATATAGAGGAAATAATTATAAATGTTATAGTAAATATAAATGATAAATTGAGTCTAGCACTATATATAAAAAGCTTGTAATTAACTACAATTTTTTATTTTATTTTATTTTTTTTTTACAAATTAATTTAAATGAGCCGTCCCGAACAGTTCACATTGACTTATACGTACATAACTAGATGAGCTGGCTCTTTAAACAAGTGTTTGGTTCGCCTACACAGCTAAGTATTATTTATTAGTGAACCAAAACTCAGGGAAAAGAAAAAGCGATCCAAGCTAGAATTTAATGCCTCTAATTAATTCACAAATCATTAACGCAGCAATTAGAACCGGTCATCGATCTCTACATAATTCATAAAAATTATACAAAACAAATGAGTACAAAAAAAAAAAAATTATGTAAATTAAGAAAACCCATCAATAAATTATGGATCAAATAAAAAAGAAAAAGAAAAAACAAGCAACAACAAATTATATATATATATATAGTTAATAATTAATATCGGCATGCATCGATCTTCTGATCCGATATGTACAAATTAATTATCTCCCCACATATAGTTTATAACTATATATATATATATTATTATATGAATGAAAAGAAAAAATCAAAAACGTTGTACACATGATCTAGCTAGCTAGCTATTGTGGTCATTGGTTCCTTTGCTGGGGCCCGAGGGTGGCGCCTTCCCTCTAGGAAGCACGTTGAGCAAAAGCGGCTTGTAGTGCCGCTCCAAAAGCACTTTTTGCGCGGATTCTTGAGAAGCCATGTTGCGTGGTGGACGTAGAGGAGTGGGCATAGTGTGCTCCATCACTAATGGTGTGGCCATGATCAGGGGAGTATCCGACGTCCGAGGGAGCGTGATGTTGCGGCCGGTGTCATCGGTGGCTTTGAGGCCGATCATGGGGCGACACATGGAGACCTGGGGCTTAAGGAGGAGGAGGAGGAGCGAGAGGAGGACGAGGAGATGGTACTGTTGTAGGAGTACTGCCATGTATGTATATGTATTGAGATCTAGAGGTAGAGATTGTATATATGAAGGGTACGTTGAGGGAGAGAGAGTACTAAGCTTGTGTGGAAAGGAGAGGGGACGTTAATTTAAGTAGAGTGAGAGAGTTTGTATATGCAGAGAATGGCCCTTAGAGAGAGAGTTGCTATATTGATCAGAGAGAATGGGCTAGAGAGAGAGAGAGAGAGAGAGAGAGATTGTGTTGAGGAGATTGTATGGAGGGGTGAGGGGGTTTTATGGGGTGAAGAGACCATGAAAATAATAATAATAATGGAAACTAATTAAGGTTGCTTGAGGTGGAATGTTTCAAATAATAATAATAATAACAATAATAAAAAATAAATTTTTTTTAAAAAGAAAATGCGTATGAAAAGGGTAATAAGTGAATGTAGGGGGAGAGCGCTGACCATGCAAGCGGTTGACTTTTCAGCGCCAACGCGATCGAACGAGCGAGCGCAATCCATTGCACATACAGGTTGCGCGTACGCGGACGCGGGCACGTGGACTTTAATTGACGAGCAAGGAAAGCGCGGGAAACGGGGGAAACGGGGGAGGAGAATCGGTAGCGGTGGCAGGACGGCTGTTTTGGAGAGAACTCTTAAAGACGCGTTTGTCACTGACTTGTCACGCACGACTCTAACATATATAATAATAATAATAATAATAATAATAATAATAATAATTTTTAGGATTATTAGCATTCGAGATTTTTACCAATAAAGTAAATTGTAAATATATATCTCTGTAAAATTTAATTTTTATATATTATTTCTGCGAAAGTCCTAATATTTTCTGTTAGAAAAATTTAGTTGATCGTATGTTAAATACTTAATCCTGATTAGTTAATAAGATGAATTGACTTTTTTATCTCTCTTGAATTAAGAGTTTGAAATTTCTTAAAGTACATATTTATAATGGTAAAAAAGTCATTTCACTTATAAATTAAATAGATTGTGCTTTAACGGTAACAAACCAGAGAAATATATATACAAATATTAGAGCTTTTTTAGAAACAACATATATGAAAGTAATGTTAGAACTTTTGTTAGGACAATATATAAAAGTTGAACTTTGCAAGTATATATTTACAATTCACTATATTTGTAGATACATGTATAAAATTAACTCTCACTTTCTCACTATATATATATAGAGAGAGAGAGAGAGAGAGAGAGTAGAGCTACTATACTCTTATGAGTACAAAGTCCTTCGTACTTATAAGTTGTTTTTGATATTAGGCTTTTCAAATCGACGATCCACACCGTTAGATATGATCTATAGTATTTGAAACTTCTAGAAAATAAATTTCTTAATTTTTCGAAATCATTATAAAGTCTATCAAGCGGATATAAAGTGGCGGTTAAAATTGAACGACATCCTAAAAATAGATGATCAAATCCTTCAATTTAAAATTGGAGTTATTGATCTTTTTTTAGGTAGTGAATAAAATTTTCTATCAAAAATTAAATCTATTACAATTCTTTTTCACCGTTAAACTAGCAAATATCTCGTACCAGTTGTTAAAAATTGTCAATTTTGTGAGCTTTTAATCGTAAGATAAATGGTATCCAAAAATTAGATCGTACTCATAAGGTCCTATACTTTTAAAAGTACTAAGTTATTAATGTTTATAAATTTTTAGACATTGGATTAAGATAAGCGTGGTTAGGATGATGTGAAATTTCTAGGGTTGAGTAGCTAGGTACGTAGTTGGTTGAATAGTATAATCAAATAGATTAAAATGATCAAAAAAAAATTGGTGGCAATTTTTTTATCGCCATTATAGTTAACCAAACAGTGGCAACAAAATAGTGATTTAGTGGTGAAATTAGGATCGCCACTTTAAGTTAATAAATCAGTAGCGATTTTTTTTATCGCCACCATAGGTAGCTATATAGTAGCGATAAATTTTGTCGTCATCTTATTTTTACCACCAATACTATATTTTCTTATAGGGCAATTAAAGTAATGGGCCCGTATCTATGAAAGGCCCACAAAATGTTTAAGGCCCAAAAGGATAAAAATTACAGCCCATATGCTCAATTTATTAGACATGTTTTAATTAGACAATTCTCAATCCTGCATCGACCAAAAATTCAAAATTTGAATTTGAAATTCAAATGAATTAAAATTTTGGTTTAGTGTAAATATGTAAAAATTGAAAATTTCCAATATTACCTGAATTTTCTTTTCTTTGCCTATAATAACGACTTTAAAATAATACGTGTCAAAATTTTATTTAGATAACGAACTTTTTAAGCCCACAAAATTAGATTATTTGATCTCAATTAAAGATTTGTTTTTTTTTTTGTCGAAGGGAGTGTGGGATCTGGTAAAGGAACGGCCACTCGTCTGCCACGTGGACGCTAGTGCACAGGTGTGGACCAAATAACGGCTGTAACTACCAAAGGGGGAAGAGAACGACTAGGGGACACGCGTCGGAAGATGATTGCTTGCACGTGATGGACCATGTAATACGTGTCCACGGAGTTTTTGGTGGATAATGTTTCCCAGTTTCGGCCAATGGAAATAAGGCACGCAATGGTTTTTTTTTGTAGCTAACAATCTCTTTCGAACAAAGGGACAAAATTTTTTCAAAAAAATTCTTAAAATCAATATATAATGAGAGTTGCATTTTACCCCCTCTTGATTTCTAAAATATTCTTTAGGTTATTTTCTTTTATTTTTTGTTGTCAATTGCAATACATCGTTTATAAAAATACTAGGGAATAACAAAAAAATAATTTCAAATTCTAATTATTCATATATGATCTATAGTTTAAAAAGCTTGCTTAAATAGTGTAAAGCAACTTCTTCTCTGTCTTATATTTAATAATTGAGCGATAAAATATTAGATATTTTTCTATTTTATAAGTTAATTACTTAGAATATATATATATATATATATATATATATATATATATATATATATATATATATATATATATATATATATATATATATATATATATATATATATATAATTGAGCTCTATCTTTTAAAAGTCTTAAGTAATGGGTCTTGTAAGTTTACGGCCCTTGGATTAATAGATGTGTGGTTATGATGATGTGGCACTTAGGTTAAGTAGGTGGTTGGTTGAATAGTATAATCTAACGGATGAAAATAATCAAAGGCGTAGATCTAACGATAAAAAATTCACAAGCACCATAGCCGGACTCTATATATATATATATATATAGTCCGGTTGCTACGCTATCTATAGCACGAAGCACTCGATGCTACCAAGTTTTTCACTGTTAGATTCATCCCTTTAATGATTTTCATCCGTTAGATCATACTATTCAACCAACCACCCACTTAACCTTAGAGAGCCCACATCATCATAACCACACATATTTCAATCCAAATAAAAAACTTGATAGACTAATAACTTGTGCTACTAATAGCATAGTAGCCTAGTTCTATATATATATATATATATATATATATATATATATATATAGGCCATGGCTACTATACTATTATGAGTATTGGACCCCTACTACTCATAAGTTATTTTCGATGATTGAGTTTCCAAATCGACGATCCACTCCGTCAAATATGATCTAGAGTATTTGAAACTTGTAGAAAATAAATTTCGTAAATTTTCGAAATCATAATAAAGTCAATCATGTGGGCATAAATTGAACGGTCAAAATCGAACGGTGTCCTAAAAAAGGATGATCGGATTCTTCAATTCAAGATCGGAGTTATTGATCTTTATCTATGTAGTGAATAGAATTTTCTATCAAAAATTCAAAAAATTTCGATTCGTTTACACCGTTAAACTAGCAAGTATTCCATACCGGCCGTTAAAAATTGTCAAATTTGTGACCTCTTGATTGTAAGGTAAATGATGTCGAAAAATCATAAAATTTGATTTTCTATAAATTTTAAATGCTGTAAATAACGTTTAACGGTGTGGATCGTCGATTCGGAAGCTCTATTATCGAAAACAGCCCATGGTGCTATCAGATTTTTAGCCATTGGATCTACTATATATATATATATATATATATATATATATATATATATATATATATATATATATATATATATATATATATATATATATATTAGCTCAACTCTATATATATATATATATGAGTAAGGAAGACGGAGGGCTCCGTCTTCCACGTCGTTTTCGATGTTGTGGATTAATCGTCGATCGGCCCAGTTAAACTTGATCTAGAGTATTTGAAGTACCTAGAAAATAAAATTTGTGATTTTTCGATATTATTTGCCTAGCGAACGAAGGGGCTAAAAATCAACGGCTGAAAATAAAAATCTTACAAAACGCGATAATATGACATTAAAAATTTAGATCAAAGATATTGATCTTGTTTTATATAGTATAAAGAATTTTCTATCAAAATTTCATGTAATTTGGATATTTCTACACCGTTAAACTTTCATACGTCTCACTATGACCATTAAAATTATTTGATTTTGTGATCCTTCGATCAATAGGCAAATGATATCGAAAAATTATAAAATTTATTTTATAGATACTTCAAATACTCAGATCAAGTTTAACGAATCGATCGATTCGAAAGTCGCAACATCGAAAACGATATGGAAGCACGGAATGCTCCGTGCTTCTGATAGCATAGTAGCCTCACACACTATATATATATATATAACCTTAACTTTTTATTTAATTAACATTACAAAGCCCAATCTGGAGGGCAAAAATTGTATAGGCATTCTCCCCAAACTTTTTAGTGTGGGGAGGATGCGGATGGGCGCCGCATGGCCCGCGCGTGCCCTTCCTCACTCTCCTCTCCTCTCCGTCACCTTCTTTCTCTCTCTAAAACACGAATCTCACATTTTTTTTTTATTTTTTTGGGTTTCCGAGGATCACGATAGGCGTTGTGCACCACGTGGCGCCCATCGGCATCCTCTACAAACAAGTCAACAATTTGTTTAGGGACGGTGCCCAGAAAATTTTTGCCCCCATCTAGAGAGCGAAGAGGACCCAAAATAGCGCACTACATAATGGACAGCCTTAAAGCATCGGGCGGTCTATAGATGGCGTGGTGCACGTGGTCCACGCAAAAAACTTTCCTCTTAAAACGCGTGGCGTGTTCCACATTTTTTTTTTTTTTTTGTTTTCTTAATTTTCTCTCGGCTTTGTTAAATTTATGAACCAGACGCCATTGCTTGCTTGCTTTCGGCGGTAGCTGTTGATTTTTTGAGCACAACAAAATTATCGCGAATTCATGGACTTTTTTACCCCTCAATATTCTAGAAAATTACCAAAAAAAAAAAAAACTAATACCGTATATTTGTACGATTCTAGTCCAATTATTACACTCAAAGACTGTTTAAGCAGACTGTCAGAGAGTGAGAAATTTATAATTTTCATCAATCTAATTTTAACGTTTATTTTTTCACATAATTTGAAAGTCAATCGCTGTATAATTGTAACCGGAAGATTGGAAATCTTACAATTTCGATAATACCGACGCTTACAAATCTTTCAAAATCTCAAATTCAAAGCCTGAGATTAAAAACAAAAAAAGAACAAAAAAAAAAAAAAACCTTAGATGAAGAGGACTCTAATTTTTCCTTTTACTTTTAGCTATAAGTATTTATTTAATTAAATATTTGATAAATTAGATAATTCTAAACTTTTGTTCGTATAAAAAAGATAAACTATAATTTTGAGTCTTGGAAAGAAAAAACACAAGAAGTAGTTATACAATTTTAATATAACGCATTTATAATAGTGATAATAAGTGCTGGATAAAAGTAATTTGTATCAAATTTGTAAACAATAAAGAGAAATATAACAAGTATATTATGCAGTAACATTTGTATAGCTTGTATCTATATTTTACGGTTTTTTCTTATTTACTTTCGAAAATTGAGCTTAAAATATTTTGAGAGACACCTAAATTCTATTTTTTTTGAATTAATTAAATAACAAATATAATAATATTTTGGAATTAAATTTATAATGTTTATAAGATGTCATGGGTTTCTAATTGCCCGTATATTAATTACTTCTTCGCTGTATTTTTCATTTCTAAAATATGTAACACTCCCAAATTGGCCTTCTCATGCATAATAATAATAAAATAAAAATTGTGCCTCCTTTGTATACAATAATTTATCCAACCGACCAAAACGTATTATAGGTTATTAAAATATTTTAGTAATGCAACGTGGACTCCAATTTTTATTATTATATATATAAAAAATATAATAATATGTGGCCGATCCATTCCACTTCTGATAAAAAGTCATACATTTATTTCTATATTAAATATTAAAAAATTAAAATAAAATTTTAAACTCTAAAACTCGAAACTTACTTAAATAATAATTTTGCAGAGGTTACCGTTGATTAAAAAAATCAAAAAAAATTTATTCAAATAAATTTAATTCCAATCAAAGCAATTAAATTGCTCACATAGTGCTCTTTTTTATTTTATTTTATTTTTTTTTGGGTGCACATATAGTTAAAAAGAAAAAAAGAAAATCTCCTCTAACTTTTTTATTTAATAATTTTTTTTAAAAAAGATTTTGGCCCATTGGGCCCTTTGTGGTGAATCCCTTTTCTGTAATATTTAGGAACTCGAGGGGCATTTTTGTAATGAAACTACCACAGCGATATAATCGCCCGATTATATGAAGCTTCTCATGCGACGCAGAAGCAAAATCGAGAGGACGAAGCAAAATCGAGAGGTTTCCCAATCCCCGCCCCCCTCTCCTCTCCAATCCGTGATTCCCATCACCGTTTAGGGTTCCCCTTTACCCGATTTTAGCTTCGGTGGGTCGATTTTTCCGTGTTTGGGGATCGAATCGATCGGGTGGAGCTCCTTTTTCCGGGCCTGGAGAGGTAAGATTCGTGGGATCTCGCCCCCATTTCCGTTTTTAGCTGTGTAGTCCTTCGATTCCGATCATTTTGATCCTTTTCAGGGTTTCTTTTTGTAGCGAGATTGCGGATTCCTTAATTTAGGTTTACTTATTGAGCTTGTTTGCATGTAATTTTAGAATTTCATTCCAATTTCGTAGGTTTGGATTCAATAAATGATGCACGTGATGATTGTTGGATTTGTGGACGAGTCTTTATATGATCTTCTCCATTATTGCTTGCATTCAATGTAAACTGTTGTAGAGATCGAGTTTTTCTATTTTCTTTTTTCAATTTTTTAGATAAGGTTTATTGTGCAAAAGATGATCTTTTACGTTTGTTTCAATCCTCGCGCGGTTATATTTACATACAAATTGCTTTTTTTTTTTGGTGAGTTGATGAAACTTTTTGGGCATGTGTAATCTAATCATCGGAGATTAGTACACGAAATAGGCCTTTCCAAGTTATAAGTGGTCAAATAAGATACATTTAATGGTTGAGAAATTTGTTGTTCAGGCCTTTCCAAGTTATAAGTGGTCAAATTAGATACATTTAATGGTTGCGAAATTTGTTGTTTATTTAATCCCTCCATTTGGATGCTTGTATGAGGAATTAATTTTCATGTTTTATTCTAGATTCTAGATCATATGAATCAGTTTGATAGCTTGATAAGGAAATTTTTAATTCTATATCAAATCCTCGTTATTTTCCTTGTGTTTTGGTCAAGCCTGTTGATTTATTGAGTTTTCCCTGTTAATTTATCTTAGGAAGTGCAGTTTTTTAATCTCTACGTCGTAATTATGTAAAATAACACCCCCCTTTTTCCTAGTAGTTTTATGTTGTTCAAAAGGATCTTTCAGATTAAAAAAAAAAAAATTACGTTATTGGCAATTTAAATCCTGGATTGCTGATAACTACTAAATCTTATTTTATTTGTGTTTCCTCCAGAGATTCCCAGCCAATTACGGAAGAGATACCTGGGAATGCAGAAAAATGTGCTTGCATAGCAAAAGGTTCTTTGCCGAGGTACACGAGATTATAACTCCATTTGAGCTAAAATCATTCACTGTTGATGATTGGAACCAACGTAGCCATATCTTTCTCCCTGTACTAAAGTGTGATGAAGTTACAATAAGTATTGGTCATGTCGTGTTAAATCACGGCCTCGGTGACGACGGTTGAAACTTTGTTCGTGAGAAAATAAAAAAAAGAAGAAGAAGAAGAAGAAAAAAATCCTGCTTTTGTATATATACCTTACATAAGAACAGCACGGCCGCGTGTATTCTGGCTTGTGTGTGAATAAATTACGAAAGAATGAGCACCTCTAGGACTGTTCTGTTGCAAAAATACGAGCTCGGGAGATTATTAGGGCAAGGAACCTTTGCAAAGGTATACTATGCTAGGAATCTTAAATCTGGGCAGACCGTTGCTATAAAGATGATCGATAAGGAGAAGGTTTTCAGGGTTGGGCTCAGGGAGCAGATCAAGCGAGAGATCTCCGTAATGAGATTAGTGAGGCACCCAAATATTGTTCAGCTTTACGAGGTTATGGCGAGCAAGGGCAAGATTTACTTTGTCATGGAGTATGTTAAGGGCGGTGAGCTTTTTAATAAAATTGCAAAAGGGAGGCTCAAGGAGGATGCCGCGAGAAAATATTTCCGTCAGTTAATTAGTGCTGTCGATTATTGCCACAGCAGAGGGGTTTACCACCGAGACTTGAAGCCCGAAAACTTACTTTTGGACGAAAACGAGGATTTGAAGGTCTCTGATTTTGGCTTAAGTGCGTTGGCGGAGTCAAAGAGGAAGGATGGCTTACTCCATACTACTTGCGGGACCCCGGCTTATGTTGCTCCGGAAGTGATTAGTATGAGGGGTTATGATGGTGCAAGAGCTGATATTTGGTCTTGCGGCGTGATCTTGTTCGTGCTAGTTGCTGGTTATCTTCCTTTCCACGATTCAAATCTCATGGAGATGTACAGAAAGATTGGCAAAGCTGACTTTAAATGCCCTAGTTGGTTCTCTCCTGAATTCAAAAGGCTTCTATTTAAGATCCTGGATCCGAACCCTGTTACCCGGATTTCTATAGCGAAGATAAAGGAGAGCCCTTGGTTCAGAAAGGCGCCTGATGACAAGCAATCTAAAAATGAGGCGGATAAAAAAGATGATGTCGGTGCTGATGATGCTTCAGCTTCTACGTCCCAAGGCAGCAATATGGCTGCTGAGGAGAAGGAAGAGTCGATGAGCATATCAAATTTGAACGCTTTCGATATAATATCCCTCTCGACGGGATTCGATCTTTCGGGCCTATTCGAGGAAAGGATTGGTAGAAAGGAAGCACGATTCACTACCAGGCAGCCCGCGCCGAACATTATCTCGAAGCTGGAGGAAATGGCTGAGAGCTTGAAGCTGAAAGTGAAGAAGAAAACCAACGGGATTTTCAAGATAGCGGGGCCGAAGGAAGGGAGGAAGGGTGTCGTGGAGCTGGATCTAGAGATATACGAGATCGCCCCTTTGTTTCATTTGGTGGAAATGAAAAAGACCAGCGGGGATACGCTGGAGTATCAGAAGCTGCTGAAAGAGGAGATAAGGCCGGCTCTCAAAGATATTGTTTGGGCCTGGCAAGACGACGAGCAGCAGAGTCAGGAGCCGCCACCGCCGCCGCAGCAGCAGCAGCCGCTGCAGCAGCAGCAACAGCAGCAGCAGCAGCAGTCGTGAATGTATTGATAAAGATTTATAATTTGACTCGGAATTCACCGGCTTTTCCTTGTTCAAGTAATCTACACATGTAATTAACTTACCCGTATTTTGCAGATAATACATACGTCTTCTTTTTTCCTTCTACGTTTCTTCTTTTTCCTCCTCTTCTCTCGCGCGCATCATTGATGTACTGCACTCACTACTGCGTGGAGAACACAATTGCGTTTTGTTTCCTGATTTGTGTGTACTTGATCTTCAATTTGAGTTTAAATGCTTCTTTCTGTTTTTTTTATTTGCCTTTAGTTGGTTGATGAACTCATTTACCTTCGATTTCTTTTCTTCTTATTTTTGTAAAGCTCTGGTAACATATTTCTATTGATTCTGCACCCGTGGAACCTTTTTTTGGTCCTCAAATCTTTTGCTCTTCAACTTCTAGGTGCTTTTCAAATTTTGCACGCTTTTCCTGCAGCTTCTTGTACAATTTATAAGAACAGAGATTTAAATATCACGGAACATGTATTAGCGGTCTTAAATTGCAACAAGGAAAATAAATAAATAAATTTTTTTTTACAAAATATCCTTTTATTTGCTGTAACGAAAAAAAAGAAAAAGAAAAAAAAGAAACTCATGTTTTTAATTGTCATGTTCAAATCTCAAAAATTTACAAGTGCAAACTTAAAACTTTTTCTGTATTGTAGAGAAAACATGTGGCTTGGAGTGTTGGACACGTGACACTGTGGCGCCGTTTCCCATCCCCACCCAAACCCCGCCCTTTTCTCTCCATCACCTCGAAGCTTCGATCGAATTGCTCACAGAGCTTGAGCTCGATCGATCCGATCACCGCGAAGATGGGATCGATACCCCACGTCTCCCCCTTCTCCTCCCCCATCTCCTCCTCCTTCTCCTCCTCTCTCCATCGATCGATCTCTTTCACCAATTCGATCATCGGGAGCACGAAGACGAAGACGAAGACGAAGACGAAGATCGGATCCGCCGCGCGAAGGTTCCGGATCCATTGCGCGGTCTCGGAGAGCGGGACGGTGGAGGGGAGCCGCCGCGGGGCCGAGAGGAGCGGCGGATCCAGGCGCAGGGACGAGGACTACAATACCGTGATGAAGAGGCTCATGAGGAACCCCTACGAGTACCACCACGACCTCGGTGAGATTTCTTAATCCCTAATCCTAGCTCTGCTTTGTTTGATCACACGGTTACTTGTGAACTTGATTCTGTGCGTGTTTTTTTTTTTTTTTTTTTTGGAGTAGAAACTGTGTAATTTCCACTTGGGAGCGCCTCTCAGTTCTCATTTTAGTGTTAAAAATCGTAAGGAGAACCAACATTAACTTCTATTTTTATTAAATTGAGGTGTTCTTTTTTACTTAAATTGAATGGACAACAATTGTTCCCATTTCATTTGCTACAAAGTGATTAAAGCTACGAAATTGTTGAAATGAACACTGTATTTGAGTAAGATCATTCTTGTTTGAATGAAAATTTCTGGAAAATAAAGTGGCTGCTGTGTTGTTCTTACGCCGCTTCGGACGAAATAAGGCGAAAGAATTATTACTCGAGGCTTGTAGCTAAGCATTTTCCACGGCCTTATTGTGAGTTTGATTTCTCTGTATCCTGGGATTTAGGCATGAATTATACTATCATAAGTGATAGCTTGATTGTTGGATCCCAACCTCAGAAGCCTGAAGATATCGATCACTTAAAAGAAGAGGCGAACGTCGCGTACATTCTCTGTTTGCAGCAGGACAAGGACATTGAATATTGGGGAGTTGATTTCCAAGCTATTCTTGCGCGATGCAAGGAGCTCCGTATTCGGCACATGAGAAGGCCGGTAAGTGCCTCATCGCTCTAATATTTCTGTTTCGCGCATCATCTGCAGCGGTCTTAGGAGTTCCCACACGATTTGGAAAATGCTGTCCACATGAGCCAAACTAGCTCTAAAAATGGCTTTTTGGGGCAATGTAACCCTCTGTTTCTCTATATTTCTGTATTACTGTCCTTAATCTCTACATTGTATTGCCAAGTTGCAACTGAAAGAAGGAATTCATTTATCGTTGATATCCTTTCGATATGGAAACAAACAGGCAAGGGACTTTGATCCAGATTCCTTGAGGTCGCAATTGCCGAAAGCAGTTTCTTCACTAGAGTGGGCCATATCAGAGGGCAAAGGAAGAGTCTATGTTCACTGTACTGCTGGACTGGGCAGGGCACCTGCGGTTGCTATTGCTTATTTGTTCTGGTTCTGTAACATGGATGTGAGCCCCAATTTCGAACTATTCTTCTCAACCTGCCGTTCTTACTTTTCCTTAGTTTATCAAATTCAAAATATGAACAAAAGAAGCAGCAGTTCTTGTAATTAAACTTTGTGATGCTATGTATTCTGCCTAACAGCTCAATGCGGCGTATGAGAAAGTGACTTTGAAAAGGCCCTGTGGACCTAACAAGAGAGCTATTCGAGGTGCGACTTACGATCTGGCAAAGAATGATCCATGGAAAGAGCCTTTTGAGACCCTGCCTGAGCATGCCTTCAGTGGTGTTTCTGATTGGGAGAGGACGCTGATCCAAGACAGAGTGCGTGGACTGCGAGGAACTTGAGCAATTGTATGGTACCTTTTTGTTTTTAACTTTGTAAAAGTTTGCTTCTTTACTATTGCTGCTTATATTGTCCTGTTTGATTGTACAGGAACAAGGGATTGTTATAAACTTGCAATCTAGGAAGAAAGACCAGATCTAAAAAGGTTTCACCCCAGACCATTTCCTTAACATCTTATATGAGCTTTAATGAAATAGAGAAGCGTTTATAAAATTTAGGTGAAAACATAGAGAAGTTACCTGGACTCTAGTGCTTTTGAAATGTGATCTTTAAAAGGTTTGATTTCGGTACCTAACTTACCGTTATATTTTGGTTCCACTGCCTCTCCTTCAAAACTTAATTTGAAAGTGAGTTAGTTAAATGGAATATTATATGGATTTTTCAATGGAAACTACTGTTTTGTAACACCTTCGATTGAATATTTAGTTGATGAAAAATTCGATTCTTATTATTGCTGACATTTTCTATAATCTTTTTGACAGAAACCCGTTTTTGACAAAAACCTAACGGAGAAGTACTGCAATAAAAAATAATGAAATGTTGAGTACCAGAATCAAAACTTTGGAAGCGTGGTATACATGTCAAATTGTGCTATCGTCCTTTCGCTGGCTCGTCGACAAAATAGCAGTCACAAGGTGGAAAGTGGTGCAGAGTTGCAGAGTTCAGAAGCAGCTTCTGAAGGTAAAAATTATCTTGGTTCTAGTAAGGATCACTTAGCTGCTGCTTACTTATTAGATATTTAGATTGATGTATATTAATTGTAGTTTGATGAATTTGGCTACTGCAATTTCTTCCCTGCAGCGTTGAAGATATAGCTTCAAATAGTTTATCAATCTCTGTAATGTGTTTATCAAATAGTTTATCAATCTCTGTAATGTGTCTATCAAATAGTTTATCAATCTCTGTAATGTGTTTATCAAATAGTTTATCAATCTCTGTAATGTGTCTATCAAATAGTTTATCAATCTCTGTAATGTGTTTCTTAGATTCATAATAATGATAAATAAATGTGGAAATTGTACCTATGTATATGGCTTTTGATTTTTTTCCTATTGCATGTTTTATTATATTTACAGCAATTATGTAAAGGTGTTCTCAGAATTGCTTTAGAACTTTTTCTGCTATTGAAGCTTTTCTACTCTTGGGAAAAATTGCAATAAGCTTTTAGATTCCGAAAGTCGAAACTTCAGTTTGAAATTTTCGCTTTGTTTTTATTGGGAAGATTTTACACGAATTTAAAGAATTTTGATGTGAGAAAAGAGATTAAGCGACTATTTTTTTAGTTAATATATTAACTAGGAATTAGGCTATTATATTATTAATAATAGTACCAATAAGGTTTTCGGCCTTTGAATGATAGGATGTGTGGTTAGGATGATCGTAATTTTTTATAGTTGAGTAGGTGATTGGTTGATTGAGTAATATGATTTAACAATAGAAATAATCAAAATTCGATAGTATGCAAAACATAGAGAATATGATACTTTTAACTTTTTGACTCTTAGATCAATTATTTATAATTTAATGATTTCTAATTTTTAGATTAATACTATTACGAGTTCTCAACTTTAAGGGAAGTTGCAATCATCCCAGTCGTACAATTATTGATCTAAGCGTCAAAAAGTCTTTCTATACTTCAAAAAAACAAAAAAAACCTAAATAAATTCGTCGACAGCAGGGTTCGAACCTGCGCGGGCGCAGCCCAACAGATTTCAAGTCTGTCTCCTTAACCACTCGGACATATCGACTTTGGTTATTTATTGCCTAATATAACATATTATGTATAATATAAACTATTCAAGAATATTAGAAACAAAGTGGACTCCTAAATAATGGTTTAGCGAGACAAATTCCGCACTTATGTTAGTGTAGGATGCATCAAGGGCGAAGCCACATGACCAATCAGATAATATTCGAAATGACGCGAGACTAGGTTAAGCCGAGTCGTGTTTGAAGTGGTTGGAAGATTGTTAGATTGAGTCACAATCAAGATCTATGGGCGACGTGTCTATATGCTTTAAGCGAATTAATTGCATGCGTATTTCGAACAGTTCGAGCTTTTAAAATTAATGGTTAACATCAATGATCCGACAAGTAATATCAGAGTCATAAGTCATGGGTTTGATTCCCACATGCTGTAGCATTATCCTGTAACGGAAAGTCATGTTGAGCATAGTCACGTTCGAAATGGAATATACTCTTAATTTTCATGAAACTTGCTCTAACATCTGGTTTGAATTTGATTCCAGTTAAACCTACAAATAAACATTTTATGGTGTATATATATATATCCTGTTAAATCAAAATCCAATTAGAGGCTTAATTACTTGTCGCATATATGTTCTATATATGCATACCAATTGTTACAATAAAGAAAAAAAAAACTATTTGTTATTTGCCGAAAAAAAAATCAACAAGTGTTAACATCAAGGAGAATGAGTTTGTTCACCTATATCTCTAAAGAAAATACCCAATTAATTAGTAGACATTAATCTTTTCCGCCATAACAGTATTAAAATTCTATTGATCATGGTGATCATGGTGACAACATGCTTAATTAATTAATCACACCACAAATTCAGTAATTTTTCCTAATTAATTAGTGGTGAAACCATGAGAAACCCACTAACTCCATATGCACTATCCCACACATTTTACTTTTAGCCCCAATTAAAGCCCCAGCTCTCAAGTTCAAGTTTAATTAAAAGATCGATCACAACAAAGTAATTAACAAAGAGATAACGAATCAAAATTTTGTGCTATTCAATCCATACACGATTTAATTGACTAAACATGCATGATGGTTTGGAATAAAGGTCGATGGCCTTTCCCACTACAAAGTATAAAGAACAATCCTACATGCGCTGATCGTCCCTGGCTAGCGCAAGTGACAAAAAATTTGATTGTTGATATTCAAGGTCCCAAATTCGAATCCTAGTTGATTCATATTTCCAGCTAAATTTATTTCTAATTAAAAACATAAACGAAGCAAATAACATATTATCTTTCTCTTAAAAATAATAATAATAATAATTCTGGGGGCCATAAATATATACTTCTTATTAAATGCCATCTTAATTGATATTTATAAAAAAAGCCCAAACCCCATCACTTGTAATAGAAAAGTTTTAAGGCACTAATATATATATATATGAAACTAATTAACTACAAAAGTACAAAGTCAACACACTCATGTACCATGCACATGGGCCTTTTAATATGAGTCCCCTAACTAGATGTCCTGAATCGTATACATGCATTTTAATATGAGTCCCCTAATTAACTAGATGTGCTGAATCGTGTACAATGATTTTAATATGAGTCCCCTAACTAAATATATGTGCTGAATCGTATACATGCATGTTCCTGCTTTAATTCCCCTCCCACACAATCACATCCTTTATTCCACACACACACACACACACACACACACTCTCTCTCTCTTTCAAATCCACTTATTAGAGATCGATGATGATCCCAAATGCCCCAGATATTCCAAAAAGTCCTCCTAGGATCAAGCATGATGGCAAGTTCTACTCAATGCTCCTTTCCAAGGAGAGCTCCTTGGCCAATCACTCCTTCAGGGTTGCTTCGGGATCTGTGCCGTTCGTATGGGAGTCCGTGCCTGGCACGCCCAAGGTCGCCGTCGCGGCCGCCGCCGTCCCACCCATCACACCACCACCCTCTTATTGGCACCACGCCGCGGGTACGGCGGCGGCCAATCTCAAGAGCACGGCGAGCGAGAATCAGAATCAGAATGAGAATAAGAATAAGGAGAAGCAGAGGAAGAAGCAGTACAGGAATTTTATCGCCGCCATCTTTCGTAAGCTCACTCTGATAAGGTCGAGGAAGCGGACGCAGCCACCGTCGAGCCGAATTTCGTCCGCCTCGTCGCCGTCGCCTTCGTTCTCTCGATCCAGTATCTCGAGTTTGCGATTCTCCAGCTCTAGGATGCTGTTCTCCTCGGCGGTGAGAGACGACCGGCCGGACGATCTTCCTCGGTGTTTCTTGTGCTTTCGGCTGCGGTCGATTCCAAAAGTACGTGCTTTTCTTCCGGCGTGGTCGTAAGGGAAAAATTGGTGCTGATCATCACTACTCGGGAGAGATTTAAAAATATATATATATATTATTTAAAATAATCCTAAAACACATTATTTACAAAAATGACCATGCGAAAATCATTTTCAAAATTGATTCTCCTTAAATTCCCACAGTGCATGTGGAGAAGGAAAATGCTGTTCATGTTATGCTAAATATGATGAATAATTTATAATTTTCAAAATATGAAAAAAATACATATATATACAATATATATGTTGCGTACTTAAGTAATCCTAAGCGATATACCATCACCTGCTTCAGTTTTTGTCTCATAAACCCGTTATCCTCAAATTAATGCTCACAAAATATGCTCTTCGATCACTCACCATAGTTAACTCAGTAGTAATATTTCTACGTTGAGGCAGCAAAAAGAGTCAATTTTGTAAGTATATATAACTTTGCATGGGACCATTTTCGAAAATAAACTTTCCGTTAGGATTATTTTCGGAAAAAATAACTTAGCCAAAGTATATATCTTAATTTCCTTGTTGGTGTAGTGTGCGACGATCGATCAAGAACGAAGATGTTATGTGTGACCCCTTAGTAATAAATAGAAAGTTAATTAGATGTATGCTCATGCTGTTCATTATAAGGGGAAAAGAAAAAAGAAAAAAAGAAAAAAAAAAGATATGCTTAATTATTTTGGAATAAAACATGATTACTAATTTGTGATAATTTTATGGTGAACTAGGGTCCACTTGCTTTCGCATTTGGTTTAGCAATTTAGTCCAAATATGTTATATACAAAAGCTTCTCTTATTTATTTATTTCTATGATGAGTGCAAAATAATATGGAATGATTCCCTTCCAACAAAAAAAAGAAAAAAATCACACAAAAGGTGTAACACTAACAGGGTAAATTTAATAGTTGTCATATTAGGAACTGATCATATTTAACATAGTTGGTTTAAAGCTCCATGATTTGTACTCAAAATTTAAAATTTAAAATTTAATTACTTCATAATTTTTAACTGAATTAATTAGTTTTATTTTTTTTCTCTTTCTTTTTGCCAATTGTACTACGTACTCGGGAGTACAGTATAATTGTTTTGGCCAATAAAGGTGACTTTTAATTATATAAGAACGCGATCCATTTCTTTTGAATTGTACCGGATACACTAATTAAGGCCACCTCAATTGTGCCGTACGTGCTGGGCCTAATTTTTTCCTTCGAACACCCACTACAACAAAAATGATGTATAGCGACACTTTTAAATATAGGTACATGTCAAAAAAGTGCTGCTAGCTAAAATTACCGACACTTTTAAAAAGTATTGCTATATATGGGGTCACTAGATATATAGTAACAGTTAAAGAGTGTCGCTATAATCTAAAAAAGTGCTGCTAATTTACCAACACTTATTTAAATATTTAGCAACCGCCGAAACAATATCTCGTTGGCTGCGGTGGCAGAGGAGGACGAAAAGAAAGGCTTTTCGTTTAGAATTTCAGTTAATTGAGTGAAGAGAGAAGAGAATATGATAATTGATTTTTCTTCTTTTTTTTTTTCTTTTCTGTTTGTAATTGGGCCAAATGGACTGGGTATAGTGGGTTGAATAGAGTAATCTTTTATTTTTGGTTGGATTGGGCTTTATATTTAGGCATTAGTATATGTTTTTTTAAGTTTTAGCATAAATGAGACACTTACTCAAAAGTGTCCCAAACATGTGTCTCTATAACTTAATTCTGTTGTAGTGACTCCAAAAATATTAAATTATAAGAACATATTTTAATTTACAACACTTTTATATAAGTATTTTATATATACTAAATTTTTTTAAAAAAATTAGTGAAACCTAAATAATAGTCCAATTCTATCAAAAACCTAAATATAAATCCAATCCAATCAAAAATAAAAAAAATTTCTACTTAATCAATCCCACCTAGCCCACTCGGTATATATTATTTTTATTGTAGTGGAAATTTTCGTAGCTATTTTAGGTTTGGATCTGGCTCGCAATACCTGAATCGGCCGGTGGAACTAAATCTGAGTCAAATAAGAGATCGAACTCAGATCTATATTGGATCAACAAAAGAAACTAGAAATCCAATAACCCGTCAAAAATTAAATAGTTTTCAAAATGTATATAATATGTTCTTATGAACACGAAAAAATTATAATTTCTCAAAAAAAAACAAAATATTTCTTTTTAATGTATAGTGCCTCCATGTGTTGATGGGCCAGGTTAAATGGACCCGAGGCTTAACTTGGACCGTAATTGCCATGAGTGAATCTGAACCCACAAGAAACACATTTTACCCGTTTTAAGTTCGAACCCACTTCTAGTTCGAATCCTAGTTGATTCACATTTCCAGCTAAGTTTATTTTTAAATGAAATAAATGAAACAGGTAACATGCTACCTATCTCTCAAAAAAAAAAAAAAAAAGGTTCGACCCTAGCCCGTGTCAGCCAAATTTCTACAACATGTGGACACAATTTTTGCTAATATATGGGGTTTAATTTTAACTGACCGTCCCGAGCTCGAATCCTAGTTGATTCACATTTCTAGCTAAGTTTATTTCTTAACGAAATATACAAAGCGGGTAGCGTGCTACCTAGCTATCTCTTAAAAAAAGAAAAAAAGAAAAAAAAGAAAACAAGTGTTGTTCAAGTACAGTTATTTGAAGAATTTTTTTTGAGAAATAGATAGCACGCTACCTGTTTCATTCATTCAGACACTAAATTTAGCTATATAGAGTGATGCAGCAGAGGCCTCTAGAGTTATATATTTGAAGAATTACTAACAACTCTATAAGTACGCCATATAAATTTTGATCATAATAGAACCCCGAAAGAAAAAAAAACAAATAATTGGACCTTTTTTTTGTTTGCCAATAGTAAAATTGTTTCAATAATTTAATACGCATGTTCGGTCGATATATACAAACTTTTTCTTTGTTAATATCGGTATTGACATTCTATATTTAAGTATTTCCTATTAACAACTACAAAATTTCTGTATTGTCATGTACCTACGAATTGTGATACTCAAGTAACCCCACATCGGAAAATACGAGAGAATGTGAAGGATTTATATACGGCTAGCATATTAGAATTAATAACTGAGCTTAAATATTTTAGACTGGTCATTCATATGTAACGAAATATTAGTATTTTTCTAGTTTTTTTTGCTAGCTAATCTGCTCCTAGATATCTACAATGATGCTTTATTCACTGGGAGTAGTTGGGACACTTATGATCTATACTTGCCTCTCTTTTTATTTTATTTTTTTTATGATAGAGAACTCCAAAAAGAGATCCCTCACAAAAAATGTAAACACCCTACAAAAACCTTAAAATAATCTTAAGGTCCTTTTTTGATTAATATATTTAATCCATATATATGTACCATTACCCTACCCCTCTTCACCTTTGAATCTCCCTTAATTGCAAAAGTCAACATCTTTGAGGGAGTCCACGTGGGCAAGCAGTGCCAAAGCTGGGATCTTAATTCACACACCAAGATCTCTCCCTTTTTTTTTTTTTTCTGAAAAATAGATAACACGCTACCCGTATTAATTATTCATTGAAAAAATTAATGAATTAAGTTACAAAAATAAGGCAACATAGGTCTAGGAGGGAGCAGAAAAAAAAAAAAAAGCAAAACAAAAACCTATCGACTATAAACGTGTCGTCAATTACTTGATAAAAATTGCTCCTAATATTCATCAGCTGCTTAATTTTGTAAGCTGCAAATTAAGGGCTTACAGCTGGCCATCCCTAGAGCAAGTAGCAAAGGGCTTGGTGGTTGGTACCCGATGTCCGAAGTTTAAATCCTAGTTGATTCACATTTTCAGCTAATTTATTTCTAAATAAAATAAACGAAGCGGATAACGTGCTATCTATCTCTTTCAAAAAAAAAAAAAAAAACATATTCTTTATATATAGAGATAGTAAAAAACAATTAAATTCTTTTACCATATAAGAAACAAAATAATTAATATAAAATTAATATAAAATTTAGTTAATTAGATTCTTCAGTAACTCACATAGCTCGATATAATTATTTAGAAACAAATGCTAAAAAGAACATCTTTTGAGAGGAAAAAAAAAAAAGGAAAAGAAAAGAATTTTGTCCTCTATCTCTCTCAATCTGTGAAAAGCTTCTTCTCCAGTGATCCAATCTTAGACATCAGCAGAAACATCAGCAGCAGGAACCAAACAAGAGACCCTGGCCTTATTCCTCCTCTCCTTTTCACCCTCTACTCATTGTTTCCCTTTCCCCTCCTCCTTTTTATCTATGATATAAGCTTTTTGCCCACTTCCCCTTAATACCTTGCCTTTTAAGCACTCTTTCCTTTCTCCATATCCAATCTCTCTCTCTCTCTCTCTCTCTCTCTCTCTCTCTCTCTCTCTCTCTCTCTCCATACACCTCTATTTCTCAGGTTCTCTAGGTTCCATATTCATTGCTAAGGAGAGCATGCCTCAATGTCCTCAGAAAGGTAAGGAAAGTTACTAAATAATTTTATAGTTCTCCTCTTTAATTAAGATGTTCAAAAGAGCAAACCCTAACTTAGCATTCCAATTATTATTGGTCTTGCAATTCCATGAATTTGTGTGTTAGAGCAAGCTACAAACACCAGCACCAAATTTTCCCCCCTTTCTAACTAGATCTAACACTGCAACTGACTCTTTTTATACCTTTTAAACTTGCATAATGGAAAGGGCCGGCAAAGATAATTACAGTTTCTGTATGTACTATTCTAATTTTAGGTATATATTGAAAGATTAAAACCGCCAAAACACCCTAAGCTATATATACTGCATGAGATCTTACACTCATTTCCTCTAATTGCTTGTTCATGTTCTCGTCATTTGTACGCATCAGCAGGGAGCGAATCGATGAGGTCGGAAAGAAGATCAAGAGAGAATCCGACGCCGTGCCCGCCGATCGGATGGGACGGCGAATAGGCCCGGCCGGGGCCCTAAACACCGTAACCCCGTGCGCCGCCTGTAAGCTCCTGCGACGGCGGTGCGCGCAGGAGTGCCCTTTCTCCCCTTACTTCTCCCCTCAAGAGCCCAACAAGTTCGCCTCCGTCCACAAGGTCTTCGGCGCAAGCAATGTCTCCAAGATGCTAATGGTAATTAAACAACAACAATAAACAGTTATCAGTACCAAAACCATTAGGAAAGAAAATCGTTTAGTTTCACATGTACATAAAGCTCAAGATGATTATGTTATATATGGTAGTAGTTGTGATGTGGTACTGCATATATGCTTCTTCAAATCAATATTATTGGAATTAGAGGGCAACGAAAAAATTCATAAACTGGATAGATAGCCAACGTATCCAGAAACCGAAATCAGATCGAATTATTTGTTTTACTAGCCTTCTTAATTACATGGCAACATATATATATATATATATGCTGTTAGTTTATTGCTCTTAAATAACAACTTCATCAGGAGGTCCCGGAGCCGCAGAGGGCTGATGCGGCGAACAGTCTCGTATACGAAGCGAACCTACGACTACGAGACCCGGTGTACGGCTGCATGGGGGCGATCATGGCGCTGCAGCAGCAAGTGCAAGCCCTAGAAGCTGAACTAGAAGCGATTAGAGCCGAGATACTGAAGCACAAGTACAGGCAAGCCGGTAGTTCTCTAATCTCTAACCCCCACGCCGCGGCTTTGCTCGTGCATCCTCCCCCTGAGGAGGTGTCGGTCGCCGCACCTCCCCCTTTGCCCCCGCTGCCCCCCGCGGCCGCCTCCTCTTCTGTGTACACTGCACCCCCTTCAAATTCTACTGAATATAGCTCCATCACAACAAATGAGAATGTCACATACTTTGGTTGAAACTAAACTAGCTTGCTCTCTTTATTTTCTTCTTAATTGTTAGTTAGTCATCATCTTTTACAAATAATGAGGAATATATGAGTACCCAATATTGGGTACGTATAACCATCAATATTGAATCAAATAAATAGATGATGCTCAAATTTAAAGTTCTTCTCCTACCTAGCTAGTTTATTATTGTCTATGGTTTTATAAGCTCATGATATATCGATCTGTTAGCTTTGGCTGTACGTAGTAAGGATTATAGTTAATTTGAAGCCATCTACTGGGTTGATGAAAGTTTAATTGGTACAAAATTAAGAAACACACACACAATTAGAAAATATTTTTAAAATTTATCCCTCTATTTGTTTATCTTTTCAACTGGTTGCTGATCTAGGGTTTCCTTCACATGCAATTCCCTGAGCCATTCAATTAGTGCTTCATTATATAAACATGCACTCATTAAAGAGGAGTGGGGGTGGGGGGTGGACATAAGGCATTGTTGATTTTATTCTCCCAATGCGGGATGGGGAAAAAGAGAGACTTCCAAGAATTTGTGCATGTGAGCAAGCTCATAGGCATGATGGTTAAATGAGCATCCAGTTATTGGGAAACTGAATTGTTGAAGTATATATCACACTATATCAGGTTACTAGTATACTTTTAAAGTGGGATATCTGAGCTTGCTCAACTAGACCGTAACTGCAGTTTGTGAGGATATATTGAGTAATTTAAAGATCTTTTTAGAATAATTTTTCTGCTTTTTTGTATATATATATATATATATATATATATATATATATATATATATATATATAGAGAGAGAGAGAGAGAGAGAGAGAGAGAGAGAGAGAGAGAGAGAGAGAGAGAGAGAGAGAAAGTGAGTTCACCTGTTATACTATTTGATAGTATATTATTAGTGCTTATTATCAACTTTTTTACTCTTTGATTATTACTATTTCACTAACCCCAATTAAATCCTAAGCATACAAGAGCCAAAAAATTGAAAGTAATCTATACAATCAAAAGTATTCCTGCCATATATATATATATATATATATATATATATATATATATATATATATATATATATATATATAGAGTCACTCTTATGGTATATATCAATAGCACGAAACACTCGGTGCTACCAAATTTTCCGCCGTTAGATCCACCGCTTCGATGATTTTCACCCGTCAGATCATTTTATTCAACCAACCACCCACTTAACCCTAGGGGGCACACATCATCCAAACCGCACATCTCTTAATCCAATGGCTAAAAACTTGATAGCACCAATGACTTGATTCTATTAATAGCATAGTAGCCTAGTACTATATATATATACACTATGCCTATACTATCAAAAGTATTCCTGCCATATTATATATATATATATATATAGAGAGAGAGAGAGAGAGAGAGATGGAATGCTATATAAGTAACAAACGAGCCATGTTGTTATCCATTTATTTTTTTATGATGGAGCCTCCGAATCGACTACCGGCACCATTGAATATATATGATTTATACCACATGGAGTATTTAGAAACAAAATTTTAAATTTTCTTGACATCATTAGCCTAACGATCAAAAGGTTTTAAAATTTATAATTTTAATGATTAATATGAGACATTTTCTTATTTAATGGCGTAAAGATATTCAAATCAATTGAATTTTGATTAAAAATAATTTTAAACTATTTAAAACAAGATTTATATTCTTGATCTTGATTACACGATTCCTGTCATTACTTTTTAAAGAATATTTATTTCCAGTCGTTTATTTTTGTGTCTACTTGGTGGATAGAGAACAATATCAAAAAAATATAAAATTTAGTTTCTAAATGTTTCGAATGGTACTGTAGCTAATATTTAATAGTACCGATCGTCGATTCGAAGACTACATCATCAAAAATAAATGGATGACAATAAAGCTCGTTTTTTACCAATAGCAATCCTGCTCATTCCTATTTAGGTTCATTGTATGGAAGATCCATGCAAAGGGATAAATTACCTTGAAAATCTATATATGTAATACTGAAAATGCATGTATTAATTGTTTAGTATTTACTGTAATTTCATTCTGTTTGCTCGCAATCACTAATTGGGAATAACATGAGAGGTAAAATCAGAGTGTTAATTAGTAGTAAATATCAATGATACGTTTTATGATATAGATTTTATTGTCTATTTAGTTTGTTAGATTGACCATTTTCATTTCTCAAAATATTTTGTCACTATAATATTTATTAATTGTCGAAACCTCTTCCTGATTTTTGAAAGGTTATCTGAGATATCATTTGCAAATATATAATTATGTAAATGTATACGTACGTAGATCCCGTATTTTCGGGATTTGCGTGAGTAGTTTCTTGTACTTTTTATTAAATTAGTTTTTGAATTTTCACATAAATTGTATTTCAGTCATCAAACATTTAATTTTTTTAATCATAAAATAATCATTGTATTCCTTTCTCTAAGATATATGGCATACTTACTTGAGTATAAATATCAAACTAGATTTTTTTTTTTTTTTTTTTTTTTTTTTAAGAGAAAGGTAGTTAGCTAGGTATCTGTTTCGTTCATTTGCTAGATATGAATTTAGTCGAAAATGTAAAGTAATCATATGTAATGTACAAATATAAAAGACTCAATGTTTTGGTAAACTATGCATGGACCAAGTCGCTATTTTTTTTTTTTTTTTTTGAGAAATTAGGTAGCAAGCTATCTGCTTCATTCATTAAGAAACGTGAATTAAACGTACAATATGGAAGCAGCTTAGGCCTCCGAATAGCCATCCAAAAAAAAAAAAAAAAATTATGGCATTAGTGGGTATATTAAGATAGTTAATTAGTGGGATTATCCTATATTGTGATCCCTATAAAATTATGGCATTAAGCCAATTGAATTGAAAATGTTTTTCTTATAGCTGACTTATGTCTATGGAAATAATGCTACATAAAAAATAAAAAAATTATACATACTTCGATACATATATATATATATACATATATATATATATATATGTATATATATATACATATATATATATGTATATATATATATATGTATATATATATATATATATATATATATGTATATATATATATATATATATATAACTAGGCTACTATGTTATTAATAGCACCAAGTCATTGGTGCTACCAAGTTTTTGGCCGTTTGATTGAGAGATGTGCGGTTAGCTGATATGGGCCCCTTAGGGTTAAGTGGGTGGTTGGTTGAATAGTATGATTTAACGGGTGAAAATCATCAAAGGAGTGGATCTAACGGTAAAAAACTTGGTAGCACGGAGACGTCCGTGCTATTGATAGCATAGCAGGACTATATATATATATATATATATAGTCCGGCTGCTATGCTATCAATAGTACGAAGCACTCGGTACGACCAAATTTTCTACCGTTAGATCCATCCCTTTGATGATTTTTACCCATTAGATCATACTATTCAACCAACCACCCACTTAACCCTAGGGGACCACATCATCCTAACCGCGCATCTCTCAATTTTCAATCCAATGGCTAAAAATTTAATAAAGACCAATGACTTGCACTATTAATAAGATAAGAAAGTTATATATATATATATATATATAGAGAGAGAGAGAGAGAGAGAGAGAGAGAGAGAGAGAGAGAGAGAGAGAGAGAGAGAGAGAGAGAGAGAGAGAGAGGAGTACTTATTATTATAGGTAGTTTGTCTAGGTTGAGTGGTCAATGATCTTGGCCAGCTAATTGTATTACTAAAACCATGGAGTTTCTTTTTTTTCCTTTAGCGTGCAGAGTTGTACCAGTGTGGTGGTGGGGAAAGGAGAAACACTCAAAAAACACATTAAACTATTTTATGGGGAATCCCATGACCTCACAATCTCCTAACTATTTTTGTCCCTTTCTCTTCTCCTCACCATTATCATGCCATTTGTTTTATCTTCTCATCTAAGGGGGACAAATACCATGGATGTGATGGGATTTGGTCCACCATATATCATGCTTTGCTTGAAATGGCCGCATCATAGCTTGTCCTTACTCAACTTCCCCCTCCAAAACCTAGCTATATTAAAATAATCTTATGTTCATAACCAATCTCTAAGGAATAGCAACAAGATCCCACCTCCTATATATTCATATATTAACTAGCAACTTAAAATGAAGTACTGTTGGTGGAAGTACTATATATATATATATATATACATGTACATGCTCTTTTCTCACTTTACTATAGAAATTACTTTGGATCCTACACAATAATAACGTTACATATTATCTTATGAGCTGTGCACATACATAAACCAATTTCAAAGTGCTCGATCTGCATTATAATACCGACGTACTAACAATATATAAGGTTAACATTCTTGGAAACTTATAAAAGAACTCTGTTATACTATTGCTTAGTTTCAGTTGTTATTATATATGATCATGAGATGACATATGGGGGCCGTCGGAGCATTTACTGGAATATTATTCAAGTATTTGAAGAGCTCGTAGAGTTGCTATTCGAATTGACTACAAGAATTAAAGCTTCTTAACGAAGTTTAACATGAATGGTAGAAAACTTTAAAGTAGAGAGATCGAGGAGTTGCAAAAAGTAGGGACAGAGGATAAATTTTAGGATCTATTTGGTCTTATTACAAAGTATAGTATTATTTAATGAAATGTTAATTGTCTGAACAAAAGCTACTAGAAGAAGCACTATCGAAAAATACACTTAATAGATTGATGAAGTACGTGTTTAATAAACAATTAATACAGGTTTAGGTGTATTAGATATGAGATGCTACATACTATATATATTGAAAGCAAAAGCAAAAGTTATAAGTTCAATACAGGTTTTGGTCGCCAAGGCTTTGACTAATCCTCTGCGAGAGATCCCTTGGTTGTGTGAAATGTCAAAATTAACCACCAACTTATTTTTGGGTCATTGACCCTATTATCACCACTAATCAAGATCACGCACGTGCTAGCTAGCCGTTATAAATGACCACAATAAATTTGGTATTAAAAAAATTTAAATCAGCTGAGAGCAAGATTGGTGCACCAAGTTCGAGGAACAGCAAGGTCGTTGATCTTAAAATGTGAAAAGCAGAATAAGTTATTGTGCGCACATTAATAATATATAAGTTCGCAATTAACAGGTCTCTCTCCTACCATTTTAATTAGGACATGCATTCGATTCACACAATTGAGAGCTTGTTTGGTAGATTTGAGTAGGAGAACATGATATGAGATCCGCCCCCGCATATACGAGATCTTAGCTTCTCTCCTCCGCCGTCGATAAAGGTGTGAGTTTGCACCGTACATGAACTCGCAATGGTCACTCACAATTAATAACCCGCGGCAAGTAACATATCCATAAGACTTTCAAACTCAAACCAAACATGACACTTTGATGAACTATATATATATCCAACTTCGACGTACGAGACCGAGACATGTAGATAGCCTCTAAAATGCATATCTCTAGCTAATTTTAATGATACTGAAAGTACTAACAACCAATGATACACCTAATAATAGGCCCAAGCTAGCTTGGAGCCCACTTGAGTGTTCTAAGGCCCAATTTATCTCCAAGTTTATTTGAACCCTTTGTAGTATAATAGTGGGAGTGTTTAAAATAGCCGTGTCAACGGGCCAAACACGAGCGAGCTGGGCTGGCTTGTGTTCGGCTCATTTTATAAACAAACCGATCTCGAGCTGGCTCATTAAAATATCGAGTCACAAAATTTAATTCACGTTCGGCTCGTTTATTAATGAAATGAATATGAACTGGCTCACGAATAACAAGTTAAAATATTAGAAATGAATATATAGGAAATAAATTTATGAACCTATTAAATCTAATGGTTGAAACTTTATATATAAATAGACCTTTTATAATTGGATTATGCTCTATATTTAGATTGGACTAAAAGTCCAATAATAAAAATTTGTATTATATATATATAATTATTTAGAACTAGGCTATAATTAATACTATTAATAGTACTAAGTTATTGATGCTATTAGATTTTCGATCCGTAGATGAAGCGACATGCGGTTAGGATGATAGTAGTCTTCTAGGATTAAGTGGGTGATGGGATGAACAGTACGATCTAACGGGTGAAAATAGTCAAAGAAATATATCTAACGGCGAAAAACTTAGTAGAACCAAATACTTAGTGCTATCGATATTATTTTAGCCGAACTCTAATTATTTATTTATATAAATTATGTAAATATAAAATAAATGTATTTTTTCAAGCCGAACACGAACAGGCTCGTGAACAACGAGTTGGATATATTGCTACCTGTAGTTTAAGAAACCAAGAACCTCAATTGGATCTCAAATTATAGGCCCGGGTGATACTCCCCTTGTTATGTTTTGATCCTGTGCTTTAATTTTTAAGGATCAGTTTGGGCCCAATTCTACTAATCTTGGATTCCAATTGTAATTTTGATAGACATTATGTATAGCTTTGTATGATTAAATCCTCTCTATTTTTGGTTTATCTTTTTTGGTTTTCCTTTATCTTATACCTTTAGCACCATCAAATTGGTAATTGGTGCTTAATTACCCTCCTTAAACCATTTCAAAGAGAAAATTTTCCTCATAAAGGCACATGTATCATTAGCCCTAAATTTCAAAATAGGCCTTGCTCGTATATATATAATTTTATTTTTGCTTTTGTTTCCTCTTATCTTGTATCTGTAAGAAGACATTAATTACACCTGGTTAATTAATAAAAGTCTTATTTCTCTCTTTTTGTTTCGTTTGTGAAAATTTTAGGCTTTTGATTTAATACTACATTTTTTCAGTTTTTTGTTTTTTTTTTTTTGACGGTTAAACAATATACTGAATCAGCAAATTTTTTGAGGCGCTTCGCTTATTTCATTTAAAAATAAACTTAACAAAAATTGTGAATCAACTAGAATTCGAACTTGGGTCTCATCAACAAATTAATACACGAAAAGAAATTTGTTAAGTAAAATATAGCAGTGGTCATTGATTTTTTTTTTTTTAAATTGATGCACTAACTCTCAATTTATGTTTCCACAGTTTATATTTCTCCATTAAGTTAAAAAAAAAAATTTGTTAAATAAATATTGAAATATGTCAAAATGTATTATCAACTGTTGAGAGTGGGATTTGAACCTCTATTTTGAAATAGATATTGAAGATGGCAAAATTGTAAAAAATAAATAAATAAATAAATAAAAAAATAAAAAAAGGCAAAATTTTCTGTTGAGAGTGGGATTTGAACCCACGCCCTTTCGGACCAGAACCTTAATCTGGCGCCTTAGACCAACTCGGCCATCTCAACATTTTTAATGATTTTTATAACATGTTATATATATTTAATATACATATATTTTTGCGCACTAATGCCTCACCACTACAAAAGGATATATGTATATATATATATAACACCAACATGCTGAATTGTATTCTAGATCTGATGCAGTTGATCTCATCTTAATTTGTGCTTCTTCATCTTAATCAACGTTGCTTCATTAATTTATGGTTGTGTCTTATTCTCTTATCGCAATTAGTAATGCTTCAAATTACCGTGCAAATAGGATTAACCTTCTAATTAATCCTATTTCCCTTCGATCTTTTGGTGTACTTGACTAGTTCGTAATCACAATTAATAAACTAAGCAAGTAGGGATTTCACTTCCTCGATCTAGCTCTTTCTCAACAACATTCTAATACTACTTGCACAAGGTAACCTTTTTGTTCCGACACGATATTCGTCCATAGTTGGTCACTATATATATACATGTTGAGGCAATAATTCGCTTCGCATGTCCTTATTCATGTAGAAGAACATTTGTTCTTGCTGCTGCAGAACTATAATAATTTACGAGGATCCACCTGAATTCATGTATCAGATGATGGAGATACTTTAAGCAAAATTTACAGATTGAAGGAAACCCTAATTAAACAAGCTTGCGCTATATATATATATATATAGCACCAATGACTTGGTGCTAGTAAGTTTTCTACGTACCCATGGATTAAAAGATGTGCGGCTAGGATGATGTAGGCTCCCTAGGGTTGAGTGGGTGGTTGGTTGAATAGTATAATCTAATGGATAAAATTAATCAAAGGGGTTAATCCAAGGGTAGAAAACTTACTAGCGTCGAGTTAAATCGTCTTATTAATAACATACCGGACTCTATATATATATATATATATATATAACATTTCTAAGTCTTATATGATTGCGTCTACTCCATCGGTTGTTTCTCTCCATTTCTTTATGGCTTGCAAAACTGCTTGCTTCACCATCTGAGCATCCACACTGTCAACTTGATTCTGCAAATTAGGGCATAACTCATTAATTAGATATCGCGCGGTACAATTATTTCAGTTGATAGAAAGATCTAAAGAAACTTTTATTAATCGGACAAAATATGTCCAGCATGTTAAGGATGTAAACAATGTATGGCTCGCAGTGTTTGGATTTTTTTTTTTCCTTTTTGTTTTGAAGAAATTATAATAGACATGTAGATATATATATATATAATGCACATAATATGCAAGTACAAGCATTCATATAAATGTTCTTCAACCAATATAATAATATATGCATTTTCTATGGAAATCTACTTTAAAATGAATGGAGTATAATGAGAAGATCTAACGTTCTTTAATACGTGAATATTTCTTATTCTTTACTACCTATATATATAATAATTCACAAGAAATGATTAAATCTTTGCTATATTAGGATATTTTTGAAGATCATCTACATTATGTTTATGTGACCAGACTATATATGGGCTTTAATTAGATACTTTTTGATCTGCTAAAAAAGATCTGGTCTTATATATCATATATCATGCATGCATACATATTTGTATATATAGCGCGCGTAAGTTTAAACAAAAAATTCTTTGATCTTACTTCTCCTACTGCCTCCAAGTGAAATGTATCAGTGCAGGACACATTAGCATTTAGCACTTCAAGACCCAGATCTTCAAACACCTCTAGTATCACGACGAGCAAACCGGGACAACTCTTCTCGGAGAACACATTGATGAGTAGGCCCTTCTCTGCCGTCGAAACAGTAACCTATTATGTTTGGATGAAGCACATATATATGAGTGTATATATCTAAAGCAGTTTATGTTAGTATTAAAGTATAATAATGTACTAACAGTAGTTAATTAATCTATTTAACACTTTGATAATCCCAGATAATTAATGTGCTATACTAGCTAGCTAGACCAGAGAGCTTTTTTTTACCATATTTATAACTAAAGATTTGTTCTAGCAACTCGAACTTCGGCATTTTCGACCAGTGATCGATTTGGTTTTGACAATTAGCAATCGATCTAGTCGATCGAGTGTTAATTTGCACTTACCATAGGCATGCTGCTATCCTCGGCAAGATCTTTCAGACAAGCATCGACTTTTTGCTTCAACTCTTGAATGTATTTGGTAGCATCCACTATGATTGAGGTTTTATTTGGCTGCGAGATGCATAAAACTGGCGAGTTATGCCGGAAATTCAGTAACTACATTAACTTATTTAATCATACGTTAATTTGGTTAATTACTTGGAAATTACAAAATAAACGATTAGGATTGAAAACAAATGAATTCACAACAATGAATTTTTATCGGTTATAAGTTTTGAAAGAACACCGCAAAATATAGATCACAGTATATATGACTGCTCAATGATACATCACAAGGAATTAATACTTAAAAGTTTAAAGGGCTTCTTTAATATTGATTACATGTTGTAATAATTAGATAGGTGGGAGATCGAACAATTAATTTACTCACTTTGTTTTTTTGGTTGGAAGAAACATTTACTTGGACAAGATAAGGCAAAAGAGAGATGCCTAACACATGACTCAAATGTAAAGATAATCATTTAAAAAGCTATTAACTGAGTGTAATAGTTAATAACTTCGTATAATCATATAGCAAGTACAGTTTGTACAAGCCTCGATCTCATTGTGACCATTTTTTAATTTTGAGAGTACAACATTACCAAATTAAACTATATATATATATATATAGAAGAGAAATTAAGGAAGGAGAAAACAAATTAAGAGAAAAGAGGTTTGGAGATTGTGTAGATTAATTACTGCTTGGGAATTTGTAACAGATCGAAGAAGCTGCAGCTTCTCTTGTAGAGCTGCTTTCTTTTGCTCCCTAGAGACCATCTCTCTCTCTCTCTCTCTAACTCTCTCTCTCTCTCTCTCTCTCTCTCTCTCTCTCTCTCTCTCTCTCTCTCTCTCTCTCTCTCTCTCTCTCCTTTGAGCACTTAAATGAAGGGATGAGCTCTCACATTTATATGAAGATTAGTAAATATTGCCATTAAGAAATTGCCTGAGTTTCCTAAGAAGCCATGTTATTACCAACAGAGGAAAAAATAATCATGTGGACTATGAAATGCCCAAATTGCCCATTGATTTACATGGACTCATGAGAATATATATCACATGCTTTTTTTTATTAAGAAGGTGTAGAGAAGATCCCTTTTGAGTTACATCACGTAGTCAAACACATTCGTGGTAATATACATACTTAACTTACGTAAATTAATTTGGCAACAGAAAAGTGCATACGTAAAGCTCGATCACATGAGTATTAATTATGTCGGAACAGATTCAATTCCTGTAATTAATTTGTTATCCAAATTAAGCCGTTATATGAAGATAAAAAAAAATTAGAAATAAAATTTTTTTGTTCATCAAATGAAACCTTTCTCTCATGCATCCAAAAGATTATATAGTAGGAAATGATTTAAGAATTAATGCTGCTTCACATGAGTGATGGATATGTACGAAAGATGCGACATATATACGTACAGATGCATGGTTCGAGAGAATCAACCTTTTACCTTATAGAACTGAACAAACTTAAATGGCTTGACACTGTACGTGTAGATTACTTGCAAATTAATTTCGATGGGAAATGACTCAATTATCGTTCTTTTTCAAATCACAATAAGTACATCCAAAAACTTCTCTTTATCTACTTCATAGTGAAATTAACCTTCTGATCCTAACTTCACACTACCATTTGTTCCACTAAAGAATGAAAAGATAGAAAAGATATAAAGCTTAACACACACATGTAAAGAGAGGGAGAGAGAAACTCAACTTTATATATATATATATATACATAGAGAGAGAGAGAGAGAGAGAGAGAGAGAGAGAGTCTATTTTGGATAATCATCCAATAATCTTTCAAAGTGGTGATCATTAATTCAATATGTAACCTTAAATTTTCTTCAAAATTTTGAGCAATTTGACGACACTTCTGCTAAGGAATTTGAACGCAACACTTGTTAGCGAGAATATATATATATAATCACGTGAATCACTTGAGATACTCTATGCATTATGGGCTGACTGGTCAGCGTACTTATAATTCAGAAGTCTGTGAGCGAGAGAGAGAGTGTTTTTTTTTTTTTTTTTTTTTTTTTCGTCGTCGGTTCGGTGCGGGCATTTTGCCCTCTGGAAGCCCTAGCTGCTTCCACCCTGTTTCGCCTAGTTCACTATCTCTTAATGAATGAAGCGGGTAGCTAGCTACCTTTTTCTCAAAAAAAAAATTAATGCTCCACACATCAAATTTATAATCAATAAAAAGACAGCCATCTAGTCACTAAATTCAAAAAAAAAATAAAAGATTAGATAGCAAATCAACATTTTAAATTAGTTGGTTTTTTAAAAAATAAATTATAATTTAAGTAAGTTTTATGCTTTTGTAACCCCCGAAAAAAAAAAGTTGGGAACTAGAAAAATTTTAACTTCAGAAAAAGGAATTAATGACACTTAAATGTAGTCCGCTTTTGAGTAGAATTATAATTAAGATTTGTGACGAGCTTTAGACCAATCGGATTCCAAAATTCCCAATTTAAGTCCATTGTTTAGATCGTTTTTGCTTTCTAATTCAGTAATTTATTGATTAACTAGAAAAGTAGCTCGCGAGCTACAAACTATCACAACTATTTTATAGTACCAAACATTCCCTTACTATAGAAAACAACAAAAGCGGTCGTGTGAAAAAGAAAGCCACTAACTATATATAAGAAGGTAATACATTTGCAAGTTGTTACAATTATTATTCAATATGAAAACTCATATTCTCCAAGTAATTGTCACCTTTAAGTACGACACCAGCAGCAATAAATGCACCTCTATAGTAACAAACCATCTCTGATTAATTACTAATATATATATAGAGGACCAACTGACCGTTCCTAGAGCAAGTGGCAAAGAGCTTAGTGGTTGGTATCCGAGACCCAAGTTCGAATCCTAGTTGATTAACATTTCCAGACAAGTTTATTTCTAAATGAAATAAACGAAGCGGATAGCATGCTGCCTTTCTCTCAAAAAATATATAGAGAAACATTGCACCAAGATTGACAACCACGGATCGGATAAGTGAACTCACCAAACTTCTAATTTCATTTTGGGCAATCTGGCTAGAAAGAAATAATGTTATTTTTAACCGACGAGGCTCAAGGTCCAGTAATGTTCTACGCAGTATACATTACCTAGAGCAAAATTGGTTAGAACAATACTGTTAATTATACACATGTAACTTAATACTCCTCCCCCCTATTTTTGATGTTTTGTTTCCTCTTTTCGATCTCGAGGTCTTGGCGGCCTCCCCTATGTTGCTAAATTTATACTGCTTTATGAATGAAGTAGGCAACTGACTATCTTTTAAAAAAAAAAAAAAAAACATAAAGTGTTAACTTTTTTCTATAGTAACTTAAATGATATTTTGATAGAAAAAGTTAGAGGAATGGTCTTTAACATCCCTTCGTGCATGAAATATATATATCTATAGAGTAAGTCTTTCGTACTTTCGAAAGTACGGAGGCTTCCATGCTTGTAAGTTGTTTTCGATGATAGGATATTCGATTTGACGATCGGCTCCGTTAGAAATAATTTATCCTATTGGAACTATTTAGAAATCAAATTTCTTAATTTTTTTACATCATTTACCAAGCGATCACAGGATCTCAAAAATGACTATTTTAACGGCCGATATGGCACGTTTTTTAGTTCAACGGTGTAGAAGTATCCAAATTACATGAAAGTTTAATAAAAAATTCTACTAAAGATTAATAGCAAGATCAATACTTCCGATTTGAAATTTGAGTCTTTTATCACCGTGTTTTATGAGATTTTTATTTTCGACCGTTCATTTTGAGGCTACTCGTTCACTAGACAAACGAATTCAAAAAATTATGAAATTTGGTTTCTAGATAGTTCCAGTAGCGTAGATCAAGTTTAACAGAACGTACCGATCGCCGAATCGGATGTCCTATCATAAAAAACAACTTACAAATACGGAGGCCCCCGTACTTTCGAAAGCATAGGAGCCTAGCTTATATATATATATATATATATATATATATATATATATATATATATATATATATATATATATATATATATATATATATATATATATATAGTAGGGCTACTATACTATTATGAGTAGTAGAGCCCTACTACTCATAAATTGTTTTCGATGATAGAGTTTCCGAATCGACGATCCACTCCGTTAAATATGATCTAGAGTATTTAAAACTTCTAGAAAATAAATTTCGTAATTTTTCAAAATCATAATAAAGTCCATCAAATGGGCATAAAATAAACGGCCGAAATCGAACGATGTCCTAAAAATAGATGATCGGATCCTTCAATTTAAGTCGGAGTTATTGATCTTTATCTAGGTAGTGAATAGAATTTTCTATCAGAAATTCAACCTATTTCAATTCTTTTACACCGTTAAACTACCAAGTATCCCATATCGGCCGTTAAAAATTGTCCTAAGAATTTGATGGTTGATACCCGAAGTCCTAAGTTTGAATCTCAGTTGATTCACATTTTTATAGCATACTATCTCTTAAAAAAGATATATATGGAGCATTCTAATTCAGAAAAGTAACTACTAACAAGTAATCATCACGCGCGTAATGATATAGGATCTCACGCGGTTGTTAATTTGATTAAATATATATTATTTAAGTAAAACTAAACGAAGAGAGGCCATTTTCACGATAATAACATAATTAATTAGAAGCACCAAATTAATCATAGTATCTACTTTTGATTGAGCTCCTAATTAATCTCATTCGAACTTCAAATCAAAGCATGCATATATGTACGTACGTAGGTTCTAGATTTTTGTTGTTTACGAAACTCTTAATAAGAGCAACTGTAGATGAAAGAACAAGTGTAGAGGGGGTGAACTAATCCAAATTATAAGCTTGGGATCTCTCGTGATGGAAGGGAAGCATCGATCGAAAGCGTCAAAGGGAGAGGTTGTTTGGGGTTTGGCATCGTGCAGGAGATGGTAACGCAATGCGTGTTTTGAGGGGATCTCTTTCGTGAGTGTGAGCTGTGAATGCCTCCAAATCTCGCTCACGGGCTAGCCTACTTAATTGCTCTCACTATTTCCATTTCTTTCACCAAAAAAAATAATAAAAAAAAATAACCAATTATAAGAAGAAAAAAAAAAACAAACATTGCCAAAAAGTGCGTTAGCGTGTTACGTATATATAGAACTGACAAATGCACGGATTGGATAATCTGCTGACGGGTCGTTATTGTTAGATCTGACTCGAAATTCAGATTTGGCTCAAATTCGGGTTTCCGACTCGCCGACAGTTTGGCGGCGCGACCAATTTGGAAAAAAAAATTATGGAGGAAAAATGAAAGTCTGTGGTGTTTTTCTTTTTCGTTTTTGCCCCAAAAAGGTGAGATTGTGGTCGGTTGTAATCTGATGAAAACTCTGTATTCCCTTTTCGTTCGATAGTGAAGTTCTCTCCTCCCTCGCCCGTGATTTTTTTCCTGCAAAGGATTTTCCACGTAAATCTGTGTGTTCTTCATTTCTGTTTGTGGTTTTGATTGTGTTTGTGTTTGCCATTTTATTTCCGTTGGTGCGTTTGTCATAACAGTTATACCCACGGAGTATATGGCCATGTATAAGGTGAGAAACCATATAGTACTAAAGTGATAAAGTGAGAACCACAAGGTACTAACTTGATACATTTTAAACCACATGAGGATTTCTTCAAGTTTTCCCTTAAAAATATAACATGACTTGTTATTTGAAATATCACGATATACAATAAACAATATAAAATTTTAAAGTGCCTAAATTATATTATGTAAAAGTATTTTATCATTCCAAATTTTCGTGATAAAAAATATTTAATGAAGTTTTCATAATTATAAAATCAATATCATAAAAGATTATATAGTTTTTAATTTAAAAAATATATACAAGTACATCTGTACATGTGGATATCCTCAGATTGCCCAAAATATTTACAACTTAATGATTGAGTACTCACCTGTTTTACCAATTAATTTTTTAGTATGAAAAATTAGTATCCATACTAATAAATTAACTTGCGGATAACCTGCGGACACTCATGGGCATGGATAGAGATCGATTGCCCGGTCTAGTTACGTACCAACAAAAAATAAGAACCTAAAAATAAGTAAACAAATACCCTAAATAAAACTATAGTTGGAACCAGATATATATGTGATCACCATTAATATTATCCAAATGAAGGGGACTAGTGTATAGGGCTCTCAATTTTAAGCACGAACAACTCATTAATATGATCCAGAGTTGATGAGTTATTGGCATTTGGATTGAACATTTTAAAATTTTCTAATATTTTATGGATCATAAAATTATAAAAGAAGATTAAATAATAATAATATATAATAATAATAATATAAAAGAGGTAATTTCTTTACATTTTATTACCAAGTGGGCTGGAATATATGGCCGAAACGAATTCAGTCCAAATTCTTTAATTTTTCTTAACACGGATACTGATAATTAGAAAGCAATTAAATTTTGATTAAGAGGGAAAAAGGAAAAAGGCGAAGAACTTATATTGAATAAACTAATTATTAATGAACAAACAAAAGACTAAATCTTCAATTGAAAAGTATAATTGTTATTTATATCAAAACAAAATTATCGAGACTACTTGATGCATAAACAAAAGGTATTTAAAGACGATAAATCTTAATTTTTAGTAATTTTGATTCTCTAGCTAGTTCATTTTTAAGTAACGCGGACTATGTACCAATTCAAATTGCCCTGTAGCACTTGGAATTACTATGTAGAAGAAACGTTTATTCAAAATATATATATAGTAGAACTACTGTTCCAAAAGCATTAATTGAAGAGACATTAATTTATCCGGAGAACGAAAGAAATTAAAAAATATATATATTGGAGAGACATATATATACATGCGTATGCACATATATATATTCCTGCACACATGGGAGGTTGGAGAGAATATATATATATATATATATATATATATATAGAATTGAGCTCCTATGCTTTTAAAAATCTGCAAGTCATTTGTCTTTGCAAGTTTTTAGCCCTTTGATTAATAGATGTGCGGTTAGGATGACTGGGCTTAAGTGGGTGGTTGGTTGAATAGTATAATCTAACGGGTGAAAATGATCAAAGACGTAGATCTAACGGTAAAAAATTCACAAGCACAAAGTGCTTGGTGCTTTTACAAGCACCATATGGACTCTATATATATATATATATATATATATATATATATAGAGAGAGAGAGAGAGAGAGAGAGAGAGAGAGAGAGAGAGAGAGTATCTTGTCTTATTAATAGCGTTCTAAGTTTCTAACCATCCATCAATTTTGATGGGTGGTTAAGATGAGAGAGAAAAAAAATTTTGAGAAGATATTAAAAAAGATGAGAAATTGAGAATCTTAATTTCTCTCTAATTTTTCTTCTCTCTCTCTTCTTAACCATCCATCAAAATTGATGGATGGTTAAAAACTTAGGAGCACAAGGACTTCTGTGCTATTAATAGCACGAAGCACTCGGTGCTACCAAGTTTTCCGCCGTTAGATCCATCCTTTTGATAATTTTCACCCGTTAGATTATACTATTCAACCAACCACCCACTTAACCCTAGGGGGCCCACATCATCCTAACCACACATCTCTCAATCCAATGGCTAAAAACTTGGTAGCACCAATGACTTGATGCTATTAATAGCATAGTAGCCTAGTTCTATATATATATATATATATATAGAATTAGGTTGGAATACTATTAGTAGTAAAACGTCATTTTTACTACCAAGTTTTTAACCATCGGATGAAAATTTGTAGGATCAGGATGATATTAGGTAGTTAGCGTTGAGTGGTCCCCCTAGGGTTGAGTGGTTCCCAATGGGTTATAGTATTTAATCCAATGGTTAGAAATAATGATAAGAGCAGATCCAAAGGTTAAAAAACTGATAGCAACAATGTGATTTTACTACTAATAGTAGCTCGACTCTATATATATATATATATATATATATATATCCCTCTTAGCATTCAATTTATGTGGCAAAAAAGAAAGAGGAGATACAATAATGCTTGATGAATTAACCTATAAAATTATATATATAGGACCACACTAGGTTTAAAATTCTTGTAGATTAATTTGGTTGCTATATATAAACAAGGAGCTCAATTATTTTCGTATATATCTAGTGTATATATTAATTCACGACATATTGTGAATAAAAAAGAAAATAAAATAATATCAGTAATTACTTGTCTGGAGATGAGATTGTTCCAGCTGGCCTGTAGACAAATTAAATGAAATCTTTTACACACCAAACACTAATTAAACAAAACATAATTTTAGAAGATAGGAACGTATATGTCATCTATATATATGTATATGATATGATATGATATGATATGATATGATTCAGCTCGATCAAAAAGCTAACATAATTCGCACCGATCGAGGATTCTCTAACAATTTCATATTTTATCTTATATTATGAGGCATGGCAATTAATCCATGTTTCTAGACAAGCAATATGATCGATCACTTGGCAATTAATTTAGGATAATAGTGCGATTGTCATGTCTCGATTTGTCATTACCACCAATTAATACACCGCCACAACCACCACCACCACCACCACTATTCTATTGTTACCGCTACATACTATTGCCAGGCCCGCACTACTTTCATGAATATCATTTCTATAATTAATTACCACCGCTATGCAATACTGAACTAGTCATCACTAAGATAGTCACAACCATATCATCTTCGAATCCTAGTTGATTCGCATTTTTAGCTAAGTTTATTTGTAAATGAAATAAACAAAACGAATAGCTAGCATGCTATCTATCTCTCAAAAAAAAAAAAAAAAAAAAAATAGTTACGACTATTGTTATTACATTTACTGTCAATATGTAGTTGTTACTGTTTCCGTCTCCACTTCCACCCACCGCTGCCACCTTCTATCACCATCACAGCTATCAAAATCACTCATCACTATCATCATCATCATCTTCTTCTTCTTCTTCATCGCTTCATCATCATCATCATCATCATCTTCTTCTTCTTCATCATCGCTGTTGTCATTGATATTAATTTCGATTCAAAAATACTGTGCCAATCTTGTTGAAATAATTGAATACTGGCCAAACAATTAATTTTGACTTACCCTTTTGTCATGTATATATAAAATTAAACGTGCATATATATAATTAAGTTTACTATATAATTAATTAATTGGATATTTCTCTTAAGGCGTGTATCTTAGTTAAGAAAAAGTTGAGCGTCAATTAAGCCCCAAATTAAAGAACAGCGACAAGTAAAAACCTTTTTTTCTGGAAAAATGAAAATCGAATTAAACTCTAATGAACTGTAAATCGTGTAGATCGATACTGCATATATACCAAATGCTATTGTTGTTTCTTTAACATGTAATCCCCAGGAGAGAAACGCGCGAGCAATTAGAAAAATGGCATGCTTTATTATAATTAACAAACCAAAGAATCTTTTTCACTATCCATGACTAGTTAACAATGTATAGCACCTAGCTATCTCTAAATAATAAAGCAAAATTAATTAAGTTCGGTGGTTCCCTCTACATTAATCTATCAAAATCAAGATATATATGCAAATTGCGAATAAGTATGCGCGCGGTTCCTATTCCAACAAACAAGCTTAACAAAGAATGCATAGAAAAATTTCGTTGCTACCTATCTAGGAGACCATGAACCATTTGATATTACTATTATTTAATTACCATTTGATCGATATTACTATTATTTATTTATTTATTTATGCACGAACCAAGTGACATGTTCTCATCACAAATGTCCCACAAAGTACATGACAACTCCTTGTTGTACTCCTCACTGAAGTTCATGCTTCAAATTACGTATGGGAAATGTTTAATTTGGGTCCACATAAATTAAACTCCCTATTTATTGGTGATATATATATATATATATATATATATATATATATATATATATATATATATATATATATATATATATATATATATATATATATATATATATATTAATTCGCAAATTCATATAAGCATTAATTATATATGCCAAATATTTCAATAGTATATGGCAATTATAACATTATGGAACCCGTAGCAATGCTCATACTCTCAAATGTAAAATACTAGATCTGGGTTCACATAAAATTAATGTTTTCGATTGACATGTTCATGTAGGGTCTAAGACTCATGAGTTTATGAGAAAATCAAAACTCTCCATATATGTTTTTTTGAGAATAAGGTAGCATGCTACCCGCTTCATTCAGTGAAGATGTGAATTAAGCTACAGAAGTGAGGCAGCTGGGCCTCGCGCAAAGCGAAAAAAAAAAAAAAAAAAGAAAAAAAAAAGAGGCTACTACTACTACTACTACTAGCAAACAACCGACAGGAACTCTTTCCAAGAATCCACCAACTGCTTCGCCTTGCAAGCGGCTCTCAAAGGATCCAGCCTTGTCGATCTGAAAATGATGTTGTTTCTGCACTCCCAAATGACCCACCAACAGGCCACTAATTCCGGGATCCAATTATAAGTACCATATGGGCCGTTCCTAACCACCCACCTGTCCCACACCGAAAGAACATCAACTCCTAGATCCGTGCCCTGTACGCCATCTACGGCCGTCACTAAGGTAAATTTTACAAAGACGCAACTTGTGAACAAATGATCAATAGTCTCCTCTTCTGATCCACACAGTACGCACGCCGTGTCACCGTTCCACCCTCTTTTTTTAAGGTTATCTACCGTGAGGAGTCTCTTTTTGAGGACTAGCCAGCAGAAAATTTTAACTTTGAGCGGGATACGCAAACCCCATAATTTGTTAGCACGTCCATCCCGTGTACCTCCTTCACTCAGCACCGAGTAGGTCGACTTTACCGAGAAGCGCCCCCCAGGGTCCCACCGCCATAAGATCCTATCAGGACCTTGATCCACGTTGAAAGCAGAGACCCGATTCATGAGCTCCAATGAGATATGCCGCAAGGCCGGAGTGCTAACATCGCCATCACCCAAGATCTTACGCCAGTCCCATCCATCGCTCCCCCAACACTCCGTGACTTTAGCGTTCGTGCATCCCGTATGCTGTATACCTCCGGAAAAGCCCGCTGCAGGGACGTCTCCCCACACCATCGATCATGCCAAAAAATAGTAGAGCACCCGTTACCCAGGGTAAAATTTATGCCCCATTTGAAGATTTTAGCAAGGCTTAGGACTCCTTTCCACCAGTGTGAGTGGGGCCGAAATGATCTTCCTTCGTTCAGGGGTCTTCTTCTGCGGTAGTATAGATCATGAATGAGCTTGTTCCACAATAACTGCGGTTCCGTGTGAAACTTCCACCACCATTTGACCAGTAAAGCTTGATTCATATCGCCTAAATCCAGAATGCCCAGTCCTCCAGCTTTCTTACTTTTACAAACATTTTTCCACGCTATTAGGCAACCCGTACCTGTATGTTGTTTTACCATATATGTTGTTTTACAAACACTTCAACAATCTATATATATATATATATATATATATATATATATATATATATATATATATATATATATATATATATATATATATATATATATATATATATATATATATATATATATACACACGGCTCAACAGTGAAACCGTAGAAAAGTAATCGACTGCAATGGTTCTCGTGACTATACTGTAACGCGAAGTGCGACGACTCTCTCTCATGAGAGATAACTTGTAGGGGGCCTAGAAATGGGTCCTCTTGTTCCTTCTCGATACCGGGTTAGGGTTTTAGATGGGTCCAAAGATTAATATTGCTCTGCCCTGGCGTGAAGCATGATCCTTTGTACATGCCAGAGAAGAGAAAACAATATTCGCATGAACTAGTTGCGCCACATAACCTGTACACTTCTACTACATCGAATGTAACGTAACCACGTACCTAGCTGAAGAAACGTATCAAAATTAATCCAATGCCACATTAAAAGATTCAAACTACTAGCACATCAAATGTAACAAGTCGTCGTGTTTAGATCGTATTGAGACGTGTCGTACGTGTCATCACGAATTACGTAACTTTAATTCCTACTGTGATCCGTCTAAACATCCAACTCATCACTTTAAGCTTAATTTAGTGCAAAAGATTATTATACAGTTGACTAGAAAATTAAGTGTTGCGTGAGCATGCATGGACCGACACGGTACACTTGGTGTAGGCATGCAATAATTGAGACGATCGAGAAACGTACTCTTGTTGCTTCTATTCACGTGTGCCCCAACCCACACAAATCATTGCCACACAACAAGCCTTTCCATGCAATTCTTGTTGCATCCATTTTTGGACCTCTCTACTTCTTGGTGCACACACACTCCTTGATGAGTTGGCTTAGCTTAACTTACTGGGTTTGTCCGTATCCTCATCACATGCGCATGCATGCATGTTTTTGCTCCTTATAATTAATTAATATATTAATCATTGATGCATGGTGGATCAATTAAACCCTAACTTAATTCATCCATTTTCTTAATTAGCATTAGTGTTGGATTTATCTAAGTTTGAGTCGACAAGCATATAAATTAAGTAATGTTAAAGATAAGGCTTAAGGGACAAGAGGTACGAATTGTGTCTTCTTGTCACACTGATTTGTGAGCATAATTAACAAGGGGCTTTTTATAATAAAACTATCCAAATTTATGGTGAGCCCCCTCAACTATAGGCCGTTTTGAAATGGCCCTGTCAACTTTTTTTTTTTTTTTTTTTCGATTGACACCTCATTAATGATATGTAACAAATAAAATTTTATGTAATTAATAAAGTTATATAATAACAAAGTGGAAAAGAAATTGTAAGTTGAGGGGTGGGTGGTAATAAGACGAACATAAAGTTGAGGGGGCCTATTTTAAAAAGGGCCTATTGAATTGGGCCCCAATTTATATAGCATACATCGATTGGGCCTTTTTGGGCCAAAATACACGTACGTTTAGGCCCACAATTGAATCAAAGTAATAGAAACCCATTCGAAGCTTTACTTTTCTGGGCCGAGAAAATTTAAACAATAAAGAAATTCAGATTAAATTAATGGTGTGTATAATTTGGTTTAATTTGTGTGACTTTTTTTATTTTTCTTTTAACAAGAGGTTATCCTATTTTCCTGATAAAAGACACAAATCGATTTTCTTTTTCTTTTTTTTTGTGGGTGGGGGAAGATAATTAATTGGTAACTTATTATCCAATTATAACCATGCTTATCTCCATTTAGTATAATTTAACAAAATAATAATAACAAAATTGCACTATAAGTGTAACAAATTTTTTCAAAGAAAATGTTATTGCCAATATTAAACTACGTACGTAGAACTTGATTATTATTTATTACTGAAGTTTAACCAAACATAATAAAGTTATATCATTATCTCTTCTTCTTCTTCTTTTTGTCCTATATATAAACCTAATTAAGAACTTAAACATCGTTGGCATATATAGATTACGACCTGTAGACCTAATCGAGAACTTAAGCATCGTTGGCATATATAGATTGAGACCTACTTAACAGCTAACATCCATTGACATCATCCTGACATAATTTTGACATAAGAAAATGAAATTTTTTCCAATAAATCATAGAAAAATTAATTAATGTTTAATGTCACACACAAAATCCAAAATAAGGCAAAATTGTCATAAGTAATTAGGAACATCCACACATTTCTTTGGAACATTGAACCCACATCACTTGTCACTAAATACCAATAAAATAACACAAAACAAGTGGAGTACCACTTCTCGATCCTGTGCGAATAAATTTAAAATATGCCGAGTAGCAAGCAGGCCATTGGTTGGTATCCGAGACCGAGTCGAATCCTAGTTGATTCATATTTCCAACTAAATTTATTTCTAAACGAAATAAACGTTTAGCGCTACCTATCTCACAAAAAAAAAAAAAAAATTAAAATATGATAGTCATACAACTGATACCGTGTTTCTAATCAATTATACAGAGTTTCTAACCAATTATATTAATACTTTCATCATAATTTTTAGAAAAATATTTTTATTAATTGACTGAGTATAAATTAATGATATAGTGTAGCTGCTATATAGTATGCAAATTTTATGTGCTATTAATTAATAAAAATTAGTATTAGTATACATATTAATAGTCAAATTTCACCCCCAAAAAAGGGGAAATAATATTTGGAGTAAAATTATCTAATTATTGCATCATGCTAGTGTGAGCATGACATAGGCAGTGGGTTTCACATCCAACTTGTCCACATCCTCTCTTTTTTTTTTTTCTTTTTTTTTTCTTTTTTTTTTTTTACTTTTTTTTTTTTTTGAGAAAAAGGTAGCACGCTATCCGCTTCATTCACTGAAAGGATGAATTAGGCTACATGAGTGAGACAACTAGGGCCTCTAAGAATGACCACGACAAACAAGAGAAACAACACTTAAAAAAAATAAAAATAAAAAATCACACCACAGTAGAACGACTAGGAGGAAGTGCGCACAGGTCCTTAATTACCTTCATGCGGTTTCCACCCGGCAATGAATGCTTCTGCCCCTATGTTTGGCTCCTACTAATTCTCTCTCTTTCTCACACATTTAAGTGTCCATTTCTAGGTGTCAATCTCACACTTTTGGCCTCCCCCACTTCTATTTCATCATTTCTAGTTTCACCATGTATATTTTGAATGTTAAGTAAATTCCTTCCATAAATTAGTGTCTCTCCTTCCTTGCGTAAATATTTCGTTACAACTTAATTTGGTCGTCGACGAACCCCAACTGGATTCAATCAACGGTCATTGATTTTCAAAAACTTAAGCTATCAGATAACAATACTTTTCATATATTACATTCAATAGTCATAGTCAAAGTCATCGTAGAAATTATGCAATATACCTTCCTTCTCCTTCACGGTAGAAAATCTACAGTGTTCTTTGGAGCTTTTCTTGAGAGAGGACACTACAAAAAAAAAAAGTTAATATAATGACGCTTTTTAGACGACGCTTAGGGGAAGCGTCTCCAAGCGTTTTTATAATATAGAAAATACCGACGCTTCAAAAAGCGTCGTTATATGATATCAAATAATTTATTAAATGATGATAAATTTTACTATTATTTTTAATTTTTCGACGTTTTAAAGCGTCAGGATTTTAAAAACCCGGACACTTTAAAGCGTATATCCTGACCCTTTAATGCGTTAGAATGTATTTTACCGATGCTTTGTATAAGCGTCAATATATACGTGGCGACTCTTCATTTGCCGACGTTTTGACCGACGCTTTCAAAAATGACGTTGGATTAAATTGGAACGCTTTTAAGCATCATTAAATATATATAAAAAGCGTCCTTAAATGTAACATTTTTTGTAGTGGGATATACATTGTTTTGTGAGAGAAAGGATACACAATGATGGGGAGATATTGCAAGAATGGTCCATGAAGAGTGTGTCTCAGAAGATTCTACCCTACTGCTCTCATGTTAACAATATATAAAGATCATTAATTTTTAAAAACTTAAGCTATCAGATAATAATATTTTTCATATATTACATTCAACGGTCGCAGTCAATTCATCGTAGAAATTATGCAATATACCTTCCTTTTCCTTCACGGTAGAAAATCTACAGTGTTCTTTGGAGCTTTTCTTGAGAGAGAATATATATACATTGTTTTGTGAGAGAAAGGATACACAATGATGGGGAGATATTGCAAGAATGGTCCATGGAGAGTGTGATGGGAGGTACAAAAGACAAGTTTATTCTTGTTTTATCTTTGTATGCTCTTTATCATGACCTATACACACATACAGTATCTATCCTATATAGTCTTGGATGGAAGAAGAGGAGGTATATATTCATATATATGTTCTCATTCAAAGTTAAAGAGCACCATATATGTTCTCATTCAAAATTTGTTACGACGCACAAACAGAAAATAAAATGAACACAAAAATTTACGTGAAAAATTCACAGAAAAGAAATTACTATACTAGTAAGTATATATATATATATATATATCCATTTCACCCTCTCAATGGTGCATGTCGAAGAATTTCGATTTAAGTTTATTGGATGTTCTCAAACTGTTAATTATCTTTAGTGTTGCAGTACTTCTGTAAAAGCTTCAGCAGGGTCAAGCGCAGGTCAATAAGTTTCTGGACCATTGTTAGATCTAATTTATAAATTGGAGTTACTAATTTTGGTTGATTGGTTGTGGCATTAAATCATAGCCAACATCCTCATTATTCCTATCACCAGATGCTCCCACAAGCAATTATGGTTGCAGTGCATGTAGTACGCTTTGCTTTCGGCTAATTAATAGTGAAAATGCCCACCCATGTGCAAGAAGGAAATTAAGGCTCCAACAGTTAAATTCTCTTTAGATCTTAACCATCTTGGTTGTCCCAAAAGTCCTTGTCATTTTCTCCTTGCTAGTGGGAAAGAAATTCCCTGGACTTGGTCCACCACCTCAGATCGAAGCAGACTCTCCAATCAACCTAGTATCTTTCTCCTCCTTCACTACTTTAAAAGGGCTTATCTGGCCTGTTCTACTACGTAATCTTCCACTTGACGAGTCCCGACGCCATTCGTGCGGTACGGCGTGCTGCCCTCCTATCTAAGTCCCGGGCCAAGCTCGTGGCTCCACCCGACGCGCGAAACAGCCTTTAATCCTGTCGGCTATTCTTTTTTAGAATTTTTTGAATTTCTTACTTTCTTTTCGGACCTGTGGCAACTTTTTGGTATTTTCTTGATTTTTCTGTTTTTCTTGCTGTTTGTCTCTTTCCACGGAAGCCCTAGCTGCTTCCATATTGTTTGGCCCAGTTCATTTATCAATGAATGAAGCAGGTAGCTCATCTACCTATTTCTCAAAAAAAAAAAAAAAAAAAAATGATAAAGTGCAACCTAGTACCGACCGTCCCTAGCGCAAGTGGCAAAGGGCTTGGTGGCCGGTTGGTATCCGAGACCCGAATTCGAATCCTAGTTGATTCACATTTCCAGCTAAGCTTATTTCTAAATGAAATAAACGAAGCGTCTAGCGTGCTACCTATCTCTCAAAAAGATAAAGTGCAACCTAGTGTTGTTAAAAGAAACACGGTAAAGGTGTTATTTAATTTATAGTAGTATCGGAAAAACCAAATTAATTGAAGTTTTGGATATTAATTAAAGTCATGCATTCACATTTTTGCGTTCTGCTTCATTAGAAACAGACATAATTTAAGCTTTCATAAAAAGTTAAACTAAATACTGTTGCATATATGCCACTTAAAAAACATTGGAATTATATGTTTTCTTTAATAATGGTGAGGAATAAAAGTAAAGATGTGATTAATTAATTAATAAATAAGGAATGGTAGATTTTATGTGGACCAGGTTTAGCTTGGCAATAACTGCTACTATTATGTGGCTAGCTAGGGAAGTTGATATAAAAGGACCACAAGCTAGCATATATCTAATTAACCGACCAGTTTTAAAATCTCTCTCTCTCTCTCTCTCTCTCTCTCTCTCTCTCTCTCTCTATATATATATATATATATGCAAATAAAAATCTATATATTATTCAACAGCTAGATTGAGAAGTACCAAATAATATATAGCCACAATTTAGTATATATATATATAAATGTTTTTGTCTTGTAGTTGAAAAGCGACATTAGTTAATTTGTTCTTTTTC